>OX578138.1:6740723-7940723 GCA_951213105.1 Amaurobius ferox | reverse complement strand
TCAAGTAAATGAATTTTATGAAAAAATAAAATTCAAAAGGTTGAAACCTGGCATTGAATCTTTTAGAAGAAAAGAAAAAAAAAAACCTCGTAACTACGGAAATATTCAGTATTTTTTTACTTTACAATCTTATTTATATTCCTTCTTTATATATATAATTTGTTTTCGTTATATTTATTCAATTAAAACATTTTTACTTCAACCAACTTCTATCATTCTAAAATATCGACTCCATAATCGACGCTAATTAAGAACTATAGCAAAGTGTAAACGCCGTGGATGGGATGTAAGTTGTGACGTCACGAAACCTGCATCTAGGCCCGATAAGAAGAAGAAATCCCGCCGGCCCCGGGTAGATGGGGGAAATGAAATAAAGTTTCCAAACTGTGTTTAAAAATTAATCTTTATTTGTCTACCTTTTAAGGTCCGGTGTCCGATCTTGACGCGAAATGCGTCTCCCCACACACAAGTCTGTGGGAAGGGTTCAAGGCATCCTGTAAAGTATCTGCATCTGTAAAATAAATAAAATCTCAAAGTCAAAACAAAGTAAAATAAAATGACAAATAAAAACATGATACTGGAAAAATCTAAATTAGTTAGTCTGCACTTTGTCGCTAGGCATACCCCTTTTTTTTCGACAAGTCAGGTTTGGACTCTGCAGAAGCATGTATTGTATAAAAGTATTTGTTATAGAGTTATCAAAAAGTTAAACCTTCCAAAACACTAAAGTCTATTCAGTGTTCTGGAAACTTCTGTCCCCATTCCGATGATTCTAACCTTTAAAAAAGGTCAATTAGGCGTCTTTGTGCCAATAACAACACCCTTTTTTACAGAGTTGCAAGAAATACACGCTACGGCCAACTGTATTTATGGATTTCTGAATTATGCATCTTATTTGCTGTCAACATTTGTACAGAGATTGGTTTGCTCTTTGCGTTAACTCCGTAAGTTTTACAAATGATGTGCATGTAAAAAAAGGTTGAAATATTGCAAATGATATTGCATACCAAATAGAATCTTATTTGCCTCATCCTACTGTAGACATCCTGCGAGAACAAACACAGTCCAATGCCCAATCTGACTGAACACAAAATTGGAATGTCCAAGATCATAAATAAATCAAATACTCAGAAAAACAATGAAACCTATCAACCACCTTGGGTGAATAGAGATTTCAATATAATCACAGATTCCTGTTGAGTCAGTATATACCTTTTGTTTACGGGTGGGACAGCGTCCATCCCAAACGAAGAACCTCTCAAAAAAGACAGGTATTTGACATACCCTATCCCAAACAGTTCGATCCCCCTTTGCAGACATCGGCGTCTTATTAATATGATAATGATACTATTAATAATTAAAATGAAATAAAAATTTTATGAAAGGGAATCTTCAGTATTATGTATATCGCCTAGCAAAACTTTTATCACGAGTAGAAGATGACTCTTTAACCTCAATAAAGTTGCATTTTCTTTTTTGACTTTTCAACAACATTTCCTGATAAACTTGCATTCAAACTCTTTCGTTGGCTATAGAGTTTTTTTAACATTTTTAATGTCCTAAAATTACGTGATTCCAAATTTTTTTTTATTTTAATTGGACTCAGCGGATACTTTTCAACACATGGTTTTAAATTGTTTATGACTTTGTTTACTCATTCTGTCGTTCATACGATAACTGCCTTAAAAATGACTTTATCAAAATTAAATTTTAGTGTGTTGTTGCCACGGTCTGTAGGACATATGGGAATGTACATGAATAATATCGTCCAATTAATTTCGGATTGAATCCGGGTTGAAAAAAATGAAATACATTGAACAATATAGGACCTAATTTTTTAAACATTTATTTAAGCGAAGTTAAATTGCTTCGAAAATTTTAAAAATATTCAAATTATCACATGAAATGTATAAAATAGGTTGGGTAGCTCGGTAGCTTTTTAATTAAAAATTCCAATAATAATGACACCCATGATACATGGAGGGATCATAGAGATCCTTGCAAAATAAAATAGGCATCCATTTTATTTTCGCTGTGTAAAAATCGTGATCTTTAGAGATCGTTTACATTTATATTGAGTATTGCATCCGTCCTAAAACCGTTTTATGATTGCATATTATCTGTGCATCTAAATTCTGAGTCAACGCAATTACAATATTTTTTATTTTAAACTAGTGCCTTCGGTGACCAGCCTGTTCGCTACCCTTGAAAATTCCGACCGTGGCAAACCAGCCGGAAGAGAGAAGCTTCACTGTTGAAGCTCCATAGCGTGAGAAGTGACCAGTGGAGAGTCGATAAAAAAGGGAGAAGCCGATAGCCGACGAGGAAAAATTTGGGGGCGCTGTCGCCCCTGTGTAAGGGTGTATCTGCGTGTGTTTCTATGAGGATATTGTATTCACTCTAACTGAAAAACTAATGGACCGAATTTCATAAAATTTGGTAGGTAAGTTTTCTGTGGGAAACCCTGATGTTCATTAGATTTTAGTACGATTCGTAATAAAAGAATTTGCCTTCTTTGCAAAGTGGGCGGCAAAAATTGCCTTTATCCACTCTAGCTAAAAACTAATGGACCAAATTTAACAAAATTTGGTATATAAATCACTTGTAGGTTATTCTGGTACGATTCGGGAAAAAGGAACGGGCTGTTTTTGCGAAATGGCCCGCAAAAATCGTTAAATCTAAAAATAAAAGACTACGTGTACTCAATTATATCAATTAAATGCTTATTTTATACGGGATTTTTGACAACAAAAAGAATAAGACTAACCCCATTACTCTAGGACTAGTCGTTCTTGAGATATTTTAGTTTTTTCGCTATGCCACCTTTGACAATAAGTCCAGCTATCAAATGATAACTAAATTTAAGTTTGACGTGCAGATTCAGTGTCATTCATTTAAAATACTTATGGGTGTTATTTTGTGCAGATACACTCAAAATATTACTGAAGAAATAAAGATAGCGTGAATATGAGTCTGCAGGGAAAGTCATGTGCTGCCTACATTAGAATTTTTAACAATCTTACGATAATGATTCATAGAAGTGAACGGGAATTATTTGCAGCCCATTTCGAAAAAAAATGTAGGATCTATATTCGAGGATCCACCAAATTTTTGTAGAATAAAATGCTCTACAAATTTAAGCTGTGTACCAAATTTTAACTCTCTAGGACGTAGGAAAGTGCATTGAAAATGCCATCAAATAAGTATAAAATGACAGACAGACAGACGACCATCAATCATGAAGAGTTATATTAAATTTAAAGACATTTAAAAAATTGTTATCTACCATATTTATTTTAAAATGTGAAACGTCTCTTATATATAAAATAATTAAACTCTTGGAAATATATTTATTATACAATATATCTCTTTTTTCTTTCTGGAGGATATAGCAAGAGTCAGAATTTAATTGAATTTGTTTTTCTTCCTATAATAAGTAATTTTTATTTAAAAAACTACCTAAGATGTTTTACTGAAAATTTTTTTATATATTTTATGGGATAATTTGAATATTTCCTAAAACTTTTGAAGCCAATGACTATATTAATATAAAGGTAGATATAAATAGTAAATGACAAAAATGTGTACGAGAAAATTTAGTATTAAAATCTATATTTATTATTGAAAAAAGCTTTTAAGTTTTCGAGTCACGGGCTTGTCAAGTTGAAAATTTTCCGTTCTTTAGGTTTGTAATTCTTATATCTCAAAACCTAAAAGAGCTAGTTTTGAACTATAAGCAAGAATATGTAGCTCTTTGAAAGTCCTACATGTGTATATAACTGGATTTTGAATCGAGCTATATTTTCCCAAAAAAATAAATAAATAAAAAATAAATAAATACATAACCTTTTATCTGCCCGAACGAGTTTTTTTTTTTTTTTTTATGCTTTTACTTAAAATATCTTTGAAACTATATAAATAGAGATAAAAATATGTGTGATATATAAATATGCATATGTATAAATATATATAAATATGTATGCAAATGTGTATATGCAACAAAAATATGTATGAAAAAATTTAGTTTTTAAATATATATTTATTAAAACAAAAAGTCATCGGTGAAGAATTTTACGTTTTTCAAGTTTGTAATATGCTTATATCTTAAAAACTAAAAGCTATCTATATATATGAAATTGAAAATCTGTCTGACTATCTGTCTGTTTGTCCCACCATCACGGGAAAACGGCTGAACCGAATTTGATGAAATTTTGTGGGTAGCCTGGAAATAGCCCCACTTAAAATTTAGTCCATGTTTTGAGTTTCTACGACCAGTGGTTCTCGAGTTATTAGTAAAAAACGAAATTTTCGTTTGTCTCATCATCACAGAACGGCTAAACCGAATTTAATGAAATTTTGTGGATATCCTTGAAATAGCCCCCCCCCCCCCCCCCCCCCCCCATAAATGTAGTCCAAGTTTAGAATTTTTAAGACCAGGAGTTGAAGAGATATTGATGAAAAACGGAACTTTTTCCAAGGGGTTCTACTCTCTAACTCCGTGGTTTATCCAAGCGGAAAGGATGAAAATCATTTGTTTAAAACGTCAAAGTGAAATAAAACTTTATTTCTGAGATTGGTGGAGATTTTTTGCGCAAATTAGTCACTATATGAAATCATTAATTGTTTGAAACATGAATTTAAATGGAAAATCTATCTCCATGGTTTATTTTCCACAAGCTTTTACGCAACAATGAAAAGTATTAAGAAATCAAAATCATTAATTAATTTTAACATTTTATGAGGATATATCATGTTGCTCGGCAACGCAATGAAATTAAATGTGTTTGTTAATGTTTTTATTATTATTTTTTCGATTTGAATAATAAATAAATAGATATAAAATTATATCTTATGAATGAACGGTTTGATTTTTCTTTTAATTATATTAATTGCTGACTGCGTACATTACTTTCATTTATTTTGGTAAAGAGTTTTCAAGCTTATATTGTGTTTAGCTACTAAACTCATATATTGTGTTTAGCCAATGAATTCTTTTAGCCGATTGTCGAAACAGAAAAAGAGTAGAACGGGTATATCTTCTAATATAATTGTAGTGTTTTCATTTAGTATATAGAAACGGGATCAGGATGTTTCATTCAGATCTGCAAATTCAGAGCTACGAATTTGGCGGGATATCGCTAATTTTTCAACTTTTCTTAAACTTTGCTAAATTGACGGAAATGTCGACAAATTGATAAAAACGACGTAAATCAATGAAATTTATTTTGTTTTGTTAGAAGAGAGTACTGAAATGATGTTTCGTTAGCATTTATCTGTCAGACTAACCGTCCTTCTTAGTAATACATTTAGCGAATTTTTAAAATGTCACCAAATTGATAAAAATGTTTTCAAATCCATAAAAATATCTTGAAATTGATAAAATTGCGCTAAATAAATGAAATTAATTGTGTTTTGTTAGGGGATAGTATTGTGATGATATTTCGTCAATTTGCCGCCATGTGGGACTGTCAGTTCTATAGTCCCACTTGGCAATAAATTTGACGATTTTTTAAAATGTCGCTAAATTGATGAAAATGTTGCCAAACGTTCCATAGAGATAGTATTATTTAGACGATATTTTCCCCACCAATTTGTTTAAGGCAAATGATATCATGTCGCTTAGCAACGGATTTAAATCCAATGTGTTTATGCGGCAGACGATTTTTATTAAATCTTTTCCGATTTGAATAATGAAGATATGTATATAAAATAAATTTCATTGCCATTTCATTTTTGACTGGATAATATCAATTACGGTCTTCAGGTTTAAACATTATTATTATTGATATTTTGCGGGATTATTGATTCAGAGATTATCGATATTTTTAAGTTATTACGCCATTGTTTTATTGCGGCAAAAATTGCTGACACTCACATATTGTACGATGTACGAGTAATCTTCTAGGAATGCAAGGGTATATCTTCTAACCTACGAGAATATTAGTACAAGTATATTGGCATATATTTTGACATATATTGGCATATATATTGGAATCAAGTACGGCCTTCTGGTATGAAGATTAAGGGGATTATTGATATTTTCAATTTATTACGTCGTCTGTTGTATTTTAGCAAAGATATTTGAGACTCGTATTGTAATACGGGTAATCTTCTACTAATAATCGGACATATCTTCTAATCTACATTATAAGTAGTACGGGTATATCTTCCCATATAATTTTAGCACTTTCATTTTGACATATATTGGAATAAATGACTGCTTTCAGATTTAAAGATTACGGGTTTATTGATATTTTCAATTTATACACGTAATCTACTAATACAGGTTATATCTTCTAATATTCGAGTATATTATTAGTACGGGTCCCATACAATTTTAACGCTTTTATTTTGCATATATTGATTCAATTCCATATATTTTTTTGTAAACTTGCTTATATAAGGGGTCCAGGATGTTTTATTCTTCAGAACTGCCCGTGAAGATAATTTTGCATAGCGAGAACATATATTCTTAAACTTTTTTTTAGGGGCATTATATTAAATATTTTAACAGAATATTTCGATTAAAAATGTCATTTAGTATACTATAAGAATTTTCACCTGATTGTGAATTTTAAGTTTCTTTATATTATATACTCCGTACGAAGAACGGGTATGCTGCTAGTAAACAATAAAAAAGAATTTGCAGCGCTTTGAAAGTGTATATAATCAGATTTTGCATCGAGTTTCAGTTAAGTTTTATTTTTAAAAAATGCTACTCACGCAAAACCATTTCGGCTTTATCGGACTGGAGCCACCATCGATTTCTTTTAATAAAATTTATAAGACCTATATAATTATATTGTTCTTACGTAATAAAAGAAAATGTCTATGTGCGTCGCGCAAATCCAAATCCAGGATAGAAATTCGGTATAAGGGTGACTAATGGCATGGGACGATGTACCTCGACGTATGGCTCTATATTAGCTCTATATCCTTGGCTCTATATCAACTCTATATCCATGGCTCTATATCACCCATGGACTGTTCTGCAAGTTACTTCTTTTTCTTCTACCAGGGGGCTCGCTCACCAATACAAACTCGTCGGGGAGCTTCGTCCTCTACCCGCTGGCGCTCGATGAGCAATCTTTCATTATGCCTGTTACGCCAGTTGGGGGCCCGCTCCTTGTTCGCTGGCAATCACTGATCTTCGGAGCTTTTTGAATCCGACCGGCGCACACGACTGTCCTCGTGCTACCAATCGGCTTAAATAGTTAAATCTTTGCCCGTACTGAAGAAAATTTTTCACTTCAAAAGCATATAAAAAATAGAATAATTCGTAAACTAAATCGAAATTAAAAAAAAAAAGGGGGGGGGGGGTCCGTGTTGCAAAAATTCAACAGGTACGTGCCAGCAAAGATTCGTGATCTCGCTCGTTTGTCCAGGATGCGAACTCGCAGCTTAAATATGTTTCCTTTCACTGACATTAAATCTCTTCAAGTTTAAATCGAAAAACAGTTCATTTCAGTGTGTTCCTTTAGCATTCCTCTACAAATGTACCAAATTTTATGACTTTCCTTACACACAAATAGTATAATGTATAGGGAAAGTACTGTGACAGGGTCGAAAATTCGACTTTCCGACGGAAGAGCACGCTTCAAGCATCTCCGAACTTGAATCGAGCGTTTTTGACGTGATATCTGTGTGCGCGCGTGTGTGTTTGTCCGTGAGTCTATGAATGTGATATCTCACAAACAAATGATGCGTTTGGAACGAAATTTGATACGAAAACTACAATCAGTGAATAATGGATCCCTATTGATTTTAAACGTGAAAAATTAAAAAATAAATAAATAAATAAAAATCATAAAACAATCAGGACATTTAATAATAATTATCATAATCAATAACGATTATTATTAAATCATAATAAATAATAATTTTATACGTAATATTTTATTCTAAAACGACATAAACTTTATAGCGCTAGCTTGAAACGTTCTTGAGATATTGCACATTTCTTTATTAAATGAATGTAAAAAATTACATAAAAATGGACAGTAGTAAGTACACAGTAGATAGTTCGAGCAAAATTGCTGTAAAATTTACAAAAATGATGTCATATTGATGAATTAATAATTAATGTACAATGGAATATATTGATTACTAGTAGATGTTAACAATATTTCCAATTAAATATATATATATATATATATATATATATATATATATATATACAGGGTGTCCCAAAAACTTTGACCTCGGCTTTTATTCCTTAAATATTGATCTTAGACATATATAATAAATTACAAAGTTGCGTAAAAAAAGGTACAGAATTTTATGAAATCGATTAAAATCTTCAAGGGAGTTGGATTTTAAGAAATACAAAATTTAAATTTTTATACGGCCCCTGTACAAAAACATTTCCAATCAGTAAAATGTACTCATACACTTGATGTACAAAATTTCAGCATTTCATCACAAAAAGTTCCAGAGATATGAAAAGACAAAAATGCTGACTTAAACCACTTTTCGATGAATCGACATGGGTTCGAGGAAAAATCATGTCGGCAGATCGCGTTTCAGAGATCATACACAAATTACGAAAGCAAACAATGATTACATAAATAAATAATAATTAAATAATAATAAATAATAATCAATAGGAAATGTATAACAAGACAAAATTGAATTGCCTGTAATTCAGAACGTACTGTTTTTATTAAATACCCAATTTCTATAAAGAAGAAATCTCTCGATAGGATTCAGCAGCATGTCCTGGAACTATATATACACGCACAGGTTATTAAAGTAGGTTCTATTACCTAAAGTTTGAAAGAAACTGTACACGCTTTCTTACCTCTAGAAAATGAAACAAAATTTCAGCTTCTCAATATCAGGCACACGAAGAACTGTGAAGAAGCACAATGCGCCATTCATTGAAAGAGATGGACAACTACAGGTTTCTGAAACGTTAGTAAGTTTAAATTATTAAAATTTAGGAAAATCAATAGAAAATGTTTAATAAGATAAAATTGAATTACCTTGATGGGTATTTAATAAGAACGTATTGTTTTTATTAAATACCCAATTTCTGTAGAGAAGAAATTTCTCGATAGGATTCAGCAGCATGTCCTGGAACTATATATACACGCACAGGTTAATAAAGTAGGTTCTATTACCTAAAGTTTGAAAGAAACTGTACACGCTTTCTTACCTCTAGAAAATGAAACAAAATTTCAGCTTCTCAATATCAGGCACACGAAGAACTGTGAAGAAGCACAATGCGCCATTCATTGAAAGAGATGGACAACTACAGGTTTCTGAAACGTTAGTAAGTTTAAATTATTAAAATTTAGTAAAATCAATAGAAAATGTATAATAAGATAAAATTGAATTACCTTGATGGGTATTTAATAAGAACGTATTGTTTTTATTAAATACCCAATTTCTGTAGAGAAGAAATCTCTCGATAGGATTCAGCAGCATGTCCTGGAACTATATATACACGCACAGGTTATTGAATTACCTTGATGGGTAATTCAATACACGCACAGGTTAGTAAAGTAGGTTCTATTACCTAAAGTTGGAAAGAAACTGTACACGCTTTCTTACCTCTAGAAAATGAAACAAAATTTCAGTTTCTCAATATCAGGCACACGAAGAACTGTGAAGAAGCACAATGCGCCATTCATTGAAAGAGATGGACAACTACAGGTTTCTGAAACGTTAGTAAGTTTAAATTATTAAAATTTAGTAAAATCAATAGAAAATGTATAATAAGATAAAATTGAATTACCTTGATGGGTATTTAATAAGAACGTATTGTTTTTATTAAATACCCAATTTCTGTAGAGAAGAAATTTCTCGATAGGATTCGGCAGCATGTCCTGGAACTATATATACACGCACAGGTTAATAAAGTAGGTTCTATTACCTAAAGTTTGAAAGAAACTGTACACGATTTCTTACCTTTAGAAAATGAAACAAAATTTCAGCTTCTCAATATCAGGCACACGAAGAACTGTGAAGAAGCACAATGCGCCATTCATTGAAAGAGATGGACAACTACAGGTTTCTGAAACGTTAGTAAGTTTAAATTATTAAAATTTAGTAAAATCAATAGAAAATGTATAATAAGATAAAATTGAATTATCTGTAATTAAGAACGTATTGTTTTTATTAAATACCCAATTCCTATAAAGGAAAAACCTCTCGATAGGATTCAGCAGCATGTCCTGGAACCTATACACGCATAGGTTAATACAATAGGTTCTATTACCTGTTATAGATTCTATTATCTGCATCGCAATCTATGTCGTGCCGCCTGTTTTTAAGAACGATTGCTTACTGTATTACGAACAAACAACAAACTTTCATAATTGTATGTTTCGCCGTTTGTTCGTAATACAGTGACACAATATTTTGTTACGCTTTCAGTATAGAGAGATTTACAACAATGAAACATATAATTGTTGTGAAATATAACAATTAAATTGTAATGCTCATGACAACAATAGTTTCAAATCTTCGACCGTAAATAGAAATATTTTGCATAAAAAAAGTGCATAAAGTGTGCAAACTGAATCGAAATTTATAAAGGGCTCTATCCTGTAAAAATTCAACTATGTAGGTACATGCCACCAAAACTTCGAGGTCTTGCTATTTATTGCTAGTCTGTCCAGGACGCGAATTTGCAGCGCAAAATTTACTAAACTAAATATTTCCTAAACAAAATTTTAAATTGAAAAACGGTTTATATCAGTCTGTTCCCCTAATATTTCTCTACAAATGTACCAAATTTCATATTTTTGTATTCTATAGAATTTGCGCTACGTGATATGGAAATTTGAGAAACGCTAAATTTGTCAAACAACGGCGGCGGCAGCTATTTTTTATAATATGCTAGGGAGCTCCGCCCCATGTTCGCTACGCTCGCCAATCCCCGTAACTCTCTTCGCGAGTCGAGAGGCTTCGCTTCCAACTTGCTGAGCTCGCTTCGCGAACTCTTCAGTGCTACCTGCTATGCGGGCGTAATGCGTCCGTTAGGGACCGTCACTTATTAACCGATATTCACCAACCCTGAACCCTCTCTTCATGAGCTATTTCAATCCTGTCGGCTCACACGACCTCCTACATGTCCTGTGCTCGCTGACGCTTTCACCCCTTGTTCGCCACGCTGGCCAACGCCCGTAGCTTGCTTTGCGAGTCTGTATTCTTCGCCTTCCACTTGCTAACGTTCGCCGTGCTCGCTTCGCGAGAACTTTGATGCCACCTGCTACGTAGGCGTAACATTCCCGTTGGGCTCCACCTCTTACTCGCTACGCTCGCTTCGTAATATAATGAGAAAACGAATAAGACTGACCCCATGACTCTAGGATGAATCGTTCTCGAGATAGTTTAGTATTTGGAATGTTGAGGTGCTGGAGCCTTTAAAATGTATTAATTTGTCAAATGAAACGAAGATGTATTAAAAAATCTCATGTGGGCAGCACATGGCTTTCCTTATATAATGCAATGAATTTATTACTGTTACAGTAAAAAAAAAAGAAAAAGGTTATTCTTATAGTAGATACTTATATTCTTTCCAAGACATCGAATTTTCGTCAATTAGGCGTCATTTTCATTGATTTAGCGTTATTTTTATCCATTTGGCGAGATTTTTATTAATTTGGCAACATTTAAGAAAGTCGTCAAATTCGTCGCCAAAATCTTGCCAAGCGTTATGGACGGAGAAATAGGTTATTCTTATAGCAGAAAAATGACTATTGCCATTCAAATACAAAAGTATTACTCAAAGTATCTTTATACATGAATGGAACGATCTAGATCCACGACAGTGGTATCACCAAATTTATCGCATGATATTACATATGAAAGTGAACATGTTTCTCAACAGTTAATATTTTTTTTTGATTTATGGGATTTTTTGATAAAATTTTTGAAAAAATGTGCAATATCTTGAGACCGGTTCATGCTAACGTTCTAAAATTTATGTCAATCGTTTTCTAATGAAAAATTACATAAGGAATGACTATTTACGTAACTTTAATAAAGGTTTTAATTTTTTTTATGATTTTTTCAAAATTTCACTCGAAAATTTAGGAGGGGTTCTGAACATCCGATTGCGTATAAAAACAATAGGCTTTCAGCATTCATGGATTGTAATTTTTGTGCCAAATTTTGTTTGAATCGCTCCACTCGTTCGTCAGTTATCGTCTCCACAGACTCACTGCCACACACACACACACACACAGATAATAATATCAAAAACGCCTGATTTGTGTTCAGGGATGCCTGAAACGTGCTCTTTCGTCGAAAACTCGAATTCGAATGTTCGACCCCGTCACAATACTTTCCATTATATGTATATAAGGAAAGTAAAAAGAAAGAAAGGAAAAGAAAATCTTTATCAACATGTTGCGTCATTTGTGCATGTTTTTAAACTATGCTTGTTAAACATACAGTGATCACAGTGGCATGCATTGATAAAGGTGTCCAAACTTGATTCAACATCTTAAAATGAATTAACTGTGAATAGAAAATCCCGTAAATATTAAACCAAAAAATCTGATGTGGGCAGCACATGACTTTCCTTATATAATGCAATGAATTTACTACTTTTACAGTAAAAAAAAAATCTGATGTGGGCAACACATGACTTTCCTTATATAATGTAATGAATTTGCTACTTTTACAGTAAAAAATAGGATTTTCTTGTAGTAGATACTAATATTCTTTCCAAGATATTGAATTTTCGACAATTAGTCGTCATTTTCATTGATTTAGCGTCATTTTTATCCATTTGGCGAGATTTCGTTAATTTGGCAACATTTCAAAAAAGTCGCCAAGTTGGCGACATTCCGCCAAATTCGTCGCCAAATCTCGCCAAGCGTTATGCACTAAGAAATAAGTTTTTCTTAAAGCAGATAATGACTATTGGCGTTCAAATACAAAGGTATTATTCAAAGTATCTTTTTTCAAGAATGGAACGAGCTAGATCCACGAGAAGGATTACACTCAATTTATCGCATGGTATTACATATGAAAAGTAAACATGTTTCTCAATAGGAAATATTACTTTCCTTATATACATAATGTATAAGGAAAGTATTGTGACGGGGTCGAAAATTCGAATTCGAGTTTTCGACGGGAGAGCACGTTTCAAGCATCCCTGATCACGAATCAAACATTTTTGAAGTGATGTCTGTGTGTGTGTGTGTGTGTGTGTGTGTGTGTGTGTGTGAAAGTATGTGTGTATGTGTGTGTGTGTGTCAGTGAGTCTGTGGAGACGATAACTGACGAACGAATGGACCGATTCGAACCAAATTTGGTACAAAAATCACAATCCGTAAACACTGGAAGCCTATTGTTTTTATACGCAATCGAATGTTCAGAACCCCCCTAAATTTTCGAATGAAATTTTGAAAAAATCGTCAAAAAATTAAAACCACTAATAAAGTTACGCAAATAGACATTTCTTATGTAATTTTTCATTAGAAAACGATTGACATAAATTTTAGAACGCTAACGTAAACCGTTCTCGAGATATTGTACATTTTTAAAAAAAATTATCAAAAAGTCATATAAAATAAAAAGAAAAATATTTCCTATTGAGAAACATGTTTACTTTTCATATGTAATACCATGCGATAAATTGAGTGACATCCTTCTCGTGGATCTAGCTCGTTCCATTCTTGAAAAAAGATACTTTGAATAATACTTTTGTATTTGAACTCCAATAGTCATTTATCTGCTTTAAGAAAAACTTATTTCTTAGTGCATAACGCTTGGCGAGATTTTGGCGACGATTTGGCGGAATGTCGCCAACTTGGCGACTTTTTTGAAATGTTGCCAAATTAACGAAAATCTTGCAAATGGATAAAAATGACGCTAAATCAATGAAAATGACGACTAATTGTCGAAAATTCAATATCTTGGAAAGAATATTAGTATCTACTACAAGAAAATCCTATTTTTTTTACTGTAAAAGTAGTAAATTCATTACATTATATAAGGAAAGTCATGTGTTGCCCACATCAGATTTTTTTTCTTATTATTTTATATGACTTTTTGATAATTTTTTTAAAAAATGTACAATATCTCGAGAACGGTTCAAGTTAGCGTTCTAAAATTTATGTCAATCGTTTTCTAATGAAAAAATACATAAGAAATGTCTATTTGCGTAACTTTATTAGTGGTTTTAATTTTTTGACGATTTTTTCAAAATTTCATTCGAAAATTTAGGGGGGTTCTGTACATTCGATTGTGTATAAAAACTATAGGCTTCCAGTGTTTACGGATTGTGATTTTTGTACCAAATTTGGTTCGAATCGGTCCATTCGTTCGTCAGTTATCGTCTCCACAGGCTCACTGACACACACACACACATACACACATACTTTCACACACACACACACACACACAGACATCACTTCAAAAATGTTTGATTCGTGATCAGGGATGCTTGAAACGTGCTCTCCCGTCGAAAACTCGAATTCGAATTTTCGACCCCGTCACAATACTTTCCTTATACATTATGTATATAAGGAAAGTAATAGGTTTTTCTTATAGTAGATACTAATATTCTTTCCAAGATATTAAATTTTCGAGACAATTAGTCGCAATTTTCATTGATTTAGCGTCATTTTTATCCATTTGGCGAGATTTTCGTTAATTTGGCAACATTTCAAAAAGTCGTCAAGTTGGCGACATTCCGCAATATTTGTCGCCAAAATATCGCCAAGCGTTATGGACGAAGAAATAAGTTGTTCATACAGCAGAAAAATGACTATTTGTGTTCAAATACAAAAGTATTACCCAAATTATCTTTTTTCATGAATGGAACGAGCTAGGTCCACGAGAATGATGTCACTCAATTTATCGCATGGTATTACATATGAAAAGTGAACAAGTTTCTCAATAGGAAATATTTTTTTTCATTTTATATGACTATTTGATATTTTTTTTGAAAAATGTGCAATATCTCGAGAACGGTTCATGTTAGCGTTCTATAATTTATGTCAATCGTTTTCTAATAAAAAATTACATAAGAAATGTCTATTTGCGTAACTTTATTAGTGGTTTTGATTTTTTTGACGATTTTTCCAAATTTTATTCGAAAATTTAGAGGGTTCTGAACATTCGATTACGTACAAAAACAACAGGCTTCCAGTGTTTACGGATTGTGATTTTTGTACCAAATTTGGTTTAAATCGGTCCATTCGTTCGTCAGTTATCGTCTCCACAGACTCACTGACACACACACACACACACACACACAGACATCACTTCAAAAATGCTTGATTCGTGATCAGGATGCTTGAAACGTGCTCTCCCGTCGAAAACTCGAATTCGAATTTTCGACCTCGTCACAATACTTTCCTTATACATTATGTATATAAGGAAAGTAACAAATGAAACGTTTTTGTTTAAACTATTACTTTCCTTATATACATAATGTATAAGGAAAGTATTGTGACGGGGTCGAAAATTCGAATTCGAGTTTTCGACGGGGAGAGCACGTTTCAAGCATCCCTGATCACGAATCAAACATTTTTGAAGTGATGTCTGTGTGTGTGTGTGTGTGAAAGTATGTGTGTGTGTGTGTCAGTGAGTCTGTGGAGACAATTACTGACGAACGAATGGACGAAATTTGGTACAAAAATCACAATCCGTAAACACTGGAAGCCTATTGTTTTATACGCAATTGAATGTTCAGAACCCCCCTAAATTTTTGAGTGAAATTTTGAAAAAATCGTCAAAAAATCAAAACTGCTCATAAAGTTACGCAACTAGACATTTCTTATGTAATTTTTCATTAGAAAACGATTGACATAAATTTTAGAACGCTAACATGAACCGTTCTCGAGATATTGCACATTTTTCAAAAAAATTATCAAAAAGTTATATATAATAAAAACAAATATATTTCCTATTGAGAAGCATGTTCACTTTTTATATGTAATATCATGCGATAAATTTGGTGACATTATTCTTGTGGATCTAGCTCGTTCCATTCATGAAAAAAGATACTTTGAGCAATACTTCTGTATTTGAACGCCAGTAGTCATTTATCTGCTGTAAGAATAACTTATTTCTCCGTTCATAACGCTTGCCGAGATTTTGGCGACGAATTTGCGGAATGTCGCCAACTTGGCGACATTTTTAATTGTAGCCAAATTAACAAAAATCTCGCCAAATGGATAAAAATGACGCTAAATCAATGAAATGACGACTAATTGAAGAAAATTCAATATCTTGGAAAGAATATAAGTATCTATTATAAGAATAACATTTTTTTTAACTGTAAAAGTAGTAAATTCATTGCATTATATAAGGAAAGTCATGAGTTGCCCACATCAGATTTTTTTTTATGATGTATTAACGTTAGAAATTCTTGAGCGGGGGGGGGGGGGGAATGGTGCACTACTAAATACTCAAAATTAAATACCAGGGGGGAGTTAGAAACTCTTATTTATCATGGATATATTCTTTATGGAACTGACGGACCTGTAAGTAATTCTGTTGAATTACTCGGGCTCTATAAGTAATTTAACGGAATGACTTCCAGGGCCCGAGTGATTTAGTTGGTAGCACACTATGCTATGAGGTCCTTGTTTGATTCTCAGTTTTGAACGAGTGAGCTTTTAAGGTGAAATTACGAAACATACTATAAATAGTTATGATAAAAAAAGGGCCCGCTGATACACATGGAATGTAATATATGAGGAAATCCAGTGGATCCTCTGACTTCTTCAGTCTACACTCGAAATAACAGGCTAAGATAAATATAGGAGTTCATAAAAATATAACACGGTAAAAAATATGGGAATTCAAAATATTTTCAAACATATTTATGTTAAAAATAATTCCATTCTCTTGTTCTAAATACATATTTATATCATTCTGTTGTTCTAAATACATATTTATATCATTCTGTTTGTTCTTCTAAATACATATTTATATACACATCTGTAATTTATGTGTAATGGGGACGACCCGTCCATGAAGATCATTCGCCATTTTTTGAAGTGGTTACTTTGACAAGGGGACGCTTTACAACGAAAATGGTAGCATCCGTAATGAAGCAATTGTTCGTTGAAATGTGAAAGTAAATCAAGGGCGTGTCCAGAAGGGGGGGGGGGGGTCATTGCTCTGGTCTAGAAGCACTCCCCCTCCCCAAGAAAAAAAATCGTGAGTGAATAACAATTTGTAAATTAAAAACTCAACTTTTGTAATATTTAAGAAAAAAAAAAGAACTCGATCCAAAATCCAATTATATACACTTATAGGATTTTGAAAGAGCTACAAATTCTTGCTCATTATTGAAAGCTAATGCTTTTAGGTTTTTTGACATATAAGCATTGCAAATTTGAAGAATGGAACATTTTAAATCTTCTTCCACTTGACAAGATGGATGACTAGAAAACTATAAGAACTTTTTGTAGTAATAAATATAGATTTTAATAGTAAATTTTCTAGTATAAATTTGAAAAACGGAAAACTTCACATAAACTTGGCACAAAACTGTTCTTCAACATGACAAGACGATGGATGACTCGAAAACTATGAGAGCTTTCTTTAATAATAAATATAGATTTTAACACTAAATTTTCTAGTACACAATTTTGCTGTTTAATATTTATATCTTTTATAGTTTACTCTATAATTCGAGTAAAGTTGGAGGGAAAAAAAAAAAAAAAATTTGAAAAAAGAAGGAAAAGGGAGTAGGGGGGGGGGGGGGGTCAAAATATTCAAATATTGAAATTATTTTTTGTTCCTAATATGAACTCTTTTTCCGACACTAGAAAAGTGGTTTCCATTTTTTTTAACACTTTACAACAAAGCTGAAAAGTGTTTATGACTTTGTTCATTCTGTCTGTCTGTCTGTCCGTTAGCATGATAACTGCCGTAAAAATGACTTAATCAAAAGGAAATTTTAGTATGTTGTTCAGACTGTCTGTGGGAACTATGGAATATAAATGAATAATTTCACCCAATTAGTTTTGGATTGAACCCGGGTTGAAAAAATGAAATACATTGAATCCTATGGGACCTAATTTTTCAAACATTTTTAAGCGGATTTAAAATTCACAAATTATTTCGAAAATTTTAGGAAATTTTCAAATTATCCCATAAAATATATAAAAAAAAATTTAGCAAAATATATTCAGTAGTTTTTTAAATAAATATTAAAATAATAATTGCACCTCTTATATGAAGCGATCACGTGCCCATTATATGAAGAGATCACGTGACCCACTTCAAAATGAAATATGGCATCCATCTTGTCTCAAAATCGTGATTTTTAAAGTTCTTTTTAATTCATATTGAGTGTTGTATCCGTCCTAAAACCGCTTTATTTTGCTTAAATTCTGTGCATCTACATACTGAAACAACGCAATCACAATATATTTGAGTTTAAATGATCATCCAAATTTGATTATTTCTACAACGAAGCCTATTTTTCACTTATGTAAAATGTAAACAGCAAAATATGTAGAATGAGTTGTATAAGAATTGCTGCATTTCTTTAACGCAAAATTATTTAGCTCATGGAGTCTGCATAGCTGATATGAAAGAAATATTCATTGATTTTACAGAGAGAAGGACGTTTTTTTCGATGAAGTTTTAAACATAGAGTTTAATTACTGGTACCTCTATGGTCTTAAGTTTTTAAATAAAACAAATTATTAGAAGTGTTGTGATGGATGAAATGAATGGGAAAATGTTTAGGAGTGAAATTCTGCTTTTATAGAGAGAACCAGGCGTGTTATATTTCGATGGCGTCACTTAAATAAATTTCAGTTGTTTTGATGAAATTTTCAAATATAATAAATTATTGTAGTATTATGATAATGCTAAAACATTACCGAGGAGCCAGGCGATTTATATTTAATTGACGTCAATTGAATGAAGTTCATTTTTTTCGATGAAGTTTGAAGTTTTCAAATATAATAAATGAATGTAGCATTGTGATAATTTTTATAATATTACCGAGGAATGTATGGCATTTTAGAGATGTTTAAATGAAATTGCATTGAAGTTAGAAAGTGTTTCACAATCAATGCTTTATGTATGATTGATCCTTCTTGTTATCTATTAAGTTCGGGGGTTGTGTATAAGCGATCCATTTGTTTTAATTTTTCATAACGCTCTGCATTTTCTGCCAGAGAAACCTCAGCCATAGATGCACGCACAACAAAAGGGTTTTTTGATTCTGTGGAATGTCTTGCACATAAACATCGTCTTAATAGTTCATGGGATTCCCCCCCACCGAAAACACATTTCGGATATGCACTTGATATAAATTATAGTTTCACTGTATTTCATCTCTGAGGAGCTAAAAATATCGGAACCGCTATTTATCGGATGCTGTGAAATAAGTGTGTGTTCTAGTGCATCTCTCGGTGATGAATGAGTAAGAAATAGAGGAAAATACGAATCTCCCGCTTCATGCTTTTCTTTTGATTTGTAATATAGTAGTCTATGATAACGGAAGGGTAATTTAAATCGCGACTTGAAAACCTTTTGTAAGAGGTCACTTGCTGATATACGAAATAGCTAGTTCAGAATAGAAAATATGTCAAAATGTTGTTTTATGATGCATATGTTAAGTTTTATCATTAAAAATGATTCTTCATCGAAAGCAATCGGCAACTTTTTAAAACTGTGGGAATTGAAATAGTAGGTAATCGTATATGTGGGAAACTTCGCTTTGCTAGATAGAATCGTTTACAGTAAATTCAACCTAATTAACTGGAGACTAATTAACTATTTGAACTGCATTCATAACTGTATGTAACTATTTGAAAAATCTGCATCGTTGGTTCAAATAAGCATGCGACTGATACCGAATCTTGCGATTAACCCCCCCCCCCTCCACACACACACACACCAGGGTTGAGGGGCGCGGTAACCCATTGGTTAGCGCACTGGAGTTGCACTCGGTAGGCCCGGGTTCGATTCCAGCCACTGCCAAAACTGCCGCCGTGTTCATGCGGAGTACGATCACGTTAAACATGTGGGTCCGAAAGTCCTTCCGAGAGGTTGGTGGTAGGGGAAGGAGGGTACGGTCCCTGTGGATGACTCCCCCACTGGGTTCCGGTCTAAATTGGGTGGCACTTCCCGACCGTCCAAACAGTTACCTTACACCTTTCTGGTAGCTCGGACGGTCTGGGTTTCAACAACAACACACCAGGGTTGATATTGACGTTACGAATCCAAAAATTACATCGCCGTTATTTTTTACTACAGTGATTATACAGTGATTAGTTTCGTGATCATTTAGATATCGAAGATCTACACAAAAATTTCACCCAAAATAAATGAATTTCTAAAATCCTTAAATCTGTCTTCCAAAGCATTAAATTTAAGCTTGCAATAGACAAGAAAATATATTTCGCTTGAATTTAAAAAAAATTCTTTTGATTTTTCGTCAACAAAGCCGGATATAAAGTTTCGTGAAAATACATTATTATGTGTGGCAGCTTTCGTCTACACTATAAATCGACCACAGACAGATCTCTACAGACGGACATCACTTTAAAAATATTCAAAACGTATTGAGGAGGTCTTGAAGCATATGTTGGAATCAGAATTTCGAAAATTTTTGTGCTTTACTTTCTTTGAATACTTTCTTTGTATACTATATTCAATAGTACGAGGAAGTAAAAAATAATTACAATTGAATTCTTAATGTAACAACATCATTCTATAACTTTTTCTTCATATTTCTTTCCTTTAAAAAGATGAAGAAAGTGATGTGCAGATGTAGTATAATCACCTTTCTCATTTTTGGCGATTTTAGATGAGATTCTGGCAATCCCTTCTATGATTCGGAAAACATTCCATTCTGCCAACCCTTTCAGTGCCTTTTGTTACCCTTTGGCGTCTTTTGGCGCTCTTTTGGTGCCAAGATAAAAATTGCCAAAAAGGAAAAATTGTTAACATTTGCTTTCTTTCATATTTTTGCCATTTTAATATTTTTAAATTTTTTTGATTTTCATGATGTGCTCTATGAGCTATAGAACACTTGTTGCACAAACAGCTGTTGCTACGTGCAACCTCCGAAAGCCAGCGGAGCCGGATTCTGTGTTGCTTTTTTAGCAGGCGAGCGTAGCGAGTTAAGCCCGCTAAGTTGGGTTGGCCCATGTTTAAATTGCTGTAAATCGACTGTTGCGCAACGGCTGTTGCCACATTGCGAAATTATGGAATATTCTCCAAATTAAAGTAGGAATTGCTAGAATCCTGTCGTCAAACTCTTCTTTTATTTAATCAAAATTGCTATGTGTTTAATTAAGATTAATTTTATGTTTATGGATATCTGATCATTTCCGTTATGGCAAGCATGCCATCTGATAGCCTTGACGGCATTTTTTTGCCGAAAAGGTAAAAATCGCCAAAAGGGATTATCCTGCATCTATTCCGAAAGTAGAATTATATACAAATATTCTAGTAAAGTTGTTTAGAATAAAACTTTCTTACATTAACGAGAGTGGGGGCGCGGTAGCCCATTGGTTAGCGGGCTGGAGTTGCACTCGGTAGGCCCGGGTTCGATTCCAGCCACTGCCAAAACTGCCGCCGTGTTCATGCGGAGTACGATCACGTTAAACATGTGGGTCCGAAAGTCCTTCCGAGAGGTTGGTGGTAGGGGAAGGAGGGTACGGTCCCTGTCGATGCCTCCCCCACTGGGTTCCGGTCTAAATTGGGTGGCACTTCCCGACCGTCCAAACAGTTACCTTACACCTTTCTGGTAGGTCAGACGGTCTGGGTTTCAACAACAACAACATTAACGAGAGTGGGCTCAACTCGACCTTCTCATAACAAAATTCATTTTTAAACAACTCGTAATTGTTCTTTTCCAAATTTTACAAGAAAAAATATGAAAAATATATATCATAATTCCAAATGATCACATTTATAACATGTTACCCTTCATTTTAAAGGGCTTGTAAATAGTGTTTCTTTCAGGCGTATCTCCGACAGTATGCCTGACCAATGTACCAATCCGGGGACAACTCCGGGGGGGTGGGAGGGGGGAATACTCAGTACGAGTAGTTGCCACCCCCCGGAGATAATTTATGTTAATCTAGTTTTTATTTAGATGACACAGCAGCATTTAGATATAGTTATATAGGGCAAATAGAAAACTCGTCTCCCTAAAATTTCTTTCGCCCCCCCCCCCCCGGCCAAAACAGTCCTGAAAGAAACACTGCTTGTAAACATCTTTCGGTTGATACTGAGTTTGATAATGTACCTCCCGGGAGCCCTTTCCCTCCCGAGGGGGCTACTAACGTCACTAACACAAAAATTGTATTGCTGCTATTTACAATTATTGAAACTATTAAGTTTTGTTAACATTGAGCCATAAATAACACCTTTTAAACATGATTATGTCAAATATTGTCTTATGCTGCCATGTTAAGAAAATATAAAGTTTTTAAAAAGTTCAAGTTATAAAAATGAAAGTTAAAATGAAAGTTAAAAAATTCCATCTAATTCTGTGTTTTTCGTTAATAAGATAGAATATAAAGCTCAATGAAAAGCCATTAATATTTATGGCAGCTATCGTGTACCCAACAAATCGACCACAGATAGGCAGACAATAATTAAATAATAGTCAAAACGTGTTCATGAACTCCTAAAGCATATATTGGTATCAAGATCTCGAAATCGAAAATTTTCGTCGAAACAATACTTTCTCAATACTACGTATGAGAAAGTAAAAAAGAATGGTTTAAAAATAAAATGATTTTTGCTTTCTCATACTACTACTGAATATAAAATAGAGATTGTTTTCAAAAAAATTTTCGGTTTGGAGATTTTAATGCTAATATGTGTTTTAGGATCTTCTCAACACGTTTTGACTATTTATAGCATGAACTCCGTCTGTGGTCGAATTTTTGTGTACGCGATAGCTGCGACAAATATTTTCTCGAAACTAATCTTCTCGAACTAATCTTAGAAACTCTTCTCGAAGTTTAAACTATATCTATCCAGAACTGGATAGATTTTTTTTTTCTGTAATGCGAGCGAAAACTTCGAAATGTATTAGAAATTATATATTTTTTAACATGGCAGCTTAGGACAAAATTTGACATAATTATGCATAAAAGGAGTAATTTATAGCTCAGTGATCGAGAAACTTAAGTTTCAATGGTTGTAACCAAAAATAGCCACAATATAATTTTGTGCTCGTAACGTCATTAGACCCCCCCCCCCCCCAACAGTGAACATTGTCAAACTTCGTTCAGTCGAAATACTTTTTCAAACCTTTTAAAATGAAGGGTGATATGGTGTCACTGTGATTATTTGTACCAATGATACAGATTTTTGAAATTATTCCTTGCAAAATTTGCAAAAAGAAAAAAAAAAGCACAAGCTATTTAACACTAGATTCTGTTTTGCAAAAGTCGATTTGAGCCAACTCTAGTTAATTATACAAATAAAAGCTATTTATTTCAATTCGATACTTAAACAGAACTGTCCTATCCCAAATAATTCTTAACCTATTACAATTCTGTTTACTTCAAAAACTGCAGAATAATTTTATCAGTATAAAAGTATCTTTTACGTATTTTGTGTACGCATTCTATTCTGTGGATACGAAAACTGCATTGCATAGAATCTTAAAAATTAAAGAACAATATTTACAAAGTTGTTTATAGCAAAGTATCGTGAATGCCATACCTCAATAAATATTAATTTCAGCTAACAGAATGTAAATATTCTTAAAGTTTAGAACTAAAAATTTTTGGGCAAAGCTATTTAATTAAATTTTAAATATTGAAGCTGGGTCTAAGAAATGATTCAAAAATAAAAAATACGTAGAATTTATTTTCTAAGTTTGAAGTTTTATTAATGAAAAAAATATTTTTTTTATCTTTAACTTGTATAGTAATGACTAAAATAACAAATTATATAAATATTAGTCATTTTTCTATATACGTATTTTCATTCTCGTTTACCTTTCCGAAAGAAAAATCGAATCGACTAAATTTCAAAACCATGGAAATTCGAAACAAATTTTAAGATTTTTAACAAAGGTAAGAAGAATTAAAAAGAAGTTCTAAAGTAAAACTATTCTCTAATTTCTTTCACAGAAAATTCCTTATCACCGATAATTGTACATAATAGAATATTGGAATAAAGTTTATTGTAATTGTTAACATTCTAAACAATCATAAAATATTCAAAACAATGTTATTTAGCCACAAGTTCTTAGAAAAAACATACCTCTTTCACAAGAAAATAAATCTTAATCGATTTCTTTAAAAATGTACTTCAGAAGTAAAAACAGAATTGTTAACCAGATTCCGCATGTTCTTTAAATATAAAATTCCTGAATTGTTTTCACACACATAAAAAATCTATTTTGCACAAATTCTAAATTTTAAATTTAAATTTGAAAGAAGTTTAAAAGGAAATAAAATAAATATATGAAAACATATATTAGAATTATATAATATATTGCTTACCTAAGACTGAAAATATATCTATTTTATAGAATTAGAATTTCGTGGAACGAATTACGGTCGACTTACTTCTTCGGCGGCTAATGGGCGAAATAAGAGAAAATTGTTAAAGTCGTCAAAAGATCATTTTTTATTTTGTTGAGCAGACGATCATTTTTGAAGTTTCCACGAAATTGTTGCATAAATAGTTTTGCGCATTCGAAAAAGTTTATTTTTTAAAAATGATTTTAAAATGATTTAATTTTAAATACTATTAAGAAAATATATAAAATAATTTTGTAACGAAACTCTGGAATATTTAAATAGTGAGTACGTGTATTCGAAACGCACAATACCTATTTGTAAATTTAGACGTTTCATCTGATAAAAGCAAATGTGCGAAACTATAAAAGAATTTTAAGACAAAATATTGCAATTTTTAACGCTTACATTAAAAGTATCATTCTCTATATGTAACTTTATACCTATAAATCTGAATGGGGTGTGCTTATATGGAGATTTATTACATATCCGAGGATTCAAATTTTAAACCCATATAGATGTATTTTGATCCGTATAGAAGCTATCCTTTAGGACTCTGGATTCTGAACCTGTCGTTGAGCAAATCAATTTCAAGTGATTCAGCATACGAAACTATCGTTCATCGTCAGGTCCTATTTCATTTCATATAATGTGTTTACAGGAAGGTGTGACGACAGCTGAGTTTCGAACGGGTTATTGTTAGTGAGAATCAAGTTTCAAATGTAAATGTATATATATATTATTATTATTAGCTTTATTTTTTTTATATTGGATGATATTCATTTCGATTTACATAGATTATCTTTAAATTATATATATTTAGATATTTAGGGGGGGTGGGGAATGGAAACAGATTAAAAACCTCAGAATCCCTATTGAAATGCATTTCAACACTCTCGGTAGACCGGAAATTTCGAATTTTCGCTTGGTAACAAATAGTCCAGTAGACGGTTTTTAATATATATATATACATATGGAAGATGAAAATTTTGGAGGGAAGAAACACACAGTTAGTAAATTTCGAGGCAGTTTTTCGATTAAAACATAATGGGAGGGGGTTGTTGTTTCCTTTAATCGTCAAACGACATTATTTAATAGACATTTGGAGAGTGTTTATCTTCAGGTCTAACTCCAAGCTATTTCTTTTTAAGGTCAGGCACTTGATTATTTCATCATTCATCTATTCTGCAGCCGAAGTGTGAACCATTTTGCCGTGAGAGCATATATCCCCGGTGCACCCGAGGTAGCGGGTCACATTGCATCTTTGAATCACTCAATTTTGATCGTAACCCAGTGGGGTGGCAATCACAGGAGTGTTACCCTCTTTCCCTCTCCTGTCCGTCACCCTTTGGATAAACTTTCGGACCTACAGATTTATCGTGTCCTTACTCCCGACTAGGCTTGTTGATCGTTTTGGGAGGTGTCGAAGATCGAACGTGGGTTTTCCGTGAGCGATAGAGGTCTACACAGGCCTAGTTTTGAAATTTTTACCGACTTGGTCCGAGCCCGATAATTTTTTAAAATAATTCATCCGAGACCGACCGGCTCGAAGACACCCAAAGTCCGGCCCAATTTTTTATTAACATTTTGAAGAGGGGCTAAAACTGATACACTGTTGACTCGTATGATTATCATAATTTACCATATAAGGAATGAAACGCAAGTGATTCAAATCTGCAGGTGAAAGTTGCAAAGAGCAATGACTTCGAAATATAAAAAGTCTTCAATTTCCTGTCTGATATTATTTTTCTGTATCCGGTTTTGATTGACCCATCTGCGTTTTCCGAACAGAGCAAACTTTTATTGCTTGATATGATATAGGGAGACTTTCATCAGTTTATTGAGAATTTTGTTTCATACTTAATTTCAAATTTTTCTCTTTCAATTTTGGTTTTATTTATCATGACCCGGTCCGACCTGTCCCGAATTTAATAAAAGTGTGGACCGGGACCAGACCGGTTCAAAGTAGTTTCCGTAAAATTTGGTTCGGATCGTACCGGCCCGAGGGGTCGGTCGGTCCTAAGTCCAGAGGCCAGGACCGAGTCTACTAAAATGTAGGGGCGGGACAGCTCAGTGATTAGAGCCTGGGTACTGCACTCTGAGGACCCGAGTTCGATTCCAGGCTCTGCCCAAACTGTCCCATAAAGAGTACGGGCTCTGAGTCTGAAAGTCCTTCCAAGAGGTTGGTGGTAGGGAATCTTTCAAGAATCTGCCGCCCTACCCAAAGGTATACGGGAATAAAGTCATTGTCGCTGTAATAGCGCATCCGGTCAATGCCCCAGTCGAGCGACCACAGACCCAGATCACCCCGCCAGAGCATAACGGAACGTCTCCAGCAAATCATACCTTAATCCCCGCAACGACACCAGTCGCAGCCCCAAAGACCAGGAGAGCAAAATTTGCCACAAGATTCGGCGATCTTTTAAAGCTCCTCTTCTGACTGCTCTAACCACTTTATTGCAATTAACATTTACTAAAGAACAGAGTGACTTGCTCTTGCAACAGAGCAACTTGCTCTTACTAGTTTTACAAGATCACTAAACAACTGTTAGATACAATAAAACAGCAATTAAATGCTCATCTGTTTCGCAAAACAGACAGTACTATTCTCAAAACACTGACGTATCTCACAATTCAATTTAGTTCGTATTACGTCAACTACTCTCCAGCTAAGCGATGACTCCTTTTATATACTCACTGCGGAAATTTCTAGAAAGGGCTCGTCCCCAAGAATATTCGATATTTCGAGAATCTTCTAGTATATTCGAATTTGCGCCAAGGTGTCGATAAATTGCTAAATATGGTAACTCTGCCCCCCAAAGTCAAATATGGCAACCCTAAGTTCACGCAATAGGAATGGCTGTCTGTAAAGTTTGTTTCACAGTGAAGACAGGCAAAGCACAGTGAAGGCATTTTCATGTTCGTAACAGTATTCTAGAGTACTCGAATCGTCGAAAACTCGAGTTCCAGTTTTTGACACGATCCTAATACTTTCCCTATACAATATTATGTATTGCAGGGAAAGTGAAAAGTGGAGGACAAGATATCTTACATATCAGAAGTTGCTCTTCAATCTGAAATGTGAGGGATAAAGAATGTTTCGGATCGTCTTTAAGGGTGAGCATCAGTAAATTTTCTGCCCTATCCGCGCTTTGTTAATTTTCGCGGCACACATATTTCGCCGAAATGCTGCTCAAACAGTTGAGAAATATTTTCTGAAAGATAAAATGCAATGCTTAGATTATATTAAAACTAAATTTAATACCCAATAAAACATAGAATATATTTTTTATTTTAATCCACAATATTTTTGGTGTTGTCGTAATTTAATTCATACCGATTATTTTTATTTTTTAATGAACATTTTAAAATATCTATTCCTTCTAATACAGTATTAAATACAACAACAGATCATATATAATAATGCCACAATCACGGAAAGGTAATTTCTCATTCTATACATTTGATAAGGGATCTGAATGTACATCACTGAGGACTGCAGTTTTGTCTTCAAGTTCCTTTGTCTTCAAGTCCAAGTTCAATTACGTTTCCGTGATTATGGCATTATATATAATCTGTTGTTGTATTTAATAGCGTATTAGTAGGAATAGACATTTAAAAATGTTCATTAATAAATAAAAATAGTCGGTATGAATTAAATTACGACAGCAGATGGCAGCACCAAAAATATTTTGAATTAAAATAAAACACATATTCTATGTTTCATTGGGTATTAAATTTAGTTTTAATATAATCTAAGCATTGCATTTTATCTATCAGAAAATATTTCGCAACTGTTTGAGCAGAATTTCGGCGAAAAACGTGTTCTGCGAAAGTTAACAAAGCGCAGATAGGGCAGAAGATTTACTGACGCTTACCCTTAAATATAGAATAATTAGAATCTTTTATGCTTGAACAGAATAGGTAAATGATAGAATGAATAGTTTTCACGATTTGAAGAAATTTTTCGGTTTGGTGATATAGTTTCTTAATAAAATATAATGTGTTTCTACAAAATCATAATATTTTATTTATCAACACTTGTATATATAAAAAAAATCACAAAATGAATAGTGACTTCTAACGTAAAAACATTGATCTTTAATAAAGAAATATTAATCAATGTTATAGACATAAATGTTTTGATACCATATATCGACACTTTGAAACATGGATACTTTTTACAGAATTTCTGGTTATTATCCATATGATATGCATACTTGTCAACTTAGACAATTTTTTTTTTTTTTTTTTTAAACAGAAAATAGTCTTGCCTCTTGTTTTACTATAAAGTTTTAAATTATACTATTGATTATCCTATTTTACTTTCTTGCTTGGAGTTCTATATGCCTATTACCAATACTAGGCAAAAACAGTTATTCCATAATTTTAGCACAATTACATTAATAGTCTTTTCTGTCTATAAATTTGTTGATCTCCTTAATACATAGTGTGCCGACATTGATATTTTTATTGTGACCGATATCCATTTTTAAAAAGCCTGTTTTTGACCTTGTTTACTATTTTGTATTCTAGTAGTTCTATACTTTATATGTTTCGTGGTTATTGTAACTGGATGTTATTTGTGCCACATAAATTGAATAAATAAATAAATAAATAAATATACCGATTCTTTCTTTCAATATTGGGGTATCTATAAATGTGAGAAAGTAGAGAATAAGCACATTTCGTGAAAGAATTTTTGCGATGCGTTTTCTGTATAATAAATGATTTCCAATATTTAAAATATTAAAAAGTAAATGTTAAGCAACATAATAGAAGTTTTTTATAATGTATACTCGAAAAATGTTCGGTTTAAAAAAATGTCCGCAAGGAGAAGTTTCACAGCAGTACATGTACTATCTATGCTGTAGATTGTCAAATAAAGTAAATTATTGTTTATAAATGTAAATGGTTCCAATAATTTTTCCATACTATTGTTTTTGGGAAAAATTTTGCCTTGAATCACTATTTCTCAAGATCTGCTACAGATAGAGTTTAGATAATAATTGATGTGGATTTAGTATCAAATTTTGAAAGAGATACAGTGGTTCATTCAGAATTTTCCCTTATGGTTCAAAATTTTTATTTTGAAACATCTATTTTTTAAGACTAGCAGATAGAGCTTGGATAATGACTGATATGGATTCAGCATCCAATTAGTTACGGTTTTTTACTATGAATTTTTACTTCCGGTTTCCTTTCCCCTTAAGATTCAGCAATTTCCCTTGAAATATCTATTTCTCAAGATTGGTTATAGATAGAGCTTAGATGATGACTGATATGGATTCAGCATCAAATTCCAGCGGAGAATTGGCAGGAGGGTGAGATTAACTAAGGATTTCAACTTCCGGTTCTTTTGAAAGGAAGAATCTTGAAACATCTATTTTGGCTATAAATAGAGCTTGGATGATGATTGATATGAATTTAGTTTTAAATTTTGGAAGGGTTAAAGGAACTTACTAAAGATTTTCCACTTCGAATTCTGGCGATGTCATGTACGATTAAAAAATTTATATTTTTCTCAAGATTGGTTACAGATAGAGCTTAAATGATGAACTATATGGATTCCGCATCAAATTAGGAGGGGGGGTGGGGTATTAAGGATTTCTACTTTTGGTTGTTTCTCCATTTACGGTCCAAAAGTGTTTCTTGAAACGGGTATTTCAAAAAACTGGTCACAGATACAGCTTAGATGATTGATATGAATCCAGCATCAAATTCTAAAGGAAGTAGGGAGTCCATTAAGGATTTCCACTTCCAGTTTTTTTTCCGCTTCCAGTTCAAAGAACTTCCTTGCAACATCTGTTTCTCACAATTGCCTATAGATATATTTTAGATAATGACTGATATGTATCCAGTATCGAATTCCAGAGAAGATAAGGGTGGTCACTAAGGGTTTCCATTTCCGATTCTGGAAATAACAACTTTGTAAGACTGCACGAAATATGCATGCAAAAGAGAAGAAAACATAATAGTTGCTTCAGACATGAAGTGTATACGCACACTATTTGCTAACCTATGAAGTCTCTTTCAAAAATTTCTTCTTATTATTTAATTAGATGCAACTAAGTATATGTTGCACTGTAAGTGTAACTTCATGGCCTACTTACCTACCTATACAGGGTATCCCAAAAAGATTGAAATGCGCTTTAATTCTTTACCTGTTGGAGATAAGTGGGCAATGTAAATTGCGAAAATGTTAAAGTAAGGTAGGAAATAAGACTACGTTAATGAAATAATCCTCCCATTCATTTTCAAAAAGTGACACTTTTTAAATTTTTATACCATCCCCTTAGACAAATTGGGTCAATCAGAAAATTTTTATTTTTAATGTAACAAGATCATTAACCCCCCCCCCCCCCTCCCCGCATATCTGTATCTTTAAAATCAACTGAATTATGATAAAGGAAAAAATCTGACTTATGCCACTTTTCCGTATCATATGAAAGGCTGTTTCAACAGCGAAAATAGGGATCATAAACTATGGAAATTGTTTAGATCAAAAACGCGTTAATATGTGTCAAATTTTTTTTTTATCACAAATGCATCTAAATAAAGCATTACACAGACAGAGATCATATAAAGCAGTGGTACTCACTAAGCAGTTGGGTATCCAATGCATTATCATCCAGTTTTATCTTTTTTGTGATATGTCACAAATTTACATTTCTAATTTGATACAGGGTCCCCATTCACAATGTTAAATTTTCAATTAAATATAACTCGCTCAATTTTAAAGATACAGATATGCGGGTTTTTTAACGATCTTGTTGCATTAAAAATAAAAATTTTCTCATTGACCGAATTTGTCTAAGGGGGTCGTATAAAATTTAAAAAGCGTCACTTTTTGAAAATGAATGGGAGGACTATTTCATTAACGTAGTCTTATTTCCTACCTTACTTTCAACATTTTTGCAATTTACATTGCCCACTTATCTCCAACAGGTAAATAATTAAAGCGCGTTTCAATCTTCTTGGGACACCCTGTATTCAGCAACCACTTATCTAAAAGACGTTTTACAAGTGTCGCCACTGCAGGTTTTTTTGTGTCTACTTTTCAAAATAATTATTTGAAAATGTTTCATTTTTCATAATAAAATGTGCATGCCATGGATTTAGAGAGAAAAGAGATAAAACTCCTATGGATGAAACGCTTGAAAATGCCATAACGCTTTGGGAGTTATATCTAGGTGTCAATAGTATTAGTAAAGTAGCTGCTATTGTTAGTTGACATAGCAGAAAGGCGTAGTATTTAGTGTATATATTTTTGATTATTTTGAAATGAAGAGTTCCCTAATGATGAATATAATTAACCAGTATTCTTTCACCGTTTTAGGATTGAGTACAGAATATAGGGATATAAAAATAAATTGAAAGCTAAAATAATTTTGAATACGTAGGAATATTTTTTATTGTTTCAGTTCTAATTTGCATCGCGCTCATCATTTATTTTTACAAAATGGACAATTTAAATAAATATTTTAAGACTTTCGCCATAAAAATACATACAATGCAGGACAACTTATCTTATCCCAGCGCCATTTGAATGATTGTCTCACACGATATTGACGTTTTTTCTTAATATGACGTTTTAACGCCTTACTTTTACCTCCATGGTGCATGCAAATTCCAGAACAAAATTGCGCTTTATCGCGATTAACAAAATAATTTGAACCCAAATACTGTAAATTCTCACGTTTTGCTTTCCCATCGCTGTATCACGATCTGTTCCGTTCGCTTACAATAGGTCAATCCAGACAGGAAAATACCGAGAATCTTTAAATAAATCGTGTAATAGTGCCCTCGTAAAAAAGGGATCCAAACAAATGTAATGGCAGCGAATCTGTGATGGTCACGGGCGGTGTAGCAGAAGGTCATGGTTGTTTCGATGGGATTTTTTTTCAACGAACGTTTTTTAGTGATTTCATTCGCACGCCTGACCTCTTTTACTTGCCTGTAGAGGGCGCTGACACGAAATTTAGAATTTGGTAATGGGAGTATTAATATTGTTATTATTTTTTTTATAATTTGCAGCTTGAGCGCGAAACATCTGCTGAGTATACAACAGCAATCGCTGTTAGATCACCTGGGATTAAATTCTCGCAGTAGGCTAGACGATGCTGACGCTCTCTTTGAAACTTCTTAATTCTTTTCTCAGTGAAACCGTTAAAAATCATATTTTTAATGAATGTTAAAGATAGTACAGGGTATAGTCAGGGCCGGGTTAACAGTGTTTGGGTCGGGCCATAAGCATACAGGTAAATTGGGGTCCCATCTGCCGACCTAAAGTTCTCACTAAGCCATAATTATATTTTACAGTAAGCCCTATTGTGTGGGATTTTTTTCTTAGTCGTAATAGTACGTCTTTTGCAACTTTGCACTTCTTATGCAACATATTTTGCACTTCATCCATGGACTCCTGGGGGAGGGAGCCGCAGACTGGTAGTCCCCCAAACTTCATCTTAATGTGAGTGCCTGCATGATTTAAATTTGAAATGGGTTCAGAATAATTTAAAAAATATTGGAAAATATAATTGACAAAAAATAAAACAAATTATATAAGTAGTAAACATATATATTTTTTAATTCCAGTAATGAATTACAATGGATGGACATTAAAATAATAAACATTTAAAATGTGTACTTTAAATATTTCTCAAACGAATGAATTGTTTTAAGAGAACGTGATTAGATTTCATAAAATCATGAAATTGGAGATAATTCTTCTCATAGCCGCATTTTGTGCAAATGCGGATATGTGCTCTCAACTTTGAAGGCAGTGGCTTTGAAAATTGCTTCATTCCAGGCCTGTAAAAGCTTAACTTCATGCAATCGTATCTTATTTATATAAATAAAATTGAAAATATGTGTGTGTGTGTGTCTCATCAGCACGCGAGAACGACTGCATTGAATTTTATAAAATTTTGTGGGTAGCCTTAGATTACATCCGTTATGGATTTCGGGGTGAAAGGTCGGGGGATAATTGATATTTTCAATTTCTCAAGTCACCTGTTTTATTTTGGCGAATAGTTTTCAATCTCATATATTGTGTTTAGCCAATTGGAAAAAAAAATAATAATAAGACTGTACGTGTATATCTTCTAATACCACTTTTGAGCTTCCATTTCGGCATAGGTTGATCCAATTTCATAGCACTTTCATTTTGACATATATTCATTCCATTTCGTATTTTTGTAAATTCGTTTACAAACGGGACTTGGATGTTTTATTTGCCTGTGAAGATAATTTTATACAGCGAGAATAGAAAGTCTTATACTTCTTTTTAGGAGCATTCATTTAAATATTTTAATAGAATGTTTTGAATAACAATGCCATTTAGAATTTAATAGGAATTTGCACATGATTGTGAATTTTAAGTTTTTTTATATTATACATTCCGTACGAAGAACGGGCATACTGCTAGTAATTGATACAAAACATTATTAAGATAAATAAAAATTCATCTTCATTCCTTATTCAACAGTCAAAGATATTTATACGACCATCTATGCCCTTCACGTGCAAATATCGTCTGACCAGACGATACCGTCGCACCAGAGTTGACTTTGTAGAGATTTCGTGCAAGTCCTCGTACTCGAGAAAGATTGTTTTTTATTCTCTGCGTTTATAGGTTTCTCAGGTAGGCCTCAGAGGCCGCCAGGGGGTATCTAAGAGGGCACAACTCGGCACCTTCCTCCTCCCCTTCCCTACCTGTGACTCAGATCGACAACAGGTGTTAAATTTAAAGATTCTTTCTGATAATACAGAAGAAGCACTTGAAAAGAGGGACTGTCTCCATAAAAAAATTCGGCAATGGCTCCAGTCCGATGGAGCTGAAATGGATTTTCGGAAATAACTCCTTTCTTTGTCTGTGGTTTGTCTTTTTCAGACATTTTTCAACAGTTTAAAGTATTGAAATATCAAAATGAGAACCACTTTTTCAAAATAGTTCAAAACATAAAAATATCAGAATTTTAATCTCTATTTCAAAAACTAAAAATCTGATCTGAATTATATTTACTTGTAGAGCTTTTAAAGGTCTACAAGTTACATTTTGTAGTTTACTTTTAGTTTTGGAGATATAAGAATAACAATCTTGAAAACCAGAAAATTTTCAATCTTCTTGAACTTAAGAAGACCATTCCTCGAAAACTATAATGGCTTTGTAAAAACAGAATATTAATCTAGAAACTGGATTTTTTACTGAATATTTTTGGTCTTTACTATTTATTTCTATCTTTTATAGTTTAAAAGATATTTCGAGTGAAAGTAGGCATATAATGAGGCAATATCTCGCTCGGATGAAAACTTTTCAGTTTTTTTCAATCAAAAAAGTTTAAAATATTTAAATTATTTCTTATAAATGCCTAAATAGAACCCGACCAAAGAAGTAAAAATTATTTACGTGTTTACCTATTAGGTTCAGAGAAATTAAAGTGTTTACATTTAAAGTGCTTACGTTTTTCGTAACGAAATATTTCTGACATCTGCGAGAAATATACTCCATTATATTAATTAATATATGTTAAATATTAATTCATCCCTTTGCTGCCATTTTTGCCTATTTAGCGACATTTTCGTCGATTTGGCATCCCATTAAAATGTCGCCAGGTTGCTAAATTTGTCACCTGGTTCGCCAAATTTATCGTCAAGTGTTACATGCTTTTGATACATATTACTGTTCCTTTTTATTTGAAAAACGTGCATTATTACGAGGAGGATTCATGTTAGCGTTTTAAAGTTTTTGTTATTCGTTTCAAAATAAACAATTACGTATAAAATGATTATTTATTTAATATTACTGAATGTCTTGATATTTTTTGTATTTTTTCAAAAATTTATTCGAAAATTTTGGGGTCTTTTAAACGTTCAATCGAACTGTAATAGTCGTTCTACATTACGTTCGAAACGCTCTATTCGTTCGTAATATATCGCATTCACACACATACACACACACACACATCACCTCAAAAACGTTCGATTCGAGTTCAGGGAAGCTTGATGTGCGTTCTTTCATCAAAAACCAGAATTCGAATTTTCCATCTCGTCACAATACTTTTCCTATACATTCATTATAATATGTCCATAGGGAAAGTAATAGTTCAAAATATAAAAATATCGAAATTATAACCACTGTAATTCGAAAATTAAGAACCCAAACCGAAATTCAATTATATATCCTTGTAGAGACTTTAAAGGTCTACAAATAACTTTATCCCCTGAGTGTTTGAGATAAATCCTTTTTTTTCTATATTTGAAGTGGACTCTTCATGTTATTAAAAAAAACAGGAAGTAAATTTTGTTATATCTCGAGAACAGGTTTTGATAATTCCTAAACAATCGTGTCGATTCATTTAGTTAAAAGTGATTATAAAGTATTCATATCGTTTATTATTGAGATAATTTTTAATTTTTTGATTTTATTTTCATTTGTGATCAAAATTGTGGATTACCTCAAGAGTAGCAATGATTCAACATTTTATAACGCGATAATATACATTAATATTTTCTTCTTTTTTTTTTTCAATTTTTGAAAAACAAAATATTTGAAGCATTGCTGGTCTTCTTGTCTGGCCTGTCGGAAAATCTGAAGGGCTGTCTTGTTTGCTGATTAAAATAATCGTGCCACATTTCATTTTAATGACTTAATTCCATTTACTCGATCGATATCGTGCCCATAATTTTAAAGCATCTTTTAAAAACTAGCGAGAACTATCTACAATGTTCACCGTTTTTCATAAAGACCTTCATAAAATGCTCTTGTCACCAACCTAATGTATCGACTAGATTTCTGACGAATCGAAACCTGGACAGATGAATTTTTAATTCTGAGTCGTTCCCCAGGTAACAAGTCTTTTGTTGCAAGTTCCCCTCGACGAGCAGACGATTTTGATGGCAGCTCAACCGCGACCGAAGGAGCGAGTATTTGTTGTCAGCGTCTCTCATGGGTAAGATGCATCTCTACCTGGATGGAAACGGCTATTATGGTGATTGGAACATACATACATCTCTTAAGTAATTTTAGGCGCCAAGTTGGATTTCTCTCTGTGTGTATTTTCTGAAAGTATGTGCCGTGTGGATTAAACATTATATACTAGAATAATGTGGATTTATATTGATCATGCGGTCACCAAGCGCGGTAAGTTTAAATATTGGAATCTGCTCTTCTTAGTGATTCTATTTACTGTTTCAGTTTTGTGCTGTTTGATTACGTTTTAATGAGACACATGTAAGAATTTTAATTCTTCGATTGTAAGAGGACAGCCCATTTTCTATTTAACATATTTGTAAATGTTCTAAGTATACTTTGCATTGTTTAAAAAATTTTATTTTCAATAATGCTGTGCTTCATTTTCTATACAAAATGTTCTGTTGCTGCTATGAAATAGTTTCATCCCATTTTATTATCATACTCTGTTGTTCCTACATAATGTAGAAGGAAAAATAGAGCTTTAATAGTTTTATGCATTTAACTGAGTATTTAAAAAAAAATACTTCCCGCAATACTATTGTTAGACACAATTACCTTAAATGCTATTCTATCTATAAATTTGTTGATCTATATAATACCTATTATACTGATATTGATATATTTAATTTGACTCCTGCCTGTTTTAAAAAAGCCTGTTTGAATTCGCTTGACATGTATACGATTTAGTATTCTTATATCATATATTCTGTTCTTTTTGTTTTGGTGTGGCTACTGTACCTGGATTTCATCTGTAGTTGCCACGTAAATTGATTAAAATAAAATAAAATAGAAATGTATTCCCTGTCACGTAAACACAAAAATCAAAAATATAATCTAAAAATGCCATTTGAATAAAAGGGCATTTAATTTTACTTTACTGCTTCTTTTTTCTTAATATGCTATTTATTACAATGCCTCGTTTTGTTATTTATATGGATTTATTAAGGTTGTAAAATAAAGTCACAGAAAATTTATATTTTTCAAGTCGTGTTAATGAATAAAAAGGAAAACAAATATATAAATGTATAAACATATTATATATAGGATATATTTTGAGGTGATGATATTATATATAGATAAATGTATAGAAAAAAACAGGTATACTCGCCTTCCCCCTCCCCCCTTTTAAAATAGAAATATAATCCGATAATCTAACAATTTTGTAATCTGATAGGCAGAGCAGATTGGTGGCATAATAATAACAAACTTATAAAAGTTCACTAATTTAAAAATCGAGAAAGTGTGTTTGTGTGTGTGTGTGTGGGGGGGGGGGATTGGGGGGAACAGGGAAAATGAATCTGTCAAAAATAAGGAGAGAAATATTTAAACAGACAGAGTAGGAAATCAAATCAAAAGAGGCATCTACACTTACCTGGACTTAAAAAAGTATTATGTTTCTCATTGAGTTGACTGGGAAAAGAAGAGAGTGTGTGTGAGGAGGGGGGGGGGGGAGTGCGGCAATTTTCATTTTATATTAATCTTGTAAAAAGTAATAGAAAAATTCTGGCAGAATTTTCAGTGATACATGATCCCAACACTAAAAGAGGCAAAATTACCTGGATTATTGGAGTTGATTAAAAAATTTAGGGTGCTAAAATGTGGAAGGGGTAGAAATTAAAATATTATAAAAGTATTCGAGTGGTGTATCAAAAAATTTGAAGAAAACAAAAATCTAAATCCTAAGAAAAAGACGATGAGAAAAATACAAACTTTATTTTTATGCTTGAATTTACTGGGGAAGAGAAATAGGAGTTAAAACAGTAAGTTTTCATCTTTTATTAGAGTTGTAGAAAATGTTATAAGCGAACAATAATAATATAATTTCAGAGATACATCTGTTCAACCCAAACTGAACAGAAAATAACGGTTAGAATTAAATTAATTTTGAGTAGGAGTGTCAAACGAAAGGTACGAACAGGCTAAGAGAAAAGGGCAAATTTTATAATTTTGCACTTCGTATGGGGATAAACCACTAAATTACGGCAATCTTATTGAATATCGCAGGTTACCATGTTTAGTTCCCAAATTATTTATTTTCAATAGTGCTGTAATATATGATGAAATCTTTCGAAAGAAATTGCGTATTCGGGGTACAATTTAGAGCGAATATTTTAATTTTCATTTTCATACAAACTTTACGCAGAGCTCAAATCATAAGACTAAATCGTTTTCCCGAAAATGAAAAAAACTGATGTAACTCCTCTTACATAATGAATGAATCTAATTTTTTCATAGCCAACTAATGACGTACATTGTACTTCCTTGAAAGAATCAGGCATAAAAATATTAGGTGACTATAATTATTTGAAGGGCGTTATGATTCCTATTCACCAGGTCGAAAGCAATGCCTATCAATCGAGGGATATAGTACAACTGCAAGGACAAACAAACTTATTAATCATCTAAATACCTGAATGTTGATCTAAATTAAATTTATCTTTGTGAAAATTATACTGATTTACCGAACTATAGATATTTTCAATTTCTATGTAAATTCTAGACATTTGGCATTACCTGTACCCTGATGGCTTAAAAGTTTATAATTTCATGATTGTTTTATTATTACTCGATTCTTTAGCAGATTTAATAATTAATGCTATTTAATTGGTGTCTGGCAACATATAATGGTAGATTAAGAATTTTGAAATTAAAACTTTTGAACACGTTTGAGGTTCCGCGTGTGTCTGTGTATGTGTGGACACGATATCACCAGAACTCATTGAGCGAGAGTAGAATGAAATTTAATTCGATTATCCCGATCTGTGAATACTGGAAGGCTATTTATTATTCGCAAGCTCTAATTTTTCGAATGTTTTTTTTTTTAATTAATCATGTCAAATAAACAATCAATTTATACTTCATTTCTCCCAATAAAACGAATGCCACGTCTTTTAGAACGCTGGTTGCTCTCAGGATATTACATGTTTTCAAATAAATCTAACTAAAAGTTTCATGAAATTAAAATAGTATTAAACAATGATAAATTAGTTAAATTACCATATGCAAGAGTATGCCACCGATCAGATCACTGACTCTCGTACATTTTGCACGTTTCATTTCACGAGGAAAACACGTTTTCTAATAGTTTTGTGTAACTTGTCACCAAATCCTACTTATTTCATGTAATATTAATAAAATTGTGTCAGACTATTGCTTTCACAAAAACGTTTTCGTTGGAAGATTTGAAATATATAGAACTCAGATGATAATTGATTTGTATTCAACATCAAATTATAGAGGAGAATATATGTGTGTGTAGGGGGGGGTGTCAGGGGGTTTACTAGGGATTTACACTTTGCTTTTATTCATTTCCAGTAAAAAATTTCCATTTTACTTATCTATTTCTCAAGATTGGCTATAGAACTTCAGTGATAACTGATATGGATTCAGCATCAAATACTGGAGGAGGTAGGATGGTTCCCTGCGAACTATCCTACTTTCTTTTCTACTTATCTCCTTGCCCCTTTTCTTTATCTTATTCACTTCTGGTGTTTTTACTTCCTGTTCAAACATCTGTTTTTCCGAATTATCCAAGTTTAAGTGATGTCTGATATGGATTTAGCACCATATTCTAGAGACACAAGGGCTCACTAAGGATTTCCCTTTCCAGTTCTTTAAATGCCACTTCCAGTTTCTCCGAAAATTCGTATGATTGCATGAAATAAGAAAATAAATTAAAAGAGAATAAAAAGTCATAATAGTTTCTTCAAAACCGAAGTGTACATACCATATGCAACCTATATAAAGTCACCTTCATATACATATTTTTAATTCTGCTACTATTCATAATATTATCTATACATGAATTGCTTTATTTGCCCAAGGATGTTGCTTAAAGTTCTACATTTCAATGTTGTGCTACAGGGTATTTAATGCGGGTAGAAAAAAGTGTCAAAACAATGTTTTATAAATATATAGATATATAAAAAATAATTTATCACGATGTGCAAGGATAAGATTTTAGTCTTTTTATGGTATTTACGGTAATGTCAGGTAATTTTGGCAGTTTTCTGTTTTCGCATGAAAAAAAAAAAGTAAACTAAATAAACTTGAAATTCTCTATGTTAACTATGATAACATTTGAATAAAAAGGAAATAAACAGTTTTTATATTAGAATCTCTATATACTGAAATGTTATCTTGAAATCATGGAAACTATAAAAGGTCATATTAGTCGGCTATAATTGCTAAAATATTAAGAAATTTTTAATTTTGTGAGTAATATAGAACCTAGTTCGTAGTTATGTATGGAACTTTTAAAATTATTTTTATTTTCCCTACATATATAATGTAATGTATAGGGGGAAAATGTGACTTTGAGAAAATTCGAATGCGAGTTTTCGACAGAAGAGCACGTTTCAAGCACCTCTGAACTCGAATCGAACGTTTTTTAGGTGATGTCTCTGTGTGTGCACGTATATTAATGTGTCCATGAGGACGTGGATGCGATATCTCACGAACGAATGAAGTTTTTTTGAACGTAATTTGATACAAATATTTCAATCGGTGAATACTGGAACCCTATGGATTTTAAACGTAAAAAAACGTTCCGAAAATTCTTAAATTTTCGAATTCATTTTTGAAAAAGAAATTATAAGAAAATAGAACATTCAACAATGTTAATTAAATAATCACTTTTTACGATATTTTTAACTCTAAAACGAATGATACAAACGTTTGCTTAGGTCGCTTTTGAGATATTGCACGTTTTTCAAATAAATGTATCTAAAAAAAATCTGATATGGGCAGCACATGACTTTCCTTATATAATGCAATGAATTTACTACTTTTACAGTAAAAAAAAATAGATTATTTTTATAGTAGTTATTTATATTCTTTTGAAGATATTGAATTTTGATCAATGTGTCGTTATTTTCCATGTCGTCATCAGCAATAAGTCGTCATTGATTTATCGTCATTTTTATCCATTTGGCGAGTTTTTGGTTAATTTAGCAACATTAAAAAAAGTCGCCAAGTTGGCGATATTCCACCAAAATCTCGCCAAGCGTTATGGACGAAGAAATAAGTTCTTAGAGCAGATAAATGACTATTAGCATTCAAATACAAAAGTATTACTCTAAGTGTCTTTTTCCATGAAGGAACGAGCTAGATCCACGAGAATGGTGTCACCCAATTTATCGCATGGTATTACATATGAAAAGTGAATATGTTTTTCAATAGGAAATATTTTTTTTTTATTTTATATGATTTTTTGATAATTTTTTTGAAAAATGTGCAATATCTCGAGAACGGTTTATGTTAGCGTTCTAAAATTTATGCCAATCGTTTTCTAATGAAAAATTACATAAGAAATGTCTATTTGCGTAATTAGTGGTTTTGATTTTTTGAAGATTTTTTCAAAATTTCACTCGAAAATTTAGGGGGGGGGGGGTCTGAACATTCGATTGCATATAGGCTTCCAGTGTTTACGGATTGTGATTTTTGCACCAAATTTCGTTCGAATCGGTCCATTCGTTCGTCAGTTATCGTCTCCACAGACTCACTGACACACACACATACACAGACATCACTTTAAAAATGTTTGATTTGTGATTAGGGATGCTTGAAACGTGCTCTCCCGTCAAAAACTCGAATTCGAATTTTCGACCCCATCACAATACTTTCCTTATACATTATTGTATATAAGGAAAGTAAAAATGTTCCCTATTATCCATTAAGATTTGAACACAGAGTTTCGTTGAACTCTGAATAAGTCATTCTGTTGCTCATACCCTAGGGTGAGTCCGGTGGCCTGGGTCTTCAGTACCCGGAATAAGGAGTTAGTAACTGATCCAAACAAAATTCTTAGTGTTGGAGCTGTCTAGGTACGTATACCGGAGCTAAATACATACTCCAGTGAGGATTTAATGCATGTTAGCCTAGATTATCCAACGCAATTTTCTGAAACAGTGTTAAGATTGTAAGCCTTCCGCTTTTGATAACTTACATCAATCAAGCTTACAGTGGATGTATATAAGAGAGATTCAGACGTGCAGAGACTGAATACCTGACATTTCGTGCATAAGATTCGAGAAGCGACGGACTTTGATGATACACCATGAATATATGATCTGAAGAGAACAAAGCTTTCAAAAAAGGATCATTATGTATTGACGAGAACAGCAATTGTCACGATGCGTGAAATCAGAACTAGAAGACTCGGATAGTTGAACGAATTTCTCAATTTATTATGGTGATGCTGTGGAAACATGGATGTCGACCTTGTTAAAACTTCATCTGGCGTGCGATGATCTTTGTAAAATGCATTTTGACCAGTACATAACATTGGTTTCAAACTATAAATGGGAATAGGCTTCTTTTCTCAGTCGCATTATTTTTACTGCATTCCATACGAGACACATTATCTTCATATTTTGCCAAATATCTGTGTAAAGTTGAGTCTGATTGGAGGCTCAACAAAAACGAATTTCAAGAGAATTTCGAAATCTTTGCTCCCAGGGAAATAATTTGATAATGGATTCAGTTTTTCATTCTTCTGTTTTTGCGAATTTTTCTCAAATTTTGAAAGTTTTAAACTCAACCTAGTTCATTTTCAAGTAAAAACAATTCACCAAAAATGATGTGATTGTGCCCAATAGATTTTGAATGGGTCGTTGTCTCTTTCAATAAATTCTCTGTTGATATTTTTCTGCCAGGAAGCACTTGTTGAAGAAAACTCCAGATTAGCCGTTAACAGATATGCGTTTATTATTATGAAGATATTATTCAGTTCATGTTAATATTTTAGTATTTTTTACATAAATCATCATACCCATGCGGGATGGCGTGTTTCTGTCTTTTTCAAACACTCCAGAAGCCCCGGTGATCCGCGTTATCTCACGAACGAATGAAGCGTTTCGAAAATAATTTGGCACGATTATTACAATCAGTGAAATTCTCTTGATTTTAAACGCAATCGAATGTTTGAAAGACGCCCCTACCCAATTTTCGAATGAATATTTGAAAAAATCCTTAGAAAGTCAAGACCATCCATAGTGTTAAATAGATAATCATTTAATACGTAATTTTTGGTTATAAAACGGATGACATTAACTTTAGAACGCTAGTTTAAACCGTTCTCGAGATATTGCACACTGTTCAAATTAATTTATCAAAACATTACATAAAATTAAAAGGAGTTAGTATCATCCATTGGGTTCACTTTTCTTATGCAATATTACGCAACAAATCTGCTAACATCGTTGTTGTGGATCCAGTTTCTTCCATTACGAGAGAAGATAGCTTTTGTAATAGTTTATATTTTGACGCACAAGAATACACCTATAGTCATTAATTTCACAGGATATTAGTCAAATATTCATTACAATTTGATGATGATGTTTTTTTATTTGTTTGAATCAGACCGTTTGACCTACCAGAAGGTGTAAGGTATCTGTTTAGACGGCAGGGTCAGTGCAATCCAATTTAAACCAGAATCCAGTGGGGGCGACATCTACCGGGATCGTACCCTCCTTCTCCTACCACATACCTCTCAGAAGAACTTACGGAACACATGTTTAACGTTCCCGTACTCTACGTGAACACGGGGACAGTTTGGGCAGAGCCATGAATGGAACTCGGGTGGTTCGAGTGCAATCCCCGTGACTTAACCACTGGACTGTCCCCCCCCCTGATGACGATGCTGTACGTGGATATCAGTCCGTCATTCTGTTTGAGCCCACAAGTTGTCAAAAGGGCTCAATTTCAAATTGTATGGTGTTAAAATCGATGGAAAAAGCATTGGGCTGTGGATTTTTTAAATCATAATTTTGCTGTGAAAGTTATTATATTATCTAAGGAAAGTCATGTGCTGCCTACATCAGATTTTTTCTGAAGAAGTTTTTGTTGATTTATTTTTCTCTCCCAACGTTTTAGAATATATTTCAGTAATTTCAATTTTACATTTGCTTTTACTTTGTCCTTTCTCTGTTTCAGAGCACAGTAGAGTCCCTGCTCATTAAGACTCGGCATGGAATTGGACGCACTTCTCAATCAAACCATATCATAGACTGCCATCAGTGTCTTCAAAACATCCATCAGAGATGACCATTGTCTTCAGCGGAGGGAACTCCAGACCTATCGGAGATAACATAAGTTTATCGCATGACATTAATCGTGTTCAGAATGTCCAGGACGAACTGAAACTCGCCGGGCGCGAATTAAACGAGTTGCCGGATTACATTCGCAAAAATCCGCAGCTGAAAATTCTGGACTTATCGAACAATTTGCTGGGGCATGCGGAGGACAACGTTCTTTCGCAACTGTCTGGACTTCAGAATTTAACGAGGCTGAATTTATCAGCCAATGAACTGAAAATTCTTCCACTGAATGTGAACTATTTTCCGCTGTTGGAAGTTTTGTGCGTGTCTGGAAACGAACTGGAGTACTTAAGTGAAGGTTTAACAGGATTGCACAGGTATTTTTTCTACCATTTTTTTAAAATTAGAAATTTGAAGGGGTTTAACTGTAAAACTCACAACCTCGGGGTTTGCCATTTCACACAGTCTGCTAAATACTCATAAAATCTAAACAACTTCATTGGTGGCAAATATTTTGCCATATCACTGTTTTTGAGAACCCCCCCCCCCCCTTCGAGACATTTATTTCTCAGGATCTACTTACAGATAGGGCTTAAGGGATGGCTGGTCTGGATTTAACAAACATCAAATTGGGGGACGGGGTTGGTTCACTAAACAGTTCTACTTAGTTTTGGTAGAAGTTATTTCAACTCTTTAACATAGAAGGTAGGATAAAAAAGTTCGAAGACTGTGCTGATATCTCCAACCCTGATTGGAAGAAAGGGAACTATTTTACCGTGGCGTAGAGGCACATGTGACGCGAGATGTGAAAAGGAAGAAGCAGATGTTTTCCCAGACAATGCGTGTCAGTGAACTGTAGTAGTTCGCGTTCGTCGAAAACGGAAATGGCGTTTGAAGAACAACGTGCGAATATCAAATTCTGACAGCGTTTGGGGAAATCGCCGACAGAAACATTGCACCTGCTGCAGCAGGTGCAATGTTTCTGTCGGCTAATGTTTCTGCCGGTTTCTGTCGACTACAGTTCACTGACACGCATTGTCTGGAAAAACACTTGTTTCTTCCTTTTCACATCTCGCGTCACATGTGCCGCTACGTCACGGTAAAATAGTACCCTCTCCTCCAATCAGGGTAGGAGATATCAGCACAGTCTCCAAACTCTTTTTATCCTACCTTTTATAAGTTATTCTACCTTTTAACACCGTGTTTAACATATATTATTTTTGATAGATCTAAACAGTAGATTTATGTTTTGGTATATCGTACTGTGATTAGATGCAAGAGAGTTAACTGCTATAATTAACAACTTACTTACGGTATTTGCGATATCCTGCATATTTAAAGAGCAAGTTTTTATTTGGTATCGTTATGTTAGTATCGTCGAATACTAAATTTCGTGTTGAGGCACAGTCATGTTATAAATCCAACAGGTCGGCCCCTCGCTCACGGTTATCTATTGATTGATTGATTGAATGCTGATCTGTCACGAATGCTGTGGTCGGCGTTGTCCAAAGCTATCCCCGTGTCTAGGTAGAGTATGGGCACGATAAATTTGCAGGTCCGAAAGTCCATCCGAGATGTGATGGATTAGGAGAAAGATGGTATGGTTCCCTATAGTTGCTACCCCCATTGGGTTCTGGACTTAATTGGGTGGCTCTTTCCCTTTCATTCAAGTTGAAACCTTGCATCTTCGGGTGGATCGGGCGATCTGGGTTGTCCGGTTCACATACATCTAGCTTATAGGGCTGCCATTCGAAACTTAAGAGCTACTGTAAGATTTATCTATTATCTTACAGTAACTCTTACAGTACGTTTCCATTGATACCTCGCTAGATGCATGACGCTCCCTCTTAGATTTTGGGCAATGTTCTAAGTTGCGTGTACGAAATCTGCGTTACGAATGATGGCGGAAAATAGCCAATTCCTACATCACCCAGCAGCGTCTTCTAGCGTCAAAGGGTGACGTCTGCGGACATACATCCATAAACGAAAAAGGTTTGTTTTAGTGTTCCATATTTCCTATCAAATTTTGTACAGAGTTTTGAATCACCCTGAATATTTGAATAAAATGCAATTTAGAATATGGGTATAGATTCTCTATTAATTCATTACACAAGTCTATTATAAGGGTGTTATTAAAAAATATGTTAACTTCCTTTGCTGTCATATTTAAGAATCATTAACATACAACTATTTAAAACAAACATGTCTGCCGTAATGAAACAAAATAACGAACAAGGAAGACAGAAATAGAACAATATGGCCCTTTCCATCTTATCGTTTTGCAAACGGTAAGTGAATTCAAGCCTTCGAGGAAGGCGATGCACTTAAAAAGTTTCTTAATTATCTTTATTTTAAACAGCAAACTTCTGCAAACAGTTTCTACAGACAATGAGATTTGCCGTGGTTGACTCTTGTAATTGCAAGTCTTACCCTGTGACCCAATTTATCGGTCACCGATGCGGAACGCTAATTGGCTGAGATGATTTTAAATGAAGCAGTTCTAATGGCGGTTGTTGAGGGCTGCTGATTACAGTGGCTTCTAATTTGAACAAACTTGTCTTACCCATTGCTTACTACAATTGGCGGTGGAGAGGCTGCTTTGTCTCCAAACACACTGATAAGTTGAAGTCGGGTCTTCAGAAAAAACAGTTTTCCAAAAATATTTCGCCGAACTTTAGTTTACTTATGATAAACTTTCAAACCTTCAAATTTTAATTAAAGATTTTTTTAATTATAAAATTTTAAACTTGCAGTTAGAGAGAGTTTAAGACCAATTTTTTTTTTTTTTTTTTTTTTTAGAAAATTTATACTAGTAAGATGAAAACGTTCGGAGACTTTGCTGATATCTCCAATTCTGATTGGAGGAGAGGAACTACCGTGGCGTAGATGCACATGTGACGCGAGATGTGAAAAGGACGATGCAGGGTTTTTCCAGACAATGCGTGTCAGTGAACTGTAGTCGTTCGCGTTCGTCGAAAATAGAAATGGCGTTTGAAGAACAACGTGCGAATATCAAATTCTACCAGCGTTTGGGGAAATCGCCGACAGAAAAATTGCGGCGATTTTCCCAAACTCTGGCAGAATTTGATATTTGCACGTAACACTGCACCTGCTGCAACCAGTGCTTACATATAGGCTATAACCTCCAAACAAAATTTATATATACTCAATATACGATTTTAAAAACGTAATTTACATATTATCAATTTACGTTTTTAAAAACATAATTTACATATAAATTTACGTTTTTATACGCGTAATTTACCTATCCTCAATTTATTTTTTTAAAAACGTAAATTGATGATATGTAAATTTTGCCTGGCGATTATGGCCTATATGCAAACACTTGTTTACCCCATATTTTCACTTTGCCACTTATGAAGGGCATAGTGATGCCCGAAAGCGTTTAGGCCGTCGAAGGCCCAGACCACACGCCTGACTCAAAGGTATATAGCAGCAAAATGTGTGGCCGGAGCGTTTTGGCCGTTGAGACCCAGACCGTCCGACCTACCAGAAAGGTGTAAGGTAACTGTTTGGACAGCCGGAAGCGTTTTGGCCGTGTAATTTTTGTACGTCGAGGATTTTATTAAAGGACTTTTAAACCTATTTTTGGTTGTCTTTGATTTTAAAGTTTAATTAAAACTATAACTTGTAAAGAATACGCCTTGCAAAGCCCCTCTAAAGTAACCAAAGCTTACAAAGTTTTGCAAAGCCAAAGTAAAATTAGCTTGAGTATATTCTTTGTTTACAATGCCATTCGCGAATGAGGGCAGTGTACCATAATAGCGGGGTGTGGGCCTACTCATCACCACACCTACCTAATGCGAGGGAGTGAAACAAACAAGAGTGGTCATCTGACATACGGGCCAGAAGAAAAGGTGAATGACTCGGCCTATATTGTATCGTCTCTTGGAAGGAAGAAAAGGTGCGGTGACCTTACAAATTAAAAACGACAAACAAAGTGTGTGGATGGACAATTTTGTGTTATTACGTGGGAGGATATTGCCAGTGGTAGAAACAAGCTCTTTTATCATTTGCGAAGAGAAATTAGGCATCGCCTCACAAAGAGAATTTTGTTGTTCTTGTTTTTCTTACAAACTATACATGTCGTTGAGTCAGGTGTGTTCCGAAGTTTGCAAAGGAACCAATAAATTACCTGCACTATAAAAACGCGGCCGACTATGTTGGTATGTATTTATGTATGTGTCGATTTAAAACTCCACTTCTTGATGAAGAAAGTCGCGTTTCTTTTTAATCGGGTGTAAGATCTTATTAGGATGTGCCTCAAATATTCGAAAATTAAAAGAATATCAATAGGTTTTTAATTATTTTCAATATCCGTATCATGATCGGTCAAAATTTTAATTTATATGCCATTTTATGATTTTTTTTTTTTTATATGGATTTAAATTACTATAGGGTGCGATCGATAGTTTAACATAGTACTTGACATATTTTCAATAGTTGTTCAATTGGGTGTGAATTGGGTTTTTTCTGGTGTATATTTTTGCCGTGATTTCATTTTGTGGAAAGCTATAGTACTAAAGGAGTATGGTGTTTTGAGGCAGTTAATTAATTTTTACTTTCCTTATATACATAATGTATAAGAAAAGTATTGTGACGGGGTCGAAAATTCGAATACTCTCCCGTCGAAAATTCGAATTTTCGACGGGAGAGTACGTTTCAAGCATCCCTGATCACGAATCAAACATTTTTGAAGTGATGTCTGTGTGTGTGTATGTGTGTGAATGTATGTATGTATGTGTGTGTGTTGTGTGTGTGTGTGTGTGTGTGTGTGTGTGTGTGTGTCAGTGAGTCTGTGGAGACGATATCTGACGAACGAATGGACCGATTCCAACGAAATTTGGTACAAAAATCACAATCCGTAAACACTAGAAGCCTATTGTTTTAAACGTAATCGAATGTGCAACCCCCCCCCCCTAAATGTTCGAGTGAAATTTTGAAAAATTCGTCAAAAAATCAAAACAGCTAATAGTTACGCAAATAGACTTTTCTTATGTGATTTTTCATTAGAAAACGATTAACATAAATTTTAGAACGCTAACATGAGCTGTTTTCGAGATATTGCACCTTTTTAAAAAAAATTATCAAAAAGTCATATAAAATAAAAAATATATATTTTCTATTGAGAAACATGTTCACTTTTCGTATGTAATACCATGCGATAAATTGGGTGACATCATTTTCGTGGATCTAGCTCGTTCCATTCATGAGAAAAGATACTTCGAGTAATATTTTGTATTTGAACACCAATAGTAATTTATCTGCTATAAGAATAACTTATTTCTCCGGTAGTAAAGCTTGGCGAGATTTTGGCGACGAATTTGGCGGAATGTCGCCAACTTGGCGACTTTTTGAAATGCTGTCAAATTAACGAAAATCTCGCCAAATGGATTAAAATGACGCTAAATCAATGAAAATGACGACTCATTGTCGAAAATTGAATATCTTGGAAAGAATATAAGTATCTACTATAAGAAAAACCTATTTATTTTACTGTAAAAGTGGTAAATTCATTGCATTATATAAGGAAAGTCATGTGTTGCCCACATCAGGTTTTGGCGTAATTTTATATTATGAAGAGTTAGTTGAGATGGGCGCAGTTAAATATATTTTATATTAGGGAGTAGCAGCGTGCCATTATTTTCCCTTCTATCGGTGTCTATGTTAAAAAAATGCGTGTTTTCCTGCAAAATAGTTATATATGCTTAAAAAAAACAAGAAAGATCAATCATGCATAAAGCATTGATTATGAAACACTTTCCAACTGAAATGCAATTTTATTTAAACATCTCTAAAATGCGATACATTCATGGTAATATTTTTAGAATTATCACATGCTACAATAATTTATTATATTTTAAATCTTAAAACTTCGAAGAAAAATGAACTTTATTCAAATGACGTCATTGAAATATAAGTCGCCTGGTTTAAACATCTCTAAATGGATTAAATTGTACATTCAGTGGTAATATTTTTAAAATTATCATAATACTACAATAATTTATTACATTTGAAAACTTAAAACTTCATCGAAAAGAAAATGAACTTTATCCAAATGACGTCACTGAAATATAAATTGCTTGGCTCTCTATGTAAAAGCTATAAATATTTCATTTATACACTTTTATTCCATTCCTTTCGTTCATCACAATACTACAATAATTTATTTCATATAAAAACTTAAAACTATGGAGGAACAAAGCATCCGATTCATAATTTGAATAATAGTAATTTAACTCTATGCTTAAAACTTCATAAAAAAAATCTGCTATAAAATCGTCTGTTCTCTATGTAAAATCAATGAATGTTTCATTTATATCAGCTATATTGCAAACTCCATTCTTATACAACTCATCCTACATCTTTATGTATTTACATTTTCCATAAGTAAAAATTAGGCTTTGTTGTAGAAATAATCAAAGTTTGATGATCTTTTAAACTTAAATATATTGTAATTGCTTTGTTTCAGAATGTAGATGCATAGAAATTAACAAAAATAAAGCGGTTTTAGGACGCATACAACACTAAATATAAACAAGAAAGATCAATCATGCATAAGCATTGATTATGAAACACTTTCCAACTGAAATGCAATTTCATTTAAAAATCTCTAAAATGTGATACATTCAGTGGTGATACCTTTTACATTATCACAGTACTACAGTAATTTATTATACTTAAATATTTAAAACTTCATCGAAATATAAATCGTCTGATTCTCAATGCAAAATCAATGAATATTTCATTCATATAACTTGTATTCCAGACTCCAGAGCTAAATATTTTTGCGTGAAAAAAAAATCAACAATTCTTATATAACTCACCTTACAATCGTTTGAGATGTTTGCATTCTGCATAAGTTGAAATTTGGCTTCATTGTAGAAATAATAAAATTTTAGGGATCATTTAAAATCACAACTATTGTAATTGCATAGGCACGGAATTTAGATACACAGATACACAGATAATATATATGTGTGTGTGTGTGTGTGTGTGTGTGTGTGTATGTATTCAAAATATTGGAATCGTGCCGAAGATCGGAACTCGAATTTTCGAAGGATCTAAACGTTTTGGAAATCTAGAACACGAAAAAACTATTTTTAGGGAGAAGCCTGTGTGTGTCTAGAAGCCTGGTGTATCTATATGTGTTTCTGTGTGTCTGTGAGGATATTGCATCCACTCTAACTGAAAAACTAATGGATCGAATTTCATAAAATTTGGTAGGAAAGTTTTTTGTGCAAAACCCTGATATTCATTAGATTTTAGTACGATTCGTAATAAAAGAATCTGCCTTCTTTGCGAAATGGCCGGTAAAAATTGCCTTCACCCACTCTAGCTAAAAACTAATGGACCAAATTTAACAAAATTTGGTATATAAATCACTTGTAGGTTATTCTGGTACGATTCGGAAAAAACGAACGGACTATTTTTGCTAAATGGCCCGCAAAAATCGTTAAATCTAAAAATAAAAGACTACGTATGCTCAATTATATCAATTAAATGCTTATTTTATACGTGACTTTCGACAACAAAAAGAATAAGACTAACCCCATTACTCTAGGACTAGCCATTTTTGAAACATTTTATTTTTTTCGCGTTTCTCGGTTTCTACCTTTGACAATAAGTCCAGCTATCAAATGAGAACCAAATTTAAGTTTAACGTGCAAATTCAGTGTCATTTAAAATACTTATGGGTGTTATTTTGTGCAGATAAACTCAAATTATTATTGAAGAAATAAAGAGAACGTGAATATGAGTCTGCAGGGAAAGTCATGTGCTGCTTACATCAGAATTTTTAACAATCTTATAACAATGATTCATAGAAGTGAACGGGGATTATTTGTAGGCCATTTTGGAAAAAATGTAGGATCTATATTTGAGGATCCACCCAATTTTTGTAGAATAAAATGTTCTACAAATTTAAGCTGTGTACCAAATTTCAACTCCCTAGGACGTAGGAAAGTGCATTAAAAATGCCATCAAATAAGTGTAAAATGACAGACAGACAGACGACCATCAATCATGAAGAATTATATAAAATTTAAAAAAATTGTTATCTATCATATTTATTTTAAAATGTGAAATCTCTCTTATATATAAAATAATTAAACTCTTGGATACATATTTATTATAAAATATATCTCTTTTTACAACAAGAGTCTGTAATAATATCAAGAGTAATAATTTTAAGAGTATAATTGAATCTGTTTTTTTCCCTATATTAAATAATTTTTATTTAAAAAACTACTGAATTGCTGAAATTTTTTTTATATATTTTATGGAATAATTTGAATATTTTCTAAATCTTTCGAAGCAATTAGTGAATTTTAAATTCGCTTAAAAAATGTTTGAAAAATGAGGTAGGTCCCATAGGGTTCAATGTATTTCATTTATTCAACCCGGGTTCAGTCCAAAACTAATTGGGTGATATTATTCATTTATATTATCATAGGTCCCATAAATCGTCTGAAAAACATTCTAAAATTTTATTTTGATAAAGTCATTTTTACGGCAGTTATCGTGCTAACGGACAGACAGACAGACAGACAGAATGAACCAAGTCATAAACACTTTTCAACTATATTGTAAAGTGTTAATAAAAATGAACTTTAAAATCACGATTGTGACACAAGATGGATAGCATTGATCATTTAAACTTAAATATATTATAATTTCGTTGTTTCAGAATATAGATGCACAAAAATTAAGCAAAAATAAAGCGGTTTTAGAACGGATGCAACACCATATATAAACAAGAAAGATCAATTTTGCTTAAAGCACTGATTATGAAACACTTTCCAACTTCAATACAATTTTATTTAAACATGTCTAAAATGCAATACATTCCTCGGTAATATTTTAAAACTTATCACAATACTACATTAATTTATTATATTTGAAAACTTAAACCTTCATCGAAAAAAATGAACTTCATTCAAATGACGACATTGAAATATAAATTGCCTGATTTAAACATCTCTAAAATGTGATACATTCCTCGGTAATAATTTTAGAATTATCATAATACTGCGATAATTTATTATATTTGAAAACTTCATCGTAAACAACTGGAATTCATTCAAATGACGTCATAGAAAAAATAACACGCCTGGCTCTCTCTATAAAAGCAACATTTCATTCATAAATAATTTCCCATTCATGACATTCATCACAATACTACAATAATTTGTTTTATTTAAAAATTAAGACCATGGAGCTACAAGTAATTAAACTCTATGCGTAAAACTTCATCGAAAAAAATCGTCCTTCTCTTTGTAAAATCAGTGAATATTTCATTCATATCAGCTATCCAGACTAAATGATTTTGTGTTAAAGAAATTCAGCAATTCTAATACAATTCGTTCCACATATTTACTGTTTACATTTTACATAGGTGAAAAATAGGCTTCGTTGTAGAAATAATCAAATTTGGATGAGCATTTAAACTCGAATATATTGTAATTGCGTTGTTTCAGTACGTAGATGCACAGAATTTAAGCAAAAATAAAGTGGTTTTAGGACGGATATAACACTCAATATGAATTAAAAAGAACTTTAAAAATCACGATTTTGAGACAAGATGGATGCCACATATCATTTTAAAGTGTGTCACGTGATCTTTTCATATCATGGTCAAGTGATCGCTTCATATAAGAGACGTTATTATTATTTTAATTTTTATTTAAAAAACTACTGAATATATTTCGCTGATTTTTTTTTATATATTTTATGGAACAATTTGAATATTATCTAAAATATTCGAAGCAATTTGCGAATTCTAAATCCGCTTAAAAATATTTGAAAACTTAGGTCCCGTAGGGCTCAATGTATTTCATTTTTTCAACCCGGGTTCAATCCAAAACTAATTGGGTGATATTATTCATTTATATTCCCATAGGTCCTACAGACCGTCTGAACAACATACTAAAATTTCATTTTAATTAAGTCATTTTTACGGCAGTTTTCGTGCTAACGTACAGACGGACAGACAGAATGAACAAAGTCATAAATACTTTTCAACTTTGTTGTAAAGTGTTAACAAGAAAGGTCAATCATGCATAAAGCATTATGAAACACTTTCCAACTTCAATGCAATTTTATTTAAACATGTCTAAAATGCGATACATTCCTCGGTAATATTTTAAAACTTATCACAATACTACATTAATTTATTATATTTGAAAACTTAAACCTTCATCGAAAAAAATGAACTTCATTCAATTGACGGCATTGGAATATAAATTGCCTGGTTTAAACACCTCTAAAATGCGATGCATTCCTCGGTAATATTTTTAAAATTATCACAATACTACAATAATTTATTATATTTGAAAACTTCATCGAAAACAAATGAACTTTATTCAAATGACGTCATCGAAATATAAAGCGGCTGGCTCTTTAAATAAAAGCGGCATTTCATTCATTAACATTTTTTCATTCATTTCATTCATCACAATACTATAATAATTAATTTTATTTAAAACTTAAAACCATGGAGATACAAGTAATTTAACTCTATGCTCAAAACTTCATCAAAAAATCGTTTGCTTCTCTGTAAAATCAATGATTGTTTCATTCATATCAGCTATATTGCAGACTTAATGGGCTAAATAATTTTGCGTTAAGGAAATGCAGCAATTCTTATACAACTCATTCTACGTATTTTGGTGTTTACCTTTTCCATAATTGAAAAGTAGGCTTCGTTGTAGAAATAATCAAATTTGGATAATCATTTGAACTCAAATATATTGTAATTGAGTTGTTTCAGTATGTAGATGCACAGAATTTAAGAAAAAATAAAGTGGTTTTAGGGCGGATACAACACTCAATATGAATTAAAAAGAGCTTTAAAAATCACGAATTTGAGACAAGATGGATGCCATATATAATTTTGAAGTGGGTCACGTGATATCTTTATATAATGGTCACGTGATCTCTCCATAAAAAGGGTGTAATTATTATTTTAATTTTTATTTAAAAACTACTGAATATATTTTGCTGAAATTTTTTTCATATTTTTTATAGGATAATTTGAATAATTCCTAAAACTTTCGAAGCAATTTGTGAATTTTAAATGCGCTTAAAAATGTTTGAAAAATGAGGTCCCATAGGGTTCAATGTATTTCATTTTTTTTAACCCAGATTCAGTCCAAAACTAATTAATTCGGTGATATTATTCATTTACATTCCCATAGGTCCCACGAACTGTCTGAATAACATACTAAAATTTCATTTTGATAAAGTCATTTTTAAGGCAGTTATCGTGTGAACGGACAGACAGACAGAATGAACAAAGTCATAAACACTTTTCAACTATGTTGTAAAGTGTTAAAAATGTCGCGGTTTAAAGGTGACAGCTGAAAAAGTTGTCTACGGGCACCGCAACTCATCTAAAATCCACACATAAGGCATCATTTCAAATTCGAACCCCCTTCGATTTCTACTTTCCCTACGTTGTGTACAATATGTAAAGGGAAATGTGTGTTGTCAATCAATGTGGTGTCAAATGGTTTCAAATGAGGCGTCAAAATGTGGTGTCAATTAATGGTATCAAGCATCCGATTCTCAGATGTTGATGAATCTATACATTTTGGGTATGCCTGACTGGGAATTGACTATATTTCTTTTAACATTTTTGATAAATTTATTTGAAAAAATATGTACATATTACTTCGAGAACGGTTCATGTCAGCGTTTTAAAATAAGTGTCATGTGTGTTCTCATGCAGAAAACGACTATTTAACATAATTGACTCTCCTGTTTATTTAACATAATTGGCTCTCCTTATATTTTTATGATTTTTGTTTAGAAAAAATCACTCAATAATTTGGGGTCTTCCTTGTTCGACTGCGTTTATAATCAAGTATTTACAAATCGTGAAAACTGTACAAAATTTCATTCGACTGGCTTCCGTAGTTTTTATGATACCGCACGTTAGGATTCCCACACGAATTTTAAAAATGTTCAATTTTCTGTTTCTAAATTTTTATCCTACCAATAAATGTTGCTGTACGCCAAATAATTATTAAATATGCTAAACAAGGATATTATGATAAGTTATGAAGTTTTAAACTTTTTAAGTCAACAGATAACTAACAATTCCAAATAAGTAGAATTTAAAAGAGACTAATTGAAAAAGAGATAGGGGGGGGGGGGATATCTGTAGTTCAATAAATCAGTATAATTTTCACGAATATAAATTGAATTTAGATCGTTATTTAGGAATTTAGACGATTAACAAGTTTATTTCCTCGCAGTTGTACTTGATCTTTCGATACATTGTTTCCGACCTGATGCACATAGCGCCTTTTAAACAATTTTAGTCACTTAATTTTTTTATGTCTGCATTCTCTCAAGAAAATACAAAGAATTTATGCATGATTATTTAGTTGTGAAAGGTAACTTCATATTCGTTCGATTCGAGTTCAGTGATGCGCAGAACTTGTAAAACCGTAGAAATCTCTAATCCCAATTTTTACCTCATTACAATACTCGATTACCCTATACATCAAACTGTGGATGTAGGGAAAGTAAAATAAGAGTCACGTGAAAGTCACGTGCTGCCCGCCTACATCAGATTTTTCCGATTAAGATGATACATTAAGGTTCAGTCTGATTCTCGTGAGACCAGAACTTTCGAACTTTCCCAAAGAAGATAACCCCGTTTGGCTTTTCTGTTGAAAACCAAATCCTCTTAGTCCTTGGTTTAACTCTTGCTTACAACTGCAGCCTTAAGCGACGATCTCAATTCTGTGGTCCATATGTACATTGTTAAGACAACAAAATTTTCATTTTACAGGATTAACCCCCCTAAACAATGTATTTACATAGATTTCGTTCTTTCCATTCGAAAGCAGTAAAAGTATGTACTTGAGAATTCTGAAACGTAACTCCTACATCGAATTCAAGAATTGTTTGTAATGCTTCATTCTCCAAATCCGATTAAGCTATTGTTTTGGCCAAGACTATCACTCTCCACAAGCATAAAGCCGTGTCCTGCTCAGGGTTGCCAGGTGGTTTTTAATAAAAACTAGCCAATTTGTGGTGAAAACTATAGCAAATTTCGCCAACTATGTAAATTGATAAAGTCCTCTAAAACAATTTTTCATATGGAAGACACTTCCATTACAGACACCAGCATCTATGGATCGGTTTCGTGCTATTATACGTTAGCATGGAATAGTCGATATCTACTAACGACAGCAAGGAACTTGCTGTAAGACATAATTTTTGCGAGCTTCTATGGGAACTAACAATTTCAGTCCTTCCACGTGGCATAAAATGTGATTACAATTTAGTTCAGGCCGCACGAAGCTACAAAGTTAAAGTTTATAAAACACATTTTTGGGTACGCCCCTTATAGGCGGCTTTTTTTTGTTTTTATGAACTTTGCCTTTGCAGCTTCGTACTAAATTGTAAACAAATTTTATGTCGGCCACATAAAATGACTGAAATTGTTAGTTCCCTTAGAGGCTGGCAAAAATTGTGTCTTATAGCAAGTTTCTTGCTGCCATTTCAGATATCGGCTATGCCATACTGACGACCACTTAATAAGCGCGATCCCGATCCATGGATACCTGTATCTGCAATAAGATTGTGTGCCATGTTTTAGGGAACACTCCTTATAGCCGGGTGTGGTGTTTTATGAACATTTTTTTCATGTTTACAAAATTGGAGCACATAACAAGTTTCTTATTACACTGTTAATAATTTCCATGTAGCGTAGTACTAAAAATGTCTACTGTTGAATTAAATAATTTTCGTGAAATATTACGCCACAAAGTTGGATAAGCTGAGTTGGATTTCCTAAATAAGTGTTGCATAATGTTGCACGAAAATTATAGTAGGCAATACAACTGCCACTACTTTCAGTACAAAGTGCACGAACATTTATCGAAAAGACTTTTCGGTGCTGATGTGCACTAATAAGTACGAAACTAATCCACAGCTAATAGTTGTTGCATGATTCAAAGTTTTCATTAACTCTTTCTGTTTTATAACCTGATTGTTTTGATTTATATCCCATGGTCAGGAGCGGATTGATCGATAAGCGCACTAAGTACCCCTTTCGCTTAAGTACCCCTCCCCCCTTTCAGATGGGGTCCCTAAATTTATCAATTATTTAAAATTAAAACTATTATGGAATTTTGCCCAATTATGTGAATGATTACTTTTTTATATTCCCCGGTTTATATTTGTTTAAATTCTCAAAGTTGGCTCTTAAAGTGTGGAAAACGCGAGACGTGAACAAGAATAAGGCCACTCGCGCCTACGAGAGTTTAATGATGGCTTCACTTTGCATTTATCTTTTCTTCAAAGCGAGGAATAGCAAGAGTGGAATGTAAAGATTCCAGGGCTGCCCATGAAAGTTGTGTTCCTCCCCCCTCTCTTCAATCATTTATCACCGGGCCCCTCTCTGTATCGGTTTTTCGCCTCTTTATAAACTTTTCTGTCTTCTCTAACCTGAAAAAAGGGAGATCAGGGCCCCCCTCTGGATCCCCGCACACCTACATAGGTATTTCCAAATACCTTCTACTTAGGTGGTGTCTGTTCCTCCCCCATGGGCAACCCTCAAGATTCTAAGGGGGGTTTTAATATTAAGCGAAGAATATTTTCTCAAACTATTTTAACACATTAGAAAATAATTTTCATTTAAGTACCATTGGCTGACAAAAATAAGTAACATTAGTGGAGCTTAAACATAGACTAGCAAGAGAAATTAAAGGAAATACAAAAAATTTCAAATTTTGTTACTTATTTTTGTTACTTGTTATATGAGACCTCCTCCAAAAAGCATTTCCTTATATGCTTTTATTTTTGGTGTTCAAAACTAAAATTTTGGGGAGCCCTTTTACATATTTTGCTTAAGGGACTCAATTTCCTAGTTACGCTGCTGAATACATCTATTCCACTTTTACGTTGTCGTACGTAATATTGAGAAAGTATTGTTTTCACGAAAATGTTCGATTTCGAGATTTTGATGTCAACATATATTTTAAGACCCCCTGGACACGCTTTCACTATTTTTAGAGTGATACCCGTCTGTCCGATGGTCATTTTTTTTCTTTCTTTATCGTGATTCATTTATTTTTCACATCTGTTTTTCAGGGGTCAGTTTTTTAAATGTGGAATTTTGAGAAAGGTCCCAAAGCGACCCTTGCATAACAGAAGGGTCGTTTCAGAACGGACCTTTTTTTCTAAATATAGATAGATCTTTGATACAACACAAAAGTCCCTAATGTAGGAATACTGCCAGTCAAATTCTATGATAGTGTTTGGCAGCCAAACTGGCAAACACCACCCAGACCTGTCAACCCTGCTCCTGTGTCAAGTTCTTCCTCTTGAGCTTCAGTTTCAGTCAAATTGCTCGAGACGGGCGATCTCTTTTGTGCAAAGCAGCTAAGCAGTGATTTCAGCCCGATACCATCTTGTGTTTTCCCCGTGTCTTTATCCGTCGGTGCAGCATTATGTGCTATTGACCTTAATATCCTGGCAAGGATTCGCCCTCTAGTTTCACTGATAAAAGGACAATGGCGAGTCACGCGAGCTATTCTTTCAGCTCGCAAAGTGTTAATCCCTAGCCATTAGGGGATAATGGCGGTTGCGATGGGACAAAGTGTGTTTTAGCATCGTGTTTCCGTTTGTTTTCGCGTTTCGGAGAAATCCTGATCAGTACTGGATTTTACCTTATAGTTCATAGTTGTGAATAACATTTTCCTCAAACTTTTTTTAGCACGATTTGGTAGACGGTTACAGAGTTCACTTCAATGATAAGAGCTTGTAATTTCGTCCCAGTAGCTCAACGGTAGAGCGTAGGCTGGTCAGTTCGGAGAGCTAGGATTCGATTCCCGGTTGCGGCAGCAATGCTCTTTACAATGACGCCCGAACCCTGTAGGTGAGTGCAAAGATGTCGGAGGTCTGAAGACCCCAGACCGTGGGACTCACATAGTGGGTTTAGAGTAGCTAGCTGCAGGGCCGGGAAAGGGTACTTCCTGCACCCAGGAGGCACCCAAGGTCTACCATCCCGCCAAACAAACATTTATTTAGGTATAAAAAGATAATAATTGATTAAGCATGTTGTGGTTAAACAGACAGTTTTACGTTTGATTTGAACTTGACAAGTACGTCCATTTTTCAAAAATGGGGAAAGTACTAGTATGGATTCAGTGGACACTGGAAGATTGGGCGCCGATTTCAAATTGAGGGGATAACGACCACGCAGGATACGAACCTGGGTAAAAATAGTAGTAGCAGGAGGTGGTCAGTCAGATTGTCAGTTGCCCGCCAATCTGACATTAGAAGGCGGAGAATGCAAAGTCCACTTTAACGATAAGAGCTTGCAATTTCGTCCCAGTAACTCAACGGTAGAGCGTCGACTGGTCAGTTCGGAGATTCAGAGTTCGATTCCCGGTTGGGGCAAGAAGGTTCTTTACGAAGTCTTTTGAGCGACAAATTCTCTTTCTAGATCCCAAGGTTTTCATAATGAAAACACTTCCATTATCAATATTGATGATTGTCACGTTGGATTTGGGCCAAATGTAAGTTAATAAAATACTTCGAAATAGTTTTACATGTTGTCATCCAAGAAAGATGCCAAATGATCGATTCAACGTTAAAAACATTCTGCCGTGAAAGTTGTATATCACTTTTTTTGCTGTGAAAGAAGTAAATTTCTTGCATTATGTGGGGAAAATCGTGTGCTGCCCACATCAGATTTTTTTCACCTTAATAGTTAAGAGTTAAGGATTCGACAGCTTAGTGTTGAAGACCCAGACCGTCCGACTCGTCCGAAGACATAGAACATCCATTTGGACGACCGGCGACAGCCTAGTGTGGACTTTTCAACTTCAAAAGTGTCTTCCCGTTTAATTTTTTACTTTCCTTATATACATAATGTATAAGGAAAGTATTGTGACGGGGTCGAAAATTCGAATTCGAGTTTTCGACGGGAGAGCACGTTTCAAGCATCCCTGATCACGAATCAAACATTTTTGAAGTGATGTCTGTGTGTGTGTGTCTGAAAGTATGTGTGTGTGTGTATGTGTGTGAAAGTGTGTGTGTGTGTGTCTGAAAGTATGTGTGTGTGTGTATGTGTGTGAAAGTATGTGTGTGTGGAGACGATAACTGACGAACGACTGGACCGATTCGAACGAAATTTGGTACAAAAATCACAATCCATAAACACTGGAATCCCATTGTTTTTATACGCAATCGAATGTTCAGAACCCCCCTAAATTGTCGAGTGAAATTTTGAAAAAATCGTCAAAAAATCAAAACCACTAATAAAGTTACGCAAGTAGACATTTCTTATGTAATTTTTCATTAGAAAACGATTGACATAAATTTTAAAACGCTAACATGTACCGTTCTTGAGATATTGCGCATTTTTCAAAAAAATTATCAAAAAGTCATATAAAATAAAAAAAAATATATTTCCTATTGAGAAACATGTTCACTTTTCATATGTAATACCATGCGATAAATTGGATGACATCATTCTCATGGAACTAGCTCGTTCCATACATGAAAAAATATACTTTTAGTAATACTTTTGTATTTGAACGCCAATAGTCATTTATCTGCTACAAAAATAACTTATTTCTCCGTCCATAACCCTTGGCGATATTTGGGCGACGAATTTGGCGGAATGTCGGCAACTTGGCGACATTTTTAATTGTTGCCAAATTAACAAAAATCTCGCCAAATGGATAAAAATGACGCTAAATCAATGAAAATGACGACTCATTGAAGAAAATTCAATATCTTGGAAAGACTATAAGTATCTACTATAAGAATAACATTTTTTTTAACTGTAAAAGTAGTAAATTCATTGCATTATGTAAGGAAAGTCATGTGTTGCCCACATCAGATTTTTTATATCAGATCTGCAGTTTTCAACTTGAGAATCCTTGTCCACACAGTCAATCCATCTTCATCTTGGATCTTTTCGACTGAGTGGATTTATGCCATGTTATTTCTTTTATACATTTTATTGGATCAGTGTACATTCAATATTAGATAGACAAAAGCAATTGATAACAAATCACCTTCAAAATTTGCCATATATTATGAAGCTATGATAGGGATTAAAATCTCGTTTGAAAATGTTGATAGTTTAGTAAACAGTGGTTGAAGTTAAAGTATGTTGCTGCAATTTACCTACGCCAACTTTTTGAAACGTCTATTCTTTTTAAAATTGCGCCGAAAATCAGCCACTGAACATTGAACAATTCTCCATAAATACAATAATTGCTGAATGGATGCAGAAATTGTTGAATAGTTGCAACAATTGCTGAATGGATGCAGAAATTGTTGAATAGTCGCAACAATTGTTCAATGGATGTAGACATTGTTGAATAGTTGCAACAATTGCTCAATGGATGCAGAAATTGTTGCATAGCTGCAGCAATTTCTCAATGGATGCAACAATTGCTAAGTTGATTCAGCAGTTGCTCATTAGATGCACCAATTGGCCCAATTGGCCAATGGATTCAACAATTGTCCAATAGATGCAACAATTGTTCAATGTGTATCGTAATATTCAGCCATGTAGACATATGTGGCTGGATTTCCGGTTGGAATATGATTTTTTTACAATATATAAAAAGCTTTTATTTTTTTAAGCTATATAATTTATTGATTGATAATGGTTTTCTCTCTAAGGTTGAGACGACTTCACTGCGACTTCAATCTCCTGAAATACCTTCCTCTTGATTGGTCCTCTCTCGTGTCAATAACAACTTTAACATTATCGAACAACAAACTCGACGAAATACCCACAACAATATGGACGCTACAGTGTTTACAGGTTCTACATCTGCATAGGAACAGAATTTCAAACATTGGACCTTTACCCGACGGCGCCACCACTCGACTTAAAGAACTTAGGTTGTCGTTCAACAGACTGACGGGGAGTCTGGATCTATCACCGCTTTCGGTAAGTTGAGTATATTATTGTATTACTGTACATTATTGTTAATGTTTGTAATAACAAGGACGGAGCATAATAAGTGACTTCATCCGCCTCTTACCTCAGAACAAATCTGTCTCGAGTTGAAGACTTGATTTAGTACTGCTGTGTGGGGTGGTTTCTAATCTGTGGAACAATTAAAGTTACCAGTCCCCAGGGGGTACACTGCTAAGTATGAAATCAGTCACAAAGTTTTTTCAAACCCTTTAAAGTGAAGGGTAACACACTATATAATTGTAATTATTTGAACCTATGACACCGAGATTTCAAAAATTTTCTTGTAAAATTTGAAAAAAAAAATAAATAAATAAAAGCTACTAAAAATGGATTCTGTTCTGGTCGGGTTAAGCCATTTTCTTCATAATGCCAAAGAAATATTTCAATATCGATTTAGGTGTGAGAACTAGAAATAGCCTTTAATCAAACAATAACTGCATGAATGAATAAATACAGTCATAGCAACAACTGGAGCGAAGATGTAATATTTTCTTTTTTCTTTCATATTCTTTTCTTTCTTCATTATTAATGTTGTTCTCTATCTTTTTATGACTGCTTCCGTTAAAATGCACAGTTCAATAATTTCATCTATATAATAAGTATGTTGTTCATGAACTGAATGGCTTATCCAGGAACTTTGGATAGGATCAAGAGCAATCATCTGTCATCGAAGCAACCGTTCGATTTAATAACGAGATAAGATTAATAATTTTTTTTTTATTTTAATTTGCCTTTCTCGTCCTATACCGTTAACAGTTTTCGCTTTTTACTTACTTTTCCTGCAATACATGATAATGTAAATAATCATGTCGAAAATCGCAATTCGAGTTTTTGACGGATCGACACGTTGTGGGACCTCTAGAACACGAAAAAAGAAAACTATTTTTAGTGTGACGTCTCTCTCTCTCTCTCTCTCTCTGTGTGTATGTGTGTGTATGTGTGTGTATTTGTCTGTGCAATGTATGAATACAATCTAACTCAAAACTAATGGACCCAATTTCATAAAATTTTACAGTTATGTCACTTGTGGGTCACCCTAGTGCTGATTAGATTTTAGTGCGATTCGGAATAGAAGGACCTGCTTTTTTCCCCCTGCGAAATGGCCCTCAAAATCACATGTATTCACTGTAGTTAAAAAATTATTTGACCCAATTTGACAGAAGTTGGTATATAAGTCACTTGTGGGTTACCTTAGCTGCTAGCTGCTGATAACATTTTGATATGATTCGGAACAAAGGAACCTGCTTTTTTGTGAAATGCCCCCCCCCCCCCCCCAAATCATCAAAATCTATAATAAGTCAAATTATTCTCAAATGTACCCATTAAATGTTTGTTTTATACGTAATTTTTGACGATGAAAATAATTCGACCCACCCCATTACTCCAGATCTAGCCGTTCTTGAAATGTGTCGGGTTTTTTTGTATTTTTACCACTGCCGGTTTTGAAAATACTCCCAGTTACCAAATGAAAACGAAAACTGCATTACAAGTGTCAATTCAATGTCATTTTAAATAATTATACGTGCTATTTAGTGCAATTAAACTCAATTTAGGAAATTATTGATGAAATAAAGAGAAAATGAATTTGAGTCTGTAGGGAAGTCATGTGCTGCTCACATCAGATTTTTCGTTTTGTATATACGCACAACCAAGTGTATATTATTTTCGTATTTTAAGACATTTATCATTCCATTGGAACTCCATGTTTTAAAAGTATATTTAACAAGAAATTTATGAAGAAGCTTTCATATAGTGGCAAATGGTGTGAAAATTTTGAAGAGCGAAACCATTAAGCATTTTTATTTTCCTTTGCACACTTATTTCGTAGAGTCATACGAATTTTTGGAAAATCCGAAAGTGTCATTTCCAGAACCGAAAATGGAAAACCTTAGTGAACGATTCCACTCTTTTTCTGCAATTTGAGTTTGAATCCCTATCTGTCATCATTTAAGCTCTATTGATAGCTAAAACTCAGAAATAGATTTGTCAAGGAAAATTTTTTTAACCAAAAGAGAAAAGAAAATTGAAAAAAAAAAAAGTGGAAATCTTTTGTAACTCCCTCTTCCTCTGACCTCCTCCGGAATGTAATTCTTAATTCATATCAATCATTGTCTAAGCTCTATCTATAGCCAGCTCTGAAAAATAGATGTCACAAGAATTATTTTGAGACCGCAAGTGGAAATCCTTAGTAAATCCCAAATCCTCCAGATAATGCTGAATCTATGTCAGCCATCACTTAAGCTATATCTATAGTGGATTCCAAGAAATAGATATTTCAAGAAAAATGTAAATTTTTTAATTGGCAGTGACATCTCCAGAACCGAAAGTGAAAATCCTTAGTGAGTTCCTTAAGTCCTTCCAAAATTAAGTTCCGTATCCATATCAGTCATTAACTAAACTCCAAAACTCTATCTATAACCAATGAGTGTTTCAAATAAGACTTTTAGAACCAGAAAAGAAGTGTAAATTTTTAGTGAACCTCCTACAGAATTTGATGCTGAATCCATATTAGTTATTATCCAAGCTCTATTTTTATCCAGCCTATATACTATATCAGTGATCTCAATATATTGCTCAATCCATATCACTCACCATCTAAGCTCTATCTACAGCAGATCCTGAGATATATACAGGGTCTTTATAATTAAAGTTCCACTTTGAAATGGCCATAAAAGGAAAACTACTGGACAGAATGTTATCAAACTTGATAATAGTTTACAGGAGGTCATGAGATTTTATTTTCCGCAAAAGAAAAAAAAAAAGTTCAAAAACTCACCGTCAGCGGGGAATAGCGCTGTATGCAATATTGTTAAACGAAGTAAGACATGAAGACATCTGTTTAAAAAGTTTTTAATCGTTTCTAAAACATGTTGCAAATCATGGTCAATGTGGCTTCCACCATTTTCTGAAAGCAAGTTAAATCGCATTACTGCGTTCTCAACAGTAGCTCTTAGCATAAGGGAGGAATGCTACGGACATGTCGGTGTATCACATTTTTCAATTCCGTCAAATTGGTTATGTTATCACCATAAACAGTACCTTTGAGGTAACCCCAAAGCCAGATTTCACAGGGATTGAGGTTTGGTGACCGGGGTGGCCAAGAAATGGTGAAATGTCTGCTTACAATCCGGTCATCCGTGAAATGTTGCTTAAGTAGTGTTTGACACATGTACCAATGTGAGGTGGAACCCCGTCCTGCATAAAAATCGTGGTGTCTAAGCCACTGTTTATGGTGATAACATAAACAATTTGGTAGAATTGAAATATGTGATACACCGACGTGTCCGTAACATTCCTCCTGATATGCTAAGAGCTACTGTTGAGAACGCAGTAATGCGATTTAACTTGCTTTCAGAAAATGGTGGAAGCCACATTGGCCATGATTTGCAACATGTTTTAGAAACGATTAAAAACTTTTTAAACCGACGTCTTCATGTCTTATTTCGTTTAACAGTATTGCATACAGCGCCATTCTCCGCTGACGGTGAGTTTTTGAACTTTTTTTTTTTTTACGGAAAATAAATTCCCTCCACTTCCTGTAAACTATTACCAAGTTTGATAACATTCTGTCCAGTAGTTTTTTCCTTTTATGGTTATTTCAAAGTGGAACTTTAATTATAAAGACCCTATATGTTTCAAGGCAAAATTAAAACAAGAAAGATCAATCATACATAAAGCATAGATTATGAAACACTTTCCAACTTCAATGCAATTCCATTTAAACATCTCTAAAATACGATACATTCCTCGGTAATATTTTAAAAATTATCACAATACTACATTAATTTACTATATTTGAAAACTTCATCAAAAACAACTGAAATTTAATCAAATGGCGCCATCGAAATATAAAACGCCTGGCTCCTCGGTAATGTTTTTAACATTATCATAATACTACAATAATTTATTATATTTGAAAACTTCATCAAAAACAACTGAAATTTATTCAAATGGCGCCATCGAAATATAAAACGCCTGGCTCTCTCTATAAAAGCAGCATTTCATTCATAACCATTTTCCCATTCATTTCATTCATCACAATACTATAATAATTTATTTTATTTAAGAATTAAGACCATGGAGCTACAATTCATAAACTCTATGCTTAAAACTTCATCGAAAAAATCGCCCTTCTCTCTGTAAAATCAATGAATATTTCATTCATATCAGCTATGCAGACTGCATGAGCTAAATAATTTTGCGTTAAAGAAATACAGCAATTCTTATACAATTCATTCTACATATTTTGCTGTTTACATTTTACATAAGTGAAAAATAAGTTTCGTTGTATAAATAATCAAATTTGGATGATCATTTAAACTCAAATATATTGTCATTGCGTTGTTTCAGTATGTAGATGCACAGAATTTAGGCAAAAATAAAGCGGTTTTAGGAGGGATACAACACTCAATTTGAATTAAAAAGAACTTTAAAAATCACGATTTTGAGACAAAAATGGATGCCATATATCATTTTGAAGTGGGTGATCTTTTCATATCATGGTCACGTGATCGCTTCATATAAGAGGTGTAATTATTATTTTAATTTTTATTTAAAAAACTATTGAATATATTTTGCTGAAATTTTTTTTATATATTTTATGGGATAATTTAAATATTACCTAAAATTTTTGAAGCAGTGTGTGAATTTTAAATTCGTTTAAAAAATGTTTGAAAAATTAGGTCTCGTAAGGTTCAATGTATTTCATTTTTTCAACCCGGGTTCAATCCAAAACTAATTGGGTGATATTATTCATTTATAGTCCCATAGGTCCCACAGACCGTTTGAATAACATACTAAAATTTCATTTTGATTAAATCATTTTTACAGCAGTTATCGTGCTAACGGATAGACAGACAGACAGACAGAATGAACAAAGTCATAAACACTTTTCAACTTAGTAAAGTGTTAAAAAAAATTATAGTATGACAACATTTTCGCCATCAATAATAATCTGAAGAAAGGAAAATTCTGCATAATTTCGCTGTTCATGATATAAGCAAGTTAAAATTTCTTTGCGTTGTATTCAAACTGACTATTACATAACTTTATACGTAATACAAATACAGCAAACTGAAAATGAATCAAACAAGCATTTACCTCATACAATTTGCTCAAAATGCAATCGCGTTACACAGAAAGTAATTCATTTTTACTTTCTCTACATTACATAGTAATGTATAAGGAAAGTATTGGAATCGTGTCGAAAATTGCAACGCGAGTTTTCGACATGTCTACTCGTTTTGGAACCTCTAGAACACGAAAAAACTATTTTTAACGTGATGTGTGTGTGTGTGCGCGCGAGCGCGTGCTATGTATGTATCCACTCTAAGTTAGAAACTAATGTACCAAATTTCATAAAATTTTACAGGTGAGTTACTTATGGGTTAACCTGGTGCTGATTAGATTTTGGAATGATGCGAGATAAAATAACCTTCTGTTTTACAAAATGGTCTTCAAAAATCACCCAAGTCTTAAATAAAAGACTATGTATGCTCAAATGTATAATTTAAATGCTTGTTTTATACTTAATTTTTGACGCTAGAAAGAATAAGACCTAGCCCATTACTCTAGGATTAGCCGTTCTCGAGATATTTTAGTTTTTCGCATGTTTGCTACGCCGTCTTTGGAAATAGTGGAATTACTAAATGAAAACGAAAATTTAATAAAATGCTTATTCAGTGTCATTTCACTTAATGGTGCGTGTTATATATTTTGTGCCATTCAACTCAATTTAATGAATTACTAAAGAAATAAAGAGAAAATGAATTTGTATCTGTAGGGAAAGTCATGTGCTGCCCACATCAGATGATTCAAATTGTTGTATTAGTCCGAACTTGCGCGATGGTTTTGATCAATTTAGTATATAATAAGAACTTTAAGCTTTATGTACGAATAAATACAACACCTTTCGAAATCAGAAAGGAAGAAACAACGGAAGGTAAGTCTTTTAGGTACAATATGTTCAAAGGATTACCAGTATTAAATCTAAAAAAATTAAAATAAACATAAATAAGCGAACAAAAGAATAAAAGCAATGAATAGAAAGTCCAGAATGGGTAATATCGTTAGAAGGCTCATGCATCTCTTAACTTTCTTACTATTCTTTTAATTACTTTCCTTATATACATAATGTATAAGGAAAGTATTGTGACGGGGTCGAAAATTCGAATTCGAGTTTTCGACGGGAGAGCACGTTCCAAGCATCCCTGATCACGAATCAAACATTTTTGAAGTGATGTCTGTGTGTGTGTGTGAAAGTATGTGTGTGTGTGTGTGTGTGAAAGTATGTGTGTGTGTGTGTGTGAAAGTATGTGTGTGTGTGTGTGAAAGTATGTGTGTGTGTGTGTGTGTGTGTCAGCTAGTCTGTGGAGACGATAACTGACGAACGAATAGACCGATTCGAACAAAATTTGGTACAAAAATCACAATCCGTAAAGGCTGGAAGCCTATTGTTTTTAAACGTAATCGAATGTTCAGAACCCCCCTAAATTTTCGAGTGAAATTTTGAAAAAATCGTCAAAAAATCAAAACCGCTAATAAAGTTACGCAAATAGACATTTCTTATGCAATTTTTCATTAGAAAACGATTGACATAAATTTCAGAACGCTAATATGAACCGTTATTGCACATTTTTCAAAAAAATTATCAAAAAGTTATATAAAATAAAAAAAAATATTTTCTATTGAAAAACATGTTCATTTTTCATATGTAATACCATGCGATAAATTGGGTAACATCATTCTCGTGGATCTAGCTCGTTCCATTCATGAAAAAAGATACTTTGAGTAATACTTTTGTATTTGAACGCCAATAGTCATTTATCTGCTGTAAGAATAACTTATTTCTCCGTCCATAACGCTTGGCGAGATTTTGGCGACGAATTTGGCGGAATGTCGCCAACTTGGCGACATTTTTAATTGTTGCCAAATTACCAAAAATCGCGCCAAATAGATAAAAATGACGCTACATCAATGAAAATGACGACTCATTGAAGAAAATTCAATATCTTGGAAAGAATATAAGTATCTACTATAAGAATAACATTTTTTTAACTGTAAAAGTAGTCAATTCATTGCATTATATAAGGAAAGTCATGTGTTGCCCATATCAGATTTTTTTTAAATAAATAATCTTGTAACTATGTACATAATGGTTTTTTCAGCCCACAGGTGACTCATCTACCAAAGTTTACGAAATTCGATCCATTAGTTTTTGAGTTAGACTGGAGTAGATACATACATTGCACGCTCGCGCGCGCACGTACACATACGCACATATACACACACACACATACACACACATATATATACACACACATACACTTAGACTTCACGCTAAAAATAGATTTTCCGTATTCTAGAGGTCCCAAAATGTGTAGATCCGTCGAAAACTAAGGTTGCGATTTTCGGCATGATTTCAATATTTTCCCTATACATTACCATGTATTGTAGGGAACGTGAAATGTCCAAAATATTAAAATATTAAAAGAAAATTTATATTTTCATAATTTGGACTCAACTTTCGCAAAAGAAAAAAAAATGCATTTATAACATTAGGTTCGAAGAGCGTCTACATTGTTTATATTTTTCGTAACACTCCGATTTCCGTCACAGATGCCCCAAGTATAGGTGTTATTCACATCAAAACACTCAGCTTCCAGTGAATTCAAGTTAGCTTTGTGCAAAGTAATTAAAATTATTTAGGGATATCCGATATCATAGAAACATATCCCTAGACCTGCGCTATCATACTTAAGGGGACGGTGGACGTTGAAATGAGCAAAAATCGACTAAAAAAGGTTTTTTCTTTTTAATATATAGCATTATTTTACACATTTAACCTTTTGCTTACGGGTGGGACAGCGTCCATCCCAAACGAAGAACCGTCCAAAAAGACAGGTATTTGACATACCCTATCCTAAACAGCTTGACCCCCCTTTGCAGGCATTGGCGTCCATGGACGCCAATGCCTGCAAAGGGTGGAATTATAAGAATTTTGTGGAATTATAAGAATTTTCCATGGAGGAGACGAGTCCACAAGAAAGAGGTTTTCATTATTTTTTAATCCTTTTTTCAAAAAATCTGATGTGGGCAGCACATGACTTTCCTTATATAATGCAATGAATTTACTACTTTTACAGTAAAAAAAAATACATTATTTTTAGAGTGGATATTTATATTCTTTAAGATATTGAATTTTCATCGATGAGTCGTCATTTTTATCCATTTGGCGAGTTTTTCGTTAATTTAACAACATTTAAAAAAGTCGCGAAGTTGGCGACATTCCACCAAATTCGTCGCCAAAATCTCGCCAAGTGTTATAGACAGAGAAATAAGTTATTCTTACAGCAGATAAATGACTGTTGGCGTTCAAATACAAAAGTATTACTCAAAGTATCTTTCTTCATGAATGAAACGAGCTAGATCCAAGAGAATGATGTCACCCAATTTATCGCATGGTATTACATATGAAAAGTGAATATGTTTCTCAATAGGAGTGAAGTTTTCTGGTGTAAAAAATATTCTGATATGTAGAAAGCAGCTCATGATAACTCCTAAACGAATGGGAATATTGTATTTCCGGTGAAAATCACTTTCGAACTGTGTGGAGATCTCACTTGTTCGATCGTCCTCCTGGCGATTTTGACTTTGCAAGTCTCAAGTCCAACTCTCAAGCATGACACTACTTCAATTGTATTTCCGATATCGTGAACAATAAAATCCTAACTACAAAAATAAAAAGCACACACACAAACAGAGTTTAAGAGGCCAAAGAAAACATTTGTTTTAACTGATAATATACAACTTTCTTAGTTAACAGAATCAAACGAATGTCGATATTTCTTCTACCTTAAACAGATCCTTAACAGACACATAAATAAATCCTGTTTCCTCATTGTCATTTTGTCGATGAGAATTTCTTTTAAAATATAAGTAAAAGCAGAAAGACAGTTTTGTAATGTATCTTCTTTTGTTATTTTTATGTAACTTAAATGTATAAAAAAGGTAGGTATGTTTTAAAATATATGCAATTTAAATGTATGAACCACAACATACCGAATCCAGACTTTCTAGCTGCTCTGGGTTTAAAGTTACGAGTTAAGCAGCGAGTTCATTCCCATAGCGTGTCCAGGACAGGCTGTGTCAGTAAGATTTGAAATAAGATATTTTAAATATAAGGCGAAAGGCTAAATTTAGACTTTCCAGCTGTTCCGATTCTCAAGTTATTCCCTGAAAACGAGGGCATTTTTATGACGGACCAGATAATAACTTGACCAATAACGACAAAAATTTAAAGAATTAAAATATACCCCAAATTACAACGATATGATAAATTTGGACTTTCTAGATGCTCCGGTTTTCGAATTTTTCCCCCAAAGGAGTACATTGCTATGGTGGGCCCAGAACGGACTAGTCCCATAACGTTAAAATTTCAAAGAATTGAAATATATTATAAAATATAACGACATGTTAAATTTGGATTTTATAGCTATTCTGGTTCTCAGGTTATTCCCCCAAAACGAGGGCATTCCCCAGACGGACCCAGGACGGGCTAGCCCGATAAGGTTCAAAATCATTAAAATGTACCAAATTAATTAAAATGTACCACAAAAGACAAAGGCATACCAATTTTAATGTTACTGCGATGAATTGAACCTCATTAGTGAGAGCCTCAAAGATTTAAATCATACTGATAAACAAACACCAGATCAAGTTCAAATTAAAGGATGTAAAAAAAAAAAAAATCGAAGAAAAACGAACGCTAACAGAAATTTTTATCACACCTGTGACGTAAAGCATATTCGATGATTTTAAGAGATTTAACACACTCCTTATATGCCCTTAAAAATCAGTGGCTGGCATGATCATTATATTCCGTAAGGAACATATGTAAAAGTTGAAAGAAATCTTATCTTTCCATTTTTTCATCCTTCACAGCTTCTTAAAGACTAGCGAGTTATATATCTAATGAATTTAGAAAGCATACATGGCTTTGTTTTCTTACAAAAGCTTTCAATTATCTCTGATTTTTTTTTGAGAAAGCTATCTCGACTATTGATCACAAAAACTTCATTCTTAGATCTATGTGACTCATCCGAGGTTCTGCCCATAATGCAGTAATCAAGATCTACAGCAACCAAGATTATTTTTTCAGAACGTATCAATTCTTAATGAGTATAGGATTTGAATTCAAATCTCCCTCAGGCATCTATAGATCAAATCTATTGCCTCAAGACATACATGAATTCGCTCTTAGACTATTCTAAAAATCTTGTTCGAAAATCTCAGATCTGGTGAATTTAATGAAACATGGTATTTGGTTCAGTCTGGAACTTGGTCATTTCATTAGTTTTTGCTAACACGTGTTTTGCCAAATATAATTTGACTTTAAATTTTATAATTTTCCAAATGGTTGAATTGTTTTGTTTTAAGAAGTTTATTAGGGATAAATCTAATATGGAAGATTTTAACCAGTATGCACGGATTTTCGAAAAGAGGCAAGTTCTAGTTCCACATTAGGAAAATGTCTGTCTAGCCAAATCGTCCAGGAAAAAGCGCAAAATTTAAGCCCGTGAAATATAAAAAGGTTTTTAAACATTTTAAAAACATCACCATTTTTAAAGCATTTAAACATATGTAGAGGTTACGGCATGTAACATAATTATAAGGATTCCAACAGGTTTCGGAGGAATAAAAACATTTATCTGGACGACACTCATCAGAATAAGAGCGGCTCCTAGCCGTATACCTTTTATTAGTGTACTATATGTATTCTGTTTTATACGAGGATTTTTAAATTTTTTTTCACCTTTTCTGCATATTTCGGATATTAACCCATGTTGGCATATGCCCACGTTTTTCAACCTTTTTGAGTCCATAGAACCTGACTAACTACAATCTTTGTGATACTCCCCTATGACTGTAATGGCCATTGCAAAACTATTGGTAATCGAATATATAAGGACATTTAGTATTTTTATAGAGAAAACAAATAATAATCAAGCCCACAAAATAATAATCAAGTCAGTTTGGGGTGCCCTCGGTGAAAACCTCTGGTATATGTAGCTTATGTGCCATTTAGCTGCATTTAAACACGTGAAGTTTCTCCCTATCTGGGTGGCTCAATTGATAGAACTCTACTGAGATCAAGGAGGCGTAGATTAAAGTACTTCTTTGAGATACATTACAATAGAAATTAGGCATTAATAAGGAAAATCTGAAATTCGCGAAATGTCAGACCCCTCCCCCCTACAATTCTCTTTTAAATCTCGGAAATTCGAACCGCGAAATAATTACTACTCTAGTTATATCTTATGTATTATGACCCTTAAATCCACCCCCTTGGTGACGTCACTTGCTTCACGGTTCATATAACTGAGGGAGTACGACATTTGCCTTTATATCACTACATCGCGGGTTCGAGTTGTTTTAAACTCCATGTACATCCAATCTCGCTTTCCTTTGCTGCCTTACTATACTTAGCTTTTATCAAGCATATTTACTAAGGATATTTTGTTCTATTGTAATTTGAAATCATACATAACCTTATTAAAATTCTCGGATGGTTGCACACAACGTTATACACCATATCCAATTGAGAGTTGTACCTAATCACAACTCGGAAGAAAAAAAAAGGACGTCAGTCGAAAAAACGTTTCTCGCTTCTTGGTTGCCTTTCCTTTGAGCAAACAGGAAATTGAAATCGATCCTCCATTTGTTAAAAATATCGTTTGCTCGTCTCCAGACAAGCATCCGGCGTGTGATGAAGTATTGTTTCGGCGTGACTACTCAACTCCACTCGAAGAAATATACTCTTGCGCTCGCATGATGAAATCCGAAAAAATAACGATTCCGGCCAGCCGCCTATTATAGATTCTTGCTTGTGTGCAGTATATATCCTGTGTATTCCAGTTTTGATATATATATATAGCGAAGTTTTCTTTTTTTGACAAATTAAGTCCTTATATACAAATACTTTAATTATAAATTGCAGAAAGACGACAAGAGCTTGCAATATCGCCCTAGTAGCTCAACGGTAGAGTGTCGGCTGGCCAGTTCGTTGATCCAGGGTTCGATTCCTGGTTGGGGCAGCGAGGCTCTTTACAATGACGCCCTAACAAATAAACCCTGTAGGTTAGTGCAAAAAGGTCGGAGGTCTGAAGACCCCAGACCGTGCGACTCACACAGTGGGTTTAGAGTAGCTAGCTGCACGGCCGAGAAAGGATATCTCCTGCACTCAGGAGGCACCCAAGGTCTACCATTCCGCCAAACGAACATTTATTTAGGTCTAAAAAGATAACAATGGATGAAAAATAGTGTTGAAGGCCCAGACCACCCCTAAGGCTTTTGGTAGCTTAATGTGTGGTAGGCGATGAAAAATAGTGTGGTTAAACAGACAGTTTCACGTTATATTTGAACTAAATTAAATTTAGAGTGAGGTATATCAATATAATGAGAAAAAGATTAAAATTAAAGAAAATAATAAATTTTTAATTTAAAATTTTTGTGAAATTTAGAAAATATATAAAAAATAAAATACATGGAAAAGGAAAGGAATTTAGGCACATGGAAAACAAAAACAGAAATTTAAGAAATTTAAGATAAAATTTAGAAAAGAAAATTTAGAAAAAATACAAATATAAAGGGGGGAAAAACCGAGAAAATAGAAACAGTTAACATAGCTTTTTTTTTTTTAAACAGAAAATTTGGAGGGAACACAATAAGTCCATATAAGTTAATAAGAATGATATAAAGGGATTTTTTGATCAAAATTAATTGAGAGCTGAATCTACTCATAAGCTTAGGTCATTTTATTAGAAATTTCCATGGCAATAAGAACCAAATTGGTTTATTAGAGGGGGAGGGTTTGCAAAGATGAAAATTTTTAGAAAAAGGACAATCGAAAATGTAATGGTCAACATCACCGAATTTATTGCAAATACAGTTAGAGGTGGATTTAATTTTGAAAAGTATAGGTAATCAAGAAAGGGGCCATGACCAGTAAGAAAGTAAATGAGGTATTTATTAAAAATTTGTAAATTAGGATTCACGATAGGGAGGTAAGACAGGATTCTAGCCGGATCACCAGTCTTGATGGAAATATAATCATTAAGATAATTTTGCCAAAGATTAAAGATATGGGATTTACAGAATTTTGAGAGAAGTGAGTAACGAAAGGGAATAGCAAGAGCGGAACCAGAGATAGTAGCAATTTTGGCATGGTAATCGGCAATTTCATTTCCAGATATATTATTGTGAGCTTTTACCCAAGAAAAATTGACAAGGTTTTCGGCAAGGAGAGCTTTTAATTTAATGGAATTAAGATAATCAGATTTATTTTTTATTGCGTTAAGAGCTTGCGATTTTGTCCCAGTAGCTCAACGGTAGAGCGTCGGCTGGCCAGTTCGGAGATCCAAGATTCGATTCCCGGTTGGGGCAGAAAGGTTCTTTACAAAATGTTGTTAGAATTGCTAAGCCCCTTGATCTAGAATATGCAAACTCCAAAAGACCACGCCGCCCGTAAAAGCAAGGACCTCCTGGTCATGCTTTATCTAGTAGAGGACCTTCTGGTCCTCTGCTAGAAGATTTAAAGAGGATGGATGCACGCCGCGCCGTCGAGAAGATGAGAGGGAGCAGCCGAGGAGGAAGAACATGTACAAGGAGGGAGAACTCTGTCTCCTCGTTCAAACCTCATATCCTTAATATGGCCGCTCCTTAACCTGGCTACGGTGCCTGGAAGTTCTAGGCACTGTAACCTGGCCAATGCTGTCTGAATAGGTCTATGGCCATCCTATTGGATCGATAATCTAGGACTCTTGGCCGAGTACTCGTGATGACATGCAGGAGTGTTGTGACAATCCCTAGATCTGATCAAGGTTTTTATTTCAGAAGCAGTGAAAAAATTGTTCGAAGGTGAGTTCAGATGACAAACCTCAGTGGGCAAGGAGTCGACAAACTTCGATATGAAATTCATCTTGAGAACTGTAGCAGTGCGTAAACTTTTAACTCACGATTCAAGGCAGTAAAGCAATGCACGTTTTTTAAACGTTTATTTTACTGCATACCAGTAGCGTTGTATGAAAATAATTCGAGGGATAGGGAGGAGGTAACAAAATTACTGGTTTATAATTTCTGCGAATTTCAATGGATTCGATAAGTTTCCGAGAGTCATTTTGTTATCCCTTTTACTCGAAACCTACAATAGGTACGAAGATGAAATTTTGCATACATACGTGAAATGGCACGCAGGTTTGCAGAATCACAATTTCAATTATTAAAACGAACTATAACAGAGCGAAACGCCCATTATTTGACTACGCGTGTTCAATACGCTTCCTACAAATATCGTGTCAAAATAAAATATAGGCCTAGCGGCACTTCGGATAGGAATAACTATTGTTGTATAAAGGTTAAACAAAAAATATTCCGATATTAAATTTCAACGTTCGATATTCTTAAGCTTCAACGTAAGAATGCGACGAAACAAAATACATACCATGGAGTTAGAGCGTTGCCGTTTTACCTCCAGGATACATACAGTAATAAAACGCAAATCTATGGAAATACGTTTTCTGTGATTTAAATGTGTTACTTTGATTTCACTGTATTCCTGCATTCTAATTTGTTTACCTCAATATTCAAATTCTAAAAACTTCCATGCTGTTTTATATTGGGATTTTCAAAATACTGAAATTAATGTTTTATACTTCTAATTTCATAATTACTTGTAAAATCAAGTTTTAATTCGAAATCTTTCACAGCTCGCATACTTCATATCCGCGTGTGCATTCAAAGTCCAGCTCTTTGCTAGTACATTATATTAAGAAGAAGAAGAATTGGGTAGAAAAGAAACGAACAGTTAGTAAAATTTTGAGCAGTTATCTGATTAAAACAGAATGGGGGAGGAGAGTGGTGGCCAGTTAATTTTTTCATTTAATGGCCACACTGCATTGTTTAATCGGCTTGTGGCGAGTATCTATTTTCAGGTCTGTGAGTTCGTTATCCTAAATCTTTTTAAATTCTTCACTAGGGTGTGCTGTATTCATTCGTATGCAATCAGGAAGGATCACTTTACTATAGGTAGAGCTAACGCGTGCACGCATGGACCTTTTCTTACAAAGTTATTGAGGAGGTTAAGGACTTTCCTAGGAAGCCAACAAAGAGAAAACTATCGCGTAGGAGTCAACTATTCAAACCGGAGTTTTGAACAAATTTACACGTCTTAAGAATTCATGAATTGGAATTGAACATTGTGCGTGTGTAGAAGGCCCAGGACTCCCGACTCACCCGAGGGTATGAGCAGCAAAGTGAGCGAACGGAACATTGTGTGTGTGTTGAAGACCCAGGCCGTCCGACTCGTCCGAAGACTTGGGCAGCTATTTGGGCGGCCGGATGTGTGTGTGTTGTTGTTGAGACCCAGACCGTCCGACCTACCAGAAAGGTGTAAGTTAACTGTTTGGACGACCGGGAAGTGCCACCCAATTTAGACCGGAATCCAGTGGGGGAGGCATCCACAGGAACCGTACCTTCTTTCCCCTACCACCAACCTCTCGGAAGGACTTACGGACCCACATGTTTAACGTGATCGTACTCCGCATAAACACTGCGGCAGTTGTGACAGCGTGCAAATCCAGCGCGCAAACCACCGGGCTACCGCTTCCGAAATCTGCCAACAGCACGCGGTGTTCCCAGGTGGTCACCCACCCAAGTACTAACCGCGCACGATGTTGCTTGACTTCGGTGATCTAATGAGAACCGGTGTTTTCAGCACGGTAGGGCCGTTCGCTGGATGTGTGTGTGTTGAAGACCCAGATCGTCCGACTCATCCTGAGGACTTGAGTATCCATTTGGATAGCCGGGGATGTGTGTGTGTAGAAAGCCCAGACCACACGACCAACCCGAAGGCTTATGGTTGCTGCTTGTGTGGCCGGGGGATGCGTGTGTGTTGTTGTTGTTGTTGAAACCCAGACCGTCCGACCTACCAGAAAGGTGTAAGGTAATTGTTTGGACGATCGGGAAGTGCCACCCAATTTAGACCGGAACCCAGTGGGGGAGGCATCCACAGGGACCGTACCCTCCTTCCCCTACCACCAATCTCTCGGAAGGACTTTCGGACCCACATGTTTAACGTGATCGTACTCCGCATGAACACGGCGGCAGTTTTGGCAGCGGCTGGAATCGAACCCGGGCCTACCGAGTGCAACTCCAGCGCGCAAACCAATGGGCTACCGCGCCCGGGGGTATGCGTGTGTGTTGAAGACCCAGACCGTCCGACTCGTCCAAAGGACTAAGAGCAACTATTTGGACGGCCGGAGGGGGTATCCGTGTGTGTTGAAGGCCCAGACCACACGACCAAGTAATACTTCTGTATTAAATGAAAAATTAAAGAAATCTTTCAATCTGCGAATACCAGGACCCTACTGATAGAGTCCAATGGAAGAGGGGTTCCCAAACTGTTAAACTGAAGGATTCCCTAGAAATAATAATAAAAAACATGTCATCGTAACCCCATGTCATCGGACCCCATGTCATCGTAAACTGGAATATAGCCATCCTTAGAAATCCGATATAGCACAGTTTTCGAAAGACATACTTCTGAGATTAACAGATTAAGCACCTAAAGACACCGACCTAAAGGTTTGCAGTATTTACAGCTTATGGTGGAGAGATATCTGCCCCAAACCAGAAAACAAAACATAAAGTCGAGATAAAAATGATAAACAAACAATTACATAAAGTATTTGCTCATACTAAATACAGTTGAAATATTCAAATATTTCCCATCCGTAAACACTTAGTGCAGAATTGTTTCAAATAGAAGCAAAGATATATATATATATATATATATATATATATATATATATTGATACTGTGTTTACTGATTTGCACTCCTGCACTTTTGTATTTGTTATTTTAATATATATATATATATATATATACACACACTATATATATATATATATATATATACATATATATATATATATATATCTGTAGTACTGTAGTTATTAACTGATATTAATAACAATAATTTACAATCTTCCATTAATTTATGCTGCACATGCGCATGTTAATGGTTAGAGTATATAAATTCTTTATAATAGTTTTATGTGACCTTTTGAATTGTGCTAGAATTATCTTCAAAAGTCTATGTAATCCTTTTATTATATTATCTGTTTAATATATTCCATATTTTTAATGTTTGACATTAAAGGTTGAGTATATTCATAATTTTCTGCATGAGATACTTGTCTATCCTGTGTTCAAATTACCTCTTAGCAATTTGCCTATTTGTAATTATACTTGCTCTTTCTCCCCCCTCCCCCCCCCCCCCCCTCTTTTTTTTTTTTTTTTTTTTTTTTTTTAAATTTATATATATATATATATATGGATATGTATTCGTATTTATGTGTGTATATGTTTATATATAAGTGTGTATAGGTTTACACATCTTAATTTTAGTTACTTTAATGTTCATATACTGTCTTTTGTTTCCTGTAATTAAATTTGATTATTTTATTTTAGTACTGTTCAAATACTGTAGTATCTCATACCCACTGTTTCCTTACTTGTTGTCCCCCTTTTGGCATATCTTAGTGATAATTTGAATTTCATGTTAGTTTTGGATAAAAATGCACTTATCAGTGCAGCTCTCTCTCTTTATCTTTTAGTGCTCTTTGCCTCTAAGTAATTTGAGTGTATATATATTATAATAATCAAGTTTATATTTATATTAATATATATTAATATTTATATTTAGTTTTATATATATTCAAGAAATTATATATTCACATTTATTTATAATTAAATATTGAATTTAACCTTTGTACTTTGTACATTTATTAACTCTATGAAAATCTCTCTACTATGATTAGTTTTATTATTTTTGTTAGCGCCTGGCAAAATAGTGTAATTGTTAATCAATACATTAGTGCCCGGTAACCTATATAAATTGGGATATAGGGGATCGATATCAAGCAACCAATTGTTTATCTTTCATGTTTTGTAGACACTCTTCGATGCCAAGCCATCATTACTCACCAAAACTCATGTATTTTCGTTCTTGCCGGGATAAACGTTGTAAGACCTGTCCTTTAGCTTTACCCTCTCAGATTAATAATAATAACCCTAAATATTTAACTTTTTGTAAAGTGTATAACTGCATTTACAAATTAACTTGTGTATCTTGTAATATCTCATATATTGGACAAACAAGCACCCCTCTTCACCTTCGTTTTAATGTTCATCGTAACCATATTAAGAAATTTAGTTCTCGAGCATCACTCAATACACATCTTCCTCCTCCTGCATATCATCACACTGGTAATAATTTTGAATATGCCCACTTTGACCATCATGGTATTGATAATATTTCAATTTCGATTCTAGATATGGTAAAGAATCCGGCTGATAGATTATACTTTGAAAATTCACTAATCAAACAGCATAAAACTATTTTTCCATATGGATTAAATCAAATGTATAATAATAAAAATGTAGTAAAAACTACCTATAAAAATCCAAATTTTGATATCTCTATATTTAACATCCTTAATTATAATTCGTTTAGTGCCTCATCAAAAAGATCTAAGCGAGGAAATTACAACAACAAAAAGTGTCAAAATCTGAACATAAAAGCTAAAATTACTGAGTTAAGAAAAAACTTTAAATCTTCATGTAACATAAATTCTTTAAAAACCTGGGTATTCAATATTAAAAAACAAATATTAAATCAAGTTTATAATATATTCTTAAAGTCATTTAATCAGGATGTGCATTTTTCACACCTTTTATATGATCTAATTATAACACGAGCTTATTTTATAAACCTCCATCTGTACATTCAACCCTTTCCTACCTCTAATTATCATCCAAATAAAACATATAATACTTATTGTGTAATTAATTACAAAAATTCACTTTACAATAATATAAATTTTAATTATTTATTTCAGCAGTATAAACACTGCTTTCCTGTTCCTAATACTCAAATTTTCAAAACATTTAAATATAATACCCCTTTAGGTAGGCAAATTTTCAATTACAATGATATATCTAAATCTATTATGAATCAAAATTCCTCTCCCAATTTACTATGTGTCTGTAACCAGCCAAACTATTCTAAATATATAGACAGCAATCATAAACACATAATTACTGGTGATCTCAATATTGTTCAAAATGTAGCACTTAAAAGTCTTATGCTTTATGGTACCAAATTCCGAATCCAAAATACATTAAATCACTCTCTTTTAATTAAACAACTAAATATTGATCTAGAAAAATTCATATACAAAATTGCTTGCAGTAAAAACTATCCTATTGAAGCTTTCGATATGTGGAAGGTTAGCATTCTGACAAACATCAAACATCTTTTAGGTAACTTGCCTAAAACTAAACCTACATTAAACTATACAAACTTGAAGCAGGAAATTAATGAACTAAAATCACAATTTGTCATCACATATGTGGATAAAGCTGCCAACAATTACGCCATCATATGTAAAAAATATTATGTACAAATCTTAAACGATTTCTTAAATCACAATGATATTTTTAAAAAAATTGATTCTTCAGCAACATCCATATCTAAGAAAATTATCGCTTTTCATAAATTATTAAAATTACCTTGCAAGAATCTAAGATTCCCTTATATTGTCATGATCCCAAAATTTCATAAAAATCCTATCTCTTTTAGATCTGTAACTATAGGACATAAATCATATGCAACTGTCGCTAGTAAATCTCTTTTGGTTATTCTTAATAAAATCATCTCTAATATAAATGATAATTCAACTTCTCATATTATCAATAACAGTTATCAATTAATTCAAAAGTTGGATACGATTTATATTTTGGGTTTTAAAACGTATGACTTTAAGGACCTTTTCAACAATATTGACATAAAAGATCTATATAAAGTAACTTGGGATATTATTAAATCTTTCTATAATAGACAAAATTTGAATATAGATCATTCTTTCGTGCACCACCTTCTCAAGTGTGTAATTTTTAATAATTACTTGATGCAAGGCAATAAAATTTATATGCAAATTAAGGGTGTTCCACAGGGTGGCTCTGCCAGTTCAGCTCTCGCAAATCTTTATCTACACTTCTACGAGTCAAATTTTATAAACTCTGCATATACATTCTACAGATATATTGACGATGTTATTCTCATTAAAATAACTCCCTCATCAAATGATATAGATTTTGATTTCTATCCTCCAAATCTATCCCTTTTACCAAACGAAAGCAACTTCTCGTCTAGCGTTAATTTCTTAGATTTAACTCTATCTCTTGATAATGAATATTCATTTTTGTCAAACATTTATGATAAAAGAAAAAGTTTTCCTTTTAAAATTCACAAGATAATCAATTTTAACTCATGTATGAGTAAACAGGTATATAAAAATATTTTAATAAATCAATTTCATAGGATTTTTAGGTTATGTGAAAATACACAATACAGTAACCATCTTGCAGATTTATTTCGATACTGTAAGAATGAATCATATCCAGTTAATTTTGTTAAATATCACTTTAGAAATTTTGAATACTATTTATAATATATTATTTATTGTTTTAGTCTAATTTGAAATTGCTATTGTATACTTTGAACTTTAAAATATTCTTTGAGATTTTATTTTCTTAATAATAAGATTTGGATACATATTATATAATTGTTAATTATTAATTATTACTTAGTTTATTGCGCATAAATTTATTTTTTATTTTTATATATATATATTTTTTTTTTTTTTTTTTTTTAATTATTTTATATATATATTTTTTTTATTTTTTATTTTATCTTTATATCTCTAATTTTTGGGTTTGAAACTTATAAATTTGTATAGTCCTTTGGTTAAACATGCAGAAGTATTTCCTATAATTCACATCAGATGGCGCTCTCTTGTACTCTTTCCTAATACTTTGTTTAGTGCAACGAAAATGTGTCTTGTATAATGGTGAAGAAAGGTAAGACTTTAATTCTATCTGAATCATTGTGGATTGTTGGTTAGATTGCTTATATGTATGCTTAATGCACTTTCATTATATTCCTTCCAATTTCCTTTTGCTTATTTTTGTTATTTTCGTTAATGTTATTGTCTGGAAATGTGTCGGATCTTTTGACGTTATTTCGGCCATGTGGCTGTATCGTTGAGCGAAACACATTTGGAACCTCTGTGGATGCAAGGATCCTTGATAAGCTGGATTCACAGAGCTTCTATCCTATTTCATATTTTCGGATTGTATCTTTTCTCTTATTTTGTCATTTTAATATTTTGAGCCTCCAGATTTTGATAATCCTTTGTTGTTTGAACTTGATTAGTATGCTTCGCTCTTGAATGCTGAGAAATTCATGTGTAATATTCATATTTGAAATTAAGATCATTTTGTCTTTTATGGTAGCATTGTTTTCCTTTTGTCTGATATTTCCTATCATATCATAATTAATTTTCCTCCGTATTGTTTTTGAACCAGGGTATGACACTTATCATGTTTTAAATTAGTATAACTATTTTATTTTTATTTTTATTTTTAATTTTATCTTATTTATTATATATATATACATATATATATATATATATATATATATACATATATATATATATATATATATATATATACATATATATATATATATATATATATATATATACACACACACACACATATATATATACAGAGTGTCCAGTGTTATCGGTGCCCAATGGCCATTTCCTCAACCGTTAGTCCCAGAGATATACTTCCAATTGCAAAAATATTTTAAATTTTAAAATCTATTATCTTAGAAGCAGTTTAACTCAATAAATCCATTTCTGAACGGAATACGAAATATAAATTTCTATTCGGTCCCCGTCCCCGGTCCTACCAATTATATTTAGGAAAATCATCCTCATACAATTTCATACGGGGGAAAAAAAATCTTCCTTTTACTACCAAAATTCACCGAGTTAAGAAGCATTAAACTTTATGACTTACGTCGCTTTTCCGTGCATAAAAATGTCCCGCTTCAGGCAACCAACCAATCAGGTACCGTATTGACCATTTTTCCAGGCAACCAACCAATCAGGAACCGTATTGACCATCTATCTCTCAGCACAAAATCATCTCTCAATCAAAAAATCATCTATCTCTCAGCACAAAAAGTGCTTCAACTTTAAACAGCTATAAGTCGGTCAATTTTGGTCTTAAAATTATGATTTTACTTTATTTTGCATAAAATTATATGAGGATGATTTTCCTAAATGTAATTGGTAGGACCGAGGAACTGTATAAAAATTTATATTTTGTATTTCTTTCAGAAATGCATTTATTGATTTAAACTATTTCTAAGATAATAGATTTTAAAATTTAAAAGATTTTTGCAATTGGAAGTGTATTTCTGTGACTAACGGTTGAGGAAACAGCCATTCGGCACCGATAGCACTGAACACCCTGTATATATATATATATATATATATATATATATATATATATATATATATATATATATATATATATATATATATATATATATATATATATATATATATATATATATATATATATATATATATATATACAAAGAGAGGGATGAGAAAATGAAGTGGAGCCTTTTTGTCTAAATATGCTTTGCTACCGTTAATGGGTCACATTCATAAATGTATTTACAAACTCGTTAAGAAAACCCAAATTGTTTCTATATTGAATGCTATTGTAATTATTTATCTCTTTTTAAAATATATTTATTTCCTCTTTATCTCAACGTGAAGAGAATATGACAATGGCTACCTGTTGCGCCGAAAGTTGATAAGAATAGACTGTGTTTACGAAGAAAATAACCTCCCGTTTAAAACATAATATACGCTAAATCATATTCTTAATGACAAGTAAAAAAGATGCTGATTAATTATCTGTTATCAATAAAACTTTGTCCCATATGTGGATTCTATTTTGGACAATAAGATAATATTTCTATCAGGAGGCTATCGAACTTTGAAAATGTGTGCCAAAATCGCCGGAGAATTATGATTTCATTCTGAGAAGTTTAAGAAGCTTCGTCCTACATATTCTTTTCTATTACATATAAGGGTCACGACTGTTTGTTAATAGGGTTGGGCTTTGTCGCTACCGAAACCATTAAGGATCATTTGTTCCACTCCCTTTTCATTATTCTTTTGTTGTTGTTATTGATGTCATGAGCTTCTTTTAGAGAGATTCGGAGTTACTTGTAGTTAGCAATGCACGCCGGGAGGATATCAACCAAGTTGTTATTGCGCGATACTTTCTAAAAATATATATTTCACTTCATTTTATATTACTTTTCCTGCATACATACCTGCATATAGTATAGCATATAGTATAGCGTATAGAAAAAATACTAAGGGGTGAAAAATTTGAATGCGGACTTTTAGTGGAAAGACAGTTTCTATGCATTCAATCGAATGCTTTTAAGATATGTACGTGTGCATGTATATGTGTGCTAAATCGCTAAATGTGTGTGTGTGTGTGTGTGTGTGGTTGTGGTGGTGGTGTGTGTGGAGGGGAGAGGGGGAGTTGATGCAATATCTCACGAACGAATGGAACATTTCGAGCGTAATTCGGAACGATTCTTATAATCGGCGAATACTAGGATGTTATTGATTTTAAACGCGATCTAACGTTCAAAAGATTACCCCCTTCCCCCACCTCCAATTTCAAATTATAATTAAAAAAATTGAAAAATCAGGTTCTTCAATAATGTTAATAAATAATTACTGTACACGTAATTTTTCATTAGAAAACAAATGGTGCGAACTTTAAAACGCAGGCATGATCCATTCTCGAGACATAGCACGTTTTTCATGTAAATTTATCAAAAATTGTCGTGAAAATTAAAAATCTGATGTGGACAGCACATGATTTTTCGTGCAGAATCAAATTCATTTTCTCTTTATTCCCTTAATAATTCATTAAATTGAGATTAATTGCACAAAAATAACACTGAATTTTCACTTTTAATTCCATTTTTGTTTTCATTTGGTAACTGGACATATATTTCAAAGGCGGCGTAATAAAGATACAAAAAAACTCAAATATCTCGAGAATGGCTCATGCTAGAGTAGTGGGGTTGGTCTTATTTTTTTATCGTCAAATACGTACAAAACAAGCATTTAATGGATATATTTGAGCATACGTAGTCTTTTATTTTATATTTTAAATATCTTTGCCATTTTGCAAAACAAGCATGTTCTGTTTTCCCGAATTGTACCCAAATCAAATCAGCACCAGAGTAACCTACAAGTGACTTGTCTACCCAATTTTGTGAAATTGGGTCAAAATCTTGTAAACTGTCATTAATTAGTAATTTCGCTAGAGTGGATACATGCTATTTTGAGGGCCATTTCGCAAAAAAAGACGGGTTCTTTTACCCTGAATTGTACCAAAATCTTATCAGCACAAATCTTATCATCCACAAGTAACTTATTTACCAAATTTTATGAAATCTGGTTATTAGTTTTTCAGTAAGAGTGGATACATTCATTCCATAGACACACACACACACGCAGACGTCAAGCTAAAAATAGTTTTTTCGTGTTCTAGATGTCTCAAAATGTGTAGATCCATCGAAAACCCAAGTTGCGATTTTTGATATGATTTCAATACTTTCTCTATCATTATCATGTATTGCAGGGAAAGTAAAAATAGTAATTATCGTGAAATAGGTTCGTTTTCTATACGCAATATTATGGACCCATTCTATTAAAATCCTTATCGTATCTGTAGCTCTTTCCATTCACGAGAAAAGGTATTTTTATTATAGTTTTATATTTTGACGCTCAACTATTCGCCAATAGTCATTTATTTCAAGGAATATTATTTAAATGACAATTGAAATGATATTCCGTGAAATAAATGATAGCTGAATTACTATCAAGGAATTGCAAAGGATTAACCTTTTGCTTACGGGTGGGACAGCTTCCATCCCAAACGAAGAACCTCTAAAAAAAGACAGGTATTTGACATACCTTATCCCAAACAGTTCGATCTCCCTTTGCAAACATTGGCGTCCAAGGACGCCAAAGGTCAATGCAGAAGTTTTTCGGAAATATAACAGTAGTTATTAATTAAAGTATTTTGTTTTAGATTTTATTTTATGAATACCTCTAATAACCATTATCATGATCAATATCGTTGAACAATCCCTAATTATTAATTATTATATACACAATTTATTTATCAACTATCCGCCTTCGGCTATCAGCCTGGTCGCTTTAACGTCATTTATAAGAACAAGTTTCAAATATTAAATATTGAAATCCTATTGCTTATAAATACGGTCCAAAATTCGCAATCCCCCCCCCCCCCCCCCGGAAATTATCGATGGATATTTCTAAAAAGTTATGAAAAAAAAAATCGTAGGTAGCTCCAGTCCGATGGACCTAGAAAGGTTTCGCATGAATAATATTTTGTAAAATGAAACTCCAGTAAAGTTCAATAAGTTTATTCGATTTTTTCACACTCATTTGTTTCGTTTATGGGCTATCAAAGCGTTATAAATGACTCGCTAACTATTTATATCATGTTGTCGCCTCGATTACAGCTGAAAACTCCCCAAAAGATATGCCTTCAAAATATATATTTTACTAACTTGATTTCCAGTTTATAAATTAAATGTGTACAATATATCTGACGAGATATTAGATTCAAGTTAATCTATAAATTAGTCTGGTGGCACATAAAGGCGTACTTGAATAAGCATATTTCCATCTATTCTGTTCAAACCCCATCAATCACTAAATATCTTTAGAATCTCCAAATTCATTTTTTTTCTTAAATGAAACAAATATCTAGTTCTTGTGCACCAATATTTCACCAAGGTGTAAGTAATGACTGTATGCGCATTACTATTCTATTTGTGCTTAAATACTTCCTCATTCTTTGTTCAAAGTGTTTTTATTTATTTATAGAATTTTTTTCCCCTTCTAAGTCCATGGTTCAAGCATATTTTGCTCTTCAGTAACGCAAACACAATCAAGCTCATTCCATTTCAGTTTCCAGTTTACCCGCCTGTTTCAATCCTACATCCGACATCCTCCAGGGAAACAAATCTGCCGTTCACTGTCTCAACCGCAACTGTTAATTCGATTAACACTCGTGTTTTCTTTTTATATACACCATTGATTCACAGTGATTTTAATGGAAATAATAATAATAATACGAGCGTCTGCAGCCGATGGCTGCCCTTCGCCCGCATCTGACCCGTGTTTGTGTGGCCAGCGATGCGCATTGTACCATGAATCTTCTTCACTCGGGGCAGAAGACTCCCACCGTGGTTCAGTGAGTCTGGGAGGGTAAACGTTTTAATGTCTGGAGATCATCAGATTCGACTGAAAAGGGGCAAAGCATCGCTTTCATAGCACGTCGTTAATGGTCGTCTGAGAAAAATATTGTTTTATTGAAGTGCGAGAGTATGATCCTTTGTTTTAACCGTTCATTTGTTTTTTTTTTACTTTTCCTTCTATACATAGTATACGTATTGGTGAAATTTCTTTTGACGTGAATACTTGAAACCTTAGACTTGTAATTGTCTACGACTGATTCCCCCCCCCCTCTCCTTTGAAATTCGTAAATGTGTGGACATCGCTGCGACTTCTCGCATTTTATGGCTTACCGAATATAACTAGCTTAAAAATGCTATGAGAGAATTCGAGCCAAGATTGGCGTAATCGGACGAAAATCCTATTTTTGGTACAGTGAATTTGTTTTCAATGCTCATCCTGTAGTTTCTACTGCATATCTTGATTTTCTTTATAGTGGTTTGTCCCATGAAGAGGACAGGTTACAATAAGCGTATTTCTCATTGCCAAAAGAAAAAAAAATAACTTGAACCGGTCTGATGCGCATGTGCATAATTCTTCTAGTTCCCTTATTTATTTAGCATATTTGACCCCTAACCATCCATCTATGGTTCCTAAAGGTTTCCCGAACTAGTTCTTACCATCTTCGATATAATTATTCTCAATCCTAACTGCTCGCTTTAAGACTACCTAATTTTTGTCATCTTAATTCTCCAAAACTGGTAATGAAAGTTTGGGTTGAAGTCAATGCTATCCAGCTTACTGCTTTGGAACAGGGTCTAAAGTTTGCTTGAAGACATTGCTATCTGGCTTACTGCTTTGGAACATGATCCCAAGTTTGCTTATTCACCGTCAAAAACCCATCCTATTAATCTTATCTCCTTCCTGTGGAGGATGCTGTATTTCATGTTGACGGTTCTCACAAGGAATAAGGTAGATGCATCATGTTGAAGACCCAGGCCTCATCCTAAGGACTCGAGCAACCGTTTGGATGGCCGGAAGATTCATCATGTATCGTTCTTTTGCCAATTTTGGTGCTAATGGTCAGGCTAAACATTATTACTTTCCTTATATACATAATGTATAAGGAAAGTATTGTGATGGGGTCGAAAATTCGAATTCGAGTTTTCGACGGGAGAGCACGTTTCAAGCATCCCTGATCACGAATCAAACATTTTTGAAGTGATGTCTGTGTATGTGTGTGTGTCAGTGAGTCTGTGGAGACGATAACTGACGAACAAATGGGCCGATTCGAACGAAATTTGGTACAAAAATCTCAATCCGTAAACACTGGAAACCTATTGTTTTTATACACAATCGAATGTTCAGAACCCCCCCCCCCCTAAATTTTCAAGTGAAATTTTGAAAAAATCGTTAAAAAATCAAAACCGCTAATAAAGTTACGCAAATAGACATTTTATATGTAATTTTTCATTAGAAAACGATTGACAGAAATTTTAGAACGCTAACATGAACCGTTCTCGAGATATTGCACATTTTTCAAAAAAATTATCAAAAAGTCATATAAAATAAAAAAAATATTTCCTATTGAGAAACATGTTTACTTTCCATATGTAATACCATGCGATAAATTAGGTGACATCATTCTCGTGGATCTAGCTTGTTCCATTCATGAAAAAAGATACCTTGAGTAATACTTTTGTATTTGAACTCCAATAATCATTTATCTGCTGTAAGAATAAATTATTTCTTCGTCCATAACGCTTGGCGAGATTTTGACGACGAATTTGGTGGAATGTTGCCAACTTGGTGACTTTTTAAATGTTGCTAGATTAACGAAAAACTCGCCAAATGGATAAAAATGGCGCTAAATTAATGACGACTCATTGATGATGACGACATCGAAAATGACGACTCATTAACGAAAATTCAATATCTTGGAGAGAATATAAATAACTACTATAAAAATAATCTATTTTTTTTACTGTAAACGTAGTACATTCATTGCATTATATAAGGAAAATCATGTGCTGTCTACATCAGATATTTTTTCAACGTGTTGAACTAAAAGGCATAGAACTTGTTTTAATTTGGTTATTATTTCAGCTGACAAAACTAAGCAATTCTTTTTTGTAAATACTGATGATTATGCCGTGCCGACGTGGACGAGTATCTTAGAAATGGCACGCAAACCTGTTAAAAGCCCTCACATCACTAAAATTGTATTCCGTGTTGCGCCAAGCTTAGAAACTTTCTGTAGTGCTATTATCTGCAATATTGATGTATGAAAATGTTGTCTACTGAATAAAAAACACTTAATTTCCCGGCCTTTTTAAAAGCAGTATTAAAAGGTTCAAAATTTTTCACAGTAAATCTAAAGAAAAGCTACTGTGGTTAGAGATTTGAGTCTCTCTTTCTCTCTCTCTCACTGTCTGTCTCTCTGGCTTTCTTCTTTCTTTCTCTCTCTCTATTTCTGTCTATCTCGGTAAACAATGAGTAAACATTTTTGATAAGATTTTTGAACATCTTATTGAATGAAAATATCAGTGTGACTATTTAGCATTGGACAATTCCCCTCAGTTGTTTTTCCTACACGTTTAAATTTTTGCAACCACTGCATAAGATTATTGAAATCTAGTAATAACAAAACTATTATCTTGTTATTCTCTTTTAATAAAATCGATAAATACAAGAAAACGTATGCGTTGAGTGTGTATCAGAATTATTTTATTTAACAACCGCCCATCTGAAGTGCACTCTAAGAAAGCCTTCAATGACATAACTTCCGCAATTTTGTTAAATTCTAAACAGCACTCGGAGGCGAAATTGCTTTTACCGATTTTCACCACGGGGTAAATACCGAAGGGTGGTACTCTTATAAATGTCGCCCAGTTATACGAATTTTCATGCTCAGTGGACCCTGATGATTCACCGCTGAGCTAGCTCTCTCGTTGGAATGTTACATCTCTCGTAAAACGAGAAAGATTTAATCAAAACCCGAGTCACGTTTGTGACGGCAAGTTGACATGCGCGGCGGAAACTACGAACTGTTTCTGCAGGCTACAAATTGTTACAATCTGAAATAACTCTCCACGAGTCTGCACTCAACTTTCTCATATATTCATAAACTGTTACAGAGGTCATTTATTTGACACACTATGGTTCCACAACTCAGACCACGGCGCTAGCCAGAAGGCTCAAGGTTTTTTAATTTTGATGGGGCGCCTTATCTGGGAGCAAATCCAGACTTGAATCCACAGTCGGAAAAATGTAAGAAATCGAAGGAAAGGTGCCTGACGAAAAGAATAGAGTTTAAAAACAAAATAAAGGTGCTCGTTAATGTTATTCACTTACGAGTCTTATGAGAGAGATAGAATTTATTAAAAATATCTGAAAAGAGATTAAAAAAAAATTAGAATTGAGAAAAATAATTTAAAGTGGGAGTGCGCTAAAAATTTGCGCTAACCTTGAGCGATGAGTTGAACCAGATGCATTAACCAATCAGGAGAGGGGGAGTGTAAGATATGGTCGACGAAAAAAAAACTTATCCAAATGCAGAGGTGATAAAATGAAACACAGATTGAATGACGGTGAAAGTAGGAACACGGAGAGCGAAAGAAGCTATACCAGCCGCCTCCTCTTACGAGGAAAGAGCAGTTTGTCGCCACTGCGTCCAAGGAGAACTCGTGGTCTCTTTCTAAACTTTGAAAGCCGGGGATCATAACTGCAGATATTAGTATAGCTTTTCCTACTTTCGGGAGATCCGATGGAAATGAAGAGCTAATTTGCGGATATGAGCCAAAAAGGTTTTAATTTTCAGATCGCTTTGCAGTACGTCATTCCTAACATAGAGAGGAGAATTGGTAATACAACTTAGGGTTTTGTTGTGTTACCAATTCTCCTCTATAAAGATCTGAAGATTTTTTATATAGAAGTCAGAGGTAGTTCCCCAGATGGTGGAACCATAAGTCACGATGGGCCTGATATAACCTTTGTACAATAATAACTGCACAGTAATCATCTTGTTTAATAGTGACAGACGGCTACTTTTAGCCATGAAGGGGTAAGAGTTGGGTTTATGCAGCCTTCACTTTCTTGCTAACATCTGTAAAGAGAGGGGTTCACGTTAATTTTGAATCGATAAGTACTCCAGTACTCCAAGGTACTTGTAGCTGTTCGTCCAGGGAAGCGGAACATTGTTTAAGACCAAATTAGTGTGTGGGGGGGGGGGAGGGGGGTGACGGTGCTGGGAGGGATAAGACAGCAGATTTAGATGCATTAATCTTGATTCTCCATTTCATAAATCATGTATTTAAAATGTTTAGATGGACTTGTAATCTCTCGAGCACGATTTGTGCATTGGGGTGTCGGGCTACCAGTGCAGCGTCGTCGGCGTAAAGGCCGATTGCGACATCGAATGGTTAAGGAATATCGTTAATGTATAGGTTGAACAGCCTGCGCCCTAGAAGGGACCCTTGGGGAACACCAGAACAAATCGGCCTGGAGGAAAAGAGAGTATTTGAGACTCGTACGACAAAGATACGATTTTGAAGATAGGAGTTCAAAATTTTGATGAGTTGAGGAAAGTGTAGTTTCATGAGCTTGAAAAGCAAACCATTTGTCGAACGCCTTACTGACGTCGAGAAAGACGATAGAAGAATGATAACGTATAGCCTTGGCTTCCTGTGTGAACTCAACAACTCTAATTGATGTTGCGTGGAATGTTTGGACCGAAATGCAAACTGTTCCGCTATCATAATATTGTTTTGGTTGCAGAACTCACCAAGGCGCTTTACTAGGACGTATTAGAAAAGTTTAGAGATGTATAAAAGCAGAGAGATAGGGAGGAAGTTCACTGGGTCCTAGTGATTTAGTCCCGGTTTAGCGACTGGGGCGACAAGCGCGACCTTCCAGTCCCGGGGAAATAATATAGAGAAAGCATCACATTGAAGATCGATGTGATGAAAGATATGGAATCAGATGGACGAGACTTGACCCTATTTGGAGTGATCGAATCCTTACCGGGCGATTCTTTCTTTTTCAAATTTTGAATATATGGCAGTATGTCCGAGGGGGTGATACTCCTTAGAGTATTTTGTGAAGATGTAGCAAGGAACTGTTCAACCAGGGAGTCCGCTGTTGAGACAGTGGGGGGCCCATAACATCGTGATTTGGTTCAAACTGTCTTCTTAGGCTCTCAGCAAGAAGTTGAGTCTTTTCTATATGGGTGGTGGCACTGGAATTTGCACTGGTAAGGCTCGGAATGGAGATTTTTTCCCTACGCATGTGTGAGGTTGCCCTTTTTTTCCCTACGCATGCCCTCCAAATGGTGTTATCTTCAGTCATTAGGGACTCAATGTTGATTCCATCGTGCTCTCGAGGAATCGTTAATGGATTTTCGAACTTGATTTCTGAGAATTTTAAATTCTTCATGACTGATGGGGTTGCTTGATTCCTGCCATTCCTTTCGAAACCTATTACGGGCCTTGATCCTCCCTGATGTTGGCAGGCAATTTATAATAATTTAGGATATCGGTCTTGGGTGTGGAGGCCGTCGTGACTGCTTCCTTGAGAATTTCTCTAAAGGAAAAGGTGCCTAACACAGCATCAACCTCAACCGGATATCGAGAATTTAGACGGGGGGATCCTGGCTGGGCAAAATATTGGAGAACTTGTTCTAGTTGGTACGTAATTTTGCTGGTTTATCTAGGTCAAAATTTGAGAGTAACTGTAAAGAATTGGGAGGTGATCAGAAGAAAGCTCATTTGTTGTTTCCATGTGATAGCCAAAGGGGATATTACAGAATGGCGAAATCAATTATAGTGTGGCCACGGATTGGGCCAAAAGGTGCCACAATATCGAAATTATTAGAATCAGCAAAGTATTTAATTTTGGTACCGTAGGCATTAGCGCTAGCACAGCCCCATGCGGTGTGATAGCGTTAAAATCTCCGGCTGCTATCACATGTGGGGAAATTTTGAATAGGGTTTTCAAATCATTGATGATAGCATCCTTTTCTTTCTTAAGAGGGATGTAAACAGAGGAAATAGTAATAGTAGGATTATTTGGGATTTCAATAATCAAAGTCGTAGCTTCGATGACAATGTTGTTTCGATGTTGTTTTTCGATTTATGGAAATACTCGATGTCAGTCTGTGTGGTTGAGGTATATCATCAGGGAATGCGACAACATCCTCAATGATTGCAGAACGGTTTCGGCATTTAACATTTGCAATGATGCGTAAATTTAGGTGCGTTGCAACTAGGAGTACGTAACCTTAGTCTGTTGGGTGTGGACACAATAACTCGGGAGAAGATGCATGTGACGTTATGAAATTATGTATAGGGGATAACAATGAAAAACTTGTTTTTCTCTCATCATTTATTTTTTTAGTTTTCATCTTCTTAATATTATTTATGCTCGAACCTATTTAGTTAGTATTATACATGGATTGATGTGTTAGAGCCAGGAAGAAATTTCAACTGAAGATATTGAACCGTAATTCGCAAGGAGGATGCATGGAAAGGGGGCGAAAACATTGTCATAGCGTATGTAAATGACGTAACGACGTACTGTAATGACGTGAAAATATTTGATAGATGAAAATGTTCCATGAAATGAAATTGTGCGCCGAGTTTCAGTTCTCTACGGGTCAGGGAGAAGAGAACAAGCCAGTAAAAAATGACGTGCGTACATAACGTAACAACGTGAAAATGAGATACATGAACTTTTTCTGTGAGATGAAACTGTGTGTCGAGTTTCAGCTTTCTACGTGTTCTGGGAGCTGAGAACGGGCCCGTCCATGATGTTGAATGAAAGTCCAGAAACAAGTATAATGATATGAATGAGTGTAATTGGAGTATATTAATAGGTATAGGTAAACGGCCGGTTTTGAAAATAAATTCGGTAACAGCATTGAGAAAAGTAAAACAGATCAGTTATAACATTTTAAAGGAACAATTGGTTACGGGGGAAAAAAATCTGATGTGGGCAACACATGACTTTCCTTATATAATACAATGAATTTGCTACTTTTGCAGTTAAAAAAATGTTATTCTTATAGTAGATACTTATATTCTTTCCAAGATATTGAATTTTCTTCAATGAGTCGTCATTTTCATTGATTTAGTGTCAATTTTATCCATTTGGCGAGATTTTCGTTAATTTAGCAACATTTAAAATTGTCGCCAAATTGGCGACATTCCGCTGAATTCGTCGCCAAAATCTCGCCAAGAGTTATGGACGGAAAAATAAGTTATTCTTACAGCACATAAATGACTATTGGCGTTCAAATACAAAAGTATTACTCAAAGTATCTTTTCTCGTGAATGGAACGAGTTAGATCCACGAGAATGATGTCACCCAATTTATCGCATGATATTACATATGAAAAGCGACCATGTTTCTTAACAGTTAATATTTTTTTATAATTTATGGGACGTTTGATAAATTTATTTGAAAACTGTGCAATATCTCGAGAACGGTTCATGCTAGTGTTCTAAAATTTATGTCAATCGTTTTCTAAGGAAAAATTACATAAGAAATGTCTATTTGCATAACTTTATTAAAGGTTTTGATTTTTTGATGACTTTTTCAAAATTTCACTCGAAAATTTAGGAGAGTTCTGAACATTCGATTATGTTTTAAAACAATAGGCTTCCAGTATTTATGAATTGTGATTTTTGTACCAAATTTCACTCGAATCGCTCCATTCGTTCGTGAGATATCGTTTCCATAGACTCACTGATATACACACACACACACACACATACTTTCACACATACACACACACACACATACTTTCACACATACACACACACACACACAGACATCACCTCAAAAATGTTCGATTCATGATCAGGGATGCTTGAAACGAGCTCTCCCGTCGAAAACTCGAATTCGAATTTTCGACGCCGTCACAATACTTTCCTTATACATTATGTATATAAGGAAAGTAATTATAAAACTCTACGTTTCAGCTCTCTACGTGCACTGGGATCCGAGAATGAACTTGTCAAAGATCTTGAACGAAGACTCAAGGACGGGGGTTAGTGGAGTACCCAGGAGAGGAAGCATCCTCCCTTTAAACTCCAGGCGAAGAGAAAAGAGGCATAAAGAGAGAGTAATAAAAGCTTTTAAACAACTGAAAGGATTTTAAGTCTAAGTTACGCCTGGGGGGGGGGGGGGGGGTAACTTCCCCAGGTCTTCAGAAAACTGAAAAAGTTGGGGCCCAAGTGGGTTCCCAACAGAGAGAAGAAAGAGGGGGATAGACTGGGGCGCCCCGAAGGACGCAGGGCCTTGAGCTTGAGCAGTGCCTAGTAGCTACGCCATAAACTGAAGCTTGCCAACGAAAAACGCGAATTCCCAAATGCTAGGGAGGGGTACAGCATACTAGAGTCTGCATCTAAATTGAGAGCACAGTGCTATGATGGACACAACCGCTTTTTAGGGCGGAAGAAAACATCTCTCACCGATCTGGTAGGTAACTTGAACGAAGAGAGTTAATACAAAGTTAATAAAAGTGAAGGAAAAATTCCTTTAAAGATCTGAATAGGTCCGAAAATTCCTTTAAAGATGTGAATACCGTCATGATTCATACTATCATATAATGTAACATGCATGTTTTCTACATTCTGACACTAATTATTATAAGAATGCGTCTAAAATATATAGAATATAAATTATGAGAAATCTCAGCAGAGCTTTACACTCAGTATTTTTTGCTTTGTTCTTAGAAATCCCGAAGATTATCGATGCCAGTATAGAAGCAATAAGATTCCGGATTAATGCGAATTTTTCCCAAGTTATTTTTTTTCTATGGAACATTTCACGCTCAATAAATTTCAAGGAATATTCGAAAGACATTCTTTAGCATTCTATAGCCATGAAATTTCACTCTTTTTTTAATGTTCGCGTAATTCAATGCTTGAGTTGAGGTATGTCATCAGGGAATGCGACAACATCCTCAGCGACTGCAGAACGATTTGTTCGATGGTTTCCGCATTTAACATTGTTAATGATGCGTAAATTTTATGTGCGCTGCAACTATGTAATCTTGGGGCATTCAGATTTCAATAAACTATCAGAGGATCCAGAAAAAAACTTTGAGAATTGCTGAATACGTTGTATTCCTTTGAATTGTTTTAGTGAATATCTTGTGAAAGTCAGGACTGATGTTTAGTAAGAACTTGTTACTTTCCCTATATGTGTAGTGGGAGAAGCGTGGGGAAAGTATTATAATGGCGTCGAAAATTCGAATTAGAGTTTTTGACGAAAGAACAAATTTCAAACATCCCTGAACTCGAATCGAACGTTTTTGAGGTTGTGTATGTGTGTGTTCGTGAGTCTGTGTATGCTATATCTCTCGAACGAATGGAGCGTTTCGAACGAAATTTGGGACAAATATTACAAACGGTGAATACTGGAACCTTATTGATTTTAAACGCAGTCGAATTTTCTAGGATCCTCCGCCCCAGAACTTTCGTAAAAAAAAAAAAAAAAAAAAAAAAAAAAAAAAAAAAAATCAGAACTTCAATAATGTTACGTAAATGATCATTTCTTATGTAAGTTTTCATTAGAAAAAGAATAACACAAGCTTTGGAACACTGGTATGAACCGTTCTCGAATTATTGCACGTTTTTCAAATAACTTTATCAACAATGTTACATATAGCATTAAAAAAATTTAACTATCTTGAAATTGGTTCACATTTCATAATATATGCGACAAATTTATTTATATCATTCTCGTGAATCAATTTCGTTCCATTCACGAGAGAAGATATTTTGAGTAATAGTTTTGTATTTTTACGCCCAACAATTCGCCAATAGTCATTTATTTATATCTAAAAAAAGCCCTTCTCTCAGTCTGTCTGTAATGGTGATGAATTTGGATAACTTGGCGAAATATCGCCAACTTGGCAGTATTTTTTTTTTTATAATGGAGTCAAATTGACAAAAATATCATCAAAATTGCAAATATGACCCTAAATTAATAAAAATGATGCCAAATTGAGGAATTAATTATTCAAATATTTTAATATATGGGCTGTATTCATTATTGAGGATGTTCAATATTGATTATTACTTTCCTTATGTACATAATATAATGTATAAGAAAAATATTGTGACGGGGTCGAAAATTTGAAATCGAGTTTTCGACGTGAGAACACGTTTCAAGCATCCCTGAACATGAATCAAACGTTTTTAATGTGATGTCTGTGTGTGTGTGTGACGAACGAATGGAGCGATTCGAACGAAATTGGGTACAAAAATTACAATTCGTGAATATTGGAAGCCTATTGATTTTAAACGCAATCGAATGCTCAAAACCCTCCTAAATTTTCGAGTAAAATTTTGAAAAAATCATAAAAAAATAGAAACCTTTTTAAAGTTACACAAATAGTCATTTCTTATGTAATTTTTCATAATAATTGAAAATAATTGACATTGCACCTGCTGCAACGTGCAATGTTTCTATCAGCGATTTCCCCAAACGCTGGCAGAATTTTATATTCGCACGTTGTTCCTCAAACGCCATTTTCGTTTTCGACGAACGCAAACGACTACAGTTCACCGACACGCATTGTCTGGAAATTCCCTGCTTCTTTCTTTTCACATCTTGGGTCACATATGCCTCTATGGTAAAATAGTTCCCCTCTCCTCCAATCAGGGTTAGAGATATCAGCACAGTCTCCTTTTTTTATCCTATCTTGTAGTACACCGTTCAACTTGCATTATTTACGGCTCAAAATGATGATGAGCTACTTGAATGGTGAACAGTGAATTCGTGGATGGAGATAGTTCAGTCAGGGGCATGGGCAAGACTGGGAAGAAGGGTCGAGCTTAGGGCGGAGTCCCCTAATGAAGTAAGAAATACCCCAAAATTAGAATAAGGAAGGCCTGAAAGACTTTGTGAATAGCGGAAAATAAATATGCGTTGTTATCAACCGGTTTGGACAACAGAATGAGCTTCCTTCATTAGGATAGTAAAGATCTTATGTGGACAGCACTTGACTTTTCCTATAGAATGCAGTGAATTGGCTTCTTTCACTCTGAAAAAATGGTGTATAAGATCCACCCCACAATGTTTTTAATGCTGAATAGTACATTGGCCGCTTTTTCGGATAGCAGCATATAAAAATATTTCGAAGAACTGAATTAACTTATATGTCGCGCAACTCTAAATTAACTTATATGTCGCGCAACTCTAAATTCACAATTATCAATATAACATATTAAAATATTTTAATAATTAATTCATCAATTTGGAGTGACGTCGTTAATTTAGCGGGTTTTTTTTTTGTCAATCTGGAGGGGGGGGGGGCGAAATATCGCCATATTGATGACATTTAGCCAAATGAGTCTCCAAGTTCGTCAAATTTATCGCCAAGTGTTACAGACAAACAAAGAAGAGCATTTCTTATAAATTTATGACTATTGGCGAATTGTTGGGCGTCAAAAATACAAAACTATTACCCAAAGTATCTTCTCTGGGAAAGGAACGAACTAGATCCACGAGAAGTATGTCATACATTTTTTTGCATAAATGAAAAGTGAATACTTTTACTAAGTGAATAATGTACAATAGTTAATACTTTTTTTTATTTTATAGGATGCTTTTATAGATTTATTTATAAAAAGTGCAAGATCTCGAGAATTGTTCATGCTAGCGTTCTAAAGTTTGTCATTCGTTTTTAAAGAAAAATTGCGTAAGAAAGGATAATTTATATAACATTAATAAACATAATTTTTTTTAATGATTTTTTCAAAATTTTATTCGAGCATTTAAGGATCCTCCGAACATTTGATTGCTTTTCAAATCTATAGTGTTCTAGTGTTTACCGGTTGTCATTTCTGTACCAAATTTCGTTTTAAACGCTCTATTCGTTCATAAGATATCACATCCACAGATTCATGGGGGCACACTCTAACATACACATTAACATACATATGTTTGAGTCTAGTACAACTATTTGATATATAACTTTTAATTCGAGTTCATGGATGCTCCAAACGGGCTCTTCCATCGAAAACTCGAACTCGAATTTTCGACCTCGTCACAATACTTTCTCTATGCATATGGCGAAAGTAAAACGAAAGTATAGAAGAATTTTTACAAATATTTTTAAATAATAATTTAGTCACTCAACATGAAAACATACATCTTTTTTCATTCTATTAATGACTATGATACAAGTAGAACAAAACACAGCGCAATATAAATGTATGAGAAATTCGAGTGGTGACTCACCATTCAGATATTTTGATTTGACTTACTAATTTTAAATAAAAAGGTATCTGTGCTGCATTTGAATCATCTTTTAACCTGTACTTTCATTTATAAGAATTATTTTCCATGTTTTCCCCTTTCAGAATTTAGCCATTCTTGATGTCTCCCATAATGACCTTGAAGATTTAGAAGTATCGAAACTTGAAAAACTGGAGACGATCGTCGTATCTCACAACTCTCTAAAATGCCTCAGCCTAAATGGAGCAAAATTGAGATCTCTTCAAGCGGACGCCAATGGTAAGATTACGTAGTTCATTATACAGGATTCCTAGGAAAGTCCTTTGGTACCCCCAATGACTTTGTAAGAGTTTGCGTTAAGAAAACACCCATATCGTTTGAGACAATCAGTCAGGTGGGGGTTGGATAAGTAGTTCTGCATTGTATGCATTTCTGTGGCGAAAGGCCTAAAATATGTATTTAAACTGTCCGTTTTGTAAAAATAAATTAGCGCAATGCAAAGTAGAACTGAAACAATAAAGAATAGTCCTACGTATTCAAAATGATTTTACCTTTCAATTTATTTTTGCCTCCCTATATTCTGTACGTTATCCTACAACCATGCACAAATACTGGTTAATTATACCCCTAATGAGGGTCGGCCATACACTTAGTTACAGTAAGCCTTCGGGTCTGTCGTGTGGTCTGGGTTTTTCACCCATAATGAGGGAACCCTTCATTTAAAATCAATCAATAATGCATATGCTAAATACTACCCTTTTCTGTTGTGTCAACTCACGATAGCGACTATTTTACTAACACGAGCGACACCTAGATATAATTCTCAAAGCATTATGGTATTTTCAAGCGTTTTGTCCGTAGGAGTTTGTCTCCTTTCTAACTCTATATGGTATTAAATATTTTTGTAGAAACGTTTCATACGTTCGTTAGATATTGCGTTCATAGACTGACACACATACACAGTGATATACATACAGTGCAAAACATACATACAGATACACACATACGCACTGACATATATACAAACAAAACACATAGGCACGGACATTATCTCAAATAGGTCCAACTTAAGTTCAGAGATATTTGAAAATTTGCATTTCCTACCTCGTCATAATACTTTCTCTATACTATGCATTATAGTATGTATATAGGGAAAGAAAAATCCGTTAAAATATGTAGTTCCCCTATAAAAATGTGAAATATATATATGTGTGTAAATGAAAATGTGTATATACAGGGTGTTCCAAAAACATGGACCTCGGCTTTTATTCCTTAAAAATTGATCTTGGACATATATAATAAATTACAAAGTTGCGTAAAAAAAGATACAGAATTTTATGAAATCGATTAAAAATTTCAAGGGAATTAAATTTTAAGAAATACAAAATTTAAATTTTTGTACGGTTCCCGTACAAAAACAGTTCAATGAGTAAAATGTGCGCCATACACTAATAAGGTGATGTACAAAATTTCAGCATTTTATCATAAAAAGTCCCAGAGATATGAAAAGACAAAAATGCTGACTTAAACCACTTTTCTATGCATCGTCATGGGCTCTTAGAGGGGAAAAATCATGTCGGCAGATCGCCTTTCAGGGGTCATACACAAATTATGAAAGAAAACAATGATTACATAAATAAATAATAATTTTGCTATTTATTGGTACAAAAGTATCTACACTGTGTAGAAATAATAACTTTACACAAAGATTAAAAATCTTGTTCAAAATGTTTTCCATCTATACTAATACAGAAGAACTGCATTCGCCTGATACACTTCTGTGCACTCGATCAAGTTCTTGTTTGGTAATGTCCCGACAACCATCTTGAATGCGTTGTTGCAACTCTGCTTTATTTAAGGGAAGTGACAGATAAACAGTTGTGCGTAAACGACCCCTCAAATAAAAATCAATAGGCGTTAAATCAGGCTATCTAGGAATTCAACTGGCCCATACAAGCCAATCCACTTGTCTGGAAATTCGTTATTTAACCAGTGTTTCACAACTATAGTATGGTGAGCTGGTGATGTTGAAACCATGCATGTGGAAATAGTTTTAGGGGCAGTTCATCCATAAAATCATGAATAACCGCATTCAGAATCTCTGTAAACATTTACATTTTAATTTGCGATTAATCCCCCACCAACTTAGTTTAAACATATCTCTGGATCTTTTTAAGATAAAATGCTGAAATTTTGTAGATCACCTTATTAGTGTATGGCGCACATTTTACTCATTGGAAATGGTTTTGTACGGAGGCCGTACAAAAATTTAAATTTTGTACTTCTTCGAATTTAATCCCTTGAAATTTTTTATCGATTTCATAAAATTTTGTACCCCTTTTTACGCAACTTTGAAATTTATTTTATATGTCTAAGATCAATATTTAAGGAATAAAAGCCGAGGTCAATGTTTTGGGGACACCCTGTATAGGTGTCTATAAAAATGTGTGCTCTTGCTATGCAAAATTATCTTCGCAAGTGAAGCTAAATGATAAAACATTCTTGTTCTTTTTGCAAAAGAATTCACAAAAAAAAAATCTAATATGTTTTAAGCATGATTTTGCCTACGGATTTATAAATTTATATATTGTGGGGAGAAAATAAAATAAAAATAGAGTAAAATAAATTATATAAACAAATTAAATTTTTAATAAAACAAATTAGATACAAAATACTCATTTCCATAACATGTTTTAGCAAATTTATTTTACTACTTACAATTTTCGAAAAAAAAAATGTGTAAAAAATTGGAAGCTTTCCACTGATCCGAAAATTGATGCAACTTTCACCAGTTGAAGCAATTTTATAAAATTTCAATAGTTTTTCTCAGTCTGTTTAAGAGAAATCTTAACTACGGACCCACAGACATACAGATATCGAAAATTGTGCATCCTTGAATACGAAAATTGATTGATTTGTATTCAAGGTTGCACAAAACTCGTAAACCCGTCAAATCCGAGAGATTTTTAACTTCATTACAGTACTTTCTCTTTATTCCGTATTGTAGTAAAAGTAAAAATATAATATTTGGTCAACAAAGCATTATGAAATTTCAGAATTTGTGGTAATTTTGAAATGAATTTACTTCATAAAAAATATTTTTTTATTCTATTACACTTACATTTTTTATTAGAGAGAACATTTCTCATAGTTGAAATTTAATAAACTTTGAACTTTTTTATTAAATCTCTACTAATAAATCAATGACAAACATTCTGTATAAACTATTCTATGATTTAGCTGAAATCTTAAGTAAATGACTTCCTGAGAATTTTATACATTATTGAATGATACATTATTGAGATTATTTCAAACAAAATTAAACAGCAAAATTTAACAACAATGAAAATTTACAATTATCAAGATTTTCAATTGTTATGTAATTTAATATTTGAATAAAGGTTGTGCTTTAAATTAATGGACACTCTATTTTTCAGACTTTGAGAAGATCAATTGCAAACAATCACCTATATACTTAGAATTTCTGAATCTATCACAGTAAGTATTCTATATTTAAATCTAAAAACACTTTTATTTTTTAATGTTTAACACGTAAATGTCAAGTGCCTTCATATAGGGCATCTAATTCCAAAAACCGATATTCAGATCGAATTTTATGTTCTTTTACTACTGTTATTAATAGGAAAATTCCGATATTTTATTATTTATCAAATTGTTGAAAACTTAACTATTATTCTCTACTGTTTCCTTTTTTTCTTTATTTGCATAATTTTTAGAGCTCCTTACAGCATAAAAATTTGATGTGGGTAGCACATGGCTTTTCCTGCAGACTTAAATTCATATTTTCTTTATTGCTTTAATAATTCGTTAGATTGAGTTTTATTGCATCAAATAACACTAAATTTGCATTAATTAAATTTTTGTTTTTATTTGGTAATTGGACATTTTTCCGATAGCGGCGTAACAAAAATGCAAGATATCTCAAATATCTTAAGAACGGTTAGTCCTAAAGTATAATGGAGTATGGTATATTCTTTTGCTCGTCAAAAATTGCTTGTAAAACAAAATTTAATTGATACATTTCAGCATATCATCACATGTAGTTTTTTTTTTTTTTTTTTTAGATTTTGGCGATTTTTGCGGGCCATTTCGTAAAAAAAGGCAGGTTGTTATTTTCCGAATCGTACCAAGATCTAATCAGCACCAGAGTGTCTCATAAGCAACTTATCTACCAAATATTGTGAAATTTGGTCAATTAGTATTTTAGCTAGGGTGGATATATGAAATTTTTGCGGGCCATTTCGCAAAAAAAGGCGGGTTCTATTTTAACGAATCACACCAAAAACTAATCAGAACCAGGATCACATCCAAGTGATTTACCTACCAAATTTTATACAATTCGGTCCATTAGTTTTTGAGTTAGAGTGGATACATACATTGCACAGACACACAGACAGACACACACACACACACACACAGACATCAGGCTAAAAATAGTTTTTTCGTATTCTAGAGGTCTCGAAACGTGTAGATCCGTCGAAAATTCGAGTTGCGATTTTCGACATGATTCCAATACTTTCCCTATATATTACCATATATTGGGAAAGGAAAAATCAACATCATTCATTGTACAGTTTCGTTGACAGAATTGATCTATTTTTCCTCATTACTTTCCCTGCAATACATGTAATGTATAGGGAAAGTATTGGAATCATGCCGAAGATCGCAACTCGAGTTTTCGACGGATCTATACGTTTTAGGACCTCTAGAATACGAAAAAACTATTTTTAGCGTGACATCTGTGTGTGTGTGTGTGTGTGTGTGTGTGTGTGTGTGTGTGTCTGTATGTGAAATGTATGTATCGACTCTAACTCGAAAACTAATGGACCAAATTTCATAAAATTTGGTAGGTAAGTCACTTGTGTGTGATCCTGGTGCAAATTAGTTTTTGACACGATTCGGGATAAAAGAACCCGCCTTTTTTTGCGAAATGACCCGCAAAAATTGTCTGCATCCACTCTAGCTGATTTGCCTGTATCAACACTAGGTTAAATTTTACAAAATTTTGTAGATAAATCACTTGTAGATTACTCTGGTTCTGATTAGATTTTGGTACGATTCGGAAAAATAACCTGCCTTTTTTTTTTGCGAAATAGCCCGCAAAAATCGTCAAAATCTAAAATAAAAAACTGCGTATGCTCAAATATATTAATTAAATGCTTGTTTCATACGTAATTTTTAAAGATCAAAAGAATAAAATCAACCCCAATTACACTAGGACTAGCCGTTTTTGATATATTTTACTTTTTTCACATTTTCGCTACACCAATTTAGAAAATAAGCCCAGCTACCAAATGAGAACGAAAATTGAATTAAAAGTGCAAATTTAGTGTAATTTTGAATAATTATAGTTGTTATTGTGTGCAATTAAACTCAATGTAATTAATTATTAAAAACATAAAGAAAACGCGAATATGAGTCAGTAGGGAAAGTTATGTGCTGTTCACATCAGATTTTATAGAATCAACTTATGTTAATCTGGAGTAACAGAAGATGTTTACGCATTTTTAGAACGATTTTTATAAAATAGAAATAACAAAAATATAGTAATTCAAAAGAATATTATTTGGCAACATATTATTATAAAGAAAACTAAGATACACAAAATCTTTTAAAATAGTGCACGTAAATAAGATTCGGATCGAAGGTTATGTACTCTTTCCGAAGGAAAATATCACCGTTCTGAAGTTAAAAAACACTGTGAAAATAATGAAATAATCATCTCTAAATGTAAAATAAGCAATATTACTACTAATAAAGTAAAAAATCGTCGTGCAGCATTGCTTTTTAATGGATGCTAAACAAATATCCAAAGAAGGTATATACTTTTATACGACTATTTCAAAAATAATGTCTCTGGTCTTAAATGAACATCCACTAACATCAAATAGTTTCAATGTCTTCAAATATACCCCTGTATTAACTGTAAATAATATAATAAACAAAGATTTAAATCTTAAAAATCTAAAACACAGTGTTCACCTCTTTTTGCCTAGACATGTACGCAAAATACGCTGTTGAATTCTTTATGAAAATCCTTTGACCGGAGACAGATGGAAACATATTTTGGCTATGGATGAAACATGGGCTTGTAACAAAATTGATCGACTTACTATCGCAACATAAAAGAAAAGGACTTGCAAACATGGTCCATATAATCCAAAGGAAGTTTCAATAAGATATACATGATAAATGCAGGTTTCCCGCACAGAGTTAAGAAAAGTTAAAAAGAGTGTTAAAATCAATTCTGCATATTACCAAAATAATCTTAAAATGAATTCTACATTTTACCAAAATAATGTTAAAATCAATTCAACATATTACCAAAATAATGTTAAAATCAATTCTACATATTTCCAAAATAATATTAAAATCAGTTTTACATATTTCCAAAATAATCTTAAAATCAATTCTATATATTACCAAAATAATGTTAAAGTCAGTTCAACATATTACCAAAATAATGTTAAAATCAATTCTACATATTTTCAAAATAATGTTAAAATCAGTTCTACATATTTCCAAAATAATGCTAAAATCAGTTCTACATATTTTCAAAATAACGTTAAAATCAATTCTATATATTACCAAACTAATGTTAAAATCAGTTCTATGTATTTCCAAAATAATGTTAAAATCAATTCTACATATTTCCAAAATAATGTTAAAATCATTTCTACATATTTCCAAAATAATATTAAAATCAGTTTTACATATTTCCAAAATAATCTTAAAATCAATTCTATATATTACCAAAATAATGTTAAAGTCAGTTCAACATATTTCCAAAATAATGTTAAAATCAGTTCTACATAGTTCCAAAATAATCTTAAAATCAATTCTACATATTACCAAAATAATGTAAAAGTCAATTCAACATATTACCAAAATAATGTTAAAATCAGTTCTATATATTTCCAAAATAATGTTAAAATCAATTCTACATATTTCCAAAATAATGTTAAAATCAATTCTACATATTACCAAAATAATGTTAAAATCAATTTAACATATTACCAAAACAATGTTAAAATCAATTCTACATATTTCCAAAATAATGTTAAAATCAGTTCTACATATTTCCGAAATAATGTTAAAATCAGTTCTACATATTCCAAAATAATCATAAAATCAATTCTACATATTACTAAAATAATGTTTTAACTTTTATTTTATAAAATGAAATGCTGCTCTTTTATTAATCAATTTCTTGAAATAGTCATCCATCCTAATCTGCCACTTAATTTCTTGAAAACTGACAAGAGAGACATGTATCAATGCTTTACATTTTGATGACGTTCCCTCAACGTCCCCTGATGTATTACCAAAGGACTGTTGTGCCTCTGGATCCGTAAAAAAACGCATATTAAACGCAAACCTAAAACAATGGAAATGGAAAGCAATGAACTAGGAATGGAGTAAAATATTAATACTGATAAAGAGATAGAGGAACGACACCAGCAAAAAGCAAGAACGCATCTGTCAATCATAGTCACGCATCTGTCAATCATCTGTCATCTGTAGTGACGCATCTGTCATTCATGTCAATCAATCCAGGAAGGAAATCGTTGTCAGACGATAATTCGATAAAATGAAAGGAAAATCCTAGGAAGAAGAAAAAAGAACAGTATAAATACGTAGGCAGACAGTATGATCCTAAAACATATTTTAATTGGATACTTTACCGAAAAGCTGAAAATACTGAAAATCTCGAAAAAACCGAAAACGCTGAAGATCACAACATGTATTGCATGGAAAGTAGAAAATGAGCCGAAAGTTAGCTTTACTGGAGACTTGTGGTTACACCCTAAGAACCATTACAAACTACTGTTATGAAATGCATGCCCTTGTTTATTAATTATTTTCTTTCAAAATTTAACTTTCGGCGAATTCTAATTTACTTTCGATTCTAAAACTTGTTCTCAAAATTTTATTCTAAATTCATAAAGCGCCATTTCTGTATTTCGGCCTTTTGGATATTTTCCGCCAGTTTTGTTAAACCTTGGCGTAGGGTTTTGTTCCCGCGCATTTGCATTTCATATCTTTTAACATGGGAACTCTTTGTCTTTCGTCATGAACTTGCGCAAGTATATTAAAGACGCTTATGTCTGTTTTTGGTAAATAGTTCAGTTGGCGATGTAATTTCAAAGCAGTCGGACGTGTTCTTGCCCGCGGGTTAAAGAACAGAATGTATTTTAAAAGGATGTATCTAAAATTAAATTAATAATGAAGTAAATTGTTTAAGTCGCGTTTTAATGTAATTTCGAAGAGTCGCGAGATTTGTTCATCATAGATTGATTATTCTGAGATGTCTAACCGGCGCAAACCACTATCGGATCCGCCGTTGTATTCAACGAATATTGCTCTGTAATGTTGGAAAAAATCTAAGTGTAACTTCACGTATCATCGTCAATAAATTCGATGTCTAATACTTCTTAATGTATATGATTTGAAACATGATAATTCCTCATCAAATAAAGAAAAAGGTAAATTTAAAGGATTCGAGTCATCATTGCTTATCTTCTGCTATCATCACGGCGCCATCAGCTCCAATCGGTGTATACAATGTATTGATACCCTTGCCACATCAGCGCAGATCTCCCCTCTTCTCCGATGCCAGTGAGAAACCGCCCGCAGCGATCGCGCTCCAGTTGCTTGTCGTGCAATCCTATTACAAATGTCGTTTGCAATTCTTATACAAATCGGTGGCATTTCATCTTATTACAAACAGTGCCGTGAATTTCTTCTTATTACAAACTTTCCCAGGTGGCATTTTCTTTTTATTACACTACTAGCACCTGTTTAAAATTTCGATGTGTTATTTACTGTTTAACGAGTATTTTGTGAAAAATGCCTTTCTTTAATTGCAGCAACAACTTGGACTTCATCCCAGAGTGGATTTCTGAAGCCAAATCTCTATCCACCTTTTCGGCAGATCATAATCAAATAGCATCAGTACCCAAAGAGTAAGTCTTCTTGAATATAATACGTATATTCGACACTAATACAAGTTATAATAATTTTGCATTATTTTGAATATGTGAAAATATGACTTATCTCTGCTTCAGTTCATAGCAGCTCAATAAAAACTTTACATTTTATACATATGCGTTAAATAATATTAATTACTAACTCCTAACAAAATTAATTGGAATGTGAGTCAACTCGACCAGAATCCATTCATAAGTATTCTTTTTTTTTTTCAAATTTTACAAGGAAAATTTTGTAAAATCTTTATCATGGGTCCAAATGATTACAATTATAGCGTGTTACCCAGTGATTGGAAAAACAACTTTATTATTGTAGTGATCTACAACAACAACTGCATTATGACAAATGTAGTTAACTACAACTACTTTTTTTTAAAAAGTAGTGACTACAAACTGCTTTTATAATGGAGTCACTCCATAAATACTTTTATAAGACGAATTTTGCCACAGCTTCAATTTTCACAGAAAGTTGAGGATATGGGTATACTGTAGTCATTTAACATATTTATTCTGAATAATTAAAATTGACTGATTCCCAAATTGACTGATCAACTTACAAATCTTTGCGCTTTTACTTTTACGCTTTTACCCTGCACTTTAAAATCAAAAACAACCAAAAATAGGTTTAAAATTCCTTTAATAAAATCTCCTTTCCTCGGCGTGCAATAATTACACGGTCAAAGCCCTATGGTTACCTTACACCTTTACGGTAGGTCGGACGGTCTGGGTCTCAACAACAACAACGGTCAAAGCCCTTTCGGGCATCACGAAGCCCTTCATCAGTGGCTAAGCCACTGATGAAGGGTTTTAAAGTTTAATTAAAGTCGACGTGTATCCATTTTATTTATTAAAAGTATAAAATAAAACAAAAGTAAAAACTATTTATTTAAAAACATGTTTGTGCATTCTTAGTAGAATTTGCATCTCAAAATTGCAATCCGATAAGCAGGATCTTCTGGGAAATAACACATCTGAATATATCCGTATAAAAAATCAACCTCATGAGGCAATGGCCTTCCTAACCCTGCAGCATCCCTGCAGCCATTCATCGTGTATCGAAGTGCAGAGCACTCCATTTCATACAAATGAAGAAAGGGTTATCACGTGATATGTAGAATGGCACTTTGGCATCAAAACTCGATACAAACTACTGACTTATTGTATCGCGCTACTCGCTGCACTACTTATTACTTTCCTTATATACATAATGTATAAGGAAAGTATTGTGACGGGGTCGAAAATTCGAATTCGAATTTTCGACGGAAGATCACGTTTCAAGCATCCCTGATCACGAATCAAACATTTGACTGATGTCTGCGTATGTGTGTGTGCGCGCGCGCGTGTGTGTGTGTGTGTGTGTGTGTGTGTGTGTTATTGAATCTGTGGAGACGATAACTGACGAACGAATAGACCGATTCGAACGAAATTTGGTACAAAAATCATAATCCGCAAACACTGGAAGCCTACTACTTTTATACGCAATCGAATGTTCAGAACTCCTCTAAATTTTCGAGTGAAATTTTGAAACAATAGTCAAAAAACCAAAACCGCTAATAAAGTCACGCAAATTGACATTTCTTATGTAATTTTTTATTAGAAAACGATTGACATAAATTTTAGAACGCTAACATGAACCGTTCTCGAGATATTACACATTTTTCAAACAAATTAACAAAAAGTTAAATAAAATAAAAAAAAATATATTTCCTATTGAGAAACATGTTGACTTTTCATATGTAATACCATGCGATAAATTGGGTGACATCGTTCTCGTGGATGTAGCTCGTTCCATCCATGAAAAAAGATAATTTGAGTAATACTTTTGTATTTGAACACCAATACTCATTTATCTGCTGTAAGAATAACTTATTTCTCCGTCCATAACGCTTGGTGAGATTTTGGCGACGACTTTGGCGGAATGTCGCCAACTTGGCGACATTTTTAATTGTTGCCAAATTAACAAAAGTCTCGTCAAATAAATAAAAATGACGCTCAATCAATGAAAATGACGACTCATTGAAGAAAATTTGACATCTTGGAAAGAATATAAGTATCTACTATAAGAATAAGATTTTTTTTTAACTGGAAAAGTAGTAAATTCATTGCATTATATAGGGAAAGCCATGTGTTGGCCACATCAGATTTTTTTTAAAAGTAGCGCATTGCACTACAAACTACGAGAAAAAGTAGTGACTACTGTGTTTCGCTACTTATGGCACACTACTTCCGACCACTGGTGTTACCTTTCACTTTAAAGGTCTTGAAAACGTCTTTCGATATATCCTACTCGACAATGTACCCCCGGGCGGTTAATTTGCCCCCCCCCCCTCCTCAAGGGGGCTAAAGACGTTACGAACAAAAAATTGTATCACGGCTATTTTTCACAACAATGAAGCTGTTTAGTCTCGTGATCATTGACCCATCCATAAACCCTTTCATGCATGATTATGTCCAATTGTGTCCTATGCTGCCATGTTAAAAAAATATAAAATTTCGAATCCATTTCGAAGTTCCGATGGAAATTAAAAAAATTCTATCTAGTTTTAGAATTTTTGATAACAAAACCGGATATAAAGCTTCGTAAAAATCTATTACTATTTGTAGTCGCTGTCTTGTACACAAGAAATCGACCACAGACAGATAGACAGACAGACTGACATCACTCTAAAAATTACTCAAAACGTGTTCAGTAGGTCTTGAAACATATATTTTCATCAAAATCTCGAATCTGAAAATTTTCGTGAAAATAATTCTTTCTCTATAGTATTACATAATAAAGTAAAAATCCAAACTATATGCAGCGCTGTACTTAAACTACATGAAACTTTACGACCCTGCAGCCCTGAAGGAAATTGTTTACTTAAACATATGCTGGATTCCAAACTACGTTACACTTTATTAACACATGCAGGTGTAACCCTAAAAAGCTCCCCCTTTTTTCTCTATTTCTTACAATTGAACAAAATTGATCTGTCCATACCTATACTTACTGACTGAATCAATATCTTATATGAACAGCCCCCTCCTAAGTTCTTCCATTTAATAAATACCGCAATTCATATAAATAGGATTCCTATAAATGAAAATACACTTTACAAGTTTAAAAAATAACACAAGGATTTTATAAGCTTTGTGGGAATAAAATATGTAATACTTAACTTCAGTTTGAAATTTCTGAGATTAGATATAAAAATCTGATGTGGGCAACACCTGACTTTCCTTATATATAATGCAATGAATTTATTATTTTGACAAAAAAAATAAGTTTTTCTTATAGTAGCTATTTATATTCTTTCCAAGAAATTGAATTTTCGTCAATTAGTCGTCATTTTCACTGATTTAGTGTCATTTTTATTCATTTGCCGAGATTTCCGTTAATTTGGCAACATTTATTAAAGTCGCCAAGTTGTGCAACATTCCGCCCAATTTGGCGCCAAAATCTCGCCAAGCGTTATGGATGGAGAAATAAGTTATTCTTATAGCAGATAAATAACTATTGGCCTTCAAATACAAAAGTATTACTCAAAGTATCCTTTCTCATGAATGGAACGAGCGAGATCCGCGAATGATGTCACCCAATTTATCGCATGATATTACATATGAAAAGTGAACATGTTGCTCAACAGTTAATATATTTTTTTTTTAATTTATGGGAGTTTTTGATAAATTTATTTTAAAAATGCGCAATATCTCGAGAACGGTTCATGCTGGCGTTCTAAAGTTTATGTCAATGGTTTTCTAAGGAAAAATTACATTAGCAATGTCTATTTACTTAACTTTATTAAAGGTTTTGATTTTTTGATGATTTTTTCAAAATTTCACTCGACAATTTAGGGCGGTTTTGAACATTCGATTACGTTAAAAAACAATAGGCTTTCAGTATTCACGAATTGTGATTTTTGTACCCAATTTCGTTCGAATCGGTCCATTTGTTCGTCAGTTATTGTCTCCACAGACTCACTGACACACACACACACACACACATACTTTCACACAGACATCACCTCAAAAATGTTTGATTCGTGATCAGGGATGCTTGAAACGTGCTCTCCCGTCGAAAACTCGAATTCGAATTTTCGACCCCGTCACAATACTTTCCTTATACAGTATGTATATAAGGAAAGTAAAAATGTTAAATTTTCAGAAATGTTAATAAAATAATATACTGTTAATGTATATGCAAACCAGGAGCTAAGGGAAGTATCTAAAGAATGGCCCCCAGAAATGTTGAAAATAATACTCTGTTGGTTTCTGGAGCGATATAAAAGTACTCTTCATAAGAAAGTGACCAACTCTTGTCGAAGTAGCAAGCCTGCTTAATAAGCTCCGATAGGAAACATATTTTTCAAGATTCGACAAAATTTCGCATAGTAAAAAACTTTGAACCAGAATAGGTGACAAAAGTCTGAATCTTTTATAGTTGGATTTGTGTTTAGAATAAGAATTTGGCTTCATAAAAGTAGAATTTTAAATATTTTTAATACGAAGTATCAATGAAATTATTTGATTTGAAATTTGCTAAAATATTTAGGCGTGCCCGCAACTATCCTTTCGCCTATCCCCAGAGGTACACGTACCCCAGGTTGAGAAACGCTGACGTATTTAGATAACGTGACGTAATGATGTAAAAATTTAATAGATGAAAATATTCCGCGAAATGAAACTGTGTGTTGAATTTCAGTTCTTTTGTGTTTTGGAAACCGAGAACGAGTCTGTCAAAGATGTTAAAAGAAAAGACAAACACAGTTTACGTGAAGTTTTTAAGAGGTGTAGGAAAGACCAACCAACAGCCACACGACACCAAGCAATCGGGGAAGGAAAGAGAACGGCAATATTCTTAGTGTCTCAACAGACAGAGCGTCATTTGGTCACTCAGAAATAGGAGCTTAGAATATTCTCACGAGTTCTTTAAATGTATTTTTAATCATATTTCTCATAAATCAATCACTCTTCTTTTACACAACTGTCAATGTTTTGCTGCTCCTTTTATACTTTTCTTCCAAAAATGAAAAAAAATAAATAAAGAAAATAAAGAAATTATCATTCGCTTTTATTGGTACCCCAACTTTCTACAATCTGCAATATTACCGAAACCCAGACTGTTTTTTCTTTCTATCGCGTTTGCGTGTTTTAGTTAATTTCAAAAAGATAGATTTATTTTGTGTAATAAAAATTTAATTTTAAAGCTATTTCTTAATCTGATCTTGTTTTGTTTTTCAGCTTGTTTGCCAATTGCAACCTGAAGAGCTTACATCTCAACCACAATCTGCTGGACAGTCTTCCGGAGCTGTTGACTCCTTGCCATGTCCGGTCCCTCTGTTTGCAATACAACAAAATCGAACAACTTCCGGAAAATTTTTTCTTGGCACTTCCTTGGTCAGTTTCACTTTCATTTTCAGAATTTTTTTTTTCGTTTTTCATAACTGTAACCATCTAGTGTCACTGCATCAAGTTTTTATAGCGACGTTGTTTAAAATGAAACTTACTTAGTAGCATGATGTGGAAATTGATTTTGTTATAATGAAAACGTCTATCATAATGTGTTGTACTCGTATAATGGAAGTAAAAATAAAGAGTTAAAACTCCATATTAAGAAAATACCAATGTCGTTTGAAACAATCAAATGACATTGACGTTGGGATAAGATAAGTAGCCCAGCATTGCATACATTTCTATGGCGAAAAGCTTAAAATATTTATTCAAACTGTCCATTTTATAAAAAAAATCTGATGTGGGCAACACATGATTTTCCTTATATAATGCAATGAATTTACTACATTTACAGTAAAAAAATATGTTTTTCTTATAGTAGATACTTATATTCTTTCTAAGATATTGAATTTTCGACAATGCGTCGTCATTTTCATTGATTTAGCGCCATTTTAATCTATTTGGCGAGATTTTCGTTAATTTGACAACATTAAAAAAAGTCGCCAAGTTGGCGACATTCCGCCAAATTCGTCACCAAAATCTCGCCAAGCTTTACTGACGGAGAAATAAGTTATTCTTATAGCAGATAAATGACTATTGGCATTCAAATACAAAAGTATTACTCGAAGTATTTTTTCTCATGAATGGAACGAGCTAGATCCACGAGAATGATGTCACCCAATTTATCGCATGGTATTACATATGAAAAGTGAACATGTTTCTCAATAGGAAATATATATTTTTTATTTTAAATGACTTTTTAATAATTTTTTTGAAAAATGTACAATATCTGGAGAATGGTTCATATTAGCATTCTAAAATTTATGTCAATCGTTTTTTAATGAAAAATTACATAAGAAATGTCTATTTGCGTAACTTTATTAGCGGTTTTGATTTTTTGACGATTTTTTCAAAATTTCACTCGAAAATTTAGGGGGGTTCTGAACATTCGATTACGTTTAAAAACAATAGGCTTCCAGTGTTTACGGATTGTGATTTTTGTACCAAATTTCGTTCGAATCGGTTCATTCGTTCGTCAGTTATCGTCTCCACAGACTCACTGACACACACACACACATACATACATTCACACACACACACACACACACACACACACATACATACATACATTCACACACATACACACACACAGACATCACTTCAAAAATGCTTGTTTCGTGATCAGAGATGCTTGAAACGTGCTCTCCCGTCGAAAACTCGAATTCGAATTTTCGACCCCGTCACAATACTTTCCTTATACATTATGTATATAAGGAAAGTAAAAATAAATGATTAGCACAATGCAAAGTAGAACTGAAACAAAAAAGAATATCCCTACGTATTCAAAATTATTTTACCTTTCAATTTCTTTTTATCTCCCTATATTCTGCACTCTATCCTATAACTATGAAAAAATACTGATTAATTATACTCATAATGATGGAACCCTTCATTTAAAAATAATCAAAAATACATATACTCAATAATACGCCTTTCTGTTGTGTCACTAACAATAGCAGTTACGTTACTAACACTAGCGATACCTAGATATAATTTCTAAAACAGTATGGCATTTTCAAGCGTTTCATTCATAGACGTTTCAACGCCTTTCTAACTCCATGACTCGTATATTTGTTAAAAAGTGCATATTTGAAAGAAAAATTGAAAATGTAGACTGTAATGAGATTCAGAAAACTATTGTAGGCGACTCCTACAATGTGTGTGAATTCAATGTAGATTTCTTTCGACGTGAACAATGTCTGGTTATCGGGGTATCCGGCGGAAATCGGAGTGTTACGTCTAATAGATAAAAATATAAACTATTTATGCTTGTTTTGTCGCAAATAAGGCACCATTTACGCACATGCAAAACTGATTTTAATATTTTGAACACTTTTTTTTTGTTTCGAAAATATAAAAAAGTTTTGTCCGAGCTATTTTTTATTTCTCTTTGATTACTTCCGATCGAAATTTCTTCTAAACTATAACCAGGAAAGATCAATCATGCTTAAAGCATTGATTATGAAACACTTTCCAACTTCAATGCAATTTGATTTAAACATCTTTAAAATGCAATACATTCCTCGGTAATATTTTTAAAATTATCATAATACTACAATAATTTATTATATTTGAAAATTTCATCGAAAACAACTGACATTCATTCAAATGACGTCATAGAAAAAATAACAAGCCTGGCTCTCTCTATAAAAGCAACATTTCATTCATAACATTTTTCCATTCATTTAATTCATCACAGTACTAAAATAATTTATTTTATTTAAAAACTTAAGACCATGGAGCTACAAGTAATTAAAGTCTATGCTTAAAACTTCATCGAAAAAAATCGTCCTTCTCTCTGTAAAATCAATGAATATTTCATTCATATCAGTTTTGCAGACTCCATGAAATAAATAATGTTGCGTTAAAGAAATACAGCAATTCCTATATAACTCATCGTACATATTTTGCTGTTTACATTTTACATAAGTGAAAAATAGGCTTCGTTGTAGAAATAATCAAATTTAGATGATCATTTAAACTCAAATATATTGTAATTGCGTTGTTTCGGTATGTAGATGCACAGAATTTAAGCAAAAATAAAACGGTTTTAGGACGGATACAACACTCAATATGAATTAAAAAGAACTTTAAAAATAACTATTTTGAGACGAGATGGATGCCATATTCATTTTGAAGTGGGTCACGTGATCTTTTCATATCATGGTCACGTGATCGCTTTATATAAGAGATGTAATTATTATTTTAATTTTTATTTAAAAAACTACTGAATATATTTTGCTGAAATTTTTTTTATATATATTTTATGGAATAATTTGAATATTACCTAAAATTTTCGAAACTATTTGTAAATTTTAAATCCGCTTAAAAAATATTTGAAAAATTAGGTCCCATAGGGTTCAATGTATTTCATTTTTTTCAACCCGGGTTCAATCCAAAACTAATTGGGTGATACTATTCATTTATATTCCCATAGATTCTACAGACCGTCCGTTTCATTTTGATTAAGTCGTTTTTACGGCAGTTGTGCTAACGGACAGACAGACAGACAGTCAGAATGAACAAAGTCATAAACACTTTTCAACTTTGTTGTAAAGTGTTAAAAAAGTAACTGGCCTCTACTCGATTTTCTTATATCAGAATTAATTTTTTTTTTTTAAATTTTACAAGAAAAAAGTGGAAAAATCGGTACCATGGGTCCGAATGATTACAACTATAGCGTGTTACACCCTTCCCTTTAAAGGGTTTGAAAAAAATATTTCGATTGATAACATACTTGACAATGTACCCCCCTCGAAGGGGGGGACCTGCCCTCAAGGGAAGCTAAAGATGATACGAACAAAAAAAATGTATCGAGGCTATTTTTCACAACGATTTAAACTATTAAGTTTGGTGATCATGGAATCATCCATAAACCCTTTTTGGCATGATTATACCCAATTTTGTCTTATGTTGCCATGTTAAAAAATATAAAATTTCGAATAAATCTCGGAAGTTTACGCTAGAATTTAAAAAGTTCTATCTAGTTCTAGATTTTTTAATAACAAATCCCGATATAAAGTTTCATGAAAATCCATTAATGTTTGTAGCTGCTATCGTCTACACAAGAAATCGACCGCAGACATCAAACAGACAGACGGGCCGGCATCACTCCAAAAATAGTCAAAACATGTTCAGAATGTCCTAAAACATATATTGGCATCAAAATCTAAAATTCGAAAATTTTTACGAAAACAATACTTTCTCTATTCTCTATTACATAGCATGAGAAAGTGAAAATACATATAAACAGTAAGCGCCCGAAAATGTTTGAGGTAAAATATCCAGTTTCTAGATCCACAATTTGTTTTTACAAAGCTAAGTTTTGAGCAATTGTCTTGTCACATTAAAGAGGATTAAAAAATTACCATTTTTTTCTTTCCCTACAAGACATGGTAATGTATATGGAAAGTATTGGCATCGTGTCGAAATTTCCCTGACAGCAAAGATCGTCACATGTGTGACAGTGACGTTGTAGTCACGTGACACCTGGGTCACAATGTGACATCATATTTGTGACTTCTTTGCGAAGTTACGTATTAGTAACTTTGTAACTTCATTGTGACTATACTCTGTGACGTTTCCACAATTTAATTAACACGCAACAATGTGACGACATTACAATGGCAATTACAATGTGACGTCACAAACAAGTCAATGTACGACGTCACAAACGACCATGAAAATGACCAAAATATGACATTGCCGAGACGTCCTGTGACGTCCCAAAGTCACAGTGTGACGTAAATCTTACGTCACTGTGTAAAAAATATGCTGTTGTGTTGCAACTCCAGTTTTTGGCGGATCTTCATGTTTCTCGCATTCTAAAACACGGAAAAGCTGTTTTTAACGTAACGCCTGTATGTGTGTGTCTGCAATGTGTGTTTCCATTTTAGCTCAAAACCTAGTGCATCCAATTTCGCAAAATTTGGTCACTTGTGAATTACCCTGATGCTAACTACGTTTCGATACAATTCAGTAAAAAAGAATCTGCCTTTTTTTCTCTTTCAAAATAAATTGCAAAACTTGTCGAAACCTGAAATTAAAAACTAAATATGCTCAAATGTATCCATTAAATACTTGTTATGTGTAAATTTTGAAAACGTAAAGAATAAGACTCACCCCATTACTCCAGGACTCACCATTCTCGAGATATTTGAAATTTTTCGCATTTTTGCAACACCACTGTTAAAAATACAATTAGTCGCCAAATGAGAACAAAAAATTAAGTAAAAACTGCAGATTCAAATAATTGTGTTTTTTCCCCGTCCAATTATTAAACTCAATTGAATTAATTGCGAAAGAAAGAAAGATAACATGCTCTTGAGTCTATAGGGTAAGTCATGTGCTGCCAGCTATAATTCTTATATTAAACTATATATATTAAACTATAGACTATAATTCTTATATTAAATGTGTAGTTGTGAGCAAGCAGTCAGCAAGTATTTTGTAGCCCTATAAAAGGATATCCCTCAGGATATATAGTTTGATTTCATCTCAGACACACAGTAAATAAGTTCAACCGTTCTGCACAACCTAGTGCCATTTGACCAAGATTGTTTAGTATGGGACAATTATTCATCTTATTTTAATTGCCATAGGTTTATATTATCTGAAGTAAACAAACAGATGAGACTGCAAACAAATAAACTTCTCGAATTTAATTGAAATTTTATTTTACAAAACCTTGTTCAAGCAAAACCATTTCCTGCTCCATCGAACTGGAGCCATCGCAATTCTTTTTTCTCTCTCTCACTTTTTGCGTTTAAAGAACTTTCTCACCTGTAAGCAATCCAAAATTGTTTTTTCGTTTCGAGAATCTTCCTCAGATTAATGTTTTTATCCCATTAATTTGTGTTGCAGTGAATGTTTCCAACATGTTCTTTCTTCTGTTTTTCTCACGGATTTCGTTATTTTTATTTCCGCCATTTTTTTACTTTCCTTATATACATAATGTATAAGGAAAGTATTGTGACGGGGTCGAAAATTCGAATTCGAGTTTTCGACGGGAGAGCACGTTTCAAGCATCTCTGATCACGAATCGAACATTTTTGAAGTGATGTCTGTGTGTGCGTGTCAGTGAGTCTGTGGAGACGATAACTGACGAACGAATGGACCGATTCGAACCAAATTTGGTACAAAAATCACAATCCGTAAACACTGGAAGCCTATTGTTTTTATACGCAATCGAATGTTCAGAACCCCCCTAAATTTTCGAATGAAATTTTGAAAAAATCGTCAAAAAGTCAAAATCATTAATAAATTTACGCAAATAGACATTTCTTATGTAGTTTTTCATTAGAAAACGATTGACATAAAATTTAGAACGCTAACATGAACCGTTCTCGAGATATTGTACATTTTTGAAAAAAATTATCAAAAAGGCATAAAATAAAAAAAAATATATTTCCTATTGAGAAACATGTTCACTTTTCATATGTAATACCATGCGATAAATTGGGTGATATCATTCTCATGGATCTAGCTCGTTCCATTCATGAAAAAAGACACTTTGAGTAATACTTTTGTATTTGAACGCCAATGGTCATTTATCTGCTGTAAGAATAACTTATTTCTTAGTGCATAACGCTTGGCGAGATTTTGGCGAAATGTCGCCAACTTGGCGACCTTTGGAAATGTTGCCAAATTAACGAAAATCTCGCCAAATGGATAAAAATGACGCTAAATCAATGAAAATGACTACTAATTGTCGAAAATTCAATATCTTGGAAAGAATATTAGTATCTACTATAAGAAAAACCTACTTTTTTTACTGTAAAAGTAGTAAATTCATTACATTATATAAGGAAAGTCATGTGTTGCCCACATCAGATTTTTTTATTCATAATTGATTTTTATTCGTGCTACAACCTATCCAAATAGTATTTTCTCAACGTTATTTTTAGCCTAGAGACCCTCAATCTGTCCTACAACCTCCTGCGCTGTCTTCCCCCGTCGTACGGCACAAACACGGGTCTGAAGAGCGTCCTCTTGTCTGGAAATCAACTGACGGACTTGTCGAACCTCTCCAATCTGATCAGCGGCTCAAGAATAGAAACTCTGCACATGGCCTACAACGGTGTACAAGAGTTTCCAGAAGAGTATGTATCAGAAATATTAAATTTGGAAAGCAGAATTTTTTCGACGAAATATATATTTTTTTCTCATGTGTTCTTCTATGCAGAACAAATATATATATATATATACATATATATATATATATATATATGTGTGTGTGTGTGTGTGTTAGAACGTCTTTCTTAAGTGAAATTCCTTCAGAGTCGAACCCTTGTCTAAAAAGCTGCCATGCGGAAACCTGTCTTGCATCCCGCTACCCGCGTTATCAATCGCACTACAATTCTTGGCTGATTTAATAGCGATAATAATAATGATAATTAATAATATTACTGCAGTGTGTTTATATACTGTAACTAGGACGGCGGTTTTTGGTCGTGAATTTGGTCTGGTGATGCCATACCGCAGCATTCACCACTGAACTCCTTGGATTACCTCGTAATTTTCTTCAAGGTAGGAACAAAAAGTTCGGAGACTGTGCTGAAATCTCTAACCCTGACTGGAGGAGAGGGGGACTATTTTACCGTGGCGTAGAGGCACGTGTGACGCGGGATGAGAAAAGGCAGAAGCAGGTCCACAGTGCAGAGTTTTTCCAAATAATGCGTGTCAGTGAACTGTAGTCGTTCGCTTTCGTCGAAAATGAAAATAGCGTTTGAAGAACAACGTACGAATATCAAATTCTACCAGCGTTTGGGGAAATCGCCGACAGAAACATTGCATCTGCTGTAGCACGTTGTTCTTCAAACGCCATTTCCATTTCTGACGAACGAGAACGACTACAGTTCACTGACACGCATTGTCTGGAAAAACACCTGCTTCTTCCTTTCCTCATCTCGCATCACATGTGCCTCTACGCCGCGGTAAAACAGTTCCCCTCTCTTCTAATCAGGGTTGGAGATATCAGCACACTCTCCGAACTTTTTGAGCCTACCTTGTATAACTAGATGACCTTTAATATCTAAGGGTTGATCTCGATGCAGTGGTCTTTAATTGCTTCTTTTATTCCTTTTAAGATTGTCTTTATTGTCTTTTTAATTTTATTAACGGTTAATAAACAATAAATATTTTCACTTTGCATTTGGCTTACAGTTCACAAGCAAAAAATATTGCGCATATATATTTTGTAATTATTTCGTGTTATTATAAATAATTGTCTCGTCAAAATCTTAATAATTTAACTTTTGTTTTACTCAATTACAAAAGAGGTAGCTTATTGTACTTTTCTTTTTTGCGAGTTCTTACAAATTCGCGATAAAAAAGAGGTCGATTTATATAAAACAAGAGGTCTCTAATGATTGTTTGTCGTATGAAAACTAGCAGATGGTATTTCATACAAATATTTTTGATAGTGCCAACTAGCTGAAATAAATTCTACTATTTCAATTTCTCGGTATACATTATTACTTTCTTATATACATAATGTATAATTACTTTCCTTATATACATAATGTATAAGGAAAGTATTGTGACGGGATCGAAAATTCGAATTCGAGTTTTCGACGGGAGAGAACGTTTTAAGCATCCCTGATCACGAATCAAACATTTTTGAAGTGATGTCTGTGTGTGTGTGTGTCAGTGAGTCTGTGGAGACGATAACTGACGAACGAATGGACCGATTCGAACCAAATTTGGTACAAAAATCACAATCCGTAAACACTGGAAGCCTATTGTTTTTATATGTAATCGAATGTTCAGAACTCCCCTAAATTTTCGAATAAAATTTTGAAAAAATCGTCAAAAAATCAAAACCGGTAATAAAGTTACGCAAATAGACATTTCTTATGTAATTTTTCATTAGAAAACGATTGGCATAAATTTAGAACGCTAACATGAACCGTTCTCGAGATATTGTACATTTTTCAAAAAAATTATGAAAAAGTCACATAAAAAAAAAATTCCTATTGAGAAACATGTTCACTTTTCATATGTAATACCATGCGATAAATTGAGTGACATCATTCTCGTGGATCTAGCTCGTTCCATTCATGAAAAAATATACTTTGAATAATACTTTTGTATTTAAACGCCAATAGTCATTTATCTGCTGTAAGAATAACTTTTTTCTTAGTGCATAACGCTTGGCGAGATTTTGGCGACGAATTTGGCGGAATGTCGCCAACTTGGCGACTTTTTTGAAATGTTGCCAAATTAATGAAAATCTCGCCAAATGGATAAAAATGACGCTAAATCAATGAAAATGACGACTAATTGTCGAAAATTCAATATCTTGGAAAGAATATTACTATCTACTATAAGAAAAACCTATTTTTTCACTGTAAAAGTAGTAAATTCATTACATTATATAAGGAAAGTCATGTGTTGCCCACATCAGATTTTATCATTTTAAAATCGGATGTGCGCTATTTTCCGATCACCGCTGTATAACACTGTTATATCATGTATATCAACTACACTTTTACGATTCCAGCTTCTTTGCGAGTTTGCTGTGCCTGAAGACGCTGTCATTATCTGGAAACGGGATGTCGAACATATCTAGTCACATAGCAAAGATCCAAAGTCTGCGGAAACTGTACTTGCACTCGAACCTTATTTCTGCAGTTCCGCTGATGAATGATTCCACAGAACTTCAGGTAATATGTAAATTCATTTTGCATGGAGTTTTACTGTAATAGGACGAACGTGAACGACTCATTCATAAGACATCCCAGTGGTCCGAAGTAGCGAAATTACAGTAGTCACTACTTTTTCTCGTAGTCTGTAGTGTAACGCGCTACTTTTAAAAATAAATAGTGTAGCGAGTAGCGCGATACAATAAATCACTAGTTTGTATGGAGTTTTGACGCTACTTTTAACGTTCCTTCAATAAACAAACAAGGTGCCATTCTACATATCACGTGATCATCCTTTCTTCATTTGTATGAAATTGAGTGTTCTGCACAACGATGTACGATGAATGGCTGCAAGGTTAGGAAGGCCATTGCCTCATGAAGTTGATTTTTTATACGGATATATTCAAATGTGTTATTTCCCAAAAGATTCTGCTTATCGGATTGCAATTTTGAGATGCAAATACTACTAAGAATGAACAAACATGTTTTTAAATAAATAGTTTTTACTTTCATTTCATTTTATACTTTTAATAAATAAGATGGATACAAGTCAAGTTTAATTAAACTTAATTAAACCAAAAATAGATTTAGAAGTCCTTTTGGTTGTCTTCGATTTTAAAGTTTATACTTTTATTTTATTTTACTGTTTTCAGAAGTGGGTAAAAGCGTAAAGATGGGTAAGTTGATCAGTAAATTTTAATTATTCTGAATGAGTATGTTAAATGACTGCAATATACCCATATCCTCAACTTCTGAAAATTGAAGCTGTGGCAAAATTCGTCTTATAAAAGTAGTTTGTAGTCACTACTTTTTAAAAAAAGTAGTTGTAGTTATAGTTAACTACATTTGTCATAATGTAGTTGTAGTTGTAGATCATTACAATAATAAAGTAGTTTTTCCAACCACTGAGACATCCGATTCAGATCCGATTGTGATGAAAGTTCGAATTCGAGAATGGTTTTGATTTGGAAGTGCGTGAACGTCCAATTCAGCAAATTTTCAATATAGGGTATTTTAATGTATTTGTACTCATAATCTAAACATTTAAATAATTACCAGTATTTTTGCAATGATGATATAACAAATCGCAGCCAACCCTAACAAATCAGCTCACTTGTTTAAAATAATATCTGCTACATATGTGAATTGACCTTACGGCTTTCGGCCAAGTCCTGAAGGCCCGGTTTGGACCTTCTACGTATCATGCCGCATTTTCTAATATAAACAATTTTTTTTCTGACAATATTATACAATTCATACCACTGCAGTTAACAACTAATCGGTGCTGAGGAACTCTAAGAAGGTCGAAAACGGTCAGATGGTTACTGCACTCGGCGCATGATTCTAAGATTTGTAACGCCTTCTATTAGATGATTTTATGACAATTGAGGAGGCTTCGTAATTGCAACACTATATTCTGAACAAACGTATGGTGCCCGAACATATTGTTGGGTTCCACTAGGGATACCATGTGTCCTACATTCTGTAGGGCAGTTCTACAATAGCAAGTACGTGACCTACATCCTACATTTGTGCTTAAATATTTTATATTGTAGCACAATATTCTGAATAAACGTATGGTGCCCGAACATATTGTTAGGTTCCACTAGGTGTACCAGGTGTCCTACTTTCGGTAGGATAATCGTACAATAGCAAATACGTATCCTACATTTATGCTTAAAGTCCTATATTTACATATTGAAATTTGATAAAATGAACATGTTTAGTCTACGGAATTATATATTTTAATTGTAAACTATTGAACATTCTCAATTTAAACAAGGATAAACTGTTTGAAATAATTGTTTTTGTCAACAAAATCTTACAAATTTTTGCAATTACACCTGGTTATCAAAATTTTATACTTCTGTTTACAGAGAGCATCAATATTTTGAAACAAAACACCCCCTGAAAATACTGACAATATACATAAAATTGTATCATGTATTTTAAGTATACCTGTTTCATAGTATTTTATAAAATGCATTTTTTCAATGAACAACGAATAAATGAAAGACATGAGTTCTGTAGAAATAATTAAAGCAGAATAATTAATGACTGTAAATTACCAAGAAGATATTTCAACAGTTTCTTTTAAATATGAAAGCTAATGTTCCTTTGTTGAAATATCACAAAGTAATCACAAATAAAGTTTCACAAAGTAATAATAACGAAAGTGACGTCACTCCAAGCAACAACTGCTTGGAGTGACGTCACTTTCGTTCTGTGCTGCGTGGAGTGACGTCACAAACGTCCCAAAGCTGTTTTGCGAACGGTTTGTTGTCCCAAATTACTGTCCTGTAATAGGGGCTTAAGTGTGCTAAGTTACAGTCTTCTGTGACACCGGAAAGCTTCTGGAAGGTCTGAAATGAATTGTCAGTGCCTAGAAGAGAAATATAAAATCCAGCTTCGTTAGATTATGTCGTTTGGTTCCCAAGGACAATATTGTAAGAGAGCGAAAATTCAGCCTCTTAGATTACCGGGGGCATCTGAAAGGTCTGGAAAAAAGTTTTCGAAAAAAAGAAAACCTATTTTCTCTGCCCCCTGGTGGGGAGAGTATCGAAAATTCGGCTTCGTTAAATTCTGTTCCATGGTTGATTCGACAAGTGCGCAAAATATTCGGCATTCTAAGCCATCAAAGAGGGGAGGGGCTTCTGGGAAAATCAAGAGAGACTTTTTGAAATGAAAATCTGGCTCTGTTAGACTTTGTTCCATGATCAAAACTATGCGTGCAAAGATTCAGTCTCTTAGGTCATCGGGGGGGGGGGGGGGGTTCTGAAGGATCTGGAAAAGCAAAGAGCATTAGACTATTGTTATATAGATGTTAATTGAAGTATATTTTCGTTTTTTATTATAGTAAAATATATCAACGTCATTGTTAAATGTGTTATTTCCTTTGCTAACTCCTCCCCATCAAGGCTATGTGGTATTTTTGCGCATTTTTAAGCTTGAACCCTGGGACTGACCTTATTTAGGATGCTTCGTATTTTCGATAATATTTTAAAATGTGTACTCTTATATTTAAATTTTTATTCCAGGTTTTGGATCTTGCATGTAACAACCTTCATCATTTAGAACTTGCATCCATAGTTCCTAAGGATCTGACTTATTTAGATCTGTCTTCCAACTGTGATCTACAGATTGACCCAACAGACTTTCAGCATCTCTGGTAAGTTCAATTCAGACTTAACGCTTATAATTTTCTGATAATCAACCATTGGTTCGGGCCCCTTATCATGTTCGCTCAACTCACAAAGAAAACAACCATAACTGCAATGTAACCCCCCTTTTAATAAAATCGTTGAAAGTATTTCATTGTTAAAACAAATATACTTTACTTCGATATATAATGCTAATACAACACCTCTATTATTTAAACATTTCATTTTATTCATCTACGTATTGGATTTCTGGGAATATCCCCGACAACTTAAGAAAGCTCCCTGAGAGTACATGTTAGGTTTATTTATAGTGAAGTGATCATTCCCGATCGAATAAAAGTGATTGCAGCGCTCTTAGTAGAAAATTGAAAAGTTAGGCACACAAACGAAGCGAATTGTGCAAATAGTTAAAATTATTTCCAAAAAAAATGTATCGGCAAGGAAGTGCAACCCAATAAGCTAGTAGCTGGTACCTAGCCATAGTCACAGACTCCAACTTTTTGTCTCTTCAAATGCTTGGAATCATTCTCCTAGTGCAGCGACTATTATCCATGTAGACCGGTTTTATACTTTATAGTGCTTTTCAGCCCGTAATAGTTGATAGCTGCACTAACAGCAAGAAGGCTTTGCTATGTGTCATAATTTTGCAATCTCCGTGACCGACAATGTCAGTTAAATTATCCGTTTCAAATTTCAAGCAGATTGAGCTCCAGGGCCTGACTACAGGAAGAGCATTCGGTGCATCTGCCCTGGGTCTCATATTTTTAGAGGACTCCAAACCTGCTATATTTATCCGTTTTCCATTTTTAGAATAAATGACATTTTTATTTAATAACGACTTAGACATTGAAATATAAAAATGCAGAATATTTAACCCTTTAAGCTCCATGCCATTTTAAGTGCCATGCAGAATATCTTATAGTTTACTAAAAGGTAGCAATGGCGCTTAATGAATATCAACATGATATTTAATACGAAAATCAAAAGGACTTTAGTTTTATAGATAGTAAAAGGGAGTCTTTTAGAACAGATATAAAGTATTTTTACATTTAACGTTCAATATAGTAAAATATTTTAAGGACTTCAAATGAGTTATAACTATTTAATCTACATAAAAGTGCAATTTATATTCAATTGTATGTAGTTAATATACATAAATTAATAAATTTCAATTTAAAATTACATCTATAATTTATTCAGGTGAAAAAAATATTTAAAATTATCAGGAAGTACTGGCCGTTAGTACTCCTGACACGAATAGCAAGTGTATAGACCAATCGGTTATCTCCATATACTTCATCAAATAATTATTGAACATGATCTATCACTCAGAATCTTTGATCTAATGGCTAGGTTTTAATTTAAATAATTTATACTTCAATATTTGCTGAAATTTAAAAAAAATTAAACCAAATTATAAAATTCCAAGAATTCTAGCACATATCAGAGCACATGGAAACCAATGTTTGAAACTTAGTGTTTGAGCTTTTTTACCGTCAATATAACATTATTTTTGCACCATTTTGTTGTGACACTAGAATTTAATGCTTCAGTAGACCCCATTGACAACTTTGCCTTGGTCCTCCGAGAATCAAAAACAAGCTCTGTTGAGTTCAGATTGGAATTGTCATATAGAATCTGCTATTTTGGGTACTTCTAAAGCTTGGAGTTGCACTCCATGCAGCGACCAGGATCCTAGTTATAATACGGATTTCTCCCTTTTCAGTCCTCTGTAGCATAAAATAATCGACAACTTTATCAGTTGCAAGTAAATTCGCAGCTGTTTTCCACAATTTTATTTACCTCTATTATCGGCGAGATGAGATTAAATCAATGTAGCCAGCTTCAAATTACTTTCAAGAAAGTTAATCTTAGTTGCTTGAGGCTACAATGGTCAAGTTTATAGTCCTAGAACCTGCAAGTCACTGCACTGGGAAACGCAATTCCAAGGTGGTACTTCTTCAGAAGTTTCCTCTGTTGTACAACCTTTGATAAATGGGAAACAGCTTTATAGCAACTAAAGTTAGCTGAAAACTTCTAAAATTGTAGCGTGAGAAGAAGATATTCAAAGGAAGAATTCAAATTTGCTTAAATACTTAAGGCACGAACATATTTCCGTTCTCCCATTCAAAGCATGAATGAAACCACTCAACCCAAGTTTATGGGTGTGTTGCTTTACTAAATCCTGCAAGCGTTCAGCAGAGCAACAAGTACTCGAAACAGCACATCGTCCGGTCTGTTATGCTTGACGTATTTTCAAGAACCTGGTATAAAAGTATTATAATTTTGATCATTTTTTTGAATTTTTAAACTGCAAGCAAGCATATATCTCTTTATTTGGATGTTGTATTTCTCAAAGAATTTGAATATCGCTTTAATTTGCTGAATGTAGTATGATTTTTTAAAGAATTCGTTACGTTTTCAAAGCCCTGTGACCTTGAATGTTATTCAAGATTATTCCGAAAAATATTTATTACTATCTGCTTCCTTTCTGGGTCTAGATGAATCGATGCATACAAAATGAATTCAAACATTTAAATTATTTGCTGAGAAAACGTATAAAAGCTGGTCAGAACGTTACTCGGTACCACTTGGCCCTGCTTTTGCATCACTGCAGTCTCTTCTATTCTCTCTGCATCTTCTCCACACTTGTGAAATGGGCCTTTCAGTCTTCTTCCTCGCCACAGCAACGTGTTTGGCACTCTCCTGGTTATCCGAAGCTGTACCATTGATTTCAGATTCCGCAACCCCTGTCATTCCTGCCCAACAAATTCCTGTCACCTACGCATTTGGGTACGACGTCAGTGACGGACTTGGAATGACCCAACACCGCCATGAGACCTTTGGAAGTGACGGAACTGTAGAGGGCACTTATGGGTACTCCGATCCTCTTGGAGTATACCGTAGAGTTGCTTATACGGCTGATGCTGACGGATTCCGAACCAGAATTAGATCTAATGAACCTGGTATGGCCAACAGAAATCCAGCTAACACGATCTATACCATTGAATCACCACCTCCAGCAGCTATCGCCCAAGGAACTAGAATATTATTTCCTATCCAAAATGTGTAAAATCTGGACGACTCAACATGGTGTGTATATAATATGGACTGGACAACCCAAAATAGTTCTCTTGCTTTATAATATGGATATTTGACATTGTATGAAGTAATTTCGATTGTTGACTTACAAAATAACAGCCATAATGTATTCGAAATATTTAAATTGTAAATTCCATTCCTTATCAAGTTAACATTTTTAGATAAATAATGTGTGCTTTTTAATTAATAAAGATTTTGCATTTTCTGTTTTGAAACATCATTTAACAAGTCGTCACACATGTAATGGGAAATGAACAAGCATGAATACCACATAGTGAATGGTACAGTGATTTTAGGTAATTACTTGCGTGATCAGAGGTAGCATAACTGAATTCATGTAGGTTCGTATTCGATTCCCGGTTCTAGCCTAATGATATATGGAGGTGAAAGTAAGTCTAATACTACTTACAAGATGAGTTTTAAGTTCTTTGAAATTTTAGAGTACTAAGGAGAACTAATACTTCTTATATTCAAACTCCTTATGTCAAAATTATGAATGTGTAGAAATGACAATTTTAACTTATAGTACACAGATGAGTTTAATTTTAAGTATCTCAAGAAGTGTAGTTCTATTAATATTTTGAAATTGAAAGTTTCAAAAGAAAAAAAAATCCTCATAAAAGCATGCAAATTTTCATATTTATTTAGAACTTTTTCATAGAATTATGTTTTAAATTATCGTGCGATTTTCATTATAATGATTTCTAGAATCTAAGAATAATTTCGAGATCAAAATTGTATTTCTGTCAATCTATGTGTGTGCGCCTATGTGATAGGGTGTAGTTTATAACTCGGAAACGAATGGCATGCATTAAAATGAAATGGTATATTTAAATTCATCATTTAAAAATTAGCATAAACTAATTGAAATTAGCGTGATTAGGATAAATATTATTCAAAATTTAAGATTTTTTTATGTTATCTCTCTATGGGGAAAATAATTATTATTCTTGGGTAAATAGAAGTTTGATTTATACCAGAAATTGATAGTTTCAATTTTTTATGCATGATATGTGTATTAAAATAGTATATATTAACCCAAATTATTTTAGATGTGTATAATTTCTCTGCTAGATTCACATGTTAAAATTTTTTTTATAAAGAATAACTTGGGAAACCTAGTATAAATACACAATTTATATTATCATGGTGCTGATAATATTTTCCGTATAAGGGTACAGTAGTTAATTTAATAGATCAGGTTGCATTTTGCTTAAACTTCCTGGCTTTAATTATAACCTAATTGCAGCTACGTACAACATGGAATATGAATGTGAAAAACCCAAACCACACGACAGACCCGAAGGCTTACTGTAGCTAGGTGTGTGGCCGGGGAATATGAATGTGCGTAAAAGTCAGTTGGATTTTCTCATTTCCGATATTTTGATTTTCATTTCTAATCCATTACTTCTTTCAGCTGTGAACGATCGGTTGCTGTGGTAGACGTCAACTGCGCTGGTCGACAAGCACCCATCAGTGATTCCAGCGTAAAGGAAAGTGATAGCAACAGTCCCTGGCTGCTAGGATTCACAGAATCTCAGGATGGAAACACGAGGTAAATAAGAGTATAGTAAATGATCGAGTTCCGATCTTTGTCGCGAAATCCCTCCTCTGTGTCGTCCATTTTGGAAGTAAACTTCTTTGGTCAGCTATCTTCGCCGAAGCCTCGTGAAATATTCATAGCTGGCCCTGGTACGTTTGATATCGGGGAAACCACGTCGAACAAACTATCTCGGGGAGTAGCGGTTTGGAAAACGGAGGGAGCGAAGAAACGGTGGACAAAGAGGAACACTCGCTCGCTGACGAGATGAGAGGAAACTCTGGTAGAGTTTAGAAGACATCGGAATTTGTATAATGTAAAATGAAATTACCAGTAAATTATTTATTTATTTATTCAATTTAAGTGTCAACTACAGATAAAATTCAATTACAGTAACTGCAAGCGTCTAAGTGAACTCTGCATTCACCACTTCCTAATGTCAGATTGATGAGCAACTGACAATATGATTGACCACCTCCTATTTTTACTTTAGGTTAGCCTCCTGCTACTACTATTTTTACCTAGGGTAGTATTCTGCGTGGTCGTTATCCTCTCAATTTGAAATCGGCGCTCAATCTTCCAGAGTCCACTGAATCCGTACTAGTCGTACTAGGGCCACTTTCCGACCTCCGCCATCTTTACACTAACCTACAGGGTTGATATGTTCGGGCGTCATTGTAAGGAGCCTTGCTGCCCCAACCGGGAATCGAACCCTGGCTCTCCGAACTGGTCAGCCAACGTTCTACCGTTGAGTTACTGGGACGAAATTGCAAGCTCTTATCGTCGAAGTGGACTCTGTAGGTATATGTATCATCAAGACCTCTAGCACGCTGATGTCTGCAAAGCTTGTTACAGTACGCAGTCATATTTTTAATGAAATTCAAATGTGTTTTATCTCTTATGGAGGGTATTTTAAACGGGCTCGAGACTAGATCTCTGTTCATGTAAATGTTGTTTATTGTATCATTTCTGAATACGACAACAATTTGCAAATAATCCTATTCTGTCACAGAAATGTTAACCGTTTTTACTAAAGAAACATCTAACAAGTACACTTACCGTACAATAGACTTTTGGTTGCTGTGCTAGGCACTTTTAGAGCCAGCCCTAAGTCATAAATCATAACATGTACACTTGTGGATTTTTCCTTACAAAGTCATTGGGGGGATCTTAAAGATTTTCCTTGATACTTTGTATACTAAGCATTGCAGTGAAACTAAAATAGAACCAAAGTATCTTAATGACTTTTCTAGATATTTTGTATGCTAAGCATTGCAGCGAAACTGAAATTGATCCAAAGTATCATACAGGCTTTCCTAGATACTTTGTATACATTAATACTGTAATTATTGTATTACAGTAAAACTAAAATTAATTTTGAAAGACAATTTTTCCTGCCATTTCAGGTTGTACATCGAGTTCCAGAAGGATCAGGCTTCTGGACGTCAAGAAGCCCTGATCGCCCTGATGGAAGTGGACGACTTGGTGGAAGTGGGAGAACTTCGCAAAGTGCTGCCGGATCTGCTGAAAACTGAAAGAGAATGCAAAGAAACATACCACCATTACTTAAAAAATGCTTTGCTGTCTAGTGTTAGGTAGGAAGTTCAGTTTTTCTTAAGGGAGCTTACCTACCTTTAAAGCTTTAAAAAAACAAAAACGTTTTTTTTTATTTACATGAAGCATTCTGAATGAATATGAAGCAACAAAAAAATTGTCAAAAATGTTTGATTGGTGCGAATTGGTGGAACTCCTTATTTTCTTCTCTGCACGCGCACTCTAGTTACTTTCCAACATAATGTATAAGGAAAGTTCAAATTCGAGTTTTCGATGGGAGAGCCCGTTTCAAGCATCCCTGATCACGAATCAAACATTTTTGAGGTGATGTCTGTGTCTGTGTGTCAGTGAGTCTGTGGAGACGATATCTCACGAACGAATGGAGCGATTCGAATGAAATTTGGTACAAAAATCACAATCCGTGAATACTGGAAGCCTAGTTTTAAACGTAATCTAATGTTCAGAACCCCCTAAATTTTCGAATGAAATTTTGAAAAAATCATTAAAAATACAAAACCTTTAATAAAGTTACTCAAATAGACATTTCTTATGTAATTTTTCCTTAGAAAACGATTGACATAAACTTTAGAACGCTAGCATGAACCGTTCTCGAGATATTGCACATTTTTGCAAATAAATTTATCAAAAAATTCCATACATTAAAAAAAATATTAACTGTTGAGAAACATGTTCACTTTTCATATGTAATATCATGCGATAAATTGGGTGACATCATTTTCATGGATCTAGCTCGTTCCATTCATGAGAAAAGATACTTTGAGTAATACTTTTGTATTTGAACGCCAATAGTCATTTATCTGGCATAAGAATAACTTATTTCTCCATCCATAATGCTTGGCGAGATTTTGGCGACGAATTTGGTGGAATATAGCCAACTTGGCGACTTTTTGAAATGTTTCCAAATTAATAAAAATCGCGCCAAATGGATAAAAATGACGCTAAATCAATGAAAATGACGACTAATTGTCGAAAATTCAATATTTTGAAAAGAATATAAGTATCTACTATAAGAAAACCTATTTTTTTACTGTAAAAGTAGTAAATTCATTGCATTATATAAGGAAAGTCATGTATTTCCCACATCAGATTTTTTAAAAAAGTAATGGAGATAGAATCATAAAATTTTTGCAGGATATTTATTATGCAATGCATATGTGTACGGTACCTACTGCCTACATTTAGGTGTAAAATGTGATTAAAAAATTTTCTAGAAAAAAATTCTTATAACATTTTGATAGTTATTTTAATTTTTAACACTTCCCAACATAGTGGAAAAGCGTTTATGACTTTGTTCATTCTTTGTTATGACTCTGTCCGTTTGCACGATAACTGCCATAAAAACGACTTTATCAAAATGAAATTTTCGAATGTTGTTTTCAGACGATTTGTGGGTCATATGGAAATGTAAATGAATAATATTAGCCAATTAGTTTTGGGTTGAACCATGGATGAAAAGAGAAATACATTGAACCTTATGGGACCTCATTTTTCAAATATTTTTTAAACAAAGTTAAAATTCACAAATTGCTTCGAAAATTTTAGGAAATATTCAAATTATCCCATAAAATATATGAAAAAAATTCAGCAAAATAGGTTCGGTAGTTTTTAAATAAAAATAAAAATAATAATTATACCCTTATTATATGAAGAGATCACGTGACCCACTTCAAAAAAAATAAAATATGGCATCCATCTTTTATCCCAGATTAAAAATTGTAATTTTTAAAGTTCATTTAAATTTGCATATGGTGTTGCATTCGTCCTAAAACCGCTTTATTTTTGCGTATTTTGCGTCATCGCAATCACAATATTTTTGAGTTTAAATGATCATCAAATTTTCATTATTTCTACAGCGAAGCCTAATTTTATCAGATACAGAATATAAACAAATGATTGTAAGAGAGTTGTATAAGAATTGCTGAATTTTTTTTCTTGCAAAATGATTTAGCTCTGGAGTCTAGAATATAAGTGATATAGATGAAATATCCATTGATTTTACATAAAGAAGCAGATGCGTTTATGGCATTGCCCTTTTTGATGAAATTTTAAGTTTCCAAGTAAAATAAATTATTGCACTGTGATAATTTTAAAAATATCACCTCTGAATGTTTACATTTCAGAGATGTTTAACCTTTTGCTTACGGGTGGGACAGCGTCCATCCCAAACGAAAAACTTCTCAAAAAGACAGATATTTGACATACCCTATCCCAAACAGTTCGATCCCCCTTAGCAGGCATTGGCGTCCCGCCAATAGGGTATGTCAAATACCTGTCTTTTTGAGAAGTTTTTCGTTTGGGATGGACGCTGTCCCACCCGTAAGCAAAAGGTTAAATAAAACTGCATTTCAGTTCGAACGTGTTTCATAATCAATTCTTTATGCATGATTGATCCGTCTTATGTTTTAAAAACATCAAGTATATATTTTAAAACATCAGTTTAGTTTAAGAAACTAATTGTTAAAATATACGTTATTATGATTATGTGTGTAACATATTTTGTGTATATGTGCTATAGTTTAGCCTGTGGTACGCGCGCAATACATGAATGTATTTATTTTCTGTTAAAAATCTCCATAAAAATTTAAGCAAAAAATATATACGCATCACTTTTTATAATTTTTTTACAAACGTACAGATAAAGATTGAAAGATTATAAGCTAAAAATTCAGTTCAGATTTTATACTTATGTTCAAATATTTGAACTTAAGTTACATATAAATTTGTGGTGAAAAATTAATCCATTTTAGTTGTCAGGAGTGTTCCTCCTACTTAACAAATACTCTAGCGTACTGTCAGTGGCGTTCTACAATTTTTAGGCTCACGTGCAAAATTATTTTGATCCTCCTAGATACTTTTCTAGCTAAAAATTTTTAGATGCATTCTGAATAATTTACAATTCATCCATTTATTTATTGTGTGGAAGAAATAGCATATAATTACGTCACAGTCACATATATAGTGTATTAATGCATCATTTGCAAAACTATACCTTTAGCTTTTATAGCAACAAACTTAGCAATAATTTCTATCATATTCATTTTTCTGGCCTCACAGATGGACTCAATCCTCGTAATTGCCCGATATAATTTATATTGTAGGTTTTTTTTTCTTTTTTTCTTTTTTCTTTTGTTAAATACCGTTTCAACAGAAACTACGGTTACTGGCAGAGATGAACGCACCCTACTACTCCATATTTTACTAAGTTATTGACTTTTTTCGTAAACTGTTTATGCGTCGGGGTCTCAAGTTTCCCGGGCCTCAGTGCAATGCATCTTTTGCCCCTGTTCCTCTCGAGGGGCCCTGTTTATTCCACCTATAAGACAAACGGACACCTCTTTGCAGATGGGCCCTTACTACTCCCTACTTTACAAATTATTGACTTTTTACAAATTATCTCGTTTCTCTCACGCGCTTTTTATTTCTTAAGGTTATGAAAATATTCTTTCTTAGGGTGCAACTATGACCTATAATGAAGTTCTCGGTAAAATTTCAGGTGTCTAGTTTTAGCTGCTGAGGAGATACGACGTTAAGTCATTGATCAGGGCTTTTTGTATATACTATATATCTAGTCGGGTGAAAATGAATAAATGCAAATATAGTTAACATATTCCACTGCACAGTTATAACTTTGGATAAACTGTCCTCTAAAACTCAAATACGAAACAGTAAGTTAGTCGTAACTTATGGAGTTCTTGACCAACTACTGTCAAAATCTCTCTTTCTAAAGTTCTGAAATTTAAAAAATGCAGAAAAATTCCTTAACATCTCGAATGTTAATAACGTAAATTGCAAGTACTTGAGGTTAAACACATGTAACACTGGCAACGTGGAAAACAGGCATACAAGGGCATCTGTTTCCACCTTGAAAAATATATTAATTATTTTTAAATAATTTTTAAAAGGAAAATATACTATTGTAAGTTCATAAATATACTTGTTGCTTTCCCTGCAATACATGGTAATGTATAGGAAAAGTATTGGAATCGTGTCGAAAATCGACACTCGAGTTTTCGAATGATTAACACGTTCTGGAATCTCTAGAACATGAAAAATCTATTTATAGCGTGACGTGTGTGTGTGTGTGTGCAGTGCAATGTATGTGTGTATCCACTTTAACTCAGAAACTAATTGACCAAATTTCTAAAATTTTATATAGGTAATTCACTTGTGGGTTACACTGGTGCTGATTAGATTTTGGTACGACTCGAATAGAGAAAAAAGAGACTGGTTTTTTTTTTTCGAAGTCTCGCAAAAATCATCAAAATTTAAAATAAAAGATTACGTATGCTGAAATATATCAATTAAATGCTTGTTTTATACTCACTTTTTAACGATGAAAAGAATGCAACCAACCCCATTACTCTACGACTAGCCGTTATCGAATATATTTTAGTGTTTTCGCATTTTTACTACGCCGCCTTTGAAAGTACGTCCCGTTGCCAAATGAAAACGAAAATGGAATTAAAATTACCAATTCAGTGTCATTTCAAATGAGTATTATTTTGTGCCGATAAACTCAATTTAATGAATTTTTAAAGAAATGAAGAGAAAATTAATTTGTGTCTGTAGGGAAAGTGTTAAGCTGCTCACATCAGATTTTTTTTTTTTTTAATTATTCTGATTATGGCACAAGTTGGCATCTAAACTATATGGAATAGGGATGTATGAGAGCAGTGGTCGGAAGTAGGGCGCTACAAGTAGCGAAACTACAGTAGTCACTAACTACTTTTTACCGTAGTTTGTAGAGTAACCCGCTACTTTTAACAATAAGTAGTGTAGCGAGTAGCGCGATACAATAAATCACTAGTTTGAATCGAGTTGGGACGCTACTTTTAAGGTTACTTCAGTAAACAAACAAGGTGCCATTCTACATATCACGTGATCATCCTTTCTTCATTTGTATTAAATTGAGTGTTCTGCGCAACGATGTACGATGAATGGCTGCAGAATTAGGAAGGTCATTGCTTCATGGAAGTTGATTTTTTATATGGCTATATTCAGATGTGTTATTTCCCAAAAGATCCTGCTTATCCGATTACAATTTTGAGATGCAAATTCTACTAAAAATAAACAAATATATTTTTAAATAAATAGTTTTCACTTTCATTTTATTTTATACTTTTAATAAATAAAATGGATGCACGTCAACTTTAATTAAACTTCAATTAAAATTACATGGTTGTAATTTTTGTACGTCGAGGAAAGGAGATGTTATTAAAGGACTTTTAAACCTATTTTTGGTTGTCTTTGATTTTAAAGTTTATACTTTTATTTTATTTTACTATTTTCAGAGGTGGTTAAAAGCGTAAAGGTTGGTAAGTTGATCAGTAAATTTTAATTATTCAGAATAAGTATGTTAAATGACTACAGTATACCTATATCCTCAACTTTTTGTGATAATTGAAGCTGTGGCAAAATTCGTCTTATTAAAGTAGTTATGTAGTGACTCCATTTTAAAAGTAGTGTGTAGTCACTACTTTTTAAAAAAAAAGTAGTTGCAGTTAACTGCATTTGTCATAATGTAGTTGTAGATCACTACAACAATAAAACAATTTTTCCAACCACTCTATGAGAGTGTAACAACACTCAAAATACTTTCTTCTAATTCTCTTATTATTTATTTGTAGATTTCTCCGGAGCAGGAACTACTTTGAGGACTTCGGCATCACCCTCTGCCACTTGTCGTCTTCGGCAGGCAATCCGGTCACTCTCAGATTGGGCACGATTGGACGACCCTCGTCCTGCGTTCTTGGCAGGGCTGGTAATGTCATTGTCCTAGCTCAGCGGCAGGAGACGATACCCTTTGGAGTAGAGGACTGGAACTCTGCAATGGAGGTGAGAACTAATTTATTGACTTTTTTTTTAATTTAAAGGGGGTTATAATAGAAATTTGCGAAAAAAAATGAGTAAGATTACAGCTTCGTATACTTGTTTAACCTTTTGATTACGATTGGGACAGCGTCCATCCCAAACAAAAAACCTCTCAAAAAGACAGGTATTTGACATACCCTATCCCAAACAGTTCGATCCCCCTTTGCGGACATTGGCGTCCATGGACGCCAATGCCTGCAAAAGGGATCGAACTATTTGAGATAGGGTATGTCAAATACTTGTTTTTTTTTAGAGGTTCTTCGTTTGGGATGGACGCTGTCCCACACGTAAGCGAAAGGTTAAAAGACTGATTGTCACCATTTTATTCAAATATTCTTCTCAATGCGATTTACATTTCATAAATCTAAAAGTAGCGGTCTGTTTGTCTTTCCGTCTGTTTGTGTTATCTTCAGCGGAAAATTTGAGTGACGCACAGCCACGGAATTTGGTACAGGGAGTACTTCGGCTCCCAAGAGAAAACACCTCGTCAAAATATTTTTTAAATCGATTTTTTTTCTATGTTGAATCGCTATTTTAAGAAATTTTCGCAGAAATCGATTCTTTAGCTATAAAAATATTATTAGAGATTTCATCTTAACACCATGAAAGAGATCAAAGAATTCTCTTTCTAAAAAGATATGAACGGAATCCGTATTATTAATAAGACGAATTTTCGTGAATTTTTTAAAAATATATCCTTTTCGTGTTGACGGAATTGTTTTTAAAATTTCTGCATAGAAATATCTGCAGACAATCCGATTTTCACAATTTCACAGGAGCTAAAGTAGTGATATCGCAGCATGTTTCATTTCATAAACCTAAAGCATTTCATATTTATTTTTCGCTAGGCAACTGAAGTGTGCTGCAACAACTATTTAGGTAATTCACCGAACAAAGCCTCACCTAAAGGTTTTTGGTCATCCATTCCCGATCCAGAAGTCCGGGAGCTGGTCCTCAGTCCCCAGGACAAATTCCTGGTCTTCGGAGACAACGCTTTCTCCAGGACAGTTCCTGCCGACGAAGTGTGTAGGCAAATCCAGAATTCAACCTCTCCTGTAGCAGCCGGAAAATCCCTGTCCGAAATGTACTCAGCACTGACCAGTGGCCGGAGGGAGTGTATAGCTGTGATCATGCTCAAATCAGATGCGGCTCCAAATGAAGAAGAGGTTGAGAAATATAGGTGAGATGATATACAGTTCATAGATAGACCATTTCCATATATAGAAAGTCAATGTACGCCATACTCATAGATGCCGCCAGTAGGTGGCGCTCATAAAGTTAGAATTGCGTTCCTATTACAAAGATATCGTATTGCAGATATAACAACATTCACGGCCAGTTTCTCGTTATTTCAAGCAGCATCTGAATTTGGCCGTCGCAGTCTCGTACAGTTTGTGATCAATCTTTAAAGATGTGTCGGTCTCTAGAGATTCGCAAAATTAATGTCACATAACAAGTTTTTTTACTTCCATTGTAGGCATTGTATGCTGAAAAGTGAAAGCATCAAACTGATACATGAATGCTGTTATATCTGAGAGTACGATCTTAACTTTTGAAACGCCATATAAATGTGTTCTGTGTGTAAGTCTATATACTTTACAAATATGTAACAAATGATGTAATTTCAATTAAACGTGTTTTCCGAAATTATTAATAAGTTTGATATAAACTTTTCATTTTTCTAGTTTGTAAGGGCGCGCTAAAAAGCGTGTTTTTACACCAACAGCCCTAGCCAATTAGTAATAACAGATATGCCATTTTACATGATAAGATGTGTCTATGTGTGTTGTTTGTAGTGGAAAAATTGAAGCTACGGACAGCATTGAGCCTCGATAATAGGTACTTCAAACCCCCGAACGAATCACTTTAAAATTCGAAATTGTTTAAAAGTTATAAGAATTTAAATCCAAACATCTATCAAGATGGAAAAGCAGGTCATTGAACAAACCTATACAGATGTATGCAGCTGTTGCGACAGGAACTGGGGTTAAAAATGAAAAATTCTAATTCTCTGAATTTTAGAGAGATTATTTTGTTTTTTCAAATGTAAAACTATTTCACTATTGAAATTTTTACTTGAACCGAATGTAAACTTTTGAAAATAGTATTTAAATTTTTATTTTTACATCTCTCGGTATTTTTTCTTTTTATTGGCAAATTGTGATCAGATAATAATGTATTTTGCAGCTTATTTTTTTCATATTTTTGTTTTAAAATGTTTTTAACTTAATTTTCAATGTATATGCTAGCGTTTATTTATGAAATTGTATTTTAATTTCTTAGTGTGCCTTATCGCTCTGTTGTGATTTTTTTATTAATTTGATCATATCTCAGCTTCTAATTATATCAGAGATTAAAAGACTATACTATAATTTGTAGCTTGAGCTAACGAAGGCCGTATATCGGGACTGAGTACGCCCTACACGTTTATGTAACCACGCAACAGGTTACCCATCTTTGTTTTAAGCGGACTTAAAAGTGCTTGATTTTCGAGAATTCGCTGTGCGTTCTGGTGTAATTGTAAACAGAAGTTTTCAGCTTACCGCCAGATATTCGTGCTTGTATAATATGAAAAAATATTCTTATATTACTTCCCTTATACATACATAGTATAATGTATAAGGAAAGTATTGTGACCGGGTAGAAAATTCGAATTCGAGTTTTCGACGCACTTTTCAAGCATCCCTGATCACGAATCGAACATTTTTGAGATGATGTCTGTGTGTGTGTGTGGAGACGATATCTTACGAACGAATGGAGCGATTCGAATAAAATTTGGTACAAAAATTACAATCCGTGAATACTGGAATCTTATTGTTTTTAAACGCAATCGAATGCGCAGAACCCGCCTAAATTTTCGAGTGAAATTTTGAGAAAATCAAAACCTTTAATAAAGTTACGCAAATAGACATTTCTTATGTAATTTTTCATTAGAAAACGATTGACATAAACTTTAGAACGCTAGCATGTATGGTTCTTGAGGTATTGTACATTTTTAAAATAAATTTATCAAAAAAATCCCATAAATTAAAAAAAAATATTAAGTGTTGAGAAACATGTTCACTTTTCATATGTAATATCATGCGATCAATTGGATTACATCATTCTCGTGGATCTAGCTCGTTCCATTCAAGAGAAAAGATACTTTGAGTAATACTTTTGTATTTGAACGCCAATAGTCATTTATCTGCTGTAAGAATAACTTATTTCTTCGTCCATAACGCTTGGCGAGATTTTGGCGACGAATTTGGTGGAATGTCGCCAACTTTGCGACTATTTAAATGTTGCCAAATTAACGAAAATCTCGCCAAATTGATAAAAATGACGCTAAATCAATGAAAATGACAACTCATTGAAGAAAATTCAATATCTTGGAAAGAATATAAGTATCTACTATAAGAATAACATTTTTTTTTAACTGTAAAAGTAGTAAATTCATTTCATTATATAAGGAAAGTCATGTGTTGCCCACATAAGATATTTTATAGTTTACATCGTTTTACTGACCTCTAATTTAAAACAGGTGTTGGGAATTCATGCTGGAACAGAACCACAAGTTGCTATTCACCAAAGAGTTAGAGACCATTCACAAGACAGGTCTTCAGAATGGAGAGCAGAGACCCGTCAACGGGGAACTGTCTTCTTGGTACACGACGGCTTTTTCGAAATACAAGTGCCCTCTTCCGTCGCACCGAGGCCGGTACTACTGCTACGGAAACAAAACGGAGTAACTGACGTCATTCCAGGACGATTTCTTGTTCAGATAGTGTTCTTGTAGAAAATGAATTCTTTGTGGTTCTTTTGAAAGGTGATAAATATTTGTGAGCCAATAAATTTGCATTTTTTATGTTATGTGCTGTTATTGCTTGTATTTCTACTTCTACGAGTATAACTATAAATGAAGATGTGTGTGTATGTGTGTGCGTGTGTGTGTCGTCTGTAGTGGAAAATCTAAGCATTGTATAGCCATGAAAATTAGTACAGTGCTGCACCTGATCGAGATTTTCATAAAATAATAAACAGAAGGATGAAGTGGACTGGCCCTTTAAAGCTGGCGCCTGCGCAGCTGAAAACGTGGAGAATTTTCACGTAAGAGGCAGAAGTTTTAGGTAAGACGTGCCGGTTGGTGTGGCAGTTACGCTTATAGAAGTTTCATGCACAACGCACGTCGCATGTAAAATTTAGGATTTTTTCATTACTCATAACAGGTTGAACCATGGAAGTAAAAGTAAGGCGTTAAAACTTCATATAAAAAACGCCAATATCGTTTGAGACAATCATTCAGGTGGCGCTGGAATAAGGTAAGTAGCCCTGCATTGTATGCATTTCTATGGCGAAAGACCTAAAATATTTAAACTGCCAATTTTGTAAAAATAAATTATTAGCGCAATGCAAAGTTGAACTGAAATAATAAAGAATATTCCTACGTATTCAAAGTTATTTTATCTTTCAATTTGTTTTTATCTCCCTATATTCCGTATTCTATCCTACAACTATGAAAATATATTGGTTAATTATACTCATAATAAGGGAACCTTTAATTTAAAAATAATAAAAAATACATATACTCAATACAACGCCTTTCTGCTGTGTCAACTAATAATAACAGCTACTTTACTAACACAATCGACACCTAGATATAATTCTCAAAGCATTATGGCATTTTCAAAAGTTTCATCCATAGAAGTTTTATCTCCTTCTAACTCCATGGTTTGAACTCCATGGTTGTGAAGGGTCTTTGTTAGACACTAGAGGCATCGTTGTATCTGAAATAGGTGAATAAATGATCTGGGAAAAACAAATCGATCCAATGGAGAAATCATAGTCTTTCAAAACCTTTTATAAGTCGTCTAGACAATGGGTACCCTCACATCAGATGCTCCGAATAATTTATCAATGTGAATTGAAACATAGCAACCAGGGGAGCAAATAAGGTCCGTAAAACACCTGTGGATCACGACCAGAAGTATCCGATAGGGTCCGCTATCTCGTATTGAAATAAAGGTAACGTCATCGATAAGCTTAATTATAGATTTAGCTCATACAGGATGATTATAATCTTTAAAGTTTGTACGAATGTATGTATCTTTTTCCAACTGTAAAAATGGACACTGTTCATCCCAGCTGAATCAAATTTAGCATATTGACTAAACCGGTGGCGCGTAGTAATGCATCTGAAGACGATATAACTGTTCTGGGGGTTGTGGGGAGAATAAAACATTTTTTCAAAGTGTAAAAGTACTTTCAGTTATAGAAGAAGATATAACTTTTATACACAAGTGAGGCAAAATTCTACCGTTAGTCTATAACAAAAACTTGAAATTCAGGTGTTGATAATACTAACAAAAATGTTCGAATTGTGAAATGAACATGAAACTGCAAGTTTTTTCATTTGACTAGGAGGGGGGGAGGGGATAAGCAGGAAAATTTGAAGATTTTTCGAAATTTTAAAAACACGTTTTCTGGATTTCAAACTGAGGAGACTTTCTCGAAAACTAGAAAGAGATATCCTCCATCAAAAATAATTATAAAAAATTGTATTGGATCGAAAAAAAAACTAGGTCGTATTTTTCGCAAAATCGCAGAGGGGCGTAGCAGTAAAATTTGAAGATTTCTCGAAATTTTTAAAAATACGTTTTCTGGTCATCAAATTGAGTAGACTTCCTCGAAATCTAGATAAAAAGATATTCTAAATCAATAAGAATTATAAAAAATTATTTGAACGAAAAAAAAAAACTAGGTCGGATTTTTCGGAAAAATCGCAAATTTGAAGATTTTTCGAAATTTTGTAAACACGTTTTCTGGACTTCAAGGCTTCTTCGAAATCTAAAAAAAAGTTATTCTCCATCAAAAATAATTATAAAAAATTGTATTTGAACGAAAAAAACTACGTCGGATTTTTCGCAAAATCGCAAAGGGGGGGTAGCAGTAAAATTTGATGATTTTTCGAAATTTTAAAACCACGTTTTATGGACTTCAAAATGAGGAGACTTCCTCGAAATCTAGAAAAAAGTTCTCCATAGAAAATAAATATAAAAAAATGTATTTGACCGAAAAAAACAAGATTGGATTTTTCGCCAAAATCGCAAAGGGGGGGCAGCAGTAAAATTTGAAGATTTTTCGAAATTTTGAAAACACGTTTTCTGGATTTCAATGTGAGGCGACTTCCTCGAAATTTAGCAAAAAGATATTCTCCATCAAAAATATAAAAAATCGTATTTGAACGAAAAAGAAAACTAGATCGGATTTTTTTCAAAATCGCAAAAGGGGGGCGTAGCAGTAAGATTTGAAGATTTTTCGAAATTTTTAAAACACATGTTCTGGACTTCAAAGGAGACTTAATCGAAATCTAGATAAAAGATATTCTCCATCAAAAATAATTATAAAAAATTGTATTCGACCAAAAAAATAAAATCGGCTTTTTCGCAAAAATTGCAAAGGGGAATAGCAGTAAAATGTGAAGATTTTTCGAAATTTTGAAAACCCGTTCTCTAAACTTCAAAGTGAGGAGACTTCCCCGAAATCTAGAAAAAAGACATTCTCCATCAAAAATAATTATAAAACATTGTATTTGAACGAAAAACAAAATCGGAATTTTCGCAAAAATCGCACAGGGAAGGGGGGGGGGGGGGGTAGCAGTAAAATTTGAAGATTTTTCGAAATTTTGTTTTCTGGACTTCAAAGTGAGGAGACTTCCTCGAAATCTAGAAAGAAGACATTGTCCATCAAAAATAATTATAAAACATTGTATTTGAATGAAAAACAAAATCGGATTTTTTGCAAAATCGCAAAGGGGGGGGGGGGGGTAGCAGTAAAATTTGAAGAATTGCCGAAATTTTGAAAACACGTTTTCTGGACTTCAAAGTGGAGAGACTTCCTCGATTGCAATGGCACTATAAGCGAAATATGCAATTTTTTTCGAAATATTACTTATGCAGGCAATATTTTAAAAAATAACATTAACTGTTTTCTTCCAGACAGTAGAAAAGGTCGATTAGTTAAATTATGTGAAACACGATTTGTGAAAAGACACGACGCGATTATTGTTTTCGTCAAATTATTCGACGCAATTATTCCTAGTTTACAAGAAATAGCCGAATCAAATAAAAGTGTTTCAACTACTGCAAAACTCTTACTTTCAGCAATTGAAAAAAGGCTCAGTTTTAGTTTCCCTTTTGTATGCGAAAAGCTTCTTAGTTTTACTTTGCCTTTGCCACTTTATCTTCAAAATCCATCTCACGATCTATCACCGGCTTTGAATTATGCAAAAAGTGTTACTCAAAAACTGCAAGATATAAGAAACAAATCCTTTGACAGTTATTTCACTAAAATATTTAAAGCAGCATCTGTTATAATGAATAAAAATTTTGATTCTGAGATAGGATTTCCGAGGATTGTTAAAAAGCAGACGGCTCGAGATAATCATCCATTTAATACACCATAACAGTACTACAGACATGCGATAATCATGTTAGGATGAACTAAGTTCGCAATTACAAATTCGATTTGATAAAAATGACAAAAATTTTTCATGTATTGAAATTATTATACCAAAATATGCAACGTCCAAAAAAATTGATCTACTGGATAACTTAAAAGTATACTTTGATGATATAACTTCAGATTCTTCAATAAAAGCCGAATACTTGCTGTGGTATCAAAAATGGGAATACGTTGAAGAAAAGTTGTGGCCAAAATGTGTAATGAACGCTCTTGTGTCCTGTGATGAGAATTTTCTTCCTAATATATACAAACTTATTAAAATTTTGTGTACTTTACCAGTTTCCACTGCAAGTGTTGAAGGATCGTTTTCAACCATGAAAAGAGTCACACCATTCCTTTGCAATAGAACTGGTCATGAGAGGTTGACAAATTGAGCATTATTTTCAGTGCATAGAAGCATGAGTATAAATGTAGACGACGTTTTGAACAAGATGGCTTTAAAAGTCACAAAAATTTATCTATTAATATGAAACAGTGGATAGGTGTTAAATTACTTAACGTTAAAAATTTCTCGTAGTTACAAAGAGAGAACATATTGTGTACTGTGTATGCGTGCTTACTGGTTATATATCTTTGGTGTTCGATTATGATACGATTTGCATAACATAAGTGTAAGTGCAATACATAGGAAATTTTGTGGAAAAAATTAAAAAATATGTCATGATGTTAAAACTAAATAATTAACTTTCGAATTTTTCTGAATCGTTTTTCTTTTTATTCTACATGCGTAATATATTGTATACAGTGGAAAGTCGTCAATCCGGATGCCTAAAAATCAAAATGATCTATAATCTGGAAATTTTTAAAGATCAACGATTCCAATTAATCGTTGCAATTTTTGATAATTTCCAGAAAAAACTATATGATTATCGATAACTGGCCAGAAAAATTTCAATACCTATGTGTTTTCAAATTTTCTTAATGAATTTCCATTATATTTCTGCAAGGACATGATGTTTATTTACATTTTCGCATTTCTTGTTTATCATTTCAATAAAAGGTATTTTTCCTGCTGTTTAAGAAACATAACTCATAATCCTGAAAATTCGAAGTCCCGAGTGTTTTGGATTTCCGGCTTTCGACTGTATAATATAGGTGTGTGTATGTGTGTGAAATAAACTTTTTTTGATTGACAGTTCACTATACTTTGGACCTCCCCCCGAAATAAATGTCTGAATACGTCCTTGTTACTATTATTTATTAACTGATTATTTAAAGTACCATCGATTGGCAGAAAATACAACGGTTTAGGAAAATGAACGGGGTTCAAATTAATGCCCTTTAAACAGCCTCTTTCATTCCGAAATAGATGTCTCTTAATTCCTTCATCAAATCCACAATCAACTTATTATTAGAGTGTAAGCTAGTCTCTAAAGATTTAACTACTTGTTGTCAATCAACTAGCCCTCCTTCAAGAAAACAGCTACTTTACATATTCATCCCCGCATGCATACCCGCATGCTTACATATTTTTCCCCAAGGCAGGTTCCAGTTATTTATTCAGAGCATTTTCCGTTATAGTCAGTTACAGTCAGTTTCCGTTACATCGCCCCAATCTTCTGCCTAGTATGGAAGAAGCTTACATAATTGTTATTTAGCATGCTTATTATATTTCAACTTCGAGTCATTAAGCCTGAAGAAGACATCCGCTATCCAAGTCACACGACCTACCCAAATGTATAAGGCAGGCCATTGAGGATTTAGTACGTCGTGCACTGCGTCTCATATGTTGCTCAAACATGCACTAGAAACCGGTTTTACTAATGTTGTTTTGAGCCTTTAGTGCAGCGTGTTGCTATGTATCTTCAGTGTGTGGACAGTAGGTAACAACCAAAATGAACCGTATTTTGCATGATGCAATTTGCATCCTCAATGTGTACCTTCTCTAACGCGTGGCGGTTGATCGTCGCCAGGACCGAACTCGGGACCTCGTGCTTACAAGACCTACATTATAAGCATAGAGCAAAAGCTAACTTCGGCTCCGTTCTTATAATTCGGGTACAGGTTCCAAGCATCTTTGATGAGATGTCTTTGCTGCCGCACACTCTCCCACCCGATGAGGAGCCCGGGTCGAATTTCGGCGAGGAGGGGACCGCCTCGAAAAAAAAAAACTTAAATGACTGCCTAATAGTGATCTTTCATCTCTCTTTTACTCTCATCCCCCCTTTCTGGAGCATTTTATGTCATTTCAGAGTACATGATCTTTAAGTCTACAACTCGGAGATTCGGCCTAATATGGCCAGGTGCTCCATAACTGCAACCCCAATGGATGGATGGACCCCGCGTGTCCCCGTCCGAATTTCAGTTGAGGGCTGAAGGCCGGGAGGCGTGTCGCCTTGAGTGTGACGTCAGTCGTGGTTAACCAGGAAGGGAGTGGCAAGACCTCTGACTCCGTGTGGTGCTACCATCTCGTGTTGAGAGGTGAGATCGTTGGCGTGAGAAGGTTGCGTGTTTCAAACGTCCAGTCATCATTGTGGCGGAAAGGATGTTGCCAGGCCCGAACCAGGGACCTGGTGCTTACAAGACCGACATTATAAGCATAGAGCAAAAGATCGCTTCGGCTCCGTTCTTATAATTCGGGTACAAGTTCCAAGCATCTTTGATGAGACGTCTTTGCTGCCGCAAACGCAATAAACTGTGCGACTGGAAAAGAACTCCTCCACACGGAAAGGGACAAACGGGTCACCCAGAACAGCCGAAAGGCATCCTCCGGCAACAGACCGGTAGACGGCCCGCCACACGCGGGCAGACACCACCCGTAACACAAGGGGAATCCGAACGGGGACATACGGGATGCCCACCTGAAAGCCCAGGGCTCCGTCTGACCAGAACTAACCAGACAAAAGCGTCACCAACAGGACAACCCAACGCAATAATTACAAAAAAATAATAAAAGTTGTGGGCTCCCTACAAACCTTTATTATGCCCCATATTTGATTTTTTGTTTTTGTAAAATTTCCGTAACTTCTGAAAAAATTATAGGGGGTTCAGACCTTTTCTAGAGCCCCCTACAATCGAGTGGTGTCCGTATCCTTCTTATGAGCGGCTCTGCAAGCATTTTAATTGAATCCCCTTTTATTTACTATCCGATATTTTAAAGCTTGAAATTTTGTACAATAGGAATTATATTGGCTTTAAAATGTTGATATTTTTAGGGATGGGGAGTACTAGATTCAGTGAAATTATCTGACCAACACAAATTTGGTATTTAACGAATGAAAAATGAAAAATGTAATAAAACTAATTTAACAAAAAATATAGGCAAAGCTGTCCATAAAAATTGTGGGACCCTTACACACCTTTATCATGCCACTCGCCATATTTAATTTTCCTCTTTTCGTAAATTCCATATCTTCTACCACCTGAAAAAAGTTATTGGGTTTCTGGACCTTTTTTAGATACCCTTCATCAAGCGAGTGGTGTCCGGTCCTGTAAGCATTTTAATAAAATCTCATTTTATTTATATAATAGAGGTTTCGGGACAGGGGGGCAGAAATGTACTAGGTTTAGTAATCTTTGAATCATTTAGCCAAAACGAAACTGATATTTAACAAATGAAAAATAGAAAATGTAATAAAAACGATGTAACAAAAATTATAAGTATTAAAGCCGCTCATAAAATTTGTGGGCTCCTCTTACATACCTTACCTTTATCACACGCCCATCCCCCCCCCCCCCCATACACATACACATTTTATTTTTCTCTTTTTGGGAAATTCCCTTATCATCTCCTACCTGAAAAAATTATTGGGAATTCCGGTCTTTTCTGAACACCCCTTCAATCGAGTAGTGTTCGTCCTTCCCTATCGACGGCCTTGTAACCATTTTAATGGCATTCCTTTTTATTTACTGTTATAGAAATTGTATTAGCTTTAAAATTCTTTACTCTTCATGGCACCTTTGTTCAAAAATTTTCAACTGGGTTGTAGTTCCCAGAGAGCCGACTAAATTCGACCCAATCAGTGCGTGCAATGTGGATGAACCAAGGTGCGTGTAATGTGGATGAACTTTTCATTTCACCAGTGGAAGCCGAAGGATTTCAGAAATGGAAGAAGTATTATATCAAACAGAGTGAACTTACGTCGGAACAGGTAGCGGAGAAGCCAGTAGCTTTGGACGTGCAAATACTGAAACATTATAGAGGAACCAGTGGATGGGATTTCCTAATGAAGAAGCATGCAATAGATCGCAACCAGATTACAGTTGACCTGGATAACATAAAGATCAAGGAAGCTGAGAAGGAAAAAAAGACGGATTGGGACCAGCTAATGGAAGACCAGGACCGGGATAAAGACCTTACGGACTCTGAGGAGGATGGATCGCAAACAGAGCCGTCTACGAAGCAGCATACATCAGAACTTTGGGATGCACGTGCGACCAATTGAAGAAAGATTCTATGGAGTGGAAAATATACAGCCATTTCAAGATCTATGACTGGATCATCGCCAGACTCCAGGAGGAACTGGAAGAGGAATGCATCGACTTCGAGCGAGCCAAGATGTTGAAGAAAATCCTAACAGGTACCATTTCAGATTCTAATTTGTTAGCCGAGCACCCTAATCATAACACCCTTGTCAACAGGACTACTTATAATTTGGTGTACGATATGTACAAGGATAGGATGACCAAACCAGTAGATGTTCTCTATTTAAACAACAAACACGCGATGTTTAGTAAACTAGAGGGCTTTACAAGCCAACCCAAAAGTAAGAAGCTCAAAATTTCAAACACCCCTAAACTCGTTGAAGAAATCCCAACCAAAAATAAATTCAATAACCTAATTTTATATATTAGGGTGGTTGTATATAGCTTCTTTTTGTCTGGTTAAGCAATATCGTATTTGTATTTTTTGGAATTCGTTAGTGGTGGTTAGTGGATTAATGAATTTAAATATGGTGCCTTTGCATTGTTTGTGTTGTTCGTGAAATGGTTGTGTTTATTATGGTAGAGAATTTTTGAAATTTTTAAGATAGTAAATTAAAGGTGATATTTGTTTAATAGAATTTATGGTTGTTAATTTTGTTATGGTTGTGTTTTTCTTTTTGGTTCTATTTTTAGGTGTTTTTGGGTACCTAGGTGGGGGCAGTTTTTAATTTAAATTTTTGGGGATGTCTTGGCCTTAGGCTAGTTTTGGTGGGTTTTTTTTGGTATTGGTTTTTATGATATTTGATATTGGTTTTTATTGATGATTTTCTTTTGGTGTTGTTATTTATGATTTTTGGAGTTTATTTATTGGTGAATTATGATCTGAAATATGTCAGCTTGGAACATTTAAATTGTTAATTAATTATTGAAAGGTTTAATTCGGTGGATTTAGAATGGAATAGTGATTTTATTTTATTCTGGAACACCTGATTGGGTTTTTATTTGTTGGATTTTTTCTTGTATTATATATAATAATTGTTCATTATTGAATTGGTTTACTATTGTTTATTATTTAAGTCTATTACTGTATTTGTTTTTCCGCAAATATGTGCGGAAGTTTGTAGGCTGGTGTAACCGCCTTGGACAGGCACCCCTCTTTTCCTGATAATAAATCCCTTGGTGTCTTGGGTTGTGGGTGCGTCGCTTGGGGAAGTCGGCGGCTTTCCTTGTCCGCTGGGCCTGGGTTGCCCGTTGGCTCTTCTTTTTGCTGGGGGTCGATTTTTTCCCGGCCCGAAATTTAAGATGCTCAGCCATATTTTTGGCGAGCCCTCGGGTCTGGGCCGCGGTATAACCTAACCGTCGAGGAAGTCGAAACGACTGATGCGCCCCCCCTCCTAAGGAAAAAGTCTCGTCCTTCTATGTGGACTCTGCAAGCAATTGGGGAGCCCTCATAGAGGACTTAAACAAAACTCTTAAATGCAAAATTCAGGGTCTTCTCATGGGGAGAGTGATCAGAATCACTCCTGGGTCCGCTGAGGACTTCAGGAGTGTGCAAGCTCACTTAACCCGTGAGAAGATTCCATTCAGTTGCATCAACTTCAAAACTGATAGGCTGGGGAAAATTGTACTAAAGAGCTTGCCCATTAATACTAACGTTGAGGATATTAAAACCGCTCTTGCAGCTGAAGGCTTCAAATTAATCAGAGTAACCCAGCTTAGAAACAGGTGTAACAGGACTCCCTTTCCCATCTTCTTGGTCGGTCTTGAGCCGGCGGAGGGATGGGCAAGGATTTATGATGTAAAATCTCTTCTATCCATGCAAATTAAGGTTCAGCTATTCAAAGCGCGTGGTCATGAAATGTGCTACAATTGCCAGCTCTGGAATCGTCATTCCGACAAATGTACCCTCTCCTCCCCTCCCCGCTGCCTAAAATGTGGCGATGGACATCCCACGAGAGATTGTTTAAAAACGCGTGATGCCCCGGCGAAATGCGCGAACTGTTTAGGATCACACCCTGCCAACTTCAGGCACTGTCCACAAAACCCCTGGAACCGTAAAAAGTTCCAGGAGGCCAAAAAAGTCCAACAGCAAACTATTAAAACCACCACCCTCCCTAACCTTGGTGAGGAAAACTCCCCCCTCCCTTCAAACAACATCTCCCCTGTACAGGAAGTGCTGGCAAGTGTCGAGACGATAACAGAAATTACCGGAGAGCACTTTGCCCACGCACAACTTGTTACAGACAAAACCCCACAAACCCCTAATGCATTCTTAGAAATTCTCAGCTTTTTAAAAGATTTAGAAAAATATTTCGATATCAGTAACCTAGGCAATATACTTAGGCACCTCAAGCAAATTTTGAGAGCAAATGATGATCCGATGACTAAAACCTTCCACATCTTTGAGCTGTTAGCAAAAATCAGCAAATCGCAAACCCCCCAAAATTAGTTTCTTAAATTAGTTTTTGACCGGCTAACAGAGAAGTTTCTTCTATGGTTACTTCCCACATCACCTGCAAGCAGATGGACGTGCTTCTTCGCACTGGAGCCAGCTCATTCGACGACGCGATGCTCACTTGGAGGCAATCCTCAACGACATATTTGGACTCATACAAGTAATGTCAAAGCCACAACACCTGCAATCCCTCATGACCGAAGATAAAGGCAGTAATGCCAGGTGCTTCATCAACTACGAAACAACATGCCAGTGCGTGTAATACCACGTTCGCACTGAAAGTTAAGTCGACTTATCTTCGGAATGTGACTCAAATCTGGCAATAAGTTTGTTCAAAGCAACTTAAGTTAAGTTCCTTTTGAAAAGCTGTTTGGAGTGAAGACGTGGTGGCGGTGGATGTTTGTACTCTGAAGGAAAGCGTGATTTACTAGTATTCTTTAACTGAGAAAATCTTCTCCTTCTGAGGTTTATTTCTTAAATTATTTTATTTTCGCTTCGACAGAAATACTTAAAGCAAGATAAGATTATTTTGTTTGTGGGACCAAGTATCCTCTTTCTTTTACCTTCCCAATTTGGGGAGGCGTCTATGATAATAGACGAGACAAAAAATTGAATTAGCTTATATTAATGGAACTGACCAAATAACGATAATAGTAAGAGGAACTGTTAAAAATATAAACAGTGTGAAAACGACTGAAATCAGAAATAGCCTAAAGGATTTAAATTTGGAGAAATATGAAGCTAAATATCCAGAACAGGACTAGAAGATGCAATAAAAATCGCAGAAATCAAAAAATTTGCTGGTCTAAACTGTACAACTCGCATAGAGGAACAGGGATCTATCAGCAAGTACATCCTAAAAGGAGTGGCAATAGAGTACTCAGTCCAAGAAATTGCGGAAGAACTTGACTATAAAAACATCCCCTGGTATCAAATAATCAGATTCAGAAAAAAGAAGGGCAAAATTAAACTACCTGTGGTGCTGATAAAAGAGTACGGCCAAACAATAAGGAAACACTTACATATTCTATTTAGTAGATTTAGACCAACAATATACTGGGTAAATTCCAAAATATGTAAAAAGTGCTTGAAAATCGAACATTTTGCAACAAATAGCCCAGTAAAGCAACACTGCAGCAAATGTGAAGGGACACATAATGGAGATGAATGCCCAGAACATACAAACAAATGCCGGAGATGAGGGGAAGAACATGATGCCCTAAACAAAATATGTCATATATATCAACAAGAAAAAGAAAAACTAAAGCAAAAACTCGAAATCAAAATAAACTACAAACAGAAGAATCAAACTCAAACAAAACATACGCTAATAAAGCCAAACCTCTTGGATCTGCTGAAGAATACATTCGTTTTTGAAGAATAACTCGAGAACCGTTGAACTTTATCGGGGTAACCCGTCCTGGGCCCGACATAGGAATGGATCCGTTTTTTTAGAATAACTGGAAAATTGGGGAAACTGGAAAATATAAATTTAGTACATCCTTATCTTTTGGGGAATATTTTAATTCCTTCGATTTTGAACCGTATGGGGAGAACCCGTGTTGGACCCTCCTTAGAATTTCACTTTTTTTGGGAATAACTCTTGAATCGGAGTATCTAAAAGTTTCAAGTTTAGAATGTCGTTGTCATTTGCTGTATGTCTTAGCTCATTGGATTTTAAACCTAATCGGGCTAGCCCGTCCCGGTCCCAAAAAAAACAATGTACTCGTTTTTAAAGAATAACTCCAAAACTGTAGTAGCTAGAATATTTAAATGTAGTATACCATTGTCTTTTAGGGTATATTTTATTTCTTTGGATTTTGAACCTTATCGGGCTCGCCCGTCTTGGGCCCGACATAGTGATAATGTACCCGTTTTTTGAGAATAACTCGCAAATCGGAGCAGATAGAGCAGATAAAAATTCCGTCATAAAGTCGTCCGCAGCTAAATTTCAGCAGCCGTCTTGAGTCCGTCTTAGGACTGCGATCATGTTTGATGAATAACTCGAGAATCGGAGTAGCTAAAAATTCCAAGTTTAGCATGTTATTGTTTTTGTGGCGTATTTCATTTTTTCGACTTTGAACTTTGAAATGTTTGAACGACCACAGATATCAAATAAAATTTTAAAAATACGAATATACCCTAGCTCAACTCTCTGAAAACAAATGACTTTTTGTGTATACCACTTGTAATAAGTACACCAAATTTCACACAAATTCTTCAATTATTTCCAAAGATATCGGTCATTTCATTTGTTTCAATTTTAACTCCTCCACTTTTGATCTCTTATTCGAGAGTCGCGACCTCTGGCGGAGGCGGTTTCTAGGGTACCTGCTTTTCGCCTCGGTCGGCACACTATTACTTTTATAGGAATTGTATCCATGGCTTAACAGTTATCACATGTATGTGCTTGCAAAAAATTTTTTTTTTAAAATAAAACTATTAGAAATTCGTTGGATTTATTAATTAAATGGGTAGAAATAGAAGAAAATTATTTCGTCGAAGGAGAGATGCTGCAGCTGATTCAAATAATCATTCCGAACAAGTAAGTCATTGAGCTTTATTGTAAACATTCAGATCCCATCACAACGTGACTGCACAGTCGAAACGTGTGATTATTTTCTACACATCTTTTATTTCAAATAATATTTGATACATATGTGTTATTCTTTAAAATAATGGCGAAGTCTAATATAGATTCGAAGCTTTTGCCAAAGTCATTTGAAATCGTAAAGACTGAAAATGATTTAGAAAAGAGCAAAATAACGTATAAGTCCGTTAATTTGTCCAAACTTCCTGACAAAGGTGCTAAATTAAAAAACCGAATTGACGAGTTGGAAAATCTTTTAAAAAATTTAATTCTTGAAGCTGATGTCAAAACCGATGAATGCAAAGAAAGTAATATTTGTAGATTGGAGAAAAGTGATACACAGAAATCTGATTCCATTCCAACTGTTGAAAATTGCGTCGCAACTTCTGTAAAAAATAAAGGTGATAGTGTGACCAATGAATTTCCTGAAAGCAAAGAAAATGTTCCGTTTAATGCTTCAAAACCATTATCATTCAGTGGACTTGCTGCTAAACAATTGTCATCTAAAAGTGCTAATGAGAATACCAAATCTCCGTCGTTTACAGGTTGGAGAGAACCAGGAAATGCTCGTAAAACTCAGCTGACAGAAGCAAAACGTTTAATAGAAGTATCTGGTTCTAAAAATAGTTTGCAACATTTTAGCTTAAAACCTATGTTTGAGACTAATGAAGAAAGTGTGAAGAAAATACAACACTCTTTAGTTACTTATCCTGATGATTCTGTTGAAGAATCGGACCCAGAAAGTTTGAGAACGTTCCTGATGCTGCATCAGAGACGAGCACTTGCTTGGTTGTTGTGGCGAGAAAAACAAGACCCCAGTGGTGGAATTCTTGCAGATGACATGGGTTTAGGCAAAACTCTTACCATAATTTCATTGATTTTGAAACAGAAAGAAGAAGAAAATTATTTTTCATTTAAAAAGGAAAATAATGAATCTAAAGCGACGTTAATTGTGTGTTTAGCCTCTATAATTCATCAGTGGAAAGATGAAATTGGAAAACATTGTGAGAAGGATGCTTTAGATGTTTTGTTATATCATGGTCCTAAAAGAGATAGAAGTATCAAAAACATGATGAAATGTGATGTTGTCTTGACAACATATAATATTTTAATGGCAGAAAATAAAGCCGTTAAAAATGGTAATGCTGAATCTCCTCTTTTTAAATTGAAATGGGAGCGCATTGTGTTAGATGAAGCTCACACTATAAAAAACCATACTTCACAGACAGCAGAAGCAATTTTTAGTTTGAAAGCCTTCAGAAAATGGGCAGTCACTGGCACTCCAATACATAATGTTTTCAAAGATGTGTATTCACTGGTAAAATTTCTGCAGTTCTCACCATTTGATGATTACAAGAAATTTAAAAAACTCACTGATGATTTTTCTGAATCAAGTGAAACACGCAAAAAATTGCTTATCAAAAGTATCGTTCTGAGACGAACAAAAGAGCAAGTAGATAAAGAAGGAAAGCCCCTTATTATGATGAAAAGTAAATCATTTTCTATTTGTGAAATTGAACTGTCAGATAAAGAAAAGCAAATTTATATTAAATTGAAAAAAAAAGCTGATAAGAAAGTTAATCAGTACTTTTTAAATCGTTCCAAAGGGAAATCAAATAACTTGCTTGTTATGTTGCTTCGTCTACAACAGTGTTGCAGTCATATCAGTCTACTTGGTAAAGATGTTGATGATGATGATGATATTTCTTCTGATATCACTAAAACTTTGTCATCATTATCTATTGACAGTGCCTCATCTGATACAAGTTCATCTCAGAGCAGCTTAGATTTAACTCTATCTGAATTTGATAGTGTTGATACTGATTTAATGGACTCTGCATTTAAAAGCAGTAAAATCAAGAAACTGCTTGAAGATCTAAATAAGATTTCCAAAGATTCTGCTAACAGTGATAAAAGTGTTATTGTATCCCAGTGGGTAGCCATGCTTAATATTATTGCTTACCATCTTAAGCAAGAAGGTATAGAATATCATATGATTGCTGGAAATACCAAAGCGGAAGATCGGCAAAAGTTTGCTGAGGACTTCAATACTAAAGACCATGTCAAAATAATGTTACTTTCTTTAAAAGCTGGAGGTGTTGGTTTGAATCTAGTTGGTGCTAATCACCTGTTTCTTTTAGACTTGCACTGGAATCCAGCTTTGGAAATGCAGGCATGTGATAGGATTCATAGAGTTGGACAAGAAAAAGATGTTCTAATTCATAAATTTATTTGCAAAGGTACTATTGAAGAAGAAATAAAAATGTTGCAAGATAGTAAACGTAGTATAGCTAGTAGTGCTTTACATGGTGTTAAACAAGATACTAAAGGCATGACCTTAGATGACTTTAAAACTTTGTTCAGTGTAACAACTTAATTCCTTGTTTGATTGAAGTACCTGGAAGCACAAAAGCGTATTTGTAATACTAGCTGACATGCATCACATCTGATGATGCCAATTAATCCTTACTGAAATGTGTTTTAAATTGAAAATTACTTAATTGGGACAAATTTATTAATTGTAGCTTATAAAAGTTAATTAGTAAATGTGTCACAATTAAGCAAATCGTGACAAATTTACTAGTTTCACAACAGTATCCAAGTTATAATTTTCAGCTCATTGTAATTGTTCTATGTATAAATGTTTATAATGTCAACATTCAAAAGTAATTTCCATACAATTCCATTCTTAATTTTAAATTAGGTGGCCATTCTGCTCATCATTACATGCTTTGCTCATTTCATAAAATTAAAATTACACCTTTTCATTCACTACATTAGTCATAAGATTATTAATCTATGTAATTCTTGGAATTGTGATTAGGAAGTGAGTTTTATAATTAAAAAGTAATTCTTCTTAGCTTCACTTTTCAATTATATATGATTGTAATCAGAACAGCTTTAGTATAAAAACTCCTGCAGTTTTTGATGACCGAAATTATCGCCAAGGAAGAACATGTTTTAAAATAGTTCTTGACCTCCATGTTAGGCTTAGTGGAAAAAGAAGTTACCATTATCATGTTAATAGTTATATTTATCAGGAAAAATAAAAATTCCAAACGAAACCTGGTTTCTCTCAATCATGCCACTCCTCTCAATCAATCTAACAACTTCTAACAATTAACAACTTCTAAAAATTTATTGAAGCAATTAATTCCTTTCTTTGCACATGATTTTTTAAACATATGTGCAGCCAAATAAAATGTAAAATCACCTTGCTTATTGTGTGAAGGAAGTGTGCTTTTAACATGTCTCCACATGTATTTTGTCACATTTGTATGGCATTCAGTGTTTGGATCTACAAAAGAAAAGCTATAATTAGCCGTCAAATGTTTATATATTCTTCCTTCCCCACAATGAATCGTAGTATATAAATATTCCTGTAAGTACTTAAACTTTAAAAATTGTATTAGAAATGATAAAAGCCACCAGACTTACAAATACAAATTTAATTTATTTTACTTTTACTAATTGTATTACTATTAATTATAGTAAAATGTCAAAGTTAATAATAAATGAAATCTGTATCTGACATACCCAATGGTGACGAGTTGTAGTACTGTACTAGGCAAAGTTAACTCTTAAAACTGAAGTACAAGTGTATACAAAATGCAAATAAATTATAAAATTTTTCTTTATTGAATAACATTTTGTGGATTAAATATTTGACTATCTAATTTTCGCAAGACTATTTAATTTTTTTGAGTTATTGAATTATCATAAATTTGGCGGCATTTTCCAAAGAGTCGCCAAATTCGTTGCAAAATCAATTACCAAACTTTACTAACAGAGATAAAATTCTTGTAGTATATAGAATAATATATACCAGAACTTCACATTACATGGAGAGGAAACAAAAAATATACTAATTTTGACAAATGTATAATCTCAATCAACAAATTTTGTTACAAGAATAAAATAACATTTTAAAAATATTGATATTTAATTGTTCCATCATATCCTAATATAAAGCTATTCTAAGCTCTATGGTTTTAATAAAGGGTTATCCTTCAATAAGCATTGCTGGACATATCGTCATAACCAAGGTGCGAGTTTTGATGACATCTGCATTTTTTCGAATTTTCTCCTTTTAAGGGCATTTTTGAGCATTTTAAGGGCATTTTTGAGCATTTTAAGGGCATTTTTGAGGCAATATTTAGCATTTTTATAAAATTGCCTATATTTAGGGAATTTTTTTCAATTTTGGTTCTCTATACTTTCTATTGCAATAGGTGTTTTTGCTAATTCCTATCTTAGCATCTTTACAGACAACCCCCCCCCCCCCTCCCCCATGCAAAAGTTTCAAAAATAAATTTCCTCATAGACTTAACATGTGACTTTTTATCCCAATTATCTCAGTTCACACATCAAATATTAAAATCTGGGTTTCGTTATTACTTGTAACTGGTGAATGTTTAAAATTTTGCTCAAATTGATCAAATAGTTGCTGAGCAACAGAAGCATATTTGAGTCGATGACAAGGAAGCTTTGCTCGTACCTTGCTGTGCTTCAATAAAGCATACAAGTACAGCTATTTCATTTCACCAATCAGTGAGTTCTGATTCATAATCTCAAAATCATTTTTAATGTAAGTGATTTTAAAGATGTTCGACTAAGCTAAAAAGGTGATAGCTCTTTAACTAATTTAAATAAATTTATTTTTTTGTGAGTTCTAGAATTTGTAAACAATTATTAATTTGAAAAACAAAGCATAAAACTTATCCAATCATTTATCTCTATTCTATTGTTTAATTTTCTTTCCTATTTTAAATGATTCAGTAAAAGATATTCATACATGTGTTTTGCTTTAATACTAATATTGTCTTTGTATTAAATGCCAATTGCCAATGTACACTTTGATCATTCACTGGGAAAATAAATGTTATACTCTCATTAAAATGGCAGTCGTCAATTAATAAAGTTGATTATTGAACAGTTATTGTTTAAAATGAAACTTTAGATTAAAACAAAAAAGTTCAATTAAAGCTGGTTAAAACAAACAAAAGCTTTCAGTGTGGTATTTTTAACATTTTCCAGCATAGTTGAAAAGTGTTTATGACTTTAGTCATTCTGTCTGTCTGTCCGTTCACATAACTGCCTTAAAAATGATTTTATCAAAATGAAATTTTTTAGTATGTTGTTCAGACAGTCATAGGGACATATGGGAATGAAAATGAATAATATCACCTAATTAGTTTCGGATTTAACTTATTTGAAAAAATGAAATACATTGAACCCTATAGGACATAATTTTTCAAAAAAAATTTAATTAAAATCCACAAATTGTTTAAAAAATTTTAGAAAATAATCAAATTATCACATTAAATGTATAAAAATATTTTCAGCAAAATATGTTTGGTAGTGTTTTAAATAAAAATTATAATTATAATTACACTTGTAATATATGAAGAGATCACGTGACTCATTGCAAAATAAAATATGGCATCAATTTTTTTTCGGCTGTGTCGAGATCGTGATTTTTAAAGATCATTTATATTTAGTGTTGCATACATCATAAAGCCTCTTTATTTTTGCATATTATCTGTGCATCTAAATCCTGTACCTATGCAATTACAATATTTTTTACTTTAAATGATCATTAAACTTTGTTTATTTCTATAGTGAAACCTAATTTTAATGCATGCAAAATGTAAATAAATTAAGCGATTGTAAGGTGAGTTGTATAAGAATTGCTGAATTTTTTTCATACAAAATTATTTAACCCTGAAGTCTTAAATATAAGTGATATGAATGAAATATTCATTGATTTTGCATTGAGAGGCAGACGATTTATATTTCGATGATGCCATTTGAATAAAGTTCATTCTGTGCAACTAGGATTGTTTTTTTCAATGAAGTTTAAAGTATTCAAGTTTAATAAATTGCTGTAGTACTGTGATAATTTTGAAAATATCAATGCTGAATGCATTACATTTTAGAGCTATTTAAATAAAATGGCATTTCATTTGGAAAGTGTTTCGTAATCAATGCTTTATGCATGTTTCATCTTTCTTGTTTAATTTTAGTCACCTTTTTTGCATCCCTAAATAGACACGGTTTTGTATTATGTAAGATTATTTGTTTTTATTTTTAATAGTTTGAGAAATATATATCTATCTAAACTATAACTCTCTATCTGATAATTTGAGACTTACTTTTTAGAAATATAGAGATTATATAGACAAAACAAAGTATATTTTGATGTTGTGACTCTTTGACTTATGAGTATAATCTGTGTTCTAGCACTCTGTAACTGTGTATTATGATGCTTTTCATGTTTTCTTTACAGTATATTATTTCATTTTTTATTGACAAAGTTTAGTTTTGGTCTGCAAATGAAACTACATTCAATCATTAACTATGCTTACTTTTTGACACTGCTCAATAGGGCTAGGATTTTCATGATTTTGCATATTTCTTTTGACAATACTAGAACATTGTTTAAGTATATACAAACATGTTTCATAACAAAGACTACCTTTATTATTAAGACTTTTTTTTGTGACTTTTATGCATTATGATATTCTTTTCGGTCATAAAGCAATTTTATTTGTTATTGAGCCATTGTTTTGCATATCTTGATATTTTCACTAAAAAAAAACATTTTTGAATGAATTTCCTTGAATGCACAGGAACTGTAAATAAATTAAGTTCTATTTCTTCTTTATTTTTTGTTTTGTTTTATAGATCATGTGTTGATAAGTAAAATAAAGAATTTTAGTTAATGCAGCAATATTTAACAGATTAAATTATATTTTTTAGATTCGTTTTGTTTCATGCATTTTTTTTAATTGGTTTTTCTAGGACATAAAAAATAAATGTGAATTTTTTAGGTCATGTTTTTGCTGTATTGAGTATTACTTTTGTTTTTATTTTTGTAAGGCATTTTCTAGCAATTTTTTGGTCAAAATTTCTAGCCCTACTTGCTTTTAAGTGCATGTGCCTGACTGGGTTTGTTTGGATGTAAATAGCTCTTGTATTCAATCAAAGATCAACTGTGTCTTATGATACAAGTGTATGTTGGTGAAAAGGCTTTATAACATAGCAGTACTGTAGTAAAATCTAAATATCTGAATTGTGATTATCTACTTTAATTTCTTATACATTTACATTCTGAGTATTTAGTTCCTCCTATATCTCACAATCATTACCAGAATGACAAAAAGATATATATTTTTAAAGATTTCATACCAAAGCTATTTAATAACTTACTGTGATAGTGTAATAGGACCTTAATAATCATGGGGGCACATGTAATTTGGATACAAGGCCTTCGTTCCTGAATAAATTATTAGTAAACTTAAATATACAGTGCAGGATCTATTATCTGTAATGCTTGGGACTTTAGACTTTCTGTATAAGGGTTTTTTTCTGTAATTTGGAACACTTTTTCTAAAATCTACTGGAATTTTCTACAATATAGTAGAAAATTATAATTCAATTTTAAAGCATAGATGTATTCAATTTTAAAGCATAGTTTATTTTGTATTTTATGTGAAAAAGTATACTTAACTAAGTAAAATTATATATTATTGAAAATATATATGTAATTAAATTAAAATGAGATCTAGTTAAGAAAAAAATATGTAAAAGGATCAAAATATGAAATAGATTTTGACTGTATGTTTTAATCTATTTGTTTTACTATAGCTATTGAAACATATGAAGTACTGTAGATTTTGCCTCACAGATATAATTAATGTAAATGACATTTGTTTTCATTCTAAAAATATGTTCATTTATCAAATTAACACTGCAGCTTGTATTAAAATAATATTTTAACTAAAATTATTCTTTGTAAAAATTATATATTTTAATAAATTTGGACTCTTAATTCTTAAGACTCTTTCTTTGTGACTAAAGGAACATTAATTTTCAAGTTTTGTAGATTTTTGTTCATAGCATACTGTAAAATCAAAATCAATTTAGTAATTTGTGAAAACATCTTTATTTGCACCATAAAGTTATTGAAGTGCAGCAAATAATTGTTTTTAAAATTGAGTGACACAACACACAAGCACTTGCATTATGACTTGCTGATTAGAGTAGTGCTTGCCAATCTGCCAGTTAGTGTTACAGTGTATGCCTTTGCTTTCAATGTTATCATAAAATGCAAGACATAATTTTGAACAAAAACAATTTAAAATTTTCAAATTCATTCGTTTTCTAGCATCATTGTTAATGATAATTGAGAAAAACTTAAGCCTTAACCTTTAAAAAAATATTTTTTTAAATATTTGGACAAAAATTTTTTTTCATTGATACATATAACATTGTTCATGTATGTAAATTTCAAATAACTTTTTTCTTGCTGCTGTACTGGGCTAATTTGTATTTGTAAAAATTTAGGCCCCAATCTTGCGTGTTACATTTTGGCCATGCGATTTTTTAAATTCTAATTTGTTTTAATTTCTAGATAACAAAGGTGGGAAAAAAATACCAAGAATTGAGTTTGGGATCATTTGTATACTTCTTTAGTAAGGAACATTAAAAAAAAACATTAAAGGAATGAAAACATAAACTAGCATTAACAGAAGTTAATTTTTGACTTGTGTCTTTTAACTATGCATGCTTCATTGTTTTGATAAACATTCAAAATAGTTAAGATAATTTGTTTTTGGAGCTAAACGAAATATGTTTGTGATTACTATAGTATAATTTTTATTCTGATCATGCCCAGAAGTGGAAGACTTGATCATCATGACCTTTCTCGGCTCTGAAGACTGCAAAGGTGATGTCTTTAGAAAACTTAAATTTTACAAATAGTTTTAGCCTTGTCAAAAATGGTGGATGCCATTGACCATATTTCTAATCAATAGTGATTTGTTGCCCAGGATTTGTTCCATTTTGATTTAAGGTTTTTCAATCTCATTTCTCATAATATATTAAGGTCAGGTAAGATATTAGCAACTAGTGTATGCTCTTCACCTCACTGATCTTCCAGAATTGTAATAATAGTTTCCATTATCAGTTTTCTATATCATGGTCTCAATTAATTGATAGTCGATATTGATACACATTATATAGTATAGTGTTGAAATCATAAAATATCAACTCTGGCTTTATTTCATAAGAACAACAAAAAGGGGAAATATTGTTTGTTCCCAAAGTAAAATTAGGATTATTGTTCATCAAATGGAGCTTTGACATATGAATATCAGCTTAACTTTTGATTCATTAGAAATAAACTATGTGTATCTGTTAGATCTATAGGGCTAACTCACTGGAGTAGAGATCATTCTAGAATGTTTCCAAAGCATAAAAATACTCTGATTTATTTTGAAGTCGACTACTTTGCTTTCCAGAGGAGTAATTATTATGGGAGTATGGAATCCAGTATCCAGCTTCGTTTTCAGTATTTAATGTCATATGCAACATGAAGCTCTAGAATTCTCCACTGTTGTAGGGTGATTTTCAAAATAAAGGCACATTTCAGATGAAAGTGGATTAAAAAAAAAAGTTAAAAATCACCATTTCTGGTGATTAACACCAGTTCTTGCATTTGTCTTGTATATGATTTTATATGCAGCAATGACATTACATTAAAATTTAGATCAATAGGCCATTTATAAGTTACGATGAAACTAAAAAATGTCAGGTCTGTTTCCGGACAATTTTTTTTTTTTTTTAACGTTTTAAATGAGAAGTTGGTTTTCATATAGGCATCTTGTCTGAAATAAAGAATTATTCGAAACTTTTGCAGTAGGAAAATATTAAATATTTAATTTATATTTAAAAATGTCAGGTCTGTTACATTAATACATTTTATATGTTGAATTTTTACTCTTAAACAGATAAAAAATGATGGCATGTTCTATATATCTTAATGATATTATAAATAAGTTGCAAAGCTTTCATTTCCACCATTTTTTGTAATTCTGAACTAAATATTTTATGTTAAAAAAATATTTTATTGCAAGGTAACAGACCTGACATTGAGCAACAGAGTTCAAGGCAGATTTTATGTGCTACATAACTTTTACTTCCAAGTGTATTTATGCTTAAAGTAACCAAAGAGTACTATAAATATGATATAAGCATTTTTTTTTTTTAATAATCTAAAATTTTACGTTTCAGTACAAAAAAGAAAAAGGTAGTCAAAGAACAGTCGCTAAACAACAGCTCAATACCTTTGGAACACTTCTACTGGAAATAGAAATTCATAATAGATACGGTGTCCTTTCAATTTTAATATAGCTGGCGGTATGATAGCTTTTACTGCACATAAGAAACATCAGCTTCATTAACCTGAAAAACCCTTATTGTTTCATCTATACTCACACATAAATTTCAGTTCTCTGTCATCTTAAACTTTCCCATGAGCAATTGTAGCATAGGTACATTTAGTTTTCTTTTTATAACCTCCAGTGAATTTAACAAGAAGATATACCCCTTTATGAATATCCTCAGGTGAAATGTTATCCAGGGTAATGATCTTTTTATCAGTACAAGGGAAAGGCTCGCCACACTCGTCAGTTCAAGGCAGATTTTATGTGTTACATAACTTTTACTTCCAAGTGTATTTATGCTTAAAGTAACCAAAGACTACTATAAATATGACATAAGCATTTTTTTTTTTAATAATCTAAAATTTTACGTTTCAGTACAAAAAAAAGAAAAAGGTAGTCAAAGCACAGTCACTAAGCAACAGCTCAATACCGTTGGAACACTTCTACTGGAAATGGAAACTCATAATAGATACAGTGTCCTTTCAATTTTAATATAGCTGGCAGTATGATAGCTTTTACTTGTACATACTGCACATAAGAAACATCAGCTTCATTAACCTGAAAAACCCTCATTGTTTCATCTATGGCGTTTAAACACATAATTTTCAGTTCTCCGTCATCTTCAACTTTCCCATGAGCAATTGTAGCATAGGTACATTTAGTTTTATTTTTATAACCTCCAGTGAATTCAACAAGAAGATATATATACTCCTTATGAATATCCTCAGGTGAAATGTTATCCAGGGTAATAATCTTTTTATCAGTACAAGTGAAAGGCTCGCCACACTCTGATCCAGATGAGCAAAATGACGAATCATGTGAAGTGTTTAAAACCTGGGGTTTTCTTGCATTTTTATTCAATGACAGGACAAATTTTTTAGGTTTAAAGCACTTGCAAAATCCTTGATCTTTCTAGTTATTTGTGATGCAAAAATAACTAACATTCCTATAAAAAATTTCATTCTCTTTCTTGATCGCAATTTGGGGCATTTTTCTAGTTTCTGGCAATTGTGGGATGCATTTTGTGCCTGGTAGGCTATCCTCAATTTGTTTCACATAATCTTCTGTTGCTCTTCCGAGAGGTTGGTGGTAGGGGAAGGAGGGTACGGTCCCTGTGGATGCCTCCCCCACTGGGTTCCGGTCTAAATTGGGTGGCACTTCCCGGCCGTCCAAACAGTTACCTTACACCTTTCTGGTAGGTCGGATGGTCTGGGTCTCAACAACAACATAATCTTCTGTTATAAAAGACAGTTTGATACTCGTATTAGATCTAAGTTATGGTAAAATGACTCTGCATTGGAAATCTCAGTACCATGGGCAACAAAGTCATCGGCAGTTCATTTTAAACTCACACCAATGCCATCAGCAGCACCCTTTCCATGCCAACTTTAAAAAAAATTCCATGTACTCTTGTAAAAACCATAGTTAAATAACCGTTTATTGAACAGATAGGAATTCTTCTTTTGGCAATACTGTGAGCTCGGACCATCTGAAAAAATATGTATCACATTTATTGTAGGACTTCTTCCCTTCAGCATGCCAATTACAGGTTGCAAATGCACCCATATGGTAGGTGGGCCATGATTGTGAAATGGAGCAGAATGAAATGGGCTTTACTTCATCAGCCATATATATTAAACCAGTGTGTAATGTCACCTGGCTTTGAGAGCTACCAAAATGGTTGAACCTCTTCAGAATATTTGCAAGAATAGTTTTGCTAGAAATCAATGTGGACTGCTGCCTGGTCAGATTTCAAGTTATATTTACACATTTTAAGGGCTGTATCCTGCTGCTTTATGTTGAAAAATGAATTTTAAAATTCTTCAATTCGGCATTAAACTCTGATTAAGTCCTCAACCATTCTCTCTTTTTGTGTTTTAGCTATCTTGTATTGAGTTTTCTTTTCCAATTTTGTATTTAAAGTTTTGCTTTCTATCTTCTTTCTTTCCCACATCCACCATACAGTCCTGCCCTCTGAAGAAAAATTTACAGGTATTTTCAAATTGACACATTTTTGACATCTGTTAAACATGCATTCCATAGAATTTATGTCACATGCTATGATTTCAACTAAGCCACTAATACTATTAACATTCACGACTATAAGGAACACAAGTTTCTTAGGCTTCAAAATAAGGTTTGCATGCACTGTGCACAAACACGTCTCTCTATTCTTTGCCATAGGACTTAATACATAGAATGGGCGATGATGAGTAAAAACTGAATATGACAATTCTTCATCTGGATTTTCACTTTTAAATTTCTTATGCAAATTTTTCATACTATCAAGCAAAATAATTTATTCAATTTTTTTTCCAAAGTTCATTATTTTTTAAACATCTTGTTAGGTCTGTTACTTTTAACAAGTGCCAATCCAGTGGTCAAGCGGTCAGGGGCATGCATTTCCATCTGATCGCTGGATTGCCGGGTTGCGGGTTCGAATCCCGACAGCGGGCATGGATGTTGTCATGTTGAGGCCAAGTCAGACTTCCGCCCTTCGGGGAGCCTCTATAAAAGTGAAGCTGCAAATCTCCTCCCCTTCGCCATGGGATACCCTGGGGGGTCTTGTGGATGTGGTGCGTGGGCACTCCTTCACCACGGGGGAATTAGTAATGAACGAACTTTTAACAAGTAACAGACCTGACATTTTAATTTTTTTTTTTTTTAGTCACAAAGTATTATCATTTTTAGGCTTAAAACATCATGTCTTAAATACAGTTCATATAGTGACTTCTAACATATAGAGTGATAGAGTGGCTAATCAGTTTATAAAAGCAAATGTGGTAACAGACCTGACAACATAAAAATATACTCACTTTGGGAATATAAATCAAATGTGGTAACAGACCTGACAACATAAAAATATACTCACTTTGGGAAAAACCAAAATATATCACACCATCCTTTTAGCTTAATATGTGAATTCAAAATGGTTCTTGCTGCATACTATTTCCTGACAACAATATAAAAAACATGTGTTGCCATTTATTGAGTTATTTTGAAACTTAATACCCTTGGTAACAGACCTGACATTTATCCCAGACAGAATAAAATAAATAATAAGTGCTAGAAAAATTATATGAATTAAAAGAAAATTATATATATCCAGAACAGTAATATATGTTCTTTAAAATACATAGATTTTTTAAAATCATCTCCTATGGAAAAAAGGTCAAATATGGAAAAGAAATTTGATATTGTTGTTTTGGACAGCCTGTTTTCTGGTTTTGCTGTCAGTTAAAAATTTATATAAAAAAAAAGTTTTATGATTATTCTTATGATTTCAATCAACATTAACTCTAAAGAGTGTATAATTCTTGAAAATAAATGAATTTAAACCCAAAAAATGTTTAACTTCAAAATAAAAAAGTCTTTTTTCGGACAGCAAAAATGCCTCAATTTTGAAAATGACCTTGTAAATAAATTAAAACTGAATCCAATATCCAGCTTCGTTTTCAGTATTTCATGTCATATGCAATGTAGAACTCCAGAATACTGCTCTTTATATATAGATGTACTTATTAATTGTATTCATTTATTTATTATAAAAAATGTCTATAATTCCAGAAGAGAGGTCCTTTGAGAAAACCTTATACTGACATTGTTAAAGAAAATGCCAATTTTGAAAAATATTATAAGGTAAAAAGAATTTTGATTATTAAATTATTTTATTAACATTTATATGTTTCAGTTCAAAGTGATGTTTCAATTTTGAAATTAAATTAATTAAATTTCTACGTATATTACCTTGAGTTATTTTTCAATTATAAAATGTCTTAGCATCAACAATTCTTGACTAGCATATACATATACCAGTACTGCTTACTGCATTACTTATGCCAAAAGAAATCTGTCAGAGTTGCTTGTTTTCTCACAGATCTCACTGAGCATTGGTCTAGTTCTTTTATCACTGTGTAAAGCAAATTATAGTTGCCTCCACAAGCCTCAAAATGTGGATGAATCATGATTAAAGACTGAGTTACTTCATTAAAAGATGTGGTTGCTTCACTGGTTCATCATCACTTCGTTATCTTCCTTCTAGCAAGTTGTAGAGACCATCTTTTCATCCGTTTCTGTCTTCTTACTTTCATCTACATCTATAAATTTCAAGAGCTCCATTGGCTATCCGAAATCACCCGTCTGAAATTCTTCAAAGTTATAAATTATTCATTATCTAATTCATTATCTAAATATTCATTATCTAATTCAACTTTTAACTTCAGAAATTTTGCCTTTTTGAAACAGTTTTTTAAAGGAACACTGTCGCATGCTTTTTTAGAAAGATGCATTGCAGTGAGGAGATTGATCTTATAAATATGTGCAACTGCTAAAAAAGCAGGAGCTCTTTGATGATTTGCTGTCAATAAGGTACTTTGAATGATTTAATTATGCCTTAATCTAAAGGTTGAATTTTGCACATTGTGTATGCGGACAGAAATTGTACTTTACCATTAGAGAGAAAAATACATTTGTTACATTTTGTCACATTTCACATATTTTTTGACTTGATACATTATCCCAAAACAAAGCAGTTTGGTTTTTCAAGTATCTTAGCTGTTTTCTCTTTTTTATGATTAGGGCTGGAGTTTTTCTGCTTTAGTTTAATACAAAGTAACAATGTGATATGATCGTTTTTCTTAAATCCTTGAATTTTTTCTTTTTCTCCAGTGATAGTTGTTGCCAGTATAGCATGGTAAAACAGCGCTGTTTTTTCACAATTGAAAATACACTCTGTTTCAAAAAAATAGATGCACCCATAAGGAATTGAGCTACAGCCATGAAACTCGGTATGTATATATCGTTTGAGGAGATATGCAAATGATTAAAATTTGGGAGCAAAAATATGCTTTATTAAGAAATTGTGCAACAAGAAGGTGGCATTTTTGTAAGTGGTAAATCCTCCCCTGGCAGCTATACAGGCCGATATTCAGTGTGGCATAGTGTCAATAAAGTTGCTTATAAATATCTTTCTGTATAAGATTATTTCACAAATGTTGTAACTGGTCAGCTAATTCAGTGGTATTCTCAAAAGGATGCAATTGCTGTCCCAGCATGTCTCAGATGTGTTCTATTGGTGATAGGTCTGGGGACTTGGATAGCCATGGGAGAGTATTAAATTCTTGAAAACACTGTTGAGAAAGTTGTGCAGTATGCTGTCAAGCGTTGTCTTGTTTTTAAATGGAACCTGGGCAGCTTGACAGCATAGATAGAACAATCAGCTGCAGAATATTGTCAATGTACAAGTGAGCCATCAGATTGACTTACAGCACATCTAGAGGATGGCTGTCCCAAGAGATGACTCCCCAGACTGACACGTGATGTCCGTGTGTCACTCAACAACAAATGCGGGATTTGAATGTTGACCAGTTCTCTACACACATATGTGGCGATCATCAGCACTGAGAGAGAAGCAGGATTTGTCGCTAAGGACAATATGCCTCCAATCAGACACTGTTCAGGCTGGCCAAGTTTGGCACCAATCCAGATGGCTCTGTCTATGTTGAAGGGTCAGTGGTAGGTGTCTTAATGAATGCCAATACTTAATCTCACCTTCTGCCAGTTGTCTCCAAATGGTATCCCTTGATACAGAATGCATGAAAGATGGTAAATGTCTTCGAATGGCTTATAGCAATGTCATTGGCTCCTCTTCTGACTCCATGATCCTCTCGACCAGTTGTCAATCTAAGGTATTCTGAGTCTCTTTGACTGTTACATGTGCCTTCTTCAATTGACTGTTGCCAACTCTGAGCAACTACCATATCGCTCCAACAAAGATGGCAACTGATATGTCTTTTGGTCCAACCAGCTTCTCTTAGGCCCATGATACGACCTCTCTACAGTTGATAATTTTTTGTAAAGCCATTGAGCATGTCTCAAAGGGATCTTTGTATACAACTTGTAATATCAAAGCAGAAATTCTTGTTCTAATTGTCTGTTAGTGAAAACATCAGTTATTTTAAATGTTGTGCAATGCATCTCTCTCATGCGCATTGTGTGAGTGCTATAAGATCATTGGCACTGACAGTTTGATCATTTGCATAACTTGTAAAAAATAACATATGCATGCTGAGTTTTGCTGCTGTAGCTTAATTTTTATAGGTGCATATATTCTATTGCAAGAGTGTATTATCAGAGCTATATTTCTCAAGAATAGGCCCTAGAGTTCCTTCATACCAACGTGTCATGACCGTGTTACCTGATCTCAATTCATCATACTCCATCTTGAGTGTTAAATTGTTCCTTTGTTACCACCTATAGAGCCAACCTTTGGAAGCACAAAACTTTTCACTGTTTACACAGTTCCTTGTGATTTTTCAGCTTTTCACATAATCACGACTTCATTGATCGATGCACCTTTCACTCTTTTTGTAGAAAACCAGTCCAGTACAGCTTGGTTAATGTTGTCAAAATTTGATTTCTGCTTTCGCTTTTTATCTAAATTTCCATTTTTTGTTCATTCTTTTAATTTTATCAGCATTATGATTAATATTAAATACCTGTGTGGTGTCTGTAAAATCCAAAATCCTTTTGCAATTTTAACTTGCTTTTATTATTTTTATTGCCTCGAAAACTTTTAACTTGTTGTATAAACTCAGATCATTATGTTTCATGTTTGTCTTGCTAGGCGCTCAATGTCCATATGAAGAGAAAGCCTTTCACAATGCAATTTACAACAATGACTGGTGGCCAATGTTAAATGATCTGATTACTCTCATAGTTCTGAAAAGAAACAGGGGGCTGTGGACATTTAAAAAGGGGGGATGTCAGAAGACAAGCTTTTGCATTTCCACTTCCCAATAGGGAGATTTTGAAATTCCTTCAAGAAGGAGGGAGAATTTTTGTAAAATCAAATTTTTTGGGGCAAATTTGTTTTTATCTTGCTTCAGAACTTATTTTCATGCTAAAATTGCTTAGTCTTTATTCGATTATCTCCGAGGATGACCAGGGAAGATTATTTGTCAAAGCAAGGAAATTGCACATTGATATTTTGATTCTAGTATATTTTTGATTCTAGTCATGGATAATCAAGTCAAGTATTTGATTATCCGTGACTTGAATAAGTAGAGACGACCGTATTACCATCATGATACATAATGTAAATACCAAAATTCAAATTTACTGGGCCTATTTCAGTCCTAGACTGGGTTCCTGTCAGGGTATTTTTTATTTTGCCAGGATTTGCATGTTTATGAAATGTTTAAATTCTTATTTGAAGCATAGCATATATAATGCTTTCGAATTCTGTGTTCACATATTTTGCCTTATCAATAATGATTATTTAAAAATGTTTTTTCTCAGCACTTTTGCTGTTTTTATTTGTAGGATTTTTAGCAGCAGAGATAGGAAAGTGATGAGTATATAAGTGATAAAACAGTTTTACTGCAGACTTCTTGACTTTAATAAATAAAAAATATTTTGTGCAAAGAATAGAGAAGATTGAGCAATGCACAAACGGAATAATTATGCAATATGCAACTATTTCGAGGATATACTGGAAGGGATCCAGCATATCCTGCATTTTTATTCTATTTGTGCATAAATACATTCCTCAAAACTCTCTTCTTTAAACTGGAGTGTATAATAATAATAAAATAAAATAATTAACAGAAAAATTGCCATATCAAATAATTATTTGAGCTTATAGTGGTTAAACAGGACTAAATAAGCATGTTAAAATTGTTTGTATATGCAGTAATAAAAAGAATAAGATTCACATATTATGTTAAGCGGAAATTAGTTAAAATTTTGAAAGTGTCTGTGTGAGGCTCATGTAAATACATGTATGTACATTCTACAGCTCAGCTAAAAGACAAGTCAAATAATTTCACCCTTTATTGCGCATATTGGATTCTTTCCAAAAAATTAGAACACCTTTAAAAAATCTGGACTAACAGGATCTCCCCAACCCTTGAAAATATCAGTTTACATTAATGCTTTGATTGTTCTATTCACATAAATTTGTTTTGATGTGTTCATAGTCATTCTTAGTTAAGATTTTAATACTTTAAATATCTAGGTACAGCAGATTGTACCAAATGATGAATGGGAAAATTTCATGAAATCTTTACGAGAAAGTCTTCCCGCCACGTTCCGTATAACTGGCTATAGAGGGTATGTATTTTGTACCATGTTTTATAATACTTTTTGTTATATTTTTTAAATGTCATTTTGCAGGTTTGTAAAAATTATTTTTTTTTATTTAAATTTTTCATGTATATTTGCTACAAGTTTTATAGTAGTCAATCACCTTATGCGTAAAGGAAAAATTATAGAAGACAATAATAAGCAATATAATATATCTCCTCAACTACATAGCTAATTTTCTATGAAAATATTTTTAAACATTGAGGCTGAGTACAAAGAATATTCAATTTTTAAAAACAACAATTTTTAAAAACAATTTTCAATTTTTAAAATATTAGATTTTTCACATTGATCTCAAAGCTCCGATGGATCAAATGAGACCAAAACCAAGATTCTATCTAGAGTGAAAGTGTTCGATAATTAGGCAAAGTAGTTTTACATTTTTTATTCATTCTTTCCAATCACTGCTCCTAATATGAATTTTTCTAAATTTAAAATTTTTCCAATGCTTTGAAAATGAGAATGACAAATGAGTCCAAAACAAAGTTTCTAGCTAGAGTGGAAGTGCTCAATAATTAAGCAAAGCGATTTTGAGTTCTTTGATTATTCCTTGAATCGTGGCCTCTAATTGAATTTTTTGAAATATTAGATTTTTTCCTTGATCTAAAAAATGAGATGGATTGAATGAGACCCAAACCAAGATTCTTATTTGAGTGGAAGTGCTCGATAATTTTGAAGAATGATGCTGCTTGGTTTTGATAATCTCGGCACAGGTCGAATAATTCAAATGTTAAAATTTTTTAATTTTTCACTTGATTTTGAAAAATACAAATCAAGATTTAAACTACAGTGGAAATACTCAGTTTTGATACATCAATCAATCAGTTTAGAGCATATTATATAGACAACAAGAAAGATCAATCATGCATAAAGCATTGATTATGAAACACTTTCCAACTTCAATGCAATTTTATTTAAACATCTCTATATAAAATGCGATATATTCCTTGGTAATATTTTAAAAATTATCACAATACTACATTAATTTAATATATTTGAAAACTTAAAACTTCATCGAAAAAAATGAACTTCATTCAAATGACGGCATTGAAATATAAATTGTCTCGTTTAAACATCTCTAAAATGTGATACATTCCTCGGTAATATTTTTAAAATTATCATGATACTAGAATAATTTATTATATTTAAAATCTTCATCGAAAACAACTGAAATTTACTCAATTGACGTCATCGAAATATAGCACGCCTGGCGCTCTCTATAAAAGCAGCGTTTCATTCATAAACATTTTCCGATTCATTTCCTTCATCACAACACTATAATAATTTATTTTTTTTAAAAACTTAAGACCATGGAGGTACAAGTAATTTAACTCTATGCTTAAAACTTCATCGGAAAAATCTTTTTTAAAAATTTGCTTTTCTACTTAAAAGCAATGAATGTTTTATTTTGCTGTTTACATTTTACATAGGTGAAAAATAGGCTTCGTTGTAGAAATAATCAAATTTGGATGATCATTTAAACTCAAATATATTGTAATTACGTTGTTTCAGTATGTAGACGCACATAATTTAAGCAAAAATAAAGCGGTTTTAGGACGGATACAACACTCAATATGAATTAAAAAGAAGTTTAAAAACACGATTTTGACACAAGATGGATGCCATATTTTATTTTGAAGTGGGTCACGTGATCTCTTCATATAATGGTCACATGATCGCTTCATATAAGAGGTGTAATTATTATTTTAAGTTTTATTTAAAAAACTACTGAATGTATTTTGCTGAAATTTTTTTTATATATTTTATGGGATAATTTGAATATTAACCAAAAAAATTTCGGAGTAATATGTGAATTTTAAATCCACTTAATGTTTAAAAATTAGGTCCAATAGGGTTCAATGTATTTCATTTTTTCAACCCGGATTAAATCCAAAACTAATTGGGTGATATTATTCATTTATATTCCCATAGGTCTGACAGACCGTCTGAACAACATACTAAAATTTCATTTTGATAAAGTCATTTTTACGGCAGTTATCGTGCTAACGGACAGACAGACAGACAGGCAGACAGAATGAACAAAGTCATAAACACTTTTCAACTTTGTTGTAAAGTGTTAACAAGAAAGATCAAACATGCATAAGGCATTGATTATGAAATACTTTGCAACTTCAATGCAATTTTATTTAAACATCTCTAAAATGCGATACATTTCTCGGTAATATTTTTAAAATTATCACATTAATTTATTATATTTGAAAACTTAAAACTTCATCGAAAAAAATGAACTTCATTCAAATGATGGCATTGAAATGTAAATTGCCTGTTTTAAATATCTCTAAAATGCGATACATACCTCGATAATGTTTTTAAAATTATCATAATACTACAATAATTTATTATATTTGAAAACTTCATCAAAAACAACTGAAATGTATTCAAATGACGCCATCGAAATATAACACGCCTGGCTCTCTAAAAAAGCAGCATTTCATTCATTAACATTTTTCCATTCCTTTCATTCATCACAATACTATAATAATTTATTTTATTTAAAAACTTAAGACCATGGAGGTACAAGTAATTAAACTCTATGCTTAAAACTTCATCGAAAAAATCGTCCTTCTCTCTGTAAAATCAATGAATATTTCATTCATATCAACTATGCAGACTGCATGAGCTAAATAATTTTGCGTTAAAGAAATGCAGCAATTCTTATACAATTCATTCTACATATTTTGCTGTTTACATTTTCCATAAGTGAAAAATAGGCTTCGTTGTAGAAATAATCAAATTTGGATGATCATTTAAACTCCAATATATTGTAATTGCGTTGTTTCAGTATGTAGACGCACATGATTTAAACAAAAATAAAGCAGTTTTAGGACGGATACAACACTAAATATGAATTAAAAAGAACTGTAAAAATCACGATTTTGACGCAAGATGGATGCCATATTTTTTTTTAAAGTTGGTCACGTGATTTCTTCATATAATGGTCATGTGATCACTTCATATAAGAGGTGTAATTATTATTTTTATTTTTATTTAAAAAACTACTGAATATATTTTGCTGAAATTTTTTTTATATATTTTATGGAATAATTTGAATATTATCTAAAATTTTCGAAGCAATTTGTGAATTTTAAATCCTCTTAAAGAATGTTTGAAAAATTAGATCCCATAGGATTCAATGTATTTCATTTTTTCAACCCGGGTTGAATTCAAAACTGATTTGGAGATATTATTCATTTATATTCCCATAGGTCCTACAGACCATCTAAACAACATACTAAAATTTCATTTTGATTAAGTCATTTTTACGGCAGTTATTGTGCTAATGGATAGACAGACAGAATGAACAAAGTCATAAACAATTTTCAACTTTGTTGTAAAGTGTTAATAAAAGACAAGAAAGATCAATCATGCTTAAAGCATTGATTATGAAACATTTTCTACCTTCAATGCAATTTTATTTAAACAAGTCTAAAATGCAATACATTCCTCGGTAATATTTTAAAACTTATCACAATACTACATTAATTTTTTATATTTGAAAACTTAAACCTTCATCGAAAAAAATGAACATCATTCAAATGACACCATTGAAATATAAATTGCTTGGTTTAAACATCTCTAAAATGCGTACATTCCTCGGTAATATTTTTAAAACTATCATAATACTACGATAATTTATTATATTTGAAAACTTCATCGAAAACAACAGAAATTCATTTAAATGATGTCATAGAAAAAATAACAGGCCTGGATCTCTCTATAAAAACAGCATTTCATTCATAACATTTTCCCATTCATTTCATTCAACACAATACTATAATAATTTATTTTATTTAAAAATTAAGACCATGGAGCTACAAGTAAATAAACTCTATGCTTAAAACTTCATCGGAAACAATCGTCCTTCTCTTTGTAAAATCAATTAATATTTCATTCATATCAGCTATGCCGACTCCATGGGCTAAATAATTTTGTGTTAAAGAAATACAGCAATTCTAATGCAACTCATTCTACATATTTTGCTGTTTACATTTTACATAAGTGAAAAATAGGCTTCGTTGTAGAAATAATCAAATTTGGATGATCATTTAAACTCAAATATATTGTAGTTGCGTTGTTTCAGTTTGTAGATGCACCGAATTTAAGGAAAAATAAAGCGGTTTTAGGACGGATACAACACTCAATATGAATTAAAAAATCACGATTTTGAGACAAGATGGATGCCATATATCATTTTGAAGTGGCTCATGTGATCTTTTCATATCATGGTCACGTGATCGCTTCATATAAGAGGTGTAATTATTATTTAAATTTTTATTTAAGAAACTACTGAATATATTCCGCTGAATTTTGTTTTATATATTTTATGGAACAATTTGAATATTACCTAAAATTTTCGAAGCAATTTGTGAATTTTAAATCCGCTTAAAAAATGTTTGAAAAATTAGGTCCCATAGGGCTCAATGTATTTCATTTTTTCAACCCGGGTTCAATCCAAAACTAATTGGGTGATATTATTCATTTATATTCCCATAGGTCCTACAGACCGTCTGAACAACATACTAAAATTTCATTTTGATTAAGTCATTTTTACGGCAGTTATCGTGCTAACGGACAGACAGACAGACAGAATGAACAAAGTCATAAACAATTTTCAACTTTGTTGTAAAGTGTTAATAAAAGACAAGAAAGATCAGTCATGCTTAAAACATTGATTATGAAACATTTTCTACCTTCAATGCTTTTCAACTTTGTTGTAAAGTGTTAAAAATTGAAGCTTCAGACAGCCACAAAATTCAATACAAGGATAGCTAACTTTTCTGAGGATAGGCCTTTTTTTAACACTTTACAACGTAGATGAAAAGTGTTTATGACTTTGTTCATTCTATCTATCTGTCTGTGTGTCTGTCTGCCTGTCTGTTAGCACGATAAGTGCCGTAAAATTGACTTTATCAAAATGAAATTTTGATATGTGTTCAGACAGTCTGTGGGACCTATGGGAATATAAATGAATAATATAACTCAATTAGTTTTGGATTGAACCCGGGTTGAAAAAATGAAATACATTGAACCCTATGGGACCTAATGTTTCAAACATTTTATAAGCGAATTTAAAATTCATAAATTGCTTTGCAAGTTTTAGGAAATATTGAAATTATCCCATAAAATATATAGAAAAAATTTCAGCAAAATATATTCAGTGGTTTTTAAATAAAAATTATAATTTTAATTACACCCTTTATATGAAGATATCACTTGACCATTATATGAAGAGATCACGCAACCGACTTCAAAATAAAATATGGCATCCATCTTGTGTTCAAATCGTGATTTTTAAAGATCTTTTAAATTCATATTTGGTGTTGTATCCCTCCTAAAACCACTTTATTTTTGCTTAAATTCTGTGCATGTACATACTGAAACAACGCAATTACAATATATTTGAGTTTAAAAATGATCATCCAAATTTGATTATTTCTACAACGAAGCCTAATTTTCACTTAATGGAGAATGTAAACACCAAAAGATGTAGAATGAGTTGTATAAGAGTTGCTGCATTTCTTTAACTCAAAATTATTTAGCTCATGGAGTCTGCAATATATATGATATGATTGAAACATTCATTGATTTTACACAGAGAAGAAGATTATTTTTTCAATGAAGTTTTAAGCATAGAGTTAAATTACTTGTACCTCCATGGTTTTCATTTTTTAAATGAAATAAATTATTATAGTATTGTGATGAATGAAAGGAATGTAAAAATTTATGAATGAAATGCTGCTTTTATAGAGAGAGCCAGGCGATTTATATTTCAGTGATGTCATTTGAATAAAGTTCATTTGTTTTTGATGAAGTTTTCAAGTATAATAAATTATTGTAGTATTATGATAATTTATAAAATATTACCGAGGAATGTATCGCATTTTAGAGATGTTTAAACCAGGCAAGTTATATTTCAATGCCTCATTTGAATGAAGCTCATTTTTTTCAATGAAGTTTTAAGTTTTCAAATATAATAAATTAATGTAGTGTTGTGATAATTTTAAAAATATTACCAAGGAATGTATCGCATTTTAGAGATGTTTAAATAAAATTGCATAGCAGTTTGGAAAGTGTTTCATAATCAATGCTTTATGCATGATTGATCTTTCTTGTTAAAATTTGAATTAGTTTCAAAGTTATGAACACGAAAATCAAAATTCCATTAATTTTCAGTATTTTTTAATCTAATTTATCAAGCAGACTATTTTGCTCGGATTTCAGCAATATCTTTCCCAAGTGTTCTGCGATTATGTGTCAGTACTATCATTTGTCTATGTCAAGTGTCAGCACTATCTTTGGTCTAGATTTTGAGTGCTATAAATTTGTAATTTTCTGATATTGTAGATTTTAAAATTAATGTTTTAAATTTTAGAATATAGAATTCTTTCAATAAAAGTGTTGTCAGTATATTAAATTTTATTTTTACTTTTGACTTCAAAATCAATTTATATTTTCTGTTTTGTTTTGAGTCATGTACTTTAATCCATAAAAAGTGGTGGGACAGAAACTGGATGCTAAAATGTGAAAATCTAACTTTTAAACTAGACTTTCTAACAATGAAAACTAGATTAATAAACAAGAATCTGCTTTTTCTAACTAAAGAGAACTTTTCTTTTTTATGATTCAGGTCCCTTTTTAACACTTTACAACAAAGTTGAAAAGCGTTTATGACTTTGTTCATTCTGTCTGTCTGTCTGTCTGTCTGTCCGTTAGCACGATAACTACCGTAAAAATGACTTAATCAAAATGAAATTTTAGTATGTTGTTCAGAGGGTCTGTGGGACCTGTGGGAATATAAATGAATAATATCACCCAATTAGTTTTGGATTGAACCTGGGTTGAAAAAATGAAATACATTGAACCCTATGATACCCAATTTTTCAAACATTTTTAAGCAGATTTAAAATTCACAAATTGCTTCAAAAATTTTAGCTAATATTCAAATTATCCCATAAAATATATAAAAAAAATTCAGCAAAATATATTCAGTAGTTTTTTAAATAAAAATTAAAATAATAATTACATATCTTATATGAAGTGATCACGTGACCATCATATGAAGAGATCACGTGACCCACTTCAAAATGAAATATGGCATCCATCTTGTCTCAGAATCGTGATTTTTGCAGTTCTTTTCAATTCATATTGAATGTTGTATCTGTCCTAAAACCGCTTTATTTTTCCTTAAATTCTGTGCATCTACATACTGAAACAGCGCAACTACAATATATTTGAGTTTAAATGATCATCCAAATTTGATTATTTCTACAACGAAGCCTACTTTTTGCTTATGTAAAATGTAAACAGCATAATATGTAGAATGAGTTGTATAAGAATTTCTGTATATCTTTAACGCAAAATTATTTGGCTCATAGAGTCTGCATAGCTGATATGAATGAAATATTCATTGATTTTACAGAGAGAAGGACGATTTTTTTTGATGATGTTTCTAAGCATAGAGTTTAATTACTTGTTTCTCTATGGTCTTAAGTTTTTAAATAAAATAAATTATTATAGTATTGTGATGAATTAAATGAATGGGAAAATGTTTATGAATGAAATGCTGCTTTTATAGAGAGAGCCAGACATGTTATATTTCGATGGCGTCATTTGAATACATTTCAGTTGTTTTTGATGAAGTTTTCAAATATAATAAATTACTGTAGTATTATGATAATGTTAAAAACATAACCGAGGAGCCAGGCGATTTATATTTAATTGACGTCATTTGAATGAAGTACATTTTTTTCGATGAACTTTTAAGTTTTGAAATATAATAAATTAATGTAGTATTGTGATAATTTTTAAAATATTACCGAGGAATGTATCATGTTTTAGAGATGTTTAAATGAAATTGCATTGAAGTTGGAAAGTGTTTCGTAATCAATGCTTTATGCATGATTGATCTTTCTTGTTTAGATTGTATCAAAGGAGCTTATTTAGGATATATTATGCTCAGGTTGTACAATTTTCATGGTTGCACATGGAAAAAAAGAAGAGTTCAGGAATGATTTTGATTCAAAACAGTTGATTTGAAAATTGAGTGATCTGTATTATTTACATAGAGTGGATACTTATTTAGGACCCGGGCAACACCGTGTAATTTGTTCTGATGCTGATATAAGTTTTAAGTTCCTTGATAAATAGAACAAAGGGAATTTGAAACCTGTTTATGTCTGTGACTTCCTATAATTCAAATAGAATTAACAAATTTGCTGAATTTTTTTTCTGGTTTGTTAAGCTTCATTGAGAGCAGATTTATAGCTGAAAAATTTTCAGTTTTTGTAATTTGTTTAAAGGCATTTTCAAGTTATATTGTGTCAAGTTTCTAAATAAGAAATTATAGATATATTTTCAAAAACACAAAACTGACTTATAAGGGATGTTCTCAAAATTCGAAGACACTGCTGCCATTGCATATATTGGTTATTCCATGCTGATGAGCAGATTATAAGTTTGAAACCGGTCCATGAATACTGGTATCTGCAGTGGGAGTGTTTTCCTTATCAATATATTTTGTTTCTTGTTTCACCTCCCACCCTATTTGAGCAGACAACTGTTTCTCTAATATACTACATAGATACAAATAATTGATACAGTTGCAAACAAATGAAGTAATCTCTCAACACCTGTTTAGAAACACAGGGTCTGATTTACCCCCCCCCCCCCTCTTTCACCCTGATTTATTCTTATACTTTCTGTATTGTGGTTTTCTCACCACACTGTGTCAAATAATAGGATAAAATGTTGTTAGCACAGAAGCAGAGATAAGTCGTTTTGGTATGGCAGATATTTAAGATGGGAAATTTAGAAGCTTTTTAAATAGAATGCTTATATTTAAAAAAAAAAAAAAAATCAAGTTATTAGCATTTTTATGAATAGAAAAGTCAAATTTCTAGGTCTTTAAGATTATTTTACTACTTGAATCACCTCTATAAAGTACAATTCGTGCATAAGAAGTTTTTTAGATAATGCTTGTGATGGCATATTTTATTAGATTTCATGTTGTATTGCATTTTTTATGTGGATTTAGAATTTACACCTGAAAAAGGTATGAGAACTATATTTAATTAGCTTATAAAATTTTTGTCTGCTAAGAACCTAATTTGAACATGTATTTTTATTTTATATGCACACTTGATTCTTTTTGTAATTTTATCATATTCTATACTACTTTCTCATTTTATAATATCTCATTTTTGAGCCAGATGCAAATTGTCAGTAATAAGAATTTTTTTCAGGCAGGCTAAAGCTCTTTTAAATATAATCAAAGGAAACTATTTTGAAAATCTTCTAAATATAAATGAAGACTCGTCTGACCAGTATAAACCTTATGCCTTGCCATGGTATAAATTTATTTCTCTTAATATTATTTCCAGTGTTCCCTTAAAATATTATATTCAATTTTTATTGATGCAAGGAAACATTGTATGTTATGCTAATTTGGTCTTATCAGTTGATACTCTTATGCATTATGTATAAACACTATTTTAATTTTAATGTACTATTGAAATTTCTGAATCATATTTGTTAGATCTGATGTATATAAATATTTTGTCTTAAATATTAATTGATTTTCTTGCAAGTTGTATTTTTCATCTTCAAAATGATAAACTGTTGATTTTCAGACTTTCACTGATTTTCACTTTTTCAGACTCTATCTCCATCAATATTATTTTGTTAAAATATCATGCTTTTTCTAAAGTAATGAGTTTGTGCAAAATCAATCTTATGCCTCAAAAATCTGTCTTATCACAAAATTTAATTTTTAGAATAAATAATTGTTTATTTAAAAATATTTAATTTAGGGCATGTCAGGTATGGGTTCAACTTTTGTTGTGTATAAATTGAATTCACCTTAGCCAAGCTTGAATTTTAGAATAGAATTTTTTTTTATATAAATGAAGAATTTTTTTTTCCTGAGTGTAATCTTACATCTAGAGCAGAAAGGGTGTATCTGTAAACAGATTAAAGGTGTAAACCCCCCAGGTCATCCCTGTCAGTGGAAATTAACCCATAACGCTTTACTAATGTAGGCATGATGCTGTGTGTCACAAAGGGAAAATATTAATAATTTCTAAGATAACTGAAAGATCCATTATGGAATTATTTAGACTACAATTTCATATGATACCTAGTTTGTGTTTGAGTGATAAATATTTAGAAATATTGAAGTTTTTTGGAATTGCCTTGTAGTGTAGGAGTCTCAAGTAGGGTCCGGTTTTCCAATATGGCCTAGTGTCGTAATTTTAATTATTTTCTATGGAGCTTGATTGCACCATAAACTAGATCTTCATGATGATAGAGTATAAGCGTAAGCATGCTAGTTGAATTCGAGTACATAGGTGATGCCAATAGCAGTTGTAGTGAGATTTTCATAAGGAGAAAGACATCTTATTTTTTTTCTAATGAAGTAATATTTCATATTATCTTTTGTTAATAGTATTTAATGATGTACAGAGGCTATTCACACATTTTTATAACAAATTTAAAGCTGTATAATTAAGTTTGAAGTAACAATATTTATTTCTTAAATGTTTTATCTGATAGTCCTTTTCTTGGATTATCATTCTACATCTTGATTTCCAAGATTTCTTAAAGTTATGAGTAATATTTTATTCCACTCCTCTTTCACACTTTTCCTTATCCGGCCGCCCATACTGCTGCTCTTAGTCTACGGATGAATCGTACGGCCTGGGCTTTCGACACTTTTTCATAGTCCATCCATTGTTTTAGGTTTGCATATAGAATGTTTTCTTTTTAACAATCCAAAAGCACAGTAATTCATTGGTGGCACATCAGGGGAATCTTGAAAGAATATGAGCAAAAGGTATAGCTTTAACACTTGTATCGTGCCATTTTTTCAAGAAATTTAGTGGTAGATTTTGATGTGTGACTTGTACTTTTTTCCTGATGAAGTTCTATTCTATTAAAACTCTGTGGAATGGCATTTTTTCTTCAAATAAAGGAGTTAAAACATTATCTTGGTAATATGTTGAATTGATTTTGACATTTTTTAAAACTTTTCTTAACTTTAATTTACCTTTATACGAAAAGCCAGCAATAATCACGAATCCTTTACTGAAACCTTTTGATTTTTGGAATCAAGTTTTTAAGTTATTGTTTCCTCTTTTGTGATAGTAAGTTAATCTTTTTTTGTTACGGTCATGTAAATAGATACATTCTTTATCAATTGTCACAATATATTTCCATCCACCATCGGTTAAATGATTTTCATATAGAATTCTACAGCATGGTTTGTGCTCAGTCACATGTTTAGGCAAAAGGAGGTGAACATTATACTCTTTAACTTTTTTAAGGTTTAAATCTTTATTTATTATCTTGTTTGCAGTCACTACAGAGGTATTTAAAGACACTGTAGTTGTTCTTTGTTGGTGGATTTCATTTTTAGACAATACTTTATTTTTTTAAGATAGGTTTAAATGACATACGAGGATGGATCCAAAAAAAAGGTTACAAGGGTAATAAAAAATTATTTATTAATAATAGATAGAAAATACAAAATGGAATTAAGAGACATATTTGGCGATCACTTTTCCACATAATCACCAAATCTATTTAGGCATTTATCTGAATGCAGGATCAACTTGTTTAACCCGGCTTGGTAGAAATCACGTTCCTGTCCATTGAGCCAGTTCTCGGCAGCTGTTTTCACATCACTGTTTGAAGAGAACCTTGTTCCAGATAAGTGTTCCTTCAATTTTGGGAATAGGAAATAGTCACTGAGTGCCAAATCTGGGCTGTATGGGGGGTGGCTCTAGACTTTCCACTTGAACTTTTGCAGCAATTCGAGTTTAGCAAGCAGTATGGGGCCTGGCATTGTCATGCAGGAGAATGACATCATCACTCAACATACCAGGGCATTTCCGTTGGGTGGCTTCACGTAACCTTGTCAAAGTGGTATAATAACAATTGGCAATAACGGTATGGCCATGCTCCAGATACTCGATCAGGATAACACCGCAGGAATCCCAAAATATGGTTACCATAACCTTACCGGCAGAGGGTGTAACCTTAAACTTCTTTCTCGTTGGTGATCCAGCATGTTTCCACTCCATACTGGCTCTTGTGGGGATGAAATGATGAAACCAAGTTTCATCCCCAGTAACAAAGTCATCAATGAAGTACTGGCCGTGAAAATGGTAATGTTGAAGAAATGTGCGACTGCACATCATTCGTGTGGCTTTCTACTCCTCGGATAATGCATGTAGTAACCAGCGGGCCCATACCTTTGAATATCGCAAGACATCAGTAACGATACACTGCACGGTACCATAGCTCAATCCCAGCTCTGACGCGATTGCACTCAGAGTTACCCGTCAATCATTTTGAATCATTTCTTCAACTCGTACTGTGTTGATTTCTGTCATTGAAGAACTTGGATGGTCGCTCGCTGCCCTATTGCGGTTTTCCATATCCTCCCTGCCCGATTAAAAAGAGCGACACCATTTCGCTACATGCTGTCTGCTCATTGCTTCTTCACCATAAACTTCCATGATTTGACTGTGAATTTCTGATGCGGACACATTTTTTGCCCATAAGAAACAAATCACGGCCAAGCGAGACCACTTTTCTAAACGTCTTGCCATTTCAATCGCTCTGATGCGTCTGCGAACTTACACTACCTACCCGCACAGCCACTGTAAGACAACTACCGCCATCTGTCTCCACTCTGGGGAAAAATATTCCCTCCACAATAATTACTTTTCAAATGCTGCTGCTTTTAAACTTTTTTTTGGATCTACCCTCTTACAGTCTTTGGGTATTCCTCCCTTATTCTTTTTCCAGTTAAAAGCAGTGCTTTATGTTTTTTCCCTTTATTATTAATAATATTACTTATTTTGTATTTAGAAATGTGAATTCCATTGTTTTCATATTTTTTTAAATTACGAAATTTTTTTTTTCTCTTTGGAATGAGCAAAAATGTAGCCTGCAATGCAAAGTTTATTTACATGTGCCATTTTTAAAATAAACAAAATTTAACTACAGCAAATTATAAAGTAGCCTTTATAAAATGAGCTGTTTCTAAAATTTTTTTTTGAATTAATTTAAATTTTGCTCTTTTTTGTAATAAAATTGTGTAAGTAGCCTCTGTAAAATGGGATATTATATAGTTATTTTAACCTGTTATAAGATACAATGTGTGTGTTTTTATCATATTTGATTATTTTAGCTGTCTGGGTGAAAACAGAAGTGCACAATGTATCCAGGTTCCTATTCCATTAACTTTAAAGTGTGCCATTTATATCAAAAGACCAAGGACTATTATGGGAAATATCATGTTATTAAATAATTTAATTTATTAAAATTTTGATGGTCCATGTTACATGCACTTACATACATGTGCCTTAAACTTTAATGTATGTAGTCATTTTTCAATCGGGAAAAATTTTCAGTAATTTATATTTCTTATAAGGGACTTTCTTACATTTCTACTTTCTAACTAATGTTTGCCTTTGTTAGAGTAATAAAGTGTTTTATGGTTTTTTGTTACTACCAGGAGGTTTTTAGTAATTTTTCCGTAATGTACAAAGCGGGTGATATTGGAAGCATCCTATTTCAATTTATTGCATTTTTGAAGCAACAGTCACAGAAACTAAGTATTTTTCTTAGTTGTGCACTTAACCCTTCTAACCAACAACTTTGTTTATTTCTTAGAAAATTATTTTGTAATTGGTAAAGAAACATTATTTTTTTAAAATTCATTTAAGTTTTATTATTTTTTGCCCTGCCCAATTTTGGATGGTCCTTAATTTATATAGGCTTTTTTGGGCCGAATAAATGTTAAAGAACAATGCAATATCTTATTTTATTAATGTATTTCTTTAATGTTTCTCATCTAGGTATCCTGGTGATCTAGCATGGCAGATGAAGTTGTCTCGTGTCACCATACGATCATCAGAATGCTTGAGGCAGTTGCACAACTTTCTTGTTTCAGAAACAGAAACGGTAAATATCTAAAAATTAATACTTGGTATTGTTAAAATAAATAAACTTTGCTATTAAACTTTTAAATATAGAATAATTATAATATTAGTTTTGGAAGCAAAATGAACAGCATTTACTAAGTCAAATAAAAAAAAGAAATATAATGTGGGCAGCATATGACTTTCCCTACATGATAATGCAATGACTTATTTCTTTCATCACAAAATAATAATTTTAAGATATACAGCACTATTTTTAAAGTTGAATTGTACGTTAAAATTTAGTACTTTTCTTGATGACAACATGTAAAACTATTTCTAAGGGCCAAATGGATATATAAAGTCATTCAAATCTAACTTGACAATTGAAATTTATCATTTACAAAGCAATATATTAAATGATTTTAATAATTGAAAGATAATATTTTATTATATAAAATAGATAGTTTGAGTTCCAATTGATATATTCCTAAAATTCAAAATCCAAATTCTAATTGTTATTTTCCTATGTCAATCTAATTATGATTTTCATATGTCAATAATGTATTTAACTTTTTATAATGTAATTTTAAAGGCAAATCTTATTCTATCATCCATCTTAACCATTTAATCATCATACGCAAAGCCGCCAAATGTGTGTACAAATACATAAGGCCTTACCACAATGTTATTAGTATTGAATTAGCATAATGTAAATTAAAATGTGTTGCATTTGGTGACATTATTGGTTAAAACAAATGATTTATTCATATTCACATGCAGAATTCTTATCAAAATACTATTGACATGTAATTAATATCCCTTGAAGTAAATGGCAATTGGCAAATTGTTTACCATCAAAATATAAAACAATTGCAAAAGTTGATATCCCATATTAGCGGTCTTGCTGGAGAAATGAGATATGCTTTTAGTATTCCTATGAAAGAAACTCATTTTCTGTTTTAAGCTGATTACATTAAACAACAAATTTTTACTTTTTGTGTGCCTCTGAGATTAAACCGAGTTACCATTATGTTGTTGGGCTGCTAAATAATAATATGCCCATTAAAGTTTCAGATTATCTCTAGTTTTTGATGTATCTGAAAAACAAGTTTTACAAATTTACATTTACATATAGATCCAGATTTACAACTAGGAAAACCTAGGGCATTATGGGGCCGCATGTATTGAATTATATATATTTTTTAATATTGAAATTTTATCTGGCTTATGGCAAAATTGTAATGCAAATATATATATATATATATATATATATATAATAAAAATTATATGAAATTCCAATGATAGATTAGATATATTAATAATAATATTTTTTTAACTTATTCACCATTTGCATTTTTTATTTTGGATACAAAATAATTCTTTTATCTCTAGCCATCTTTAAAACCTGCTAGGCACCATGTATTATTAGTACTCAAAATGTAGATTCCTCAAAAATTTTAATTTTCACCCCTATTCCAATACTTTCTCTATACGTTAAGGCTATAGGAAAGGCAAAAGCAGTGAGAAATTTTGGGTATTGTGAGGTCTCCCATCAAGGCTGACCTAAAGCCTCAAAAAATGCAGTAATGTTTACATACTCTATTATAATCCTCATATAGGAAATCTGTTACTTGTAATGAGTTTTTGAAACATTTCTCATAAAAAGTCCAGCAATAGCCTGCTAGTACTGTGCTGTACTCCATTTCTCAAAGTATCCACTCCCCCTTATTTTAAAAAACTAGAACTAAACATTGATTTTTAAGCTCATATTCATGATCATCATGTTTAAATTAGTGTAAAATAGCTAATTTTGTTTTGGAGACATTTTGGATGTTGTCCAATATTATCAATAAAGTTTATTAATTTAAGTGTCAGAGTACACAATGTAGACAATATCTACCAAAATAATTTACAACTAAGAAACTTTTATTTCAATTATATATTATTTGAAATAGACATATAAAATGCTTTCTCTTCAAATAAATGAAGGAATATTGTGTTGTGTGCTGAACACAAGGTGGCATCCAATATCTGAAAAGTGAGACAGATTTTCCCCTTGTACATGCTGGCATATTGTTTAGGAAATATATATCACAAAATGTCTACTCCACCAGCAGATATTGCATTGGAAATGGAACTCAAAAAGAACGCATGCACATCTTCTATCATTTAACTGTCGTAGACTGGGAAAAAGGAGTCTAAACTGCAGGATTTTTTGGAAAAGTGGTAGTTCTCTTATAATGCCTTCTCTCTCCACGACAGGACTACTTCTTTTTTTGATTTTTATTTGTCTGAATCGTTTTGTTTCCATAAACATAATATTTATTCATAATCACAGAATCTATTATAAAAGGAATCAATATTTGGAAGAAATTCCCATTGTAGATAGCAGCATTCATGGACTAGTTTCATGCTTATTATGTGCTTGTCAGCATGTAATGGCAGATATCTACAATGTTGCTTTTGCACTTTCTTGAACTTTGCCTTTGCAGCTCCATGTGACCTGAGCTAAGTTGTAAATAAATTTTATGGCGGCTATGTGAAAGGACTGAAATTGCTAGTTCCTGTAGAAGTTTGTAAAAATTGGGACTTAGTTTCTTGCTGCCATTGCAGATATTGGTTATTCCATGTTGGTATTTGCAATGGAAGTGTCTTCCGAATAGTATTTATTGTTTAAGGACTCTGGAGAGACATTTTTAAAGTTAATACCAAATTTAGAAAATTTCTGTTATTGGTGTTTTGATATTTTTGATACAGTTGGAATTTTAGTATGTGAATTTTAAATTTAACTTGTGAAAAAGTAAATATTGGTAAGTGGTATATTTATTTTCCTTGATTTTTATATGCTAGTTAAAATAGAGTTTCTCATGTATTGTGTTTTTCATTTTTGAAATGATTCCACAGATAAATGCAAAACCAGGGTTCAACTGTGACAAAATATCATTCATTTATTTTCATTGTAATTCAGTTATATTTATTTTATTTTATTTGTAACCTTATTAAAGTATACAGCATGAAACTTTTTATTTGCTAATTTTGGTCTCTGGTTTTATGTATCCAAATTATTTTATCACGCTTCACCAGTGCTAGATCAGGGTGGCCACTCAACCTGGAAACCGGGAAAAGTCAGGGAATTTTAGAATGGTCAGGGAAAACCAGGAAAAGTCAGGGAATTTTGTGAAAATTCTGGATTTTTTTTACTAGTTGTCCATATAAAAACAGAACTGCCCAGTTTGTATGCCATTTTCGAAAAATTTCGCCAAGTATTATGCTGTATTCGCAATCGCTAAATGAAGGTTGCCATGTGTCCATTTGATTCCGTATAAAAGCGAAAATGCGGAGTTTGTGTGCCATTTTGGACAAATATCGCACAATACATATACATATACATATAAGTACATATACAATACATATACATATAAGTACATAGATGCTAACTTTTACGAATTTTCCGTTGTTTGTACGGATTTTTACTTCATCTTACGGTTTTACGGACATTACTCCCAAAACTACAAAAAATCCCGTGAAATCCATGCATCCAACTATTCAGTTCATATTCCCTGCTTTGCTGAGAATCCAAAATTATCAGTTTGCATCCATTTACTTCTTCTAATGATTTCATATCAGAACAATAGACTTAATTTATTTTTATAGTGCGCGTAAAAATAAAGAAATATTTTACTAAACAAATTATATTTTTTTCTTAAATTATAAGATTGCGCAATTCAGTCCTTTTCGGGCTTTGCTGAGAGTACACAATTGTCTTTTTCCATCCATCTCCATCCCCTTATTATTGGTTGATTATAAATCCCCATATTTTGGTTGATTATAAAGGCTAATATTTTAATTATTTTCACATAAATAGTACGATCATGAAATTCATTTTTTTTTCACAGGCGTTGCTGAGAGTACACAATTATCCTTTTCCATCGATCTCCATCTCCCTATTGTAGCACATTAACTTGACTAAACAAGATTATTTTCATATTTTGGTTGATTATAAAGGTTAATTTTTTAATTATTTTCACATAAATAGTACAATCGTGAAATTCAGTTTTCTTTTTCGCGGATGTTGCCGAGTGCGACATTATCTTTTTCATCGATCTCTATCTCCCTATTGTTGCACATTAACTTGACTAATCTAGCTTATTTTCATATTTTGGTTAATTATAAAGGTTAATTTCCTAATTATTTTCACATAAATAGTGCCATTCAGTTGTAATTGACTCAGTTAAGTTAGCAAAACTAAATTTTGAACTTATTCTAAGGTTTTAAAATATATATTGTCAATATACGTAAAATCTTACTGATGGTCGATGCGGTTTTACTGAAAACGCCTGATTTTTCTACTGATGACCCCTTGCAAAGGTTGGCATCTCTGTATATTATATACATTTTACTATATTTTTTTCTATTTTAATGGCATTCTTTTGACATTGCTGAATTGAGATTAATTATTCAATGGCTGTGGCTTGTTATAGTGTAGTTATTGCATATCTTTAATGATCTCTGTCATTGTGAGCAATTTGCAATGCCCATATTTAAGGACATCAGTTTAGACTATTTTTATTGTCTTCAATGAAAACCATTAAATTCTTTTAAATATTTCAGTAGTCCAATTTTACTGCATATACATGAATTTTTTATTAAAAATATCAAAATTTATTTGTAAAAAAAAAAAAAATATGTGTATTTTTATCTCCTGATTTAATATAACTTTTTTTTGGATAGTGGAGTTAAATTGTTAAGATTCTTTAATCAAATTTGTAACTAAATAGGGACGTGCTCGCGTTTTATCTTAAAATTACTGGTCTGGAATTTCTTTTCAATTCACCTGGGAAACCTGGAAAAATCAGGGAATTTCAATATGTCCGAAGAGTGGCCACCCTGTAGATACACATTTATAGTAGTTTGAGAGAGTGTTATGTCATATTTAATGCTGCATCCTGTTTTGTTCCTGTATTTATGACATATTTGTTTGTTTTTCAGGGAAATATAAGCAGACAGGAAACTGTGAGCATGATTCCTACTCTTCTGTTGGGTGTGGAGCCACATCATAAGGTTTTACAATCTGCTTATTCTTGTTGCTACATTCTTTACTTGCAGACAAATCCGGCATTGCTCGTAATTTAAAATGTGCAAATTCTAATAATTGTCTGAATAATATTTTTCCTCCAAAAAATATTGTTAAAATATTTAATTTAGTCCTCTAAAAAGGTGTATACAAATCCCTGTTCTCTTAAAACAGAATTATTTGTACAAGCAGATCTAAAGAATGAAAAAATCCTAGTCCCATTTGTAAACCAATTTATTAAAAAGTAAAAAATGGAAGTTTGATTGACATATGCCAGAATGAAAATGCTAAGATGGTAGCAAAAGTTCCATATCATTTTTATCCTGTTTCAAAATTACATAATAGAAAATATATGAATTTGAAAAATTTATGATAAAATGAAACAGATGACTTAAGAAATTGAAAATACCAATATTTTCCGTAATATTATATCTCAAGACTGAAATGGATACTACACCCATTCATTTACAAAATTTATATATATATATATATATATATATATATATATATATATATATATATATATATATATATATATATATATATATATATATATATATATATATATATATATATATATATCGATGTCTTTGTTATTTGAATCATATAAATAAAATACAAACCATTTGCCTAATAAATACATTTGATTTAATTTCATTGCAAATCTACAAGTTATAATTCTTTTTGAATAAATTTTTGGAAAATCATAATTTTCTTTTTCTTCTATGATCGGGTTATCCACTTGAAATTGGAGCTTTATAAAAAATGTAAACATTTTGGATACTTATACCTCTGAATCTAATAGATAAAAATGTAAACAATTTATACTTGTTTTGTCCAGAGTAGGGTACCATTTTTTCATATACAAAATTAATTTCAATATTTTGTTATTTTTAATTATTTATTTCAAAAAGAACATAAAAGTTTTATTTGAGCAAGTTTTTGATTAACTTTGCTGTCTTTCAATTGAAATATCTTCTCAACTGCAAAAGATTGATCTAAACAGTAAGCAACAAAAAGTTCAGTATGAAATCCAGTTTTTAGATGAATAATTTTTCACAAAGATCTTATATTTTTCAACCAAAGCAGATTGAAAATGATTGAAAGTTGAAGAAGATTGAAAATTTTTCGTTTTTAAAATTTGTATGATGTTTATATCTGGAAAACTGAAAGTCTTATAATTAATAAGTGAATAGTTTGCAGTCTTTTAAAAGACCTACAAGGATATATAATTGGATTTTGAATCAAGTTCTTTGTTTTCAATATACAGTGTTTGAAATCTTGATATTTTCATATTTTGAAAAGGTAGATATTTTGGATGAACAGAAAACGAGTAATTTGTAGCTATTTGAAAGCCTTACAAAGTTTATATAATTGGAACTTTTTTGGATTTTTATTTTACAAAACATTTTTCACGCAAAATCATTTCAACTTTATCAGACTGGAACTACCACTGTTTTTTTTTTATAAACAAGAAATGCATGTGGAAACAAGAAATGCTAATAAGCAATTATTAGAAAATGAACAATTGCCCTTCACTGCTTTCGAACAGCAGCTAGTAGCTTAATTTTCACTTATGGAGAATGTAACACATGAAGCTGTAAGATGAGTTGTATAAGAATTGCTGAATTTCTTTAATGCAAAATTATTTAGCTCTGGAGTCTGCAATGTAGCTGATATGAATGAAACATTCATTGATTTTACATAGAGATGCAGACGATTTTATAGCAGACTTTTTTGATGAAGTTTTAAGCATAGAGTAAGTTACTTTTACCTCCATAGTTTAAAGTTTTTAAGTAAAATAAATTATTGTAGTATTGTGATGAATGGAATGGAAAAAAGTAAATGAATCAAATATTTACTTCTTTTTCGTAGAGAGCCAGGCGATTTATATTTCAATGATGTCATTTGAATGAAGTTCATTTTTTTCAATGAAGTTTTCAAATAAAATAAATTATTGTAGTATTGGGATAATTTTAAAAATATTACCACTGAATGTATCGCATTTTAGAGATGTTTAAATAAAATTGCATTGTATTTGGAAAGTGTTTCATAATCAATGTTTTATGCATGATTGATCTTTCTTGTAGTAAATATTAACTTGGGAAAAAAACATAGCTAAAATACTCGAGGGTGATACCTATAATTCATCTTTTAATGAAAATAAATTCTTACAAATATCATAAGTTTTAAATTTCAGCACTGTTACCTCTGTTGAAGTTGAAAGATCATTTTCCATTCTAGAACACATTCTAGAATGCAGTGACAAAAGGTGTAAAGTTTAACTTTCTAGAATTAAAAAAAAAAAAAAAGATCTAATAATTAAGTGTAACCATGAAAATAAATAAGGGATCTGATAAATAATTTTGTAAAATTAGCTAAATACCTTTATGCAATTTGAATATTTTCAAATAGTATTTTTACTGCCTATTTTCAAGTTTTATTCTGCTTATTTGTCTGCTTATTTTAGTACTATTTACTGTTTGAACTTCCGAGCTTTAGTTATGACTATGTTTTTGCCTTTTCATGCATTGTATTTGCAAATTGCAGTTCAGTGTCTATACATGAAATATTCTCCTTGTTCTAACACGTTGATACATATACAATAATATTACATAGGTTTGTAAATTAATTGCATAAAAAAAAATAACAAAATTGCAAATGAGGGAGGGATAAAACTAAAACTAGAAATTAAAAGTAAAAAGTAAATTATGAGAAAAAGCTAGTTTTCCAATCTTCTCCTCTACACAACAGTGGCACACACAAAAGCAGAAAATTAATTTTAATCACTCACAAAAATTGAACCCAATTTAGGGCATCGGCAGATTTAATTCAAAGCTATATAAATCTTATTGTCCAAAATTGATATTATGAAAATTTTTGAAATTGAAATGAAAGTGTAAGTAGGTGAAATAGTTTTGACAATTTCGCATAATATCTATTTTGGATAATGATAAGATTCATGCTTTGAACTGAATCTGACTACATCCTCAAAGTGATTCAATTTTGTGTGTGATTAAAATTTATTTTTTATTTTTCCATGTGACAATGTTGTGTAGGGCTGAAACTAGCTTATTTTTCACAATTTATTTCTAAATTTTTGATAATTTTGTATATTAAACTTAGTTAATATAGATAATTAATTTTAATTAACTTTGGAATATTCAGCATTTTGTAATGTATACTTAATAACATGAGACTAATTTTTAAGGTACTGGATATGTGTGCTGCTCCAGGTTCAAAAACCGCCCAACTCATTGAATTCCTTCATAAAGACGAGGAAAAAATTCCAGGTATTTTTTATACTTATATATACTATCTATTTATATATATACATGTATCTATATATATACATATATATAATAATAAAAGTTTAAAAATCCAATGAAAGAATAGAGAGAAGTTTCAATTAAAAAAACCCCAATATTATAAAATGCCTTACAAATAAAAGTATTTTATTTGTAAGGCATTTTGTAATGTTGGGGTTTCTGAGTTGAAACTTCTCTCTATTCATTCCTTGGATTTTTAAACTTTTATTATTATTGAAAACATTATATTTATATGCTGCATTTGTACAGTAAAATAAATGCATTTTGTTTTGTCATTCTTTTTTACTTAATATCTTTAGTATTTTTAACTATTCATATTTGCAAAGTATCCTTAATTCTTTTAGTATGCTTCGGTATATATGACACTTATATATATATATATATATATATATATATATATATATATATATATATATACTTTAAATTGTGATTTTTGTATCCTAATATTCTTCTCATCCCCTTTTCCATTGTAGTGATATGTTACCTTCTATCTTTATCCTTAGTCTTTGTCTATAGTTACTCATTTGTAACAGATATGCTAGAGATGGTTTTTTTTGTACATACAGTAGTTTATGCATAATTTTCGATTAAAATCTTTCAATTTTTATTTATATATATATATATATGCATCTATGTTTAAATTTACATTCATTTAAGGCTGCCATCTCACCGAATTTTTCCAGATTGGTTTTTAGAAGGATTTCCTTTATTAACTCCTTTTAAAAAAAACCTAAAATACAGATTTTGAAATAAAATTCATATATATTTTTCAGAAAAATCCCTAGACTTGTCAAGGAAAAATAATATTTTTGCAATTTTTGTAGGTTTTGAAGAATATTGACCTTTCAAAAAATAAAATAAGAAATATTGCTTTATGAGTTATAACATATAGGGGCGAGAGAGAGAATGAAAGGAGCACCAGCATTTATTTCTTAAATTAAACTATTATATCATTCACCTAACAGGCTCAACAGATAGTGTTAGGTATTGTCTTTCTATCATTGCTTCATCCATTTCTATCTGCTGAGTTATAGATGAATAATATAATGATTTCATTTAAGAAATAGATGCTAGTGTCCCTTTCTTTCCCTTGTTTTCTCGCTTTTCTACTATTTGATAATGTGAGAAGAAAACAGAAATCCCTTTCTTGTATTTACTACTATGTTTAGTATTTACTAAGTATTACTGTATTTAAATCATTGCTGATATTCCTTGTTTTTCTAATAAATTAATATTGGAAAAACCTTTCACTTTATTTTGAAGGGTTGGAAGTTATTATGTATTATATATGTAAAGAGTGTTTTAGAGTGCACTAGAATGACAGAAGCGATCATTATGACCGCATAGCTACATTGAGAAACTATTCCTCCAAAATGGTTAATTGAAATTTTATGACTTTTCTTATTTTCTTAAAGTTATTGAAAACACAGAAGAAAATAAGAAAAGTTATAAAATTTCAATGGACTGGGATTAGTTGTTTTGGAGGAATTCTTTCTCAAAGTAGTTATGCGATTAAAATGGCAGCTTCCGTCATTCTAGTGTTAACACTTTCCAACAGAGTTGAAAAGTGTTTATGACTTTAGTCATTCTGTTTGTTTGTCTCCGTTCGCATGATAGCTGCCTTAAAAATGATTTTATCGAAATGAAATTTTAGTATGTTGTTGAGATGGTCTGCTGGATGTCTGGGAATGAAAATGAATAATATCACCCAATTAGTTTCGGATTGAACCCGGGTTGAAAAAAATAAAATACATTGAATCCTATGGGACTTAATTTTTCAAAATTTTTTTAAGTAGAGTTAAAATTCACAAATTGCTTCGAAAATTTTAGGAAATATTCAAATTATTACATAAAATATATAAACAAAATTCAGCAAAATATGTTGGGTAAAGAAATTTAAATAATAATTACACCCATATAAATAAAAAAATTTAAATAATAATAATAAAAAATAAAAAAATTTAAATAATAATTACACCCGTATTATATGAAGAGGTCATATGACAGGGTGGGCCACTCAACCTAAAAACCGGGAAAAGTCAGGGAATTTTAGAATGGTCAGGGAATTTTGTGAAAATTCTGGATTTTTTTTTTACTAGTTATCCATATAAAAACAAAACTGCCCAGTTTGTATGCCATTTTCGAAAAATTTCGCCAAGTATTATGCTGTACTCGTAACCGCTAAATAAAGGTTGCCATGTGTCCATTTGATTCCTTATAAAAGCAAAAACGCAGAGTTTGTGCACCAGTTTGGACAAATGTCGCCAAGTACAAAGATGCCAACTTTTACGGATTTACCATAGTTTGTACGGATTTTTACTTCATCTTACGGTTTTATGGACATTACTCCCAAAACTACGGAAAATCCCGTGAAATCCATGCATCCTACCATTCAGTTCATATTACCTGCTTTGCTGAGAGTCCAAAATTATCAGTTTGCATCCATTTTCTTCTTCTAATGATTTCATATCAGAACAATAGACCTAATTTATTTTTATAGTGCACGTAAAAATAAAGAAATATTTTACTAAACAAATTAATTTCACTTAAATTATAAGATTGCACAATTCAGTCCTTCTTTTCGGGCTTTGCTGAGAGTACACAATTGTCTTTTTCCATCCATCTCCATCCCCTTATTATTGCACATTAACTTGACTAAACTAGCCTACTTTCATATTTTGGTTGATTATAAAGGCTAATTTTTTAATTATTGTCACATAAATAGTACGATCGTGAAATTCAGTTTTTTTTTCACGGGCGTTGCTGAGAGTACACAATTATCCTTTTCCATCGATCTCCATCTCTCTATTGTAGCATATTAACTTGACTGAACATGATTATTTTCATATTTTAGTTGATTATAAATGTTAATTTTTTAAATTATTTTCACATAAATAGTACGATCATGAAATTAAGTTTTATTTTCATGGCTGTTGCCGAGAGTGCGCAATTATCCTTTTCCATCGATCTCCATCTCCCTATTGTAGCACATTAACTTGACTAAACAAGATTATTTTCATATTTTTATTGATTATAAAAGTTGATTTTTCAATTATTTTCACATAAATAGTACGATCGTAAAATTCAGTTTTTTTTCGCATGCATTGCCGAGATTACTCAATTATCCTTTTCCATCCATCTTTATCTCTACTTTTGCAAATTAACTTGACTAAACTAACTTATTTTCATATTTTGGTTGATTATAAAGTCTAATTTTTTAATTATTTTCATATAAATAATACGATCGTGAAATTCAGTTTTTTCCCCCTCGGGCGTTGCCTAGAGTACGAAATTATCCTTTTCCATGGATCTCCATTTCCCTATTGTTGCACATTAACTTGACTAAATTAGCTTATTTTCATATTTTGGTTAATTATAAAGGTTAATTTCCTAATTATTTTCACATAAATAGTGCCATTCAGTTGTAATTAACTTAGTTAAGTTAGCAAAACTACATTTTGAACTTATTCTAAGGTTTTAAAATATATATTGTCAATATACGTAAAATCTTATTGATGGTTGATGCTGTTTTATTGAAAACTCCTGATTTTTATACTGATTACCCCTTTCAGAGGTTGTCATCTCTGTATATTTTATACATTTTACTATATTTTTTTCTATTTTAATGACATTCTTTTGACATTGCTGAATTGACATTAATTATTCAATGGCTGTGGCATTTTATAGTGTAGTTATTGCATATCTTTAATGATCTCTGTCATTGTGAGCAATTTGCAATGCCCATATTTAAGGACATCAATTTAGACTATTTCTTTTTTATTGTTTTTAATGAAAACCATTAAATTCTTTTAAATATTTCAGTAGTCCAATTTTACTGCATTTACATGAATTTTTTATTAAAAATGTCAAAATTTATTTGTAAAAACAATAAAAATATGCATATTTTTTTCTCCTGATTTAATATATCTTTTTTTGGATAGTGGAGTTAAATTGTTAAGATTCTTTAATCAAATGTGTAACTAAATAGGGATGTGTGCACGTTTTATGTTAAAATTACTGGTCTGGAATATCTTTTCAATTCACCTGGAAAACCTAGAAAAGTCAGGGAATTTCAATATGTCCGAAGAGTGGCCACCCTGTATGACTCATTGTAAAATAAAACATGGCTTCCATTCCCCCCCCCCCCCGCTATGTATAGTGTAGATTTTTAAAGATCATTTATAAATCTACACTATACATAGTGGGATTTTAAAGATACATCATATTTAGTCTTGTATCTGTCTTAAAACCACTTTATTTTTGTGTATTATCTGTGTATTTAAATTCTGTGCCAATGCAATTACAATATTTTTTATTTTAAATGATCATTAAACTTTCTTTATTATTACAATGAAGCCTAATTTTATCACTAAATTATAGCAGGCAGAGTGTAAACAAATCAAGTAAGATGAGATGGGAATCTAAGATGTGTTGTATAAGAATTGTTGAATTTTTTTTCATATAAAATTATTTAGCTCTGGAGTCTGAAATGTAAGTGATATGAATGAAATATTCATTGATTTTACATAGAGAGGCAGATGATTTATATTTTGATGACATCATTTAAATAAAATTCATTTTGTGTAACTAGCATTATCATTTTCGATGAAGTTTTAAGTTTTCTAGTAGTAGTAATCAGCGCTAATTGTATCACATTTTAGAGATGTTTCAATAAAATTGCATTTCATTTTGAAAGTATTTAATAATCAAAATGCTTTATGCATGATTAATTTTTCTTGTTCTTTTTTTGCTAATTATAAGTAAATAACTTTGTAACACTTTTTTTCTGTGACTGGTTTATAAAGGATATTCCCCTTCCAGCCTTTCGTTTTATTTTTCATATGTTAGACCATAGAAAATAGTCACTAACCTCTAGTTCATTTATTTCTTAAGTTTTTTTCCCCATTGTTTTTTTCTTTGCCAAGCATAGATGCTCAACAGAGAAATGCTTATGATTTTTAAAAATCCGTAAAATAGAAGTATTATTTTTTATATTTATTGGAAAGTAATGCATTCATTTTACAAAAGTATTAAATACATATTTTTGCAAAGGCAGTATTTACAATAGTTTTTTTTTTCCATGTTTTTTTCCCCACTGTGACAAAAACATGCCAACCCTGAATTAATACTGAATAAGTTTTTGCATAGTAAATAAATTGAATGGTTACGGCAAATTTCAGAATTGATGAGAGAAGAGCAAATTAGTTGTTAAAGGGTAATTAAAATTAAAATTGAATTTGTAAACTTTTTAAATTTCCTTAACATTTTCTATTTCAAAGAAATTGAAACAAAGAAATTGAGTGATTGAGAAATTGGTTGTAAACAATGAATTTAATTACAAGCTCGTGAATAATGCTTTCTAATATTTTGAAGTTCATTTTTTAGCAGAATATTTATTATTTTATGACTCAACTTATATGATCATGTTGTGACTAATTCCAATATAACTTCCATTCCTATTTAGATGGTTTAATCATTGCAAATGACCTTGACAATAAGAGGTGCTACATGTTGGTTCACCAAGCAAAACGTCTGAATAGTCCTTGTCTCATTATCACTAATAATGATGCTGCCAATTTTCCCAACATCAAAATTGCAGAGGTATTATATATTTTATATTTCAAGTACTCTTAAGTTGTTGACAGTTTATTTATTGAACTTATGTTTTAATGCCAAGTACAGTAGAATCTGCCTATAATGAGTCCATATTTAACAAGATTCTACATTTAAGAGAAAATAATAAACTTGTAATTGATTTAATTCTAGTTGAAGGCTGATTTGCTCACTTTTAATAATCAGGCATGAGATTCTTCCGCTTTTCGGCAGAATTCCGCTTTTTTGATTTTCCCCCAAAAATCCACTTTTTTTGTTTTTGTTTTATCTAAAAAAATTCGCTTTTTCTGAAAAATTCAGTTTTTTTTTTTAATAAATTTTTCTCCTCAGCCAAAGTTTCACTTTTCAAAGAAAATCACCGAGAAATCTGGCACTCCTAATATTCTTCTCCTGTAATGTCAGCAGCCTCTTCGGAGTGAGTACACAGGCTATAAGGGAGCTTCTGGAGTAATCTCATTCTTCCCTTTTCTTTTCAATCATTTCATTCTTGTGTAGTGGGCTCCAGGGCTTTAGAGCCCTGAGTGAGCTATGGCTTCTGCATTTCAGTGGTTAACAAAGGTCGATGGTGCACTAACAAAGGAAGATGAAGTTTCACAATCAAAGTTTAAGGAATTAGTCTTAATCCCCCTGTACTGGTAGTTTTTAACTCCAAAAGAAAAGGGGTCATATAAAAGATTTATAAAAAGATGAGGAGAAAGATGTGTGTGCAGTATAGATGCCGGCGGCAATGCTAGATTCAACACTCCTCCTGGGAGATAAATTACTAGAGGATGGGGCCTGGGGTCAAGGTCGGTTAACTTTAATCCAGTCCTAGTCAATGGGGATAATTTAAATTTTAAAAATGTTTGTAAATTATGTTAAAGTATGTTTTTCTTGGAATGATTGTGAAAACTTTTTAATTAAAATGTTGCATTTATAAAATAAGTGGTGGAAGAAATTTCACAATTTTTATTTTAAATTAAAAAATAGTTTTATCAAAAATATATACATGCCAGTATATTTTGGAGATAATTTCCACGAGGAATACAGGTTTGAGCTATTTCACCCCGAAAAGATGTCTGACTAATCATTACAAACAAACTAATTATCACTCCTTATATAAGGTAAGTCAGGGGTAATATGTTACAGTTATGAGATAAATTAGTTAAAATCACTTTCACGACTACCCCAAGTTTTACCCCAATTTTATGCTGTTGCTTCTAAAATATTTATTCTACTAATATAGGGAATGTAATCGACTTATGATACTACAGTTATTTTAATAGAATAATAAAAATGTTATACTGGCATATCCTTAGCAGGTTAGGAAATATGCCAGTCTAGGGGGAAAATACTATAAATTGGGGAACACTTTAATTAGAAATAAAACTGAACTACATTGTTTATTGAACTGAAAAATTTATTATAACAGGTATAAGTGAAACATAATTATAAAAAGAACAGGAATTTTTAATCACTAACCGGTTCAGATAAAAAATAAGATGCCATGGATAAGTTAATTATTGAGTATGCTACTTAAATTGTGTGTCTCAGCTTTCATTATTTTCATGATGGTAGAAATATCTTTGAAACTTTTTGCTGTTGATTAATCTCTACAGATATTCGCTGGCATATTACTCCAAAGACAATGTAAATTCATAATCAACCATCATTCTTAATACAGCTGCATTGAATATTAATTTACATGCTTAACATGTTCTATAGGAACCAATATGCAATATAATTTCAGCCAACACAGTTTCCTCCCATGTTGAACTTATTGAGACTTTAAAATTACAGGGAATAATAAAAGAAGTCATGAAAAGACATATCTGTGGTATTATGCTAGGGACATGGAGGTAATGGCTGCTACTAGAATAAGGTATTAAATTGTTCATAACAATGTGTGAAAGCACTACAATTTATAATTGGATCTGGAAGGAATTGAAAGTGGCATATTACCCTTATTTACCCTATAAAGTAATTGAAAGTATAATATCTTGAGATTAGTGTATGTGAACATCCTATAAATAACATTTGCTTTTAAATAAAAATATATGCCTAAATTGCTATTTCTTGAACCATAATTATTTTTAATTTTTTATACACCTGTAATTATTTTATATAAAAAAATATATTTTAACTTGGTTATTATTAGATAAAATATATTATTCAACTAATGCCATCAATGAATCATGCCCCTAACAAAATAAGCATTATTGTCTTTAATAGTGCTAGCGAATAGATTTATAAATGAAATTAATAGAATTATAAATAAAATTTATATATCTATAACATTTAGATTTTTATACTTTTTTTTATTTATAGGATGGTAGAAGAGTTTCATTGAAGTTCGATAGAATCTTATGTGATGTGCCTTGCAGGTATGCTGTCTACTTTAAATATGTTTGCATAATAAAAAAAAAATCTGATGTGGGCAACACATTACTTTCATTATATAATGCAATGAATTTTCTACTTTTACAGTAAAAAAAAATAGATTATTTTTATAGTAGATATTCATATTCTTTTCAAGATATTGAATTTTTGTCAATTACCTCGTCATTTTCATTGATTTTGTGTCCTTTTTATCCATTTGGCAAGTTCTTCGTTAATTTAGTAACATTTAGAAAAGTTGCCAAGTTGGCGACATTCCACCAGATTCGTCACCAAAATATCACCAAGCATTATGAATGGAGAAATAAGTTATTCTTACAGCAGAAAAATTACTATTGGCGTTCATATACTTTGAGTAATACAAAAGTATTACTCAAAGTATCTTTTTTCATGAATGGAACGAGCTAGATCCACAAGAACGATGTCACCAAATTTATTGCATGGTATTACATATGAAAAGTGAACATGTTTCTCAATTGGAAATATTTTTTATTTTATATAATATTTTGATATTTTTTTTTTTGAAAAATGTGCAATATCTTGAGAACAAACAGTTCATGCTAGTGTTCTAAAATTTATGTCAATCGTTTTCTAATGAAAAATTACATAAGAAATGTCTATTTACGTAACTTTATTAGATGTTTTGATTTTTTGACAATTTTTTCAAAATGCCACTCAAAAATTTAGGGATGTTCTGAACATTCGATTGCGTATAAAAACAATTGGCTTCCAGTATTCACGGATTGTAATTTTTGTACCAAATTTAATTCGAATCGGTCCATTCAATTGTCAGTTATCGTCTCCACACACTCACTGACACACATGCTTTTACACACACAAACATCACTTCAAAAATGTTCAATTCATGATCAGGGATGCTTGAAACATGCTCTCCCGTCGAAAACTCGAATTCGAATTTTCGACCCTATCACAATACTTTCCTTATACATTAATGTATATAAGGAAAGTAATAATCAAAAACAAGTGTTATTATTTTTTAATTTATTTTGTAAATTTCTAAAATTTCAGTGGTGATGGAACAATTAGAAAAACTGTGGAAATATGGAATAAATGGAATGCAGCCAATGGAAATAACATGCATGGGTATGTTTGAAATTTGTTTTATTAATTAATGTATGTACCATTGTGAAAGACACATATAGTTGAAGTTTTACTCACTAGTGTTATGTTACAGCTTTACACTGCCAGAGTTATAAAATACAAGAGTTTTCCTGATTAAAATGTAAATATTTTGGTTATTTTAAGAATAAAAGTGCTTACTTTGTAGGGTTAAAATAATAATAGTAATGATAATACAGTACAACCTCGAAAATCCGGACATCCAAAATTCGGAAACCTCCAAAATCCGGACGTTTTCCAAATATTCGGAGTTTTTTTTTTTTTCCCGGACTGACGAAGTCGCGGATTTAAAACAACAGGGTAAGATTATTTATTTTATACGTAAGATTATTTATTTTACCGTATTTTCCGGTCGACTTTCTGAACCCGAAAATGAAACGAAAGTTTCGATGGACGGCCGTAGATTGGCTCGTGGTTGGAACATGAATTTCATTGTTAGCGTTAATCCCTCCTGCCTCATATTCAAGTCACAACTTCCGATGAATTATTTCGCGTAAAATATACATCGTTATGTAAATAAGGAATTTTTATTATCAAAATTTCCTTTTCTCATTATTGAAAAAGACATTTTTCTGAAACAATGTAATTTTTAATATTAAACACTTTAAAACGTTATCGTAACATTTTATCACAGATTGTTCAATTAAATCTAAAAATCCCGAGAATTCATATTAATGCTCACGGAAATTTATTTTGTTCACTTCGTAGTATGAATTCCATTCTTCAATGTATTCTGTTTTATCTTCGGAATCTCCTCCCCCTCCTGATACATATCTGACAATTTTTTCGTTCTTGTCGAACGTGTCAGCTTGAATTCGACTGTATATTTTGCCTTTTTTGTTTAGAAAGCCATATTTGCATACTATATATAGCAAATAAATAACTAAATAATATCGTATCGCACAGAACCGAGCAACAAGGTCACACAGACTCTCAAAGGGGTCGGCTGCGTTTATGATTAGGAAACTAAGCAAATTCCTTTCTTCGCTTTCCCTGACCCACCACGTCCCGGTGCTGCTGCAGCCTAGTAATGACTCATCGTAATTTAGAAAAATCATTGAGAGGAGAGATATTTTACTTTTTTGGAAAAGATATTTATTTTAGCTACTGCGATATTTTTTACATATTTGACTATTACTAATAAAGGTTTTGCTTTTTTCAGAGTCATCAGCTTTTTTAAACATAACATTATATAGATGCTAGAGAATAAATAAAACTTATTTTTGTTCTTATTTTTTGTTTTTCGTTCGTTAATAGCAAAAATGGTTTAAACACATTTACACCTTTAAATATAATGTTAAAAGTGCTAATCCTCTATCTTTATTAAATCTCGGCACTTCATTAAATCTTTCGGCTCTTCATTAAATCTCGACAAAGCCGATATAACGGAAGTTCTGCACTGTGATGATGATGCGCCAATCATAAATAAATTGAATGATGGCGAAATTCATGATATGATGTTAAATAAAAAAAGATCAAAGTAGCGACGATAAATGTGGAGAAGAAAAAATACCCATTGATAATCTTATGTAAACAATCGATCATGCAATTAAAGGTCTTGAACAAAGAAGTTTTATAACCAAGCAGAAATAATGTCATGTACAGGATAAAGAAAACTGCTTTCTCATAAATCAAAATTAATGAAATAACAAATGTTAATTCAAATATTTAAACAAAATGATAAAATGGAATTTTATCATTTCGTTTCGTTCACACATTCTAAATTATTAATGTGTATATATTTTCTTAGAAATTTCTTTTGCCCTAGTTTTTAGATTAAATAATATGTTTTAATTGATTAACTTAACTTTTGCCATTATTTTTACTAAAAATAGTGCTTTATAGTGAATTTAGTTAATATTAAATCTGAATTTTATTCAAATTCTATAATTCGAAAAAATTGAAAATCCGGAATCGGCAAAGTTCGGACGAGTCCGGATTTTCGAGGTTGTACTGTAATTGAAAAGAAAAAGTTAAATTGATTTTTATATATCAAAATTTGTAATTTTAATAGAAAATAAAATATAATTTTAACTCCTGTACATGCAGTGGAAATGTATTACCAAGTAGCAGCAGAAAAAAGCTGCTGACTTTAAAAGAAAACTTTCCAGATTAAAGAAAGATCTTTAGTGCTGTGGCAACAGTACACATTTTAACTGCATCGTGTGAACAAAGGTGCAACACAATGACTGTTATTAAACACAAACTGTGAACTAAGCTTTTAGTGAAAAACTTAAGTGATTTGATGATATATTTAAATGAACCCTCTATCATTTAAAAAATTTATTGAATCCAAAATAAGGAAAAAAAAAGTTTTTGTCCGTGCGAGTTTTCCTCTCCTTTGCTTACTTTTATCCTAAATATCTTTTAAACTAAAAATAATAGATAAATGGTAGAAAAATAATAACCAACAAAAATGTTCAAAAGGAAATCCAGTTTCTAGATAATTAATTTGCTTTTACAAACTCTTATAGTTTTTGAGCTATCACCTTATCAAGTTGAAGATGATTGAAAGTTTTCCGTTTTTGCAGTTTGTAATTATTATACCACAAAAACTAAAAATTCTAGCTATGAACAAGATACAAGATGTGAGTAATTTGTAACCCTTTGAAATCCCTATGAGGAAATATCTTTGGATTTTAGATCAGATTCTAGATAAGATTTTTAGTTTTTGAAATAAAGTGATTATAATTTTGATATTTTGATATTTTAGGCTATTTTGAAAAGATGGTTTTAATGTTGATATTTTAGCTAGGTATGAAAAGTAAGTGAGTAATTTGTAGCCAGTTGAAAGCCCTGCAAAGATTCATAAATAGAATTTTATTGGACTTTTATTTTATGACATTATTTATGCAAAATTATTTTTACTTCATCAGGTTGGAGCTACTGTCAATTTTTAAATTGATACTTTATTAAAATACTCCATTAGTCCCAGGTGAACAGATATTAAAATCCTACCAATAATCATAACCTAACTTTTATTTTATAATAACTATGTTATGCAGTAATTTTTTGTATCTTCATTCAAGATTGCAGTTGCGAATATTGAGACGTGGCCTTGAGCTTCTCGCATCTGGAGGTCGAATAGTGTATTCTACCTGTTCTCTGAATCCAATTGAAAATGAAGCAGTGATTTCAACAATATTGCAAGAAGCTAAAGGTATGGTGTTATTATTTTTTTGAAAAGATAATAAAATTATTAACACTGGATATCTATATACTAATATTTGAGTGCCCAGACCTTGCAACTCCCTTTAGAGGTTTGGAGTATATATATATATACTAATATTGTATTACTAGTTCATAAACATCTAAGTTAGTTGCAAGGTCAGTAAGTCTTCACACACCCCACCTTAACAGTGCAAACAGATTTCATGGCTTATCTGCAACAATCCTTTCAAATGAAAATATATTCAATGTTGAAATATTTATAAGTAAATATATATATTTATGATTTATGCAAGAAAAATCATACAAACATTTTTGCTTCGGGTAGAATTTTTTTAGATTACCTTGAAAAGTATTGCAAATCTCCCAAATAAATATGTGCAAAGTGCTGAAACCCCTAGTTGTCCCATTCAGTAAACAGTAATGCGGTAGCTTGCATTTTAGTTGGGTTTTTATTTGAAAGAATAGAATAAAATACTTGAGGAGACATGCTGCCATGTTTCTAGATAACTTTACATTTTTTGGTTTCTTGATGACATGTTAAAATTTCCAACTTATTCAGATCTATATTTCAGAAACTGAGAACTTAATCCAAAATCCAAATATATATTCTGGTAGAGCTTACAAATTACTTGCTTACTGTTTGTTCACAGCTAACACTATTAGATTTCGAAATTACATCCATAAAAACTGAAAAATTTTCCATCTTCTTCAATTTTACAATATTATTACTTAAACACTATAAAAGCTTTGTGAAAACAAATTATTGATCTAGAAATTGGATCCTTCTGGACATTTTGTTGTCCACTGTTTTATTCTACCTTTTAAAGTTACAGATGGTATTTCGAGTAAAAGTGAGCAAAGTGAATCGGAAACATGTTAAGGACCTTTTAATTTTATTTGATAAAAATAGTTTGAAATATTAAAATAGTGAAATTATTTTTATATATTCATACATGAAAATTTCAACCAGATACCCTGACCGTACTCATTATTCCCATCAAATTGAAATTTATTTAAATTGCCTTATTCTATGTAGTTAAGTGATGTAACAAATGTATCTCATTTCAATGAATTTAGTGCTATGGGAGAAAAATATACCTTATTAAATTGTGTGTTACTTTTATCAGATTTATTTTCTTGTGTATTTTCTTTCATTTCGTAATTACAGCATGCACTTACCCTTCTACAAATTATCATACTTTCCTTTGTTGGTTTTGCTTTCTTAATCGAATAAGTTTATTTTGTTGAATGAATTATTATTTGAATTGAATAAATTATTTTTCTTTAAATTAGGTTCTGTTGAATTGCTGGATGCTAGTTCATCTTTAAAGGGGTTAAAGTACATTCCTGGTTTTACATATTGGAAGGTTGCCAACAAAGAATTAGAGTTCTTTGAAAAATTTGAAGAAGTTCCTGAAAAGAATCTAACACATATTAGACCAAATATGTTTCCACCAAGCCCTGAAATAATTAAAGATCTGCATTTGGAAAAATGGTAAATGCTTTATTTTTCTTTGTTAACTTTCTTGTATGTATCAGAGAAAATATTGAAATAGGATCAGTTGCAGTCAATTGCATCTTAGCTACAGTCAATTGCATTCTAGATCTAGATATTAATGTTAACTTTTTTTTATTGAACTGTTATCATTCAATCACTTAATTAGTTTTTATGATAGGGGAGTGGGACACCAATGGGGCACTTTTAAATTATTAATATATATATATATATATAGTCAAACTCATTTAATACTAGCATGGCTAAAACGAGCAAACTGCACATTAAGTTTGGTTCACTATTTAACTACATTAAGAGTTTCACGCTTTTTACAAACACAAAAGTAGAATCTCGGCTAATACAAGAAAAATATCTGTCCTCTTTAATGCGATTTTTTCCTTTTCAACGAAAACAAAAATCCTTATTAGAGAAAAAAAAAAGAAAAGGCCTCTGTCTCATCGAATATCAGCTGTCAAACTATAGTAATTGTTGCTGCCACATTGTCTGACAATAATGTCCGCAGAGCCATAAATCCCTTCAACCCACGAAGCGAACCCATTGTAAGGTACAGCTTGAAGCTATTTTCCAGCCGTCAACAAGTCAAGGCAGACGACGTGTACTTGTGAAAATGGGGAGGGGAGATTTCTTGAGGAAAGAATAGGGAATAAATTCTATTCATATCTCCTTTGAGGGAAGAGGTTGTTTCCGGTATCTCACTGGTCAAACCCACCTTCTTACAATAGGTTGGTGGGATGAATAGTTAGGGCGTGTACGTTTTACCTCTCCAAACTTTTAAGAAAAGTTGATAAACATTCTTTTCATTCCTTTTATTACACTGTTGCGAATGGTAAGAATTTGTGAAACCAATGGAAAAAGAGGAAGCGGTTAGTCACACTGTAAATGTATTTCATAGCTTTTTGAATCAGTTCTTTAGAAGCTTTGGTTTTCGCACTGCACTTTGGCTCCAGTTCTTTAGTACCCAAGTGCAAAAGAAGAAAAAAAATCTTTTAGAAAATCTATAAATTATAATTTTTATCTTTTATAAATTTATAATGACAAGTATAAAATGAAAAGCATTATCAGTTAGTGAAAAAGTAGGCATTGTTAATGAGTTGCAGTGTAGAGAGAAAAATTCTGCAGTATTAAAAAGATATGGACTGTCCTTATTTACAGTATCCACACTTTGGAAAAATAGAGGAGCCATTCTATCTATTTTTAAAAAAAATCTTGTGAACACTAAATTAAAAAAGAAGACATTTACAAAGCTTTGTTGTGTTGGTTTAAAAGTCAGCGTGAAGCTGATTTTCCAATTAATGGTCCGATTTTATAAGTTCAAAAAGATTTTATAAGTTCAAAGTTTTATAAGTTGAAAAATTTGCTGAGAAATTGGGTTATAGTGATTCCACCTGCAACAATGGATGGCTAGATCGCTTACAAAACATACACAACATTGTTTATGCTCAGTTATCAGGAGAAAAATTGCCTGTGGACATGGAAACTGCAAAAGACTGGGTTAAAAATATGTGGCCGAAATTAATGTCTGAATACAAAGAAGATGACATTTTCAATGCAGATGAAGTAGGAATTTTTTACAAATTAACACCTGACAAAACTTTTAAATTTAAAGGTGAAAAGTGTACTGGCGGAAAATTATCGAAAGAATAGATTACTGCCTTAGTGTGTGCGAACATGACAGGAACAGAAAAACGGAAATTATTAGTTATTGGGAAAGCACTTAAACCCAGATGTTTTAAAAATGCAAATTGTAGCAATCTCCCTGTAGCTTATGACTTCTCAATTTTCAGATAAACTAAAAAAATGGGAACTGGATTTACAAACAAAAAACAGGAAAGTTCTTTTGTTAGTGGATAATTGTCCCGCCCATCCTATTGTACCAACTCTGAAGGACATTAAGCTTGCATTTCTGCCTCCGAATGCAACTTCCGTTTTACAGCCAATGGAGTAAGGGGTTATCAGAAGTTTTAAGCGTTTCTTCAAACATTTTCTAACTTTACAACTGATTAAAAAAATGGAGAAAAAGTTAGAACTAAAAGTAAATCTCTTAGAATCCATTTATCTCTTGGATGATGCATGGAAAAGTGACAAATTTAACCATACAGAACTGTTTTAAAAAAGCAGGGCTTACAAACAACTGTATGGTTGAAAACAACATTTCTGACTGTGAGGATGAAGATAATCTAATGCCATTATCGGAATGGCTAGGAAAAAGAGATCTTAATTTCTGTCAAGGTTGTCCTTTAGACAACTTCGTTATTGTTGATAATGAAGTTGAAACAACTGGACTTTTAACAGAGGATGAAATTTTACAAGATATCTTCGAGAACAACCAAAATAATGATGACAGCGATAGGGAAAATTCGGCCAAAACATCAACAAAAGTAACTGATGTTGAAGCTAAAAATGCCTCAGACACTTTAATGCAATTTTGTGAGATGTGACCAAATGATGAAAGCATGCAGATGGCTCTAGGCATTTTACGTTGAGATATACGAGATGCACAAATGAATATGGCAACCAAGCAATCGAAACTTACTAATTTTTTCAATAACTGTTAAAGTGCAATTAAGTGAAATGAGATCATTTGTGCTTTTATTTACACTGTAAGAAAAATAAACCTCATATAGGTAAGATTGAAAATTCTATGTTTATTAAATGACAAAGTTAATTTTGCACTAAGCAAATTACCCAAGTTAATTCTTGTAATTATTAACACTTTACAACAAAGTTGAAAAGTGTTTATGACTTTGTTCATTCTGTCTGTCTGTCTGTCCGTTATCACGATAACTGCCGTAAAAATGACTTAATCAAAATGAAATTTTAGTATGTTGTTCAGACGGTCTGTAGGACCTATGGGAATATAAATCAATAATATCACCCAATTAGTTTTGGATTGAACCCGGGTTGAAAAAATGAAATACATTGAGCCCTATGGGACCTAATTTTTCAAATATTTTTTAAGCGGATTTAAAATACACAAATTGCTTTGAAAATTTTAGGTAATATTCAAATTGTTCCATAAAATATATAAGAAAAAAATTAGCGAAATATATTCAGTAGTTTTTAAAATAAAAATTAAAATATTAATAACACCTCTTATATGAAGCGATCACGTGACCACGATATGAAAAGATCACGTGACTCACTTCAAAATGATATATGGCATCCATCTTGTCTCAAAATCGTGAATTTTAAAGTTCTTTTTAATTCATATTGAGTGTTGTGTCCGTCCTAAAATCACTTTATTTTTGCATAAATTCTGTGCATCTACATACTGAAACAGCGCAATTACAATATATTTGAGTTTAAATGCTCATCCAAATTTGATTATTTCTACAACGAAGCCTATTTTTCACCTATGTAAAATGTAAACAGCAAAATATGTAGAATGAGTTGTATTAGAATTGCTGTATTTCTTTAACACAAAATCATTTAGTCCATGGAGTCTGCATAGCTGATATGAATCAAATATTCATTGATTTTACAAACAGAAGGACGATTTTTTTCGATGAAGCATAGAGTTTAATTACGTGTACTTCCATGGTCTTAATTTTTAAATAAAATAAATTATTATAGTATTCTGATGAATGCCATGAATGGGAAAATGTTATGAATGAAATGCTGTTTTTATAGAGAGATCCAGGCGTGTTATTTTTTCTACGACGTCATTTGAATAAATTTCAGTTGTTTTCGATGAAGTTTTCAAATATAATAAATTATTGTAGTATTATGATAGTTTTAAAAATATTTCCGAGGAATGTATCGCATTTTAGAGGTGTTAAACCAGGCAATTTATAATTCAATGACGTTATTTTAATGAAGTTCATTTTTTTCGATGAAGGTTTAAGTTTTCAAATATAATAAATCAATGTAGTATTGTGATAAGTTTTAAAATATTACCAAGGAATGTATTGCATTTTAGACATGTTTAAATAAAATTGCATTGAAGTTGGAAAGTGTTTTATAATCAATGCTTTAAGCATGATTAATCTTTCTTGTTTTTGTTATGTTGTGTGTATTTTAAAATTTCTTTTTCCTTTCACGGGTTTTACAAGTAATGGTTAATACGAGGAATTTTACATATTCTTACCTTCTCGTATTAACTGAGTTCAACTGTATGTTGGGTTGCTTTAGAATTTATGTAATTTGGGGGTTTGAAATTTACTTTTATTTATTTTTCCCTGGCTCAATATTCTCAATTTGGTAATATTTAAATAATATTTATTGGTTTTTTTTCATTTATTCATTAATTAGAATATTTTTAATCTTCTAAATTAATTTTCTTTATAATATTCTTAATTAAAAATGTTCCATCCCCTAAATTAATATTACTTTTGATTTGTAAATTTATAAAAATTATTTATTTATTTGATACCCCTTAAAATTCCCTTTGGATTTAATTTGATGTCTCATTTTCCCATTTTGGTTAGAAATTTTGTTTGTTCTATAGTTTCAAGTTATTTCCATGTTCAGTGCGTTTCAAAAATTTCAGTTGCGACCATCTTGAAATATTGATTTTGCGGGCTTTTTACCACTATCGCCTAAGCACTTTTCGTGCCTCTTTGGAATTCGTGAATTATTTTAATTGGTTCACGTTTTTACGGATTGTCTGCTCTCGGAGTTTTGAGTTTTAATTTTGGCAATTCTTATTTCGGTAAGCAGATTTTAATTGCTGCCGAACTTCTCCTTTTTTCCGCACGTATAAATATGCGTGCTGAATTTTTCAGTTTTTTGTTGAAATCCCACGTTTTCAGTTTGCGCAAAAAGCTCGTAGTTGATTTTTCGAATGGAACTTATGTTCCACGCGAGGATTCCTATGACATATGTGCCAAATCTACTGAATTTAGTGGGAGACTCCCGATTTTTGAGTGTTTCTCCCGATTTCCCACTTTTGAAGACACATCTCCCGATTTTAACGATTTTTTGAAAAAATCCCTACGTTTAGGGATAATATCCCAAAAAATTCCCTATAAAAGGGATTTTTTAGCTAAGTGGGAAATTTTTCTGTATTTGATCAAAAGTACGTTCATAAGATTACAGATGCAGACGTGCCAACTCTCCGGATTTTGGCTGGAGACTCGATTTTTCATTACTTCCCCGACCTCCGGATTACTAATGAAATTCTCCGGCTTTTTTTGTTTGAAATTTATCAATTAACCAGACATGGTATATTTCCTCGGATACACCGATTTTCCGCTTTTTTAGCACTGATTTCTACCATTCCCGGATCGTAGTAAATCCATAATAAAATGCAGGGTAATGCCAATCAAATTAACGGAGATTTATGGCCTAGTGTAATGTAAATTAAGATCTCGATCGCTTATTTTATGAAAGTAATAAATATACTTCTTTAAAGGTTGTCTAATTTAGCATAAATCGCTAAAATGTTATTTTGTTCATTAATTTCGCATAAACACTGCGATTGCGCAATTCAGTTTGTTCTCATGAATCGCCGAGAGTACAATAGTATCTTTTTCCATCCATCTCAATCTTCTACATATTGCATTTTTGATTGACTAAACTAACTTATTTTCATATTCTGATTAATTATTATGGTTAATTTCTTAATTATTTTCGCATAAACAATGCGATTGCGCAATTCAATTACTTCACGTGAAATGCCGAGAGTACATTAGTATCTTTTCCCATCCATCTCCATCATTTAAATGTTGCATATTAGATCGACTAAACTAGCTTATTTTCATATTCTGATTAATTATTACTGTTAATTTCTTAATTATATTTGCATAATACAAATTTTTCTATTTTGGAAAATGAGTAGTATGAACTCTGTGAAAGGATATTTTCCAAAAAGTGGTATTAAAGCAATGATTTAGGCAGATAAAAAGGAAACCATTTTGGTAGGAATATGATTAAGTGCTATATATATATATATATATATATATATATATATATATATATATATATATATATATCTTATTAAAGATCCATATTTATTACTTTCTTTAGTGAAAACCTGTGTTTTACCAAACATATATACAGTACAACCTCGAAAATCCGGACTTTGTCGATTCCGGATTATCGATTTTTCCGGATTATAGAATTTGAATAAAATTCCGATTTAATATTAACTAAATACGCTATAAAGCACTATTTTTAGTAAAAATAATGGCTAAAGTTAAGTTAATCAATTAAAACATATTATTTAATTTAAAAAATAGGGCAAAAGAAATTCCTAAGAAAAAAAATACACATTAATAATTTAAAATGTGTGAACGAAACGAAATGATAAAATCACATTTTATCATTTCGTTTAAATATTTGAATTAACATTTGTTATTTCATTAATTTTGGTTTATGGGAAAGCAGTTTTCTTTATCCTGTAGATGGACATTATTTCTTCTCGGTTTTATAAAGTTTCTTTGTTCAAGACCTTTAATAACATGATCGATTGTTTGCATAAGATTATCAATGGGTATTTTTTCTTCTCCGCATTTATCGTCGCTACTTTGATCTTTTTTTATTTAATATCATATCGCGAATTACGCCATCACTCAATTTATTTACGATTGGCGCATCATCGTCACAGTGCAGAACTTCCGTTGTATCGGCTTTGTCGAGATTTAATAAAGATTCAGGATTAGCACTTTTGACGATATCTTTAAAGGTGTAAATGTGTTTAAACCGTTTTCGCTATTAACGAACGAAATACAAAAAATAAGAACTTAAAAGTTTTATTTATTTTCCAGCATCTATATAATGTTATGTTTAAAAAGGCTGATGACTCTGAAAAAAGTAAAAACTTTATTAGTAATAGTAAAAAATACATAAAAAATATCGCAGTAGATAATATAAATATCTTTTCCAAAACAGAAAAATATTTCTCCTCTCAATGATTTTTCTAAATTACTATGAGTCATTACTAGGCTGCAGCACTGGGACGTAGTGGGGCAGGGAAAGTGAAAAAAGGAATTTGCTTAGCTCCTAATCGAAAACGCAGCCGACCCCTTTGAGAGGTCTGTCTGTTAATGACCTTGTTGCTCAGATCTGTACGATAGGATATTATTTAGTTATTTATTTGCTATTTATAGTATGTAAATATGGCTTTCTAAACAAAAAAGGCAAAATATACAGTTGATTTCAAGCTGACACTTTCGACGAGAACGAAAAAATCGTCAGATATCGGGAGGGGGGAGGAGATTCTGAAGACAAAACAGAATACATTGAAGAATGGAATTCGTACTACGAAGTGAACAAAATAAATTTCCGTGAGCGTTAATATGAATTCTCAGGATGTTTAGATTTAATTGAACAATCTGTGATAAAATGTTACGATAACGTTTTAAAGTGTTTAATATTAAAAATTACATTGTTTCAGAAAAATGTCTTTTTCAATAATGAGAAAAGGAAATTTTGATAATAAAAATTTCGTATTTAAATAACGATGTATATTTTACGCGAAATAATTCATCGGGAGTTGTGACTTGAATAAGGGGGAGGAGGGATTAACGATAACAACGTAATTCACGCTCCAACCATGAGCCGATCTACGGCCGTCTATCTAAACTTTCGTTTCATTTCCGGGTTCAGAAAGTCGACTGGAAAAAATACGGTATTTGCTTATAAAATATAATTCCATATAAATAATTTTACCCTGTTGTTTTAAATTTGCGACTTCGTCAGTCCAGGGTTAAAAAAAAACAAAAAAAACCCCGAAAATTTGGAAAACGTCCGGATTTTCGAGGTTGTACTGTATTTGTTTTCATTATAAAGAAATTTTCACCTGATAAAACCTTTATATATTTTTTGTTTTATAATTTATTGTCCTAAAATTTTATAAAATTGATGTCCTGAATTTTCATATTCTACCAGTACTATGCCTGATATTTAATGCAGTTTTTTTCTTCTTTTTTTGGGGGGGGGGGGGGCATTAAGATTTAATAAATAATCAAGAATTAATATTATCAAGTTATTTTTTTTTTATAATTTGTTACTAATACTGTTTTAATTCAAAAGATAGTTCATGAATTTTTTTTTAGATAAGTTTAAAGCATAATGTACGTAAATGGTATACAGTATTTTAATGTTTTAAGCAAGTATTAAGTGTCATAAGTAAACAATATATTTGCGACAAAATAGTCTCCTGCTTTTTCTGTTTGGAAAGTTGGCATGTCTGGTGTATATATAAATATGTATATAATTCAAATTTAGGGGGGGGGAGAATGGAGATGAGAAAAATCCCTATTTTTCCCTAAATGTATGTTATTTTTATACTGCAACGTTTGTTATGACATTGAAACGCGTGCTTTAAGAAATCTACTGAATTTTCTTCAGTGAGGGTTGATAGGTATGCTATGTAACATTAAGTTCCTCACATTATTTTTTTTTAACACTTGTTTTAATTCAAATGATGTTTTTTCCGGTTTTTATCACCTAATTCACGACGTCACTCACGGTAAGATGTGTTGTGAGAATTTATTACATGTGCTACGAGAAAGAAGCGTCTCAAGAAAGTTCGTCCGGTAGTTTTAAGAAGATCCGAGTGTTTCAGAAGTGGCTGTTAGGTCTAATCTCCTGATTTTATAATCCTTTTTGAAAGAAATATGCTGAATCCTCTCCAGATTAAAGTTTGGTAATCGCCAGAAAACCAGTTTGGGAAATTTGTCTCCAACCCGCATCTCTAATTATAGAATTTTCCCCCCCTGTCTGATGACCCCGGCTGGGTGAATATATCTGATTATTGTTTTTTTTAAACACTTAATTTCTTAAATTCTCAATATCTGAAATGTATGATTTTAACTTTATTCTTTGAATTTAAAATTTTAAAACTTTATGTCTGAGAGCAATTTTCTAAACCTTCCTAAATTTATCAAAGCCTGGGAAAATTCTAAATTTTTTAAATTTAATATTTTATTATTATTTAATATTTAATATTATATGATGGACTTTAAGTAGATTTTTCTAGAGTAAAGTTTTTAAACTAATTCTTTAATTCTAGCTAAGCTGACAAAATTCTAATGTCTGTCAAATTTAGAATAAACTTGTTAATTCTTCCTGTTTTGCCTGCCTGTGAGCAGAGTTTTTGTAATTGTTATTTGGATTAATTTGAAATTACAATTTATTAAACTCATTTTCTTTGAACTAATTATTATCTCATCCTTTATCTCTTTTTAAACACAACATGTATATATATGCAAATATATACATATATATAATCTCATATATTCCTCAAGGCATCATGTACTTTAAACACCTCCACTTCTGCAAAAGATAAAAATATATTCCACTTCAAATGTCTGATGCATAACTACAAAATGTACCCAGCATTGTCTGCGAGTTAAAGCAGTATAGTATATAAAATAACAAAGTAAAAATCCATGTACAGGGGTACAATGGGCGTGAAACGCGGAATTTTTTTTTATCATAAATCAACATTTCAATATTTGATAGTTATACTAAATAAAAAAGAAATTAATCTTTTATGCTCATTCTGATATATTAAGATATTTTAAACAAATTTTATTTTATTAAATTTAAATTATTATAAGTTTTGGAGTGATTAAACAAATTAAAGTAATTACATATGGAGTTTACATTTTCTTTAAAGCTTTGTTAACTACATATTATTATTTTATGTTTTAAGTTTCTATGTTTTATATTGATAAGAAATTGAATTCAGAATAGAAAATGCGGATTGTTATTTTTAATCTTTCAAATGAACTACTCCCAAATCTTTCATACTTGCTTCCAATGTACATTTTATCTACTTCCAAAATTAACATTGTCTTCCAACTGCCACTGCTAAAAGTTCCAGTGAAATTTCATCTTTTGTTATGAAAAAGGATGGCAATTCCTGGTCTATAAATGTATCTAATATTTCAGCATACAGTTGTAACTAAAGTATAAAGCTTTAGTTTTTGCTTTAACCCTCTAACATACTATCTTGAGTTAACTCAGGATAGTATGTTTAGTTTCAAAATACCATTCCAAGACAATTCAGGCTTTGGGGTTTCTCACGTTCTGTATCAAGTTAGTTAGGGATAATAATATGGATCCTTTATTACCTCAATTATTTGCTTAGTTAAAAAAATTGGGTATATATTTCTAATCCAAGCATTATCTATTCTTATAAATCTAAAAATAACTATAAAAAAATTAGTCATTTTTTAACACATTTATGAAATAGGTAAGTTAGGTATTAACCAATCAATTTTTAGCTATATGATTAAGTTTGCTGAAATTATGTTTAATCTTATAAATATGTTTTATTTTAGTATGCGGATATTGCCTCATCATCAAGACACTGGTGCCTTTTTTGTTGCAGTTCTGCAGAAAAATAGTAAACTCCCATGGGAGAAAGTTAGAGGTAAGTTTAATTTATATCTAAGAGTTAGATACCAGAATTATAGAATGCAGATGTGTACATCTACATTCTACATATTATTTGCTATATGCAGATATTTCCAAAATGTTAGCTAATTTTGTAGAAATTTTTAGTTAAAATATGAATCTAGCCTTTTTATTACTGAATATACAACCTAATTATTTTATTTTATTACATTATTTGTGTATGTAGATAACCTGTTTTTTGAATGGAATGAAGTATCTTTTAGTCATAGGTATTTTAAATGTGGATGTATTCAATCAACTGGAATCAAATTTTGTGCAGAAGGTGGGCTATAAAAATGTGAAAACAACAAAGTAATTTTTTTCAATTATCCCCCATATCTTGTGCTGTTGTGCACAGAGTGTACATGAGCATTTTTATATGTGCCAATTTGTATGAAACATCCATATAATGTATGAATTAAAGCTGCATTATATGATTGCAGGAGTAGCTTAATATATGTACGAATTTCAAAATTTAAAGATACATATTAATATTTAATGTCAAAGGAAATCAACAAATTTATTGTTAAAGAAAAAAATATTTGTTCATAAAATATGTTGCTTAAGCACCACATCACTTTTAATCACTACGTTCATAAAATATGTTGCTTAATCACTACGTTATTTGAACTTGTAAATCTATGGAAAACAGTTTCATTCTCTGCTAGTCGCAAGAACATACAGGCATAGTGTTATATGTGAAATGCTGTGCAAGTGTGGAATACAGTAGTAATTTGTAAGGCCCACCATTTTTGCTGATCTGATACATGCTGCCACAAAAGTTGGATTTTCAGCCAAAATTATGTTGTACTGCACTAATTTTCAGAAGCAATCGTCAATAAAAAATCAGCCGAAATCTGCCTGAAATTTCTTAATCAAGAAAAAAGTCACTGAAGTTGGAAAAAATGCATATTATTTTGGCGATAAAAATGAAAACTCCAATTTTTCTAGCAAAAATACTATTTAGGAGTGATTTCTAAGAATCTTTCCATCCATATTTTGTTTCAAATTAAATACAATACAATAATTGTATCAGTAAATGTAGAACATTCATTTCTTGATAGTATTTTTCAATATTTATAAATATTTTTATAAAATATTGATTAAGTGCATTTTCATGTATGCAATTTGTATTCCAGTGCATCCTTTTTCATTCATCCTAATCTTTCAAGAATCTGAAGTTGAAGAAATAGAACAATTATATTTTTACATTGTTTGTAAAAATGTTTGATATTTTTTTAAATGCACTTAAAAAGTGATTGTGCATTTCAGTTTGTATCTTGGCCAGCAAAGATAGTAAAGAAATAATATATCCATTTCCGTCTATGTTTTGTCTCGAACTAACTATCAAATGAAATGAACTGTTTGAATCTATTGCAGTGATATGTTCCTGTAATATGGAATCTGTAATATGCCTCTAGGTAATGGAATGTATTTAAAAATATTTTAGTTTGCTAGTGAAAGAAAACTGAAATCAGGATTTCAATTGGAGATGGTTTTTAACCAGTATGGCAATTTTCGTTTCAAAATATTCTAGGCAGGTACAATTTTTTTTTCAAAATCATGCATGTAGAAAAAATATTATGTATTGTTTTCTTTGGCTAAAAATCTCTATTATTTCCATTGGGTTCGATCTTGTTTTTGACCCCGAGTTTATCCCAGAAACAAACTGCTTGTATTGCTAAATTCCTGTAATTTGGAAACTGTAGTACATCTGCATCAAAATGTTATGGGAAAGGTTTTAGTTTGCATTTGTTTGTCTATAAAATAGCACCGATTTTAACATGATATATGTTGGAAAAATTGGTTATGATAAGTTGGAAAAATAATATGATATAAAATTGACATGAAAAAATTTAATAGCTATATCGGATGTACATTGTTGTTGTTGTTGAAACCCAGACCGTCCGACCTACCAGAAAGGTGTAAGGTAACTGTTTGGACGGTCGGGAAGTGCCACCCAATTTAGACCGGAACCCAGTGGGGGAGGCATCCACAGGGACCGTACCCTATTTCCCCTACCACCAACCTCTCGGAAGGACTTTTGGACCCACATGTTTAACGTGATCGTACTCCACATGAACACGGCGGCAGTTTTGGCAGTGGCTGGAATCGAACCCGGGCCTACCGAGTGCAACTCCAGCGCGCTAACCAATGGGCTACCGCGCCCGGATGTACATTGTGAAAATTCAAAACTCTTCTAGAAGGAGGGCATGTTTTTTTATATCATGTACATTGAACCAGCATTGTGGAACTAGTTGGAGACAGTAGCAGTTTTGGATAGAATCAGAGTCGATGCTGGTTAAAATATACAGATACAGACTGTAAAAAATATTTTAGAATATTTGATTTTTTAATATTTAAAACAAAATAGTTTTAATAGTAGAAATAAATGAAAAAACATCCAATGGTGACATGAAAAAAATTAATATTTTAATAAAATAGGAATTAACACCTGAGGCATATTTTGATAAAACAAAAGTTGTGCTCTTCTCAAATTAAATGGTTTGAAATTAACTTTGGGTAAAAATGGATGCTTCTAAATTCACAGACAGGACTGTGAGATGCCAATCATACAATCACTTTATTTAGCTAGCACACAACAATGCAAAACTAACCAAATCACACAACATTTTCTGATTTAAGAAATTTTTACATTGCCGAAGTAGAAAATGTTGTCAGAATTTTGTTATTTTATAGCAATGATCATTAAAAGTGCACTCTTTTCTGAGAATATTAAAAGTTTTTAGCAAATGATTCATTAAAACAAAAGATCCTACAAGACTACTAATTAATGAAGTTAGAGTTAAATAGTTGAAAAAAAGAGAAGTCAGAGTTGAAGGTTTGATACACCGCAGCTTTGCATTGAACAAGATTATGTATTATCCTTCTTCAATGTTTTTGGCTCTTCTTTTTCTAAATTATACCAAATTTAACTTACTAAGATAATTGATATGAGCAATTCATTGATATAGCTATATTTACGATAAGTAATGTGAATACATCATTCTCAAATTGCACATTTAAACCTTGATTTTTTGTCTATATAGATGTGAAAAATGGGAGGGATGTCATGGGAATGGCAATACACTGCTTACTCACTTTTTTTTTTAATCTATACAGCCTTTAGAGTACTTGCAGTCCTTAAAAGTCCTGAAAATCTGATTAATTTAAATTTTGACTTCTAAGGACTTTCAAACTGTTTAAATTTGCATAAAAAAAGTGCTTGAAATGTGTTTAATTTTCTAACATACATGATAATTCAGAAATTCCAATAAAAGTAGGAAAAATTGTCTGCCATTCAAGAGTGATGAACAGATTGCAAACTGCAAAAATTTTTTTCATTGCCATATGGAAAGTGGTCAAGGTATTCCATATTTTCCTGTTCTTGTTTCTTCCACTGTCCTGGTAGAAACTCAACCCTGATTCCCTGAGTTTAATAATAGATTACTGTAGCATCCATAATCAGGATGAACGCAAAAAATTGTAGGACTTTTTTGTGTAACATTTATTTCATTTTAGTGTATAATTATATGCATAACCACTTGATCATCCGATCAGTAAAACTTTCTTCCATTTTTATGATTCATTTGCAAAAGTTTCTATACTCATGGGAAGCTCACATTTTCTTACTTGTGATCATTTGCAAAAAATATCGTCAAAAATCTGCTAAATATTTTCAAATCAACAAGATCCCAAATATGTCAGTTTTGCCCAAATTTAAAGACATTTTTTTTAGTTAACAGTGATAGCAAATACGTTTATAATTCCTCAAGATTTCTCATATAGTGTTAAAATAAAATATTTAATGCATTAAACCTACTTTTTTCACATTATTTGAATGTTTTTCTGTAGTCCTCAAAAGGTGCTTATTTATTTATTTATTTTTATTTTTTTATGAAAAATGTGCAAGAACCATGGCATTTTATTCCTACTGATTACATGTTTTAGTCATATGTATCAATTACATTCTTGACTGAAATATTTCTTTTTCTTTTCAGAGGATACCCAAGAAATCATAACAAGGTATGACATGTTTTTTTTATTTTTAGAAATATCACAATCGTAAATAGTTTAGTGTTTTAAAAGTTCTATTTGTTATCAAACAATACAAAGACCTCCGCTTGTTAGGTTCACTTGTTAATTGATTTAGCTGCTGTATAAAATAAAAATGTAAAATCAAACACAAGCAGCTGAATTTCCTTATGAAATTGCAATTTATTTAGTCAGCTCGTTGATTGAATCTCCAAAAAATTACATTTATTAAATGTTTTCTTATTTAATCTTTTCAAAATAAATGTCAATAATTTTAAACTACTATTGAAGTATCATTTTGCGTCTGATTTATTATATTAAATGATGAAAGTATTTGTGAAATTATGGAGCAATTATTGTCATCTTATGTTTAAAATTTAATAAATGGTTAAACTACTAATAAAGTAGTATTTTGTGTGTGATTATTAAATGATAAATTATTACAAGTTATCTATATTTTTAACAGTAGTCCACCTCAAAAGAAAAGGAAAGTTTGGGGTTATAAAGAAGATCCATTTATATTTTTTGACAGCACAGAAGAAATCTTTCCTAAAATAAAGTATTTGATTATTTATAGTATTTCAATGTTATTTTTATATTTTACTTCTTAAATGCTGTTATAGTAAGGTTCAGCATGTTCCTTATATAAAACTCATCATAAATTGCTCATTATATATAATATCTGATAAAGTTCTGTAAAAAGCTTTAAAAAGCTTTTAGTTTGTCTCAAAATAATGCAACTGTTTTTAGAATGTTTTATTCTGTTGTATTTGAAATCAGTATTTCAATTTTAAAAATTTAATTACATGGTTTCATGTATTCATTTTTTTACTGAATATGAATTTATTTCACCAAATTAAACAAGAAAGCATAAAGCATTGATTATGAAACATTTTCCAATTGCAATGTAATTCTATTTAAACATTTCTAAAATGTGACACATTCAGCGGTGATATTTGTAAAATTATCACAATACTACAATAATTTATTTTACTTAAAAACTTAAAATCATCGAGGTAAAAGTACTTTCTAACCCCATGCTTAAAACTTCATCGAAAAAAAACCCAATACTATAGAATTGTCTGTTTCTCTATGTAAAATCCATGAATGTTTCATTCATATCAGATATATTGCAGACTCCAGAGCAAAATAATTTTGCGTTAAAGAAATTCAGCAATTCTTATACTCATCTTATACTTGGTGTGTTTACATTCTCTTTAAGTGAAAATTAGGCTTCGTTGTAGAAATAATCAAAGTTTGATGACCATTTAAACTAAAATATATTGTAATTGCATTAGCGTAGTATATAGATGCACAGAAAAAAAAAATAAAGTGGTTTTAGGATGGATGCAACACTCAATATAAATTAAAAAGAACTTTAAAAATCACAATTTTGACACAAAATGGATACCTTATTACTTTTCTTATATACGAGGCATGTTTTTTAAGTAAGTACCGTTTTGGAATTAAAAAAAGACGTGCAAAGATATCGCAATAATTTTATTTCTACATGAAAGCCTGTACCTTAATCTACTTTTCTACATAATTTCCGTGAATATTGAGGCACTTGTCATAACGTGGCACCAGTTTTTGAATACCCTCCTCATAAAATTCTGCCGCCTGACTTGTTAACCACTGTATCACAACTGTTTTGACTTCGTTATCGTCTTGAAGACGCTGACCACCCAGGTGTTTCTTCAAGTGCAGGAACAAATGGTAGTCGCTGGGCGCCAGATCAGGGCTGTATGAAGGATGATCTAGAGTTTCCCATTTAAAAGATTTGATGAGATCTTTGGTCCGATTAGCCACATGTGGACGGGCATTGTCATGCAGCAAAACGATACCCTTACTCAACTTGCCACGTCTTTTGTTCTGGATTGCATGACGCAGATTGTTCAATGTCTCACAATAAGACGCTGCATTGATTGTCTCATTACGAGGCAGAAACTCCACTAGCAATACTCCTTTTTTGTCCCAAAAAACTGTGCACATGATTTTCCGGGCAGAAATTGTTTGCTTAAACTTCACTCTTTTGGGTGATGATGAATGTCGCCATTCCATGGATTGTTGTTTTGATTCTGGTGTGACGTAGGCCACCCATGTTTCGTCACCAGTAACAATTTGGTCTAAAAAATCTTCACCTTCATTGTGGTACCGCTCAAGGAAAGTCAATGCACTGCCTAAACGTTGGGTTTTGTGCAAATCCGTCAACATTTTTGGAACCCAACGTGAACACAATTTCCGGTAATTCAAGTTCTCGGTCACAATGCGATACAAAACACTACGAGAATATTGAGGAAACCAGTCGCACATTGATGAAATTGTAAAGCGTCTGTTTTCTCTCACCTTTTCTTCCACTTTCTGCACCAAATCTTCATTAAAGAACGAAGGACGCCCACTCCGTTCTTCATCATGCACATTTGTGCGGCCATCTTTAAATGCTCTCACCCATTTCCTTACCATTCCATCACTCATAATGTTTTGTCCGTAAACTTCACAGATCTCACGATGAATATCGATCGGTTTTACGCCTTTAGCACTAAGAAATCGTATAACAGCCCGTACTTCACAATCGGCGGGACTCACGATTGTCGGAGGCATCTTAAACACTCAGTAAACAACGTATACAATGAAGAATCAGACTGTAATGGCGTCAGTGCGTAGACAAGAGATGTAGGTAACCAGCGCGCATGCGCGGAACTCCGACCGTAGCGCTGCGGCGGCGGAATCGCAAAACGGTACTTACATAAAAAACATGCCTCGTACATAATGTATAAGGAAAGTATTGTGACGGGGTCGAAAATTCGAATTCAAGTTTTTGATGGAAAAACACATTTCAAGCATCCCTGATCACGAATCAAACATTTTTGAAGTGATGTCTGTGTGTGTGTGTCAGTGAGTCTGTGGAGATGATATCTCATAAACGAATGGAGCAATTCGAATGAAATTTGGTACAAAAATCTCAATCCTTGAATACTGGAAGCCTATTGTTTTTAAACGTAATCGAATGTTCAGAATCCCTAAATTTTCGTGTGAAATTTTGAAAAAATCGTCAAAAAATCAAAGCCTTTAAGAAAGTTACGTAAATAGACATTTCTTATATAATTTTTCCTTAGAAAACGATTGATATAAACTTTAGAACGCTAGCATGAACCGTTCTTGAGATATTGCACATTTTTTACACAAATTTATCAAAAAATCCCATAAATTAAAAAAAATATATTAACTGTTGAGAAACATGTTCACTTTTCATATGTAATACCATGCGATAAATTTTCTGACATCCTTCTCGTGGATCTAGTTTGTTCCATTCACTGAAAAGATACTTTGAGTAATACTTTTGTATTTGAACGCCAATACTTATTTATCTGCTATAAGAATAGCTTATTTCTCTGCCTATAATTTTTGGCGAGATTTTGGCAATGAATTTGACGAAATATCGCCAACTTGGCGACTTTTTAAAATGTTATGCTAAATTAACGAAAATATTGCCAAAAGGATAAAAATGACACTAAATCAATGAAATGATGACTAATTGACGAAAATTCAATATCTTGGAAAGAATATAAATATCTACTACAGTACAGGATCTATTATCCGGAATGCTTGGGACTTCAGGCATTCTGGATAAGGGGTTTTTCCGTAATTCGGAACACTTTTTCTAAAACTTACTGGAATGGTCTCAAATGTCGTTATAGAAAATTATAATTCATTTTAAAAACATAAATGTATTAAAAAAAGCTTTATTACAATCTATATGGGTTAACTAAAATGCAAATTACATGTAATTATAGTGTCAAATTTAGTGATTAAGCAAAATTTAAGAAAAAAATGTCTGAAAAAAGTTGATTATTCAGATTCAGGGTAATTATTAAAAGTATTTTTTTTTTTTTTTAACATTTCAACTGAAGTGGGCCCTCACCATATTCATCTAATATTTTGGCAGAAGCACCTTTGTTCATATGTTTCAAAATATTTTAAAGTACTTTTAATAAAATTAAGATGAGAAGGATGTTCATTTTTAACTGAAATGAGATATTCAACTATGGTTGCAAATATATCAAATTCTAATTTATGCTCTTCAAATGTATTTCTAATAAGCCTTATAATTCTAAATGCCTGAATTAATAAAAAAAAATTAATTTCGTTATCCTTGACATATATCTCATTTTCACCAACAATATGTTTAAAAGATAATATCCCAGCATAAAAAGCAAAAAAAAATAAAAATATTAGTGGATGGAAGCAGATTGAAAAAATGGAAAATATTTAAAAATAAAATGAAATATACCAGCGATCGTGTTTAAATAAAAAAATTTCACGATATTGCTAAACTGTCTTCTATAAATTACTAATTAATAAATGTAACATGGAACTTTTTGCTAGGGTCAATTTTCGGTCCAAAATAGCCATTTTCATCCAAATAATAGGATTTAATTGAAAATGATTTTGATCTTGGAATTCCATCAACGTTTTTTAAAATATTGAAGATGTGTATATTTCTACGGAGATGAAAAAAAAAGGGATTTTCCCGAGAAAATGACAAGTTTATTGCTTAGGTTAAGTATTTAAAGAGATCAATCAGAAGGCCCTGAATGACATTTTATAGCTGCTATACTTTTCTCTGCATTTCGGCAAAAGTTAACTCTCATTAATTTCGGGAATTCCTTACTTAAACGTACTTTCTATCCTCTCGTAAATGCGCTGATGACTCTATGTTTTTTCATCTTTTCCAATAAATGTTTATTAAATTGTGCAAAATAGTGTGAATTCTGCGCGGCACATCGCGTTTGAAGAGCGTAGGATTTCTTTAGCGATATCAAGATATTTCTAGCGAAAAAGTTGGAATACTTTTACCGAAAATCAAAGTCCCGGAACAAAGAGCAGAAAAGAAAATGTAACGAATTCGGAAAAATCAAAACCTTTGTGCCTAGTGTGCTCTGCCCTATACACCCAGAAAAAAATGAAACGCCATTAAAAAAGCACCTTGCCGCGGCTTGTCCGTAACTAACTCCTGTATTATACTATACAGGAGTTAGTTACGGACAAGTCCCGGCTCCTATATACTATACAGGAGACTTATCCGAAACTAGTGAAGAATAGAATGACTCGTCTCGCCGCCAATGTGACGATCTCGCCCGTGCCGGATCGTCACCTCCGAGAGCTACTCTCGGGGGTGACGACAGGATGGATGCAGACACTTAGGAAATTTTTAGGGAAAACGGTGCTACTTCGGATGTTTTCCGGAAAAAAGGAATTGTGTAACTTCTCGGAAAAAACATGATCATTCGCTATCGCGAGAATTCCTCGCGTTCGTTTTCGAAATTTAAGAAGGATCAGCGGCGGTAAGTGCGTGCGGCAATTTTTTCTGTGCGGGAATTTTGAATTTCGTGCGCGGTTTACGCGTCCTATTTCAAACCCTCTAAAATATTTGGCGGGATTTTAAACAAAAAATCGCTATTTGGCGCAATATTTAGCAAATAATCGCTTGTTGGCGCAGAATTTGGCATTATTTTGCCGTATTCCGGTTTTGGGAGAGTCCGGATATTGGAACGCCGGATAAGAGGTCACGTACTGTATAAGAAAAAGTTTTTTTTTTATTGTAAAAGTAGTAAATTCATTTTATTATATAAGGAAAGTCATGTGCTGCCCACATCAGATTTTTTTTATTTTGAAGTGGGTCACGTGATCTCTTCATATAATATGGGTGCAATTATTATTTTAATTTTTATTTAAAAAGCTACCGAACATATTTTGCTGAAATTTTTTTTATTTATTTTATAGGATAATATGAAAATTTTCGAAGCAATTTGTGAATTCTAAATTCGCTTAAAAAATGCTTGAAAAATGAGGTCCCATAGGGTTCAATGTATTTTATTTTTTTAACCTGTGTTCAATCCAAAATTAATTGGGTGATATTCATTTACATTCCCATATGTCCCACAAACAGTCTCAACAACATGCTAAAATTTCATTTTGATAAGTCATTTTTATGGCAGTTATCGTGCAAACGGATAGACAGACAAAATGAACAAAGTCCTAAGCACTTTTCAACTATGTTGTAAAGTGTTAAAAGTTAGATGTGTGCAGTGCAGGACTTTCCTTCAATAAATTGACTTCTATCACAGCTTGAAATATTATGTACAAGATCCGCAGCATCTTCTTTTTGACTGTGAATCCTAAATTGAAATCCATCAAAAATCTCCAAAAATATTTCCAAGAACTTATCTGAAGCAAAAGCTTATCATCTCAAAAAGTTTGATTCAATTTAGGGATACTCAAAACATTTAAATCTTTCAAAAACTCAAATTTTCTTCTTTTGTGGCTTTACTAAGTTTGTATAATAAGAAGTGAACGATATTGGTTTATTTGTAGCAAATGAACACTTTTCTGCATTGAAATAAACAGGTTGCTTAGATCTGTATATATGTACTGATGAGAAGTAAGCTTAGATTGAAATGAGATGCATATGTTACTCTGCAATCAGTTTTTGATTTAAAGAATTTCTGTTATATTCCCCCTCCCCCCCCCAATCTCAAATCTGACCAAATCTTTGACAGCACATTTGAAGAATAATTTTCTGTTATCAATTCAAGGAATTAAATATTAATGATTCTAAAACCAATAAGAAATGCACAATTTTTCAGATATGTGAAAAATATCAATAGAAAAGTTATAATTTTAACATTTATTGATATAATGTTTAATTCCAATGGGATAGCTTAACACTGGTACAAAATATATATATGTGGGGGGGGGGGAGGATCTCCATTGTGTTTAACATAACATTGTAATTAATTGTATGAGGAAAAATTACAATTTTGTAAGTTGGAAATAATTATTATTATTAGCAGTTATTCTCATATGCATTTATCTAATCTAATTAAAAACTATTCATAGAACTTTTAAGAGAATAGATTATTTTAGATCTCCTATGCATTTCTCCATGATGCATGTTGTTAGCTTTTGGTACATGTAAAAAATAAAACTGACTTTTCTCGCATTGGTTTACAAAATATTAAAAAATCAGTTGTAAATGTTTCTAATTAGATCAATTAAACATTTTATGTGCAATTTTATATACAGGAAGCAAATCAAAATCTTCCTCCATGCTAACATAAGCTTTTCTTTGCATTTTGCCGTGCTTTTAAAATGTGGTGAAATATTTTAGAAAATTGGCTGTATTTAAAAACTCAGCATAGACATCTACCTGGCCTAATAGCCAGATGTTCATTCTGCTTAAAATATAGCTAATCAGAGCTCAAAATAAAATTTTAAAACTGGCAGCAAATACTGGTGAACTTTTGTAAACTAGCGGCAAAAACTATTCAACTCATGCAATTCTAACTATTAAAAATTATTTCTAAATTTGCAGATTTTTTGCTAATTAAAAAACAATTTCTGCAAATTTTAGTCCTATAAATTTGGACTGGTTTCCAGCATTGCATTTTTTAATTACTGCAGTTCCTTCAATGAAAATATTGTTGCTATTATCTCCGGGTTTGGTGTATGCTTTTATCAGTTTAGAATAATTGCAATAAAGTTTGCATCTTAGTTTTTCCACAAAACCCCCATGTTATATTCAAGCCCTTATTTTAAGCCCTGAAGCCAATTATACATAACCCAAGTAGCACGATCTGGATTAAAAACGTTGCAAACTTGTTGCTATCGTTGGTTTTTCGTTTGGTTGCAAATATTGCGATTTAAAAATTATTTTAAAACGAATTATGAGTTACGTTGCAAAATGGATTATATATTTCGTTTTTAAATCATTTTACTTTTGTTGCATTTTTCTAAAATTTTTACACTTATTCATGATAAATATTTTCATATCTCCTCCTCAATCAACTATTTTCCTCCAAAAAATAATCCGATGCTAAATTTCTTAATACGTAAATTTAACTCATTAGCGTAAAGACCCAATGTGCTATTAGAATTTATGATTTTTAATGGGTATTTTTAATATTAAATTTCTTTTTTTTTGCATATTTTGTTATTTCTATTTTGTTTAAATTTGTTAAAATTGTAAATTTTAAATTTTCGACAGTTGATAAAATTTAAAAATGTATTTAAACCATTGATATTTGTAGTCATTAAAAGGAAATAGTTGTTTATTCTTATTTTAGTTTTTTATGATTGAATAAAAATTGCATGAATTCTGCTAAAAATGGTCTCAGGGAGTGTGTGTATGTGTGTAATGATGGTGGTGTGTGTGTGTGTTGGGAGGATACCGATTTATCCTATCCTGCACAACGCTCATAAGTAAAATTACTATGAAATATACAAATATAGAACTTTGGACTAGTTAACATCGGCGTAGCCGAAATGTCGTGAGTGAGGGAGGAGGTTGACGGTCAGATTTTATCGATAGTGACTAAATATGTTTAACTAATGGAGAGTAAATGACCTTGAATCAGTGCATGAGTGTTGAGATGGAGGAATTGGTACTCTTGCTTATACTTTTGTATAATACACGAAAAGAATATTCAAAATAAATTTAATAACCGAAAATTTATCTGTACATAAACTTTAAGCATACATTCGATATTTCCTTGTGCAATTAGTCAAGTTACTTTTCTCCTGGATTTTAACATATTTATCTGATCTAAATTTAACAATCAATATTCATGTTTAAACATAGGCGTAGCCAGGATTTTGGAAAAACGGAAGGGGGTTGACGATCGAATGTGTTGAATTTAGTTATTCGGTATAGACCATATAAAGAACTAGTATATTTTTAGAGCATTTTGGCATTAACAGGGTAAGGGTAAGTTGCGTCACCCACGCATAGGCGTAGCCAGAATTTTGACAACCTAATAGGGAAGGTAGCAATCCTGAATTTCCTTTCCAAATATTGACTTTATGTATAACTAATGGTTCAGACAAGGAAGGGGGGTGCTTCCAATCAGTAGTTCTTTCAGGCATACCTCTGGGGCCGATGCGCCCCCCTCCCCCTCAGAGATGAGTATCGCCCGCCCGGAGACATTTTATATTACCTAGTTTCTATTTATGTGGCATAGCGTTTAGATATTTTCTGTCGAGAAAATAGAAAACTTGCCCCCCCCCCCCCCCACACACACACACAGACACACCAGCCGAAAAGTCCTGAAAGAAATACTGCTTCTAAGCCCCATTCCACACAACTGCTGCACCCTGCTTTAACGAAGGGGGGGGGAGGGGCGTTTCTTCGTTTTTTCATTTGCTAACCTAACCACGTCATCAGCAAATTCCATTAAACAAATTATTTCACCTTATAGCAATATATGGATAACTTCAATTTCAATACATTCTCTAGCCCCCCCCCTCCCCACCACCTATAAACTTTTATAGAATTATTGAATTTAATCACGTTATTTAAGGTATATATTTAAAAATTATTATTAATATTATAAATTTATATTAATATTACAATATTATTAATATTTCAAGCAATAATAAAATTGACTGAATAGATTTCTAGAAAATGTGGAAGTTTATTAGACAGAATATTTCCTCGCTAGACTGCACGAAATTTGTGCCAAATCAGCGATAAGTATCCTTTTTTCTTTAATGTATGGTAACTCTCTACAGCAGCGTTTCCTAGCTTGTGACACGTGCTCACACCAACATTGGCGCAAAAGTGTTTGGCAACTTGGCGTGGAACTGTTGAGACACCTCGTGTTTGTTGTCTTCTTTTGTCTAGTTAGGAGTCAGGGTAAGTAAATTGTTTTTACATTTTAAAACTGATTGTATTGTTGATTTTATTGTTTTTTATATTCCATGCATTGTAGATAAAGTAAATTAAGTAGTGCTAGTGCTATTAAAATTATAAGACGTTTCAATGTGCATTTGAAGTTGCACATAAAACAAAATCCTCAATTAGTGGATAAAAATCTCCTTGCCCCGTACTAAGTAATAACAGTTTGTTCTATGAAGAATGCATATGGGTAAATTAGAATCGGATACAAAAATAATTATAATTCCAGATAATAAATTTAAGGCTTATTTATTTGACGACATTTCAAAGTTCAAATAAAACATTGTTCTTCACAACATTCAAGTTGTTACAGTAACAGAACAAAAAATGTATTTTCGCCTGGATTGCAGCAAGATAAATATACGACGCCCATGTACCAGATGTCATATTTCAGACAGAAGAAATTGGACATCATGTGATCGGTGAATTTAATAGAGAATACATTTTAAATTTATTTTTGAGGAAATGATCATTCAGTTATTATCATTGATCAAGTGCGAGTTACAATTTGTTATTTTTAAATTTATTGCAAAAAAGTTGAATTACTTTTGCACTATGATTGCTTGATTGATTGTGAAAATATGAAATTCAATGGGTACTGTTTACTTTAGAATTTAATAATGATATTTTATTTTCAATTTCTCCTGTGGTTTTAATTTCAATTAGGTAGATTCTGAATGTTTCTAAATTATCAAAATTAAATGAATTTTAATAATAAATTAAAATCTAATTTCACCGGTTTCTTTCCGATAACAAATACTTAATGAAAATTTATTTGAGCAAACTGTTATAATTTAAAATTAATATATGATTATACAAAGGAACTTTTTATTTATTTAATTTTTTTTTAGGGGGGGGGGGCAATGAACCTCACCCCTCTCCTTTAAATCGATCCCTGGTATGCATAATTTGTTGCATGGATCCTAATGTACAAAAAATGATTAGTTTCCGAAATTTGCTTCAAATTTTAAGTCAACATATATGTTTGCAGATACTTTTCATTTTTATTTTCCTCTGTGTAAATATTTGAACATTGAGCACAAAACTAATAATAATAATTTACATATATACAAAATAATTCGGTCACTATCTGCTATCTTACCTTTTGTTCCCAGAAAAGTAATTTGATATGTAGTTTGCAGAAGTGGGTCAAAAACGATCCAATTTTAATGATCACATTCCCATTGAAAATTTTTTTTTATTAAAATACAATATATTTATTTTAACATTTTAAAATGCTTTTCAGTTGATAAATTTTAACTTACCAGTTTTATCTGAGCACGAAAACAAACTCCATCATATGCCAAGTACAGGTCGCCACCATAATTTCACATTTTACACTAATAATTCATTCATTAATTTTATTTATATTTTACAACATTTACACAATTCTAAAACTTTATTACGATGCACATAAGTTTGTAATGTACGAAAGTATTTAATATTGTATCCATGAGAAAATATAGTATAAATTATAGGTATGCTTTTAAAATGAGTAAAACAAGAGCATTAAGTTTATATAAAATGGGTGGAAGTTGATTACTTCATACAAATTACATGAATAGGAAAGAAATCGGATGGACTACAGGAAAGGGATAGAACATATAGAATAATTATGTGGAACGTAAGATACAAGATCAGGAAGATGTCACATAACAGAGCACAGTATCAAGCAGGGTTGTGGAGTCAGTACTTCAAACCTTCGACTCCGACTTTTGTATTCTAATGTCAAGTATGATACCAATATAAATAGCAATTAATATTTAATGTTTTATATTAATAGATTTTTTATTGGTGTTTTTTTCTTAAATTTATTTCCTAAAAACTATTAAAAAATTAAATATTCCAATATAAAATTATTTTTAAATAGTTTTATTTAGCATTCTGTATATTTTTACTGACTCTGAATCAAGCAAAATATGATAATAGAACGTGAAGCATAAAGCTGTTTCGAGGAAATGTTGGATCTTCTTCATCAGTGCCAGCAAATCTAAAGTCAAAAAGATCAAAGATCAAATTGACAGAAATAGAAGAGCCAGAGAGGTATCCTATAATTAAAAGATGCGTTCACAATTATAAAACAGAAAACTAAAGAAGGATTCTGGATACTAGAAAGTCAGTCAAGCAACATAAAACTAACACACAAGCTGGATTGTTCAAAGACATTACAAAAATGTCCCAACAAGAAGAGACAAGACACAACCTGGTGAAAACAATTCCAAATGTCATTGAAGAGTTCCTTAAGGTATAAAACAAATATAAAGAAAAATGGTACAATTACAAGGCATCTAACAAGACAGTAAAAGGAAAAGTTACTGAACAAATCATTAGCTAAAATACTTAACTATTTCTGAATATGAAAGGTATAGAAAAGTCAAGATTATAAATTAACAAACATTTTTGTATAATACTAGTGGAAGAAAACTTAAAACGATAGACAGAATTTCTACAATGTTGAGCAGTCAGAGATTTATTTTCCCATTTTATGATATAGTTTTCATATTCCTTAATCCATAAGTTAAGAGCATATTTAGTTTTGTCAATATATATCAAAGGTCATTCTTGGAAGAAATACTGCAAATACTCTAACTTGGAGACAGCAGTGCAGACCTAGCCTACCTCTCGGTTTACAGGTTTAGTTCCGCACCCCTGTGGACTTATGGACCCACATGTTTAACATGATCATACTCCACGTGAACACAGCAGCAGTTTTTTTGGCAGCGGAAGGAATCGAACCCGGGTCTACCGAATGCAATTCCCGTGCGCTAACCAATGGGCTACCACGCCTGCAAATACCCTAATTATTTAAAATATCTGTAGGATTATTTAGATTGAAAAACTTGGGCATACTAGATGGAGAAAATGCTTGTGTTTCTAACAGACATGTAAGAAGAAAAAAATTTTGTGGAAGATTCACAATTTCTGGATGAAAACATAGCACATTTTTTAAAATAAAATGCATTTATAATTGATCAATATATTTTTGAGTTATGTATACATCTCACAATACATTTAAAAATATATTAATTGAAAAAAGCCTGTTCTTTCAAGAAGTGGCTTAACAAATATATATATAAAGAACCTACATTATTTTTTTAGTGCGGAGGGGGGGGGGGGGTCTTCTGAACTCTATCGCTGGGTATAAGCACAATATTGCTGCAATTAAATTTTCTGTGGATTTTAGTTATCTGCCAGCTCAACTTTTGAAAAATGATAGTAAAATATTTTTCAGAAACATGTTCATATAAAGATTTAGAAAAATTTTGATTAACTTGAACAACAATTGTAGGAGAGAAACTGTTTTAATAGTAACAGCATTTAGATACTAAGATTGAGCAAATCCATTGTAGAACAAATGTTTAAAATGCAATGTTAAAACATATCAAGAGCCGACAATTTTAGTTTGGCAGAATGGCAGAAATTTTTATTTACAACGGTAATTGATACAAGTTTATGAAAAACCATAGGAAATTATTTTTGCATATAAATTTGAGTAGAATATTTATATTTCCTAGCTCAAACGTCTCAATACATTGTTTTCTTCATCATTCTAGGAAAATACTGGAACCATTGTGGGGTTGAACCCCACTTTTGGAGTCAATTTTGTCTTCCTGCATTAATCTACCAAGTACATTGTACCGTGTCAATTAACAAGTCTTGAATTAATTCACTTTTGACAGTCTATGAGGTAAGTCTGTTCCTTATCGTATCAAAAATAAGCTGTTGGGAGTTCTTGAAATATCAGCTTTCCTAGCTGATGTCCTTTGTCTTAGAAACGATAAAACAATAAAGTATTTTTAATTAAAACTCATCCGACCATGTTAGTTATACATATGAATAGGTACATTAATTTAAAACCCTAATTCTGGACTGGATAGGAAGTCATGTTTTATACTCCATATTATTATTACTCGTTATTGACTTAATTCAAATGGCAATGGCTTAAAGGTAGGCTACTCTAAATTCAATTTAAATTGTAAAAGCTATACTCACTAAATAAAAAAATTTAAGTAATTCAATATTAGTATACCATAGTTACCCCTTTTCTATGGTTTCAGTCAATCACAATCAAAAAATCATAAATGGAAAATTTCGGAAATAAGTAATTCATAAAATGTAAATTACACACCAGTGATTGGAAATCATCAGTATTGTTGACACAATAACATTTACTAAAACTGCAGTGAATGAATTAAAACTAGTAAAATTAAATGCCTGCAGGAAGACCTTATGATTTTAAAGTTTTCCCAGGGATCAGTGGAAAAGTTGAGAAAATCATTTATGTAGTCACAAGTTGGTAGAAAAGGTTTTTCTAACATTCTTGATTAAGAAGTGAAAGAACATATTGAAGACCATCAAGATGTGGTAACAAATGCAGAATTGAAAGAACTTGTTAAGTCAAAAGTATCCTGTCTATGAAGGTAAAGAAATTGAAGCATAACTAGCAGTGTAGACATCACTAAAATCAACTATCGAGAATCCTCAACCATTGACAAGGTCTGTTCCTGACATCCAATCACCAACATTGTCATGTCTTGATAATCCAGGATCTCCCAAAGCAAATGATTCTCAATAATAGTCTAACCTTGCATCACAATGCCTACATTATTTTTCTCATTCCATCAAGTATGCATTGTATCATTATCACCAGAACAAGGATTAGTCTAAAACTGTACAATAAGCTATATTGGGAGGGGGAGATCACATTCACAACTTTTATTACAGTATATTATTATACTTGTTCTTTTTTATTATTAGTTATTGTTGTTTATCTTATACAGTGTCTAATTTATAAATTTAACTTTCTCATAGAAAATAGAACGGTTTCTCATATTAAACTTTCTCATATGTGAAGGAAAAACATAGTATAATATTGGGTTTGGTACTATCCATGGTTTCAAGCATCCACTAGGGATCTTGAAACATATTTTCCTGCTGGGGAAACCTACTGTAATTTCGTTTAAAACTTTTAACTATAATTTTTTGTGAAATTGCACATTCTTGTCCCCAAGAATGGGCGACAATGTTCGAAGAATAATCTTTTTCTTCCACTCGATTGTGACAGCAGCCACATTAAATTCTAGAATAATATCACAAAGAATTTTGTTTAAAATTTTACCACTTTACAATAGTTAAGGAAAGTGAAAAACACAATTTTGTTCATTTTTGATGCCTATATTTATTATCCCTCAACTGTGTCATGCATTTAATTATTGTTAATATGGATGAAAATTCAAAAGTAATATGTCTTGTGTTAGCATAAACGTGTTTTGCATGTACATTTTATTTTCAAATGTTTGATTTCTGTGCAGAATAAAAATATACACAAACATCAACTGTTTCTTGCGGAATGACACACAGCCAATTCGCGGTTACCTTACACTTTTCTGGTAGGTTGGACAGTCTGGGAAGTAATATGGCAACACTGCTTGCTGTTTGGTCTTGCATTTAGTTTCAGTTAGGCATACAAACCCCCTAATGGCAGATTGCCTTTACTTCGCTCACCATTGGGTGAGGGTGAAGCATCATCGTCATAGTTTCAGTTCTATTTAATTAGTTTAGTTAGTTTTTATTTTAAATTAACAATAATTATTTTCGGATAAAGTTAGCGATACTCCAAATATTATGAAGAGTAGACGTCCTCCAACCTGGGGCTTCTAAAAAAATTCAGATTATTATGTAAAAAAAAATCAGTTCTGCTGATAGCAGTGGTTGTGAGAGCATCCTACATTTTTTTTCCATAAAGCAAGTTCCAAGCAGATTAGAAAAGTAATACTTCCACAATTACAACCAAATTTTCTACAAATCAGAATGCTGATAAAGTAATAGAGAGCGCATCTGAAACGAAAAATTTCGTTCAGAAAAGTGACGCCAAATATTATGTAAAGAGGAATGCAGGAAACGGTGCAACTGAATTATCGAATGAAGATGAGGTTGAATTTTTCTATAGGAGAAAATGCAGTGAATTTGAAAAAGAATGCTGAAATTGAAAACGATGTAAAAAGAATGCTGAAATTGATGTAGAAAAGAATACTTAAAATGAAAACGATATAAAAGAGAATATTGACGTTGGACTTGAATTTTCTGATGATGAGGTTCTGATAATGAGGTAATGAAGAAAATATAGATAAGAAAATATCTATACATTTCTGATGAAGAAAATATAGATGATATGTTGTTAACTACAGAAAACAGTAAAAAAAGAAAAGCTTATTTCATAAAAACATATTATGAAAGACAGTATAACTGGTTTTACTACAGTCTAGCAGCTTCAGGCTTTTTATGTAAAATATGTTCCATTGGGTACAGTGGTAATAAGCCTTGAACAAGTGTTGGTGTGAGTTTTAAGGGAGGTCATCCTACCAGAACTATAAAGAAGCTTGAAAATAGTAATAGACATAAACAATCTATTGCCTTTCCAAAGGATGCCGACAAACAAGAAATTGCTAAAAAAAATACTGAAGGCACAGAGGCTGCGAAACAATCAAAAACAAATTTCAATAGAAGGTTATTTATTAAGCAAATGTGTCGAAATCTTATACTTCATGGTTAAAAAACAGTGGGCGGTATCTGAAAACTTTGGGTCAGTTGTAAGATTTTTAGGTGAAAATTTAGAGGATAAAGAAATTGCACAGTATTTAAATACATATGGGTAAAATGCAACTCATTTATTAAGCATATCTGTTGACAATATCTTATATTCCATTTCTACTTACATTGAACAAAAAACCTTAACTGAATTAATCATGTTCAGAATTTTATGCAATTTTGGTTGACGAGTCGATTGATGAATCTCAACGTGATCAGCTAGGTATAATAGTACGTTACCAAATGTAGGGTGATGAGAATGTTAAAGAAAAGTACCTTGGACTTGTACACTTAACTACTACCACAACGGCCCTACCGTGCAGAAAACACCGGTTCTCGTTAGATCACCAAAGTCAAATAGCATCGGGCGCGGTTAGTACTTGAGTGGGTGACCACCTGGGAACACCTTGTGCTGTTGGCTCATTTCGGGCGCTGTAGCCCGGTAGTTTGCATGCTGCCACAACTGCCTCCGTGTTCATGCGGAGTACGATCACGTTAAACATGTGGGTCCGTAAGTCCTTCCGAGAGGTTGGTGGTAGGGAAGGAGGGTACAGTCCCTGTGGATGCCTCTCCACTGGGTTCCGGTCTAAATTGGGTGGCACTTCCCGGCCGTCCAAACAGTTACCTTACATCTTTCTGGTAGGTCGGACGGTCTGGGTCTCAACAACAACAACTTAACTACTATCAATGCTGAAGAAATTATGAGTGCTATTGAGAAAACAACTGTAGCAAAAAATGTTAAGCTGTTCAATTGTTTATTTATAGTTTTAGAGGGAACCAATGTAATGAGCGGAGAGCTTTCAGGTGTTCAACGTCGAATGAAACTGTTGGAAAAAATCAATATATCGCGATTCACATTCCCGTGAACGGGCGTTTATGCAAATTTAATATGAACGACTCTTTCCGTTCACCGGCGTGAACCGTGACGTTTTTCAACATGAGGTTTCATGCAAATCAGTTCTCAATGCGTACGCATCTGATTTGCATATCCGGGGGCGTTTCCGGAAGTGTCCATTCTCGGATATATAGGACAGAGGTTTCTTGAAGCAATCAGACGACTTCAGCAGATGACTTCAGACGACTCAATCAGAAGACTTAATCCGATCACGACGATCGATTAGACACATACGCTGGTAGTCTGATGCAGGCAGACAGAAATGTTTTAGACAGAAGCACTGCGGGATATCGTTTGACGACGGTTTTTAGTCGAGACGGATGCAGATGTGGTCAGTTTAGACCAGCATGTATTGAACGTTAAATTTACTTACAAACGTTCGGAAGTCACTTTAAATATTTTTCTGATGTCTTATCCTTTGGTTTTCCTTTGCCAAGTGTGATACCTTCGATGGTGGCTGGAAATACACGCAAGTGATAGAGGTAGTATAGTTACTTACTACCAATGCTTCAAGGAATCTCTGTCTGATTATTTACAACTGCAAACTTTTTGTACATAGTATATTTTGAAGTTTTGTGGCATGGAAAATTACCTGGAATGTGTAATTTGCCTAGTTATGTTTCTCACGAAATAAAGTGAACGATGTTTTTCTTTGAAACTGGATCTGTGTACTTTTATGACCCAGCCAACACTTATTGACTCTATGCCAGTGCGTACTTTGCTGTTCATCTTCAAATTTTTAAATTTTCCAACAAGAAACAACATTTACTTCATTGTATCTACGTAAATTGTAGAAACCACAGATTAGCTTTAGTATTCGTTCACTTATTAAAGAAATATGACAATCAATCTTCAATCAGTTGACTCACTTTTAGTTTTGTGGAAAATGTTCCATTATAGCCCAAAGAAGGGTGAAATTTTTAAAGAAATTCAAGGAAACGTATACAATTTAAACATGCTGAAAATGATTAAAGTGTCCACCTCTCGCTGGCTTTCACATGGACGGACTTGTGAAAGAATCTCCTCACGATATCAACACCTAGTTGAAACGTTAGATTCTTTGTTTGTTGAAACAAGGGAACCTGAACTTAGAGGGTTACGCCAAATTCTAATCACTTACATATCTCCTCAAATAATACCTTCATGCCGAGTTTCACGGCTGTAGCTCAATTTCTTATGGGTGCATATATTTTTTGCAACAAAGTGTATTTGTTTATGCAATAATAAAGTAATAAGCATTCACTCTTGCATAGTTAGGCATAATTTATAACCTTTAAGCTGCACATGTTGAGATTGTGACATCACATTCATCATTCAATGCTAGCATGTGGTTGGATGTTTCTGGAGGATGGAGGCCTAACTTGAGCGTTCTTTTCCAAATAAGTTTGTGGAATACATGTTACAGCTCGATATGTTATTTTTCTTATTGATCATATTCTGTTGTCTCTTTTTAATGAATTTTATATAATTCTTTTTTTACATGAATTTTGAATTTCGATTTCCAAATAACAAACTCGGTAAAAACTAGGCGAGCCATTATATTGTTGGATTGCGTGGCAAAAATATCAGAAGTTGAAAAGCTGAAAATTTTGGAACTGGTAATTTCAAAAGCGAAGAACAATTTAATAAAAATATTATCTCATACTTACTACAGCACAATGAAACCATTGTTTTGTGGGTGCTATTTTCACAAGTAAATCAGAGGCAATCATATACCAGAACATCTACTGACACAACCTACTGGACGATTTCACACAGCAACCTGAGCAGACTGTGTCATTATCTTTCATTATCAACAATGCCCTCATAACTATGTGATTTGGTTGGCTGTGATAGTTCGTCGTTCACACATTTGCCGATGCTTCTTATTCTTTTTTTTTATTATTATTATTCGACTTATATACAAGTTTACAGTTTTAATCAAATTTCTTACATTACTATTACATATTCGACTTGGCTTATATACTGATTGGATTATATTCAGAAATATACAGTAGTTACTTGGGATACAACAAATAGCTATTTGCCAAATACTGAATTTATTATCTGAAAGAGAACCATAATCAGCAAATCATATGCATTTCTTTTGCATGTCCCATTAAAATATGTATTAATTACTTTTAAAAGCCCAGCATTAATAAATTTTAATTTGTTTTTAACATATGTTTATACTGAACAAAAGTATTCAGTCTAAGAAATAGTCAAATACCTTATTAGAAAGTACTCAGTAGTAAAGCTTTTAAGAATATAATTTATTTCATAAGACATTTTTGCAATTAAAGCTTAATTTTTTTTTCTTTAGTAAATTTAACTTTTTAAAAAAAAATTGTATAAATGTGTGCATCTTTACTGAGGATATTAAAAGAAATAAATGTTATTATAAATGTAATACTACACGAATACAATAACATCAAGATGTAAAAAATAAATACATTTGATCTACACAAAGAAAATAAAAATATAAGCAGAAATTTTTTTTAAAGTAAACATGTAATAATTTCTATATATGTCTTACTTCAACTGTCTAAGAAAGAATTAAAAATTTTTTCTATTCTACCAAACAAAATTTGAACTTATTTTCAAGCTAAAATACTTTGTCTGACAACTGCGTTATTTTTTTTAAGCTCTACATATGTCTTGAGAAAAATCCTTGATGTTTAAACAAACAATACTCAAACCTATCTGTAACATAAATTAATTGTTTAATAATCTCTAACAAATATAATTGCTTCATTTTTAAAGATATTTATGTCTCTTGTTTTCTTAGAAACACCGTGAAAGTAACATAAAAAGGATGATGGTGGAGCTATGGAACTGATAGAATTATCATATGGAGCCTAGGATACAGCAAAGTGCGCTGATGGTGGATCCTGTGAGCTGTCAGTAGTAATCAGAGGCCCTACTGTATAGCAGTTTGTCTGCAACACTTGCTGAGTTTCAACATGGAAAGCAACACAGTCTTGGAGTTCATTGTAGCTGGTGATGAAATCTGGTGCATAGTATGGTTACAAATCCATAGCATGGTTACAAATCATGCAATGTCAGCATTTGACCTCTCCATGTCCAAAGAAATTCAATAGGCTATGATAGCATATATTCAATATGGTGGCAGTTTGACCACAATGGTGTTGTAAAGAACATGTGTTGAACACCCACTTCTTGTGCAGAACAGATTGCAAGCCTTTAAAACTGAGACTGAAGCAACCGTAGATCTCTCTTCAGAACTCTCTCCTTGCAATTTTTACTTCTTCAGTCTATTGAAAAAGACATGAAAAGGACATTGCTTCTAGTTGAATAATGATATGAAGCATGCTGTATTGGATTTTTGAATACAGCAAATTTCTACCGCAATGACGTCTCCAACCTTGCTCGTCAATAAAAGAATTGTCTTAAAATCTATGGAAATTACTTCTAAATATCTTTAACCGATATCAACTTACAGATTCCAAACAGAAACTCATTGATCATGCTTTAAAAATAAAAAATATATGGTTTGCTATTCATCTTAAAGTATATTTTTGAATAAAAGTTATTTCTCTTTTTTAAGCATATTTTAGATGTTTTTCAATTTTAGTATAAAGTTTTGTGATATTTTTAAATAAAATATCTGTTTCAGAGTCTTGCGTGGAGTTCGAAACCTTATTATTATTTTTAACTTAAACCTTAAATCTTGCTATAATTTTCATGTACACTGCATGTATACAAGAGTGAAAAATTACAGTCATTAATGTCTGAAGAATTACTTTAATAAAAATTTTAATTTTGTTTATTCCAAGAAACATTATTTGTTTTTGTTGAAGCTGTTTCATGATGGAAATAGAATACATAAATTGCTTCTTAAATTAGGGTAGTCTTTTAATATATCTATGTCTCATATACAAACATTGTTCTTTAACTATTGAGAATAATATGTTCTTACAAAATATCACAAAAATATGAGCCTAACAATTTATGGTTCCCAAAATAGTAGCAGTACAGTTAAGGTGTTTGAATAAAAAAAAGTTGGGAATATCTTATGATGTTGACTTCTCCAAAAGCTCCATTGAGCTAACACGCTCAACAAAAATGGCATCATTCCAAAATACAATTTATATATGGAAAATAAATCCCCAAATCCAAAATTGGTTTTATGCAATTATCACCTTATGTTATTTTGAATAAACTTTCCACAAGTACGCACTTTAAGCAGAGAACGAATGTTTAATTTTATTTCAGAGTATATTGTTTTTTCTCATTTTATATTTAAAGTAAATATAACAAGAGATTTGATTTTATGTTACTCTATTATAAACTGAAAAATTAAAGTAAATTAATTTCTGATAAAACTTGTTCCATTTAAATGGTGTCGAAAGCCCAGAACTACCGACTCGTCCGAAATCATGAGCAGCAGAATGGTAGTTCAGGCCATTTAAATGGTGTATAAAGTGTATGTGCGATAACAGGATTCTTAGTTGAGTCTTGTTAGTGGACAAATCTAAATATACTGTATTGTTTAAAATAGACAATTAACAGTTATCAAAAATTTCAGTTACATGTAAATAAAGAATATATATATAATTAGTAAAATATTTTTAAAACTACTACTCTCATTTCTTTTTAAAAAGCTGTTATAATGTCTATTTGTTAATTACTCAAAATTTTATGAAATACAACTTAAAATTATCTTATTTACAAAGTTAAAATGAAACTGATATTTTTTTATTTAGCCTTCTGCTGTCAGGATTATAAAATCTATGTCTGATCACATGGCTAAATACAGATCAAACATTGAAATAAATTTTCAATAGCATCGATAGCTAAAACATCTCGCCTCAATCTATCTAGTTCAGAAGTAGATTTTAAAATGGAACTAGAGAAAGAAGAAAAACATTTATATACTGTTGCAGTTTTCTTTTTGTGTGTGGAGGGGGGGGGGGAGATCAAGTCTTTACACCTGTGCTTAAGAAAAATGTAGACAACAAAGAGGAATGATTATTTAACTTTTAAAGTTTTCCATTTTACCTGAAGTGATTTTATTTAGGTAAATGCAATCTAATAAGATTGGAAGGTCCATACTCCTAAAGGTATACACTTCTAAAATCTTAAATTTGGTAAAAAAAGATATGTTAATTTTTCTTTATATGAAAAAGTCAACAGTGTTAACACTAGTATATTAATTAAATTGCATGTGAATAATGTTTTAATTTGAAACTTGGAACATATGCTCCTACAAGGTAAAGCTTGAAATCACCAGGAAGCAAATCAACGAAACTGAAAAATAATGTGCAGAATTCAGTAACAAACATGTAATAGAATATGTAAATATTTTCCAACGAAAAAACACAAGATGTGTTTCGTAAATAACATTTAAAATGTAATTTTTAGTGGATTTTTCTTCTAGAATTTGAAATGCTATTTAACAGAGCATAAAAGTTATTTAAAATGGTTTGTTTTGCATAAAAATATTTGCTTATTCGTTACGTTACTCAGTTTAGCATGCTACTCGTACATTAAGAGGATAGTTTCCTTTCAACTGTTGGTTTCAGTTTTTCCATGGTAACATATGGAATATAGTACTAAATATCATTTAGTTTTTAGGATATGTCCTGTTGTTTTTTGCAAGGCATAAATTCTAAAAAGAGGAAAATTTGTGCTTTATTAAAACATTGATAAAATAATTAGAGAAGTGTTTCTAAAATTTTTGTAAAATTAACGCTATGCTCAGAAATATTAGAAATACATCTAGTTACTTTATCGAATTTCTCAACATCTGTCCTTGCAAATAATAGCAGCGAAAAATCCCCAAAACTGACATAGCCCGAGGTTTAATCCCCCCCCCCCCCCCATATTCTAGCATGGAAAAACTGAAACAAAAGATTGAAGGAAATATATCCTTTTAATGCATTCTCTATGTTACGATTCATAATCGTTTCTTTTGAGTTATATTTCGTTACATATTCGCTTTATTTTCGTTAGCATTCGTTACATACTCGTTTTTTTTTGCGTAAACTTTCGATACATTTTCGTTTGTTTTGCGTCCATTTCGTTATATTTTCGTTTGTTTTGCGTCCATTTCGTTATATTTTCGTTTGTTTTGCGTCCGTTCCGATACATTTTCGTTTGTTTTGCGTCCGTTTCGTTACATTTCCGTTTCTATATTTCGTTACATATTCGCTCTATTTGCGTTAACTTTCGTTATATTTTCGTTTTTTTTCCGTCCGCTCTGTTACATTTTCGTTTCTTTTCCGATACATATCGTTATCATATAAATCTCCATGCAAAAGTAATGTGTGAAAAACGAAAAAGTAACGTTTTAAAAATTGGTTGCAAAATAGTGGAAGCGCCGAGACATCTTTTCGTTTTTATTTCGTTACATATTCAACGAAATAAAAACGAAACTGGGTTCCGATTTTTCAACGAATTAAAAACGGAAGTGTGCTAGTTGGGAAGTAACTGTATAATTAAAAATGTAATTTTATTCTGAATGTTGGGAAAATATGTGATGGCTTGCAAGAGAAGGGTTCAGTTGTCACAAATTTAAAATTTGAGTTAAATACAGCTTTTCAAACTGATTCTAATAATAATAAATAATAAAAATGCATATCTTTACAATAATTGCAATTCATCTTACAAATTTTGTATTATTAATCAAATGAGAACATTAAAACAGAAAAAAGCAGCTTGAAAGTTTTTGGGTTGTCTGATTTAATCCCAGTTTTTTTAAACCATAGTTTTTTTTCCAGTTTAAATAATGTTTTTGTTTAAACCATGATTTTTATTTTATGTAAAAAAAGAAGAAAAAAAACATTCTTTTTCTAACTCTGGTTGATAATAAAAAATAATTTCTCATAATTGGCAACACACATAGCATAATAAAAATGTTTTTCATATTTGATAAAAATGTGGCTACTTGAATCTACTGAAAACTGAAAAGGGTACAGTTGTCGGTATAATGACTATATACCACATTATCTTAAAAGTTAGATTACTAACACATGAACCTTTTCTTCCAAACCATCACATATTAAAGTTATAAACCAACATATAGTTTCTATGATGTACAACACTTTTTTCTGATCTAATAAATGAATATTATGTTAAGATTCTTACTTTATTCTATATATTTTCAGAGACTTCTATGCATTAGGAGATTTTCCAGTTACTCAGGTTCTGAGTAGATGTAAAGAAGGGAAAAAACGCAATCTTTATTTTACATCAGAGATTGTTAAAAAGATTGTTGAGGGCAATGAAGATGTTGTAAAGGTATATTTTTATGTAGCTTTTTGAAATATACTTAGCATTAAATATTATGCAGGGCTTCAACTAGCATAAAGGCAACACAGGCCTCTGTCTTTGGTAAAAACATAAGCGGTACAGTTTTAATGCTAAAAATACAATGTAATTTTGATAACATCCTCCCATTTGAATACTCCCCTTGTAAAAATTTGAAGATGTTTCACAATCTTTAAAAAAACCATTTGTTAGCTCTCTTTATTCTTTTTTTCTGAACTCTTTTGCAATGGCATAAAAATTGATGAATACAGCGAACCTTGGTTGTAATATGAGTTTACGATAACTTCAAATCACCCATGTTATAAATGAGGAGTTCTATTTTAATGCTTTAATTGTTAAAATTTAGTTGTCTCTTTTATTATGTTCATATTTTGTTGTCTGTTAAGACATTAAAGGATATAAAAGTCAGTATTCTACAGAGTTTAATTAACTATTTTTAGTAGAAAGACTGATAGTACATACTAGTACAACTACATAGTACAACTATAACTACTGATAGTACAACTACATAGTACATGCATTACTATGCCTACAAATATTTTCTACTTCAATGTTCTCATTGGGTGCGGCAGCAGCTATTTGTTCATCAGTTGTTGGTTTCTGTTTGTTAATATCAATCCAATGATTTATAATTGTGTCTAGTGTTTCTTCTCCTCCTAGTGTGATTATTTAGATAAACTGCTGGGCGAAATCGCAAGTTTTTACTTCTTCAATTTCTATTCACATGGATTCTTCATTCCAACATTTTCTCCAGTTTTTAATCGGTTCCTTAGTTATAGTGGTTTCTAAAGCTATGTCTACTTTGAACGCTATTTTCTTCAATGTTTAAGATTTAAAAAAATCGGAAATTTCACTTTTGGAAGATGAAAAGTGTACAAACATAGTTCGTACATTTGTAAAAATCCTTGAAAAGTGCTTGAAAAAAAAAAGTTCATTTTCAAGTGCTTGAAAGTACTTGAATTTGTTAAAACATAAATATAGTCCTTGAATTTTTTTTTCTAAAGCAGATAATGTGCATCATTTTTTCGAAAAACTATAACATATGCAATTTTTTAAAAATCTGCAATTCAATTCACATTTCTTGTACTCAACACAGGGTTTTTGCTGTGGATCACCATTACTCCAAATCACAATAAATTGTTTTATTTGGCAAGTATGCAAATGATCAAAACGAAATTGTGAATACAGAAATATTTACAAGAACAAAAACAGATATCCTTACTTAAAAAAAAAATGTGTGAGATTGATTATTCAGAAATCGAGATATTGAAGAAGAAAAAATGTTTGAAAATAGTTATCCATGCATTGACAGAATCTGCTGATTAATTAACACTAAAGTCTATAAGACTGAAAAAGACATAACGATATTAATTTTATTTAAGTAAAATAGTTTGCTACAAACCATCAAAGAAAAGCAAGAAAATTTGTTAGAAATAAGTTCAATGATATAAACAGTTGTGATGGAGTTGTGTGTATGTCTGTGTGTGGGAAGGGGGGGGGGGGATCTAGAACCATCATATCATTGTTATTATTGCTACACCTTAAGTTTTTAAATAGTCCTTGATAGTGCTTGAATTTTTTTTCAAGAAGACTGTACGAACCATGACAAAGTGAAGATTCCTTCTGAAATTTCACACAAGATGTGGCAGTGTAAAAAATAAAGGGAGGCATGCTTATATCTGTATTATGCCTGAACACGTGATACAACTAAGGGCTTTTTAACTGGGGTTTACTGTATTTTAATTTTTTTTAAGGGAAAAAGAGGAGTAATTGTGTATTTATAATTCTTTTATTTTATATATATCGTAAATTTTATAACTTAATCCTGTTATTACTTTCCTTCCTTATGTACATAATGTATAAGGAAAGTATTGTGATGGGGCCGCAAATTCGAATTCGAGTTTTCAACGGGCGAGCACCTTTGAAGCATCCCTGATCACGAATCAAACATTTTTTAAGGTGTGTGTGTGTGTCAGTGAGCCTGTGGAGAGGATACGATATCTCACGAACAAATGGAGCAATTCGAATGAAATTTGGTACGAAAATCACAATCTGTGAATACTGGAAGGCTGTTGTTTTTAAACTCAATCGAATGTTCAGAACCCCCCTAAATTTTCGAGTGAAATTTTGAAAAAATCATCAAAAAATCAAAACCTTTAATAAAGTTACGCAAATAGACATTTCTTATGTAATTTTTCCTTAGAAAACGATTGACATAAATGTTAGAACCCTAGCATGAACTGTTCTCAAGATATTGCACAGTTTTCAAATAAATTTATAAAAAAATCCCATAAATTAAAAAATATATATTAACTGTTGAGAAACATGTTCACTTTTCATATGTAATATCATGCGATAAATTTGGTGACATCCTTCTCGTGGATCTAGCTCGTTCCATTCATAAGAAAAGATAGAGTAATACATTTGTATTTGAACGCCAGTAGTCATTTATCTGCTATAAGAATAACTTATTTCTCTGTCCATAACGCTTGGCGAGATTTTGGCGATGAATTTGGCTGAATGTCACCAACTTGGCGACTTTTTTAAATGTTGCCAAATTAACAAAAATCTCGCCAAATGGATAAAAATGATGCTAAATCGATGAAAATGATGACTAATTAACGAAAATTCAATATCGTAAAGAATATAAGTATCTACTATAAGAATAACCTATTTTTTTTCTGTAAAAGTAGTAAATTCATTGCATTATATAAGGAAAATCATGTGCTGCCCACATCAGATTTTTTTATTTTCTGTTAGGAAAATAATGTAAGAATTTTCATCTAATAGTTCAGCATTTTTCATGTGTTCTAAATAATTCTTGATATTCTACGACTGTATTCCAGGGGTTCCTTAGTGTGATAGTTTCATGCAAATTTTCTTAAAATTTTTTTTAAAAAATGTAAAATTTGAATGTATAATTTGAATTACAATGGATTTTTCTCATTTTGGGATTCCCCTATCAAATTGCATTTCAAGAGTTCCACAATCAAAAAATATAAATTGTAAATTGTAAAAGAAATTTAAATTGTATGTAAATTGTAAAAGAAAATTTAAATAATATATTGAAAATCAGTTTTCTATCCAAAGTTTCTAAGCTTATAACCCTCTCTCTTAATTACTTTTTAAAGATACTTCTGTAACCACCCCTATTCCCAAGTTCCACTGTTTTTTTTTTCTTCAAAAAGTCTGACTATAATGTGTGTATTATTCAAAATTTACTTGGCAGGAAAAAAAAAAGGTATTATACAAAAATAACTGTACAATAAATACACAACACTTTTAAACTTTTTCTTATCAACAAATTTCCCTGACTTGGCTCTAGTATTTTTTTTTTTTCTTTTTTTATAGTGTACTACATTGAGAATTTTCGAACTGTCAGTATTACTGGGTGTACTTTTAAAAATAGTATTTTTAAACATATTTCTTAAATTTCAGATAATAAATACTGGTGTTCGTGTTTTGTGCAGAAGTGAAAACAAAGATGCTACATGTTCTTTTAGATTAACCCAAGAGGTATGTACATTACATCAATTTAAACAACTATAGTTGAAACTATTTGTAACAAAATTGAAGGGACCTGGAATTTTTCTTTTGTTAAATATGGGCTGCTTAAATGCAAAATATGTAAAGAAAATTATATAGAATAATCTATAATTTTATTTTTAGACATCTTTATTTTTAGAGTTCATGAAACTGTCAGGTGAACACCATTGTAATGAAATTATTTTCATAAATAAGTATTTTCATAGTGAAAGAGTATTTTCATAACAGAAGAGATTTAAAATGTTAAGAGCTGTTTGCAATCCATATAGTATTTCATTAAAAGAAAATATCCCTTTAGTCCATTAAATTATCTTCAGTAAATGATTGTTTTATTTCAGGAGAGTTATTATCATTGTCATCTTTTAGAAAAATTGAGTTCATTTAGCTTAAAATAATACAATATTGACTTCACAAAAAGCCACCATAACAAGGTAGTCACCAGCTTTATAAAATGTTGGTGATTTGTATATCTGCTGCTATGTATTTCAGGGTGGCTACAAAACCTAGAAATCAGGTAAACGTCAGGGAATATTAACATCTGGAAAAATCAGGGAATTTCTAAAAAACTGTAAAATCCGAGAAATTGAAATTTTTAAGGCAATCATCCTTATTCACACTTCATGTACTGGGAGACACCGTGTTGATCACCTCAATAAAAAGAAGAGAGTTAAAATTTCAACATTTTTCAGTGATCCCTCTCATCTTAATTGTCAAGATATTTCTTATGACAGGAAAAACAGATTAAAAATATATTGCTTCTGCTATAAGTGATATTTAACAACCTGTATCTTAACTGGATTTTCTAGAATACTGCTGAGTTTATAGCTGAGCTTTATTACTTATTTAGAATTTTAATGCTTGAAAGATTAATATTCTTGTAATAATACTGTTCTTATATAATTTTTGCATAAATATTATACTTTTCAATGCTGAATGTAATTAATTTTAATTATTTATTCTTAATTATCACTTCCATTTTATTAATTGACATTTTTACGCTTGTTAAACTGATATTTAGTAAAAGTAGATAGTGATGCATATCGGGGAATTTTTGAAGCTATTATCTGAAAACCCAGGAAATATGAGATAATTTTTTATCTGAGATCCTGTAGTCACCCTGTATTTACCCACAATTTAGCCCACATGGGTATATATTGATGTCTTTGAAAATTAATTCATCCTTAAAAATCAGCTATACCTGTGGTTTATGAATCCTTTTGATGTTTGCTCAAAACATCCTGTAATGACAGTTGTTTCTTTTAATAAGCTTTTTTTAACAGAGAATTTCTTGTATGTCAAAGAACTTTAAGTTCATATCACATATAGTAATTATTGATGTATCAGGTATTAATCATCATTTTTAACTCCATTTTTACTCTGTAAGTTGAGTTATGATTAAACTAGAGAGGAAGAAGGTAACGTTTGATTTCAATGGAGATGCTGAAGTGTTGATCAAATGTGTAATGCTATGTATAACTTTTATGTATAATAATGCTATGTTTAATACTGCTGTAACTGTAGTGTGTTAATTATATAGATTATTGAGTGCTACTCACATTTTAAATATTAAATCAATAAAGCAATAAATTGAGCTTATAATAATATATACTTAATCAATAAAGCAATAAATCAAGCTTATAATAATGCATATAAAATCAAAACTATTGTAGTAGACAGATCTATTAGAAAGTTATATATAAGCCTTATTATTTGTTTCATTTAACCATTTCTACACAATAAAAACAATTTATTTCTTTTGCTAAATAACAAGATTTTATGTTTTTTCAGAAAACTTTGCCTAAAAATATTCCGCTTAATGTTAATTTTATGGAAATAAACTCTTTTTATTAATATTTTGACAACCTCTGGACCTTGAAATTTAAAACATGCATGCGGTTGCTCAGAGAAAAGTATTATCACATCAAAATTTTAACATCTCAGTCAAAAACTATTGGTGTATAAGGCTGAATATATAATAATTGTCAATTTTCAGGTTCCAAAATCATTTTTTTAACTTTATAATTCTAAGAAACTTTTGCTTGGAATAAGTTCTTGAAAATGTCTTTTAAGATTTCTAATGGATATATCGAAGCTGTTTGACTTGACTAATGGAATTATTATGCATATTCATGTTCCCATGAGAAATGAATGTGACAGGGATGACATATAGGTTTGTTTTTGTTCTGCACAGAAACCAAAACTAACATTGGGAAACAAAGTATGTACTATACATAACTCGCTTTTATGTGCTAACAGGAGACATAGTATTTAAATTTTTTCCCCTATAATAATAACTAAATGTGTGTACGAAATAACAGATAATAAATATACTCATCAAAAATGAGTAATAAAATTGTGTTTTTCACTTAACTGTTAATAGCAAAGTTCCAAAACTTTAAACATATGGAACGAAACTCTAAATAAGACTGACTTAAAATTACTGCTGTCTTTATTGGGTGGTTCAAACAACATCGTAATACTGCCGACTCTCAAGGACAAACATGCATTAGCAATTTCTTAAATTGATATTGTTAAAATTTTTAGAAATAAAGTCATTTTTTTTTGCAAGTTAAATTTGTAATTTCTAACGCTTTAGCCATTTATTAATATAATTAAGAAGTGAAAACTCAACTCATCACTGGGGAGTGACAGAAATGACAAATTTGAATTTGTCAAAACTACATTTATTGAAAAATATGTAAAAAAATTGTATTTTAAACAAATGCTGCAAAAAATATTTATCTTACTTATTAATATTATTTTAAAGTACAGGGGACTCAAAATTAACAACTATCAGATATTCAGTCATATGCTATATGGAAAAGACTTTCCATGCTATATTTATATATATTTTGAGTATATCATTTTAATGTATTGAAATGAAAGAGGGGAAATCTTTATACCAATAATGACCATTAAAACAACTCATTGTGGAAAGTAAATTTAATATAACTTTTTCTCGTAAATATAAGGAATATTTTGTGCATTTTATTAACTTTAGTTTCTTTATTTCTATTTTTGTTAGTATTGCAGAAGTTATATTTGTTTTTAATGCTTGTATCATTTTAGGGTATTTCAACAGTTTTGCCTTTTATGAGTAAGAGATTATTTGATATTTCAAAAGAAGATCTTATAACCCTTCTCACCAATGAATATCCTGCCCACTCTTTGTTTAGTGCAGAATTTCAAAGTAGACTTTCTACTGTAGGTGAGTTAAACGTCTGAATTATACTCTACATTTTTGAATGGATTGAGATTTTTTCACTCTTGCAACAAACATTATTTCTGTAATCATTCTTATAAATTGTGAATTTAAGTACACATAAAAATATATAAGTATTTTTTATATTTATACAGTATATGATCAATTATTTAGAATTCTAAAGTCTGGAAGGACCCCAAATCCAGAACTTTATTATTTGTTTATTTATTTTGTTTTTATAGTACATTTGCTTTCTTTTTAGGGGGGGGGGGGTGTAACACATATCCACTTATAGGATGGTGCCACAATCACACGTAGAAAAGTTTTTTTCTCATTTCCCTGGAAATGTATTTCATTCTGCAGGATGACCATTGCAACAAAGGTTTAAAATGCCCATGGTTATAGCAGTATGTAACCTTGGACACTTGTAGTAAATTCTGCCACTGAATTGCAGGATGGTGCCATGATCGCACATGAAAAGGCGTTTTTATTTCCTTTTCTCTGGAAATACTTTAAATTCCACAAAGGGATCATGGTAATCAAGGGAATTTAAAAATTCCTTGGTTGCAAGTGGTTGTACATCATTGAATATCATTGTAGTAAATTCTGCCACAGGATTGGTCACATGATAAGATCTTTTGAACTGGTTTATTTATTTATTTTTTGCACAAATTTTTAGTAGTCTGCAAGATATTTTAGCCACTTGTTCAGTGTTTGTGCTAAAAAAAAGTGACATAATCATGATTTTCTTGTTTTTTAATTTGATTCTCAGTATAAATTGAGCAATTGTTAGTACAAAATGAATAAACATTATATTATTTATTAACATTAAATAAAATACTAGAAATTTTCTGTATGTTAAAGGATTCAAAATGTCAAGATCACAATTGTTCAATGTGTATTTTTGTATAATCCTTTTTGAAGAAAATTCAAAACAGTTGTCAAAATTAAAGCAATGTTGAGTAAACAATGTAAAACTTCACATAATTTAACACCCGGCCGTCCAAATAGTTGCTCTTAGTCCTCTGGACGAGTCGGACGGTCTGGGTCTTCAACATAATTTAACACAGCTTAATAATTTGTGCTTAATTATGTTGTTTTAAGTTTTTCATTATTCTTTGCAAAGTATTTTTACTCATTGATTTACTATGCAATAATTGAAAATTATAAGGTAAAATTTTCCTGTTGGTCTAGCAATTAAATTTAAAACTGAATTATATATTAATTTTTAGATTAATTATAATTTTAAAATACTTAATAAGGATTTATCTTATTTTAGACTCTGGGTGCCTTGTTTTATGCTTTGTTGGAAACAAAGGGTAAGTGACATTTTTGTTATAAAACTCTTAATTTGATTTGCTTTATTGAATTTATATCCACATGTTGATTAGTAAGTTTGTGGACATTTTGTCCAAAAAATTATGCATCTCGCTGTCTATAGAAGTGATTTTCAACCACGGTTCTGTGAAACCCTGGGGATCCGTGAGATTGTGTCGGGGGTTCTATGAGTATTTGCAAAAGCTTGCAAAAAAAAAGTGCAATATACAGTCTTTTTGAAATTGGGTAGAAAAAGTTTAAACTATTAAGGTTTTAATGTGATCTAGGAATAAGCATTGGAGCATTTTGAAAGTTAAAATTGGTTGGATATTCGTATGATAGTTTTACTTTGAAAGAGAAAATTTTGTTGAACCAGATACTTTTTGTAGTGGCAGGAAATTCAGTTGGCAATAATTAACATTACCAGCACTCCCACCAACTACTCATAAGTTTGCCAAATAAAAATTTTGAAAAAAAAAAGAAACAAAACACCAAACAATATTAGAAAAATTCTAAACTAGTTATAATATATATATTTTTTATACTAATTAAAATATATCATATCACATTAAAATGTAAATATTTCATAAAACAATAAAATGTAAATTTTTTTGTTAACAATTTTACGAAAAACAACTTCATTAACATAAAATCATTACAAAATATATGTATACACAATATTTGTTGGTAACAATATTTGTTTAAGCTGAATGGAAAGTGAAAACTTTTGTCTTTTTTATTAATAGTACTTAATAAATAGAAATAAGCAATAAATACTTTTGTAATAGATTATTCAAAAGTATGAATTGGTATTTTTTTTTTAACTCTATTGCTTTGCACATTTGTTTTGTAATTTACCCCTTTTGAACCTAATATATGTCAGTCAGTTAGGAGTTCCACAAGATTTTGTGAAATATTTTAAAAGTTCCTCAAAACAAAAAACATTTGATGTGGGCAGCACATGACTTTCCTTATATAATGCTATGAATTTACTACTTTTACAGTAAAAAAAATAGGTTATTTTTATAGTAGATACTTATATTCTTTCCAAGATAATGAATTTTCATCAATTAGTCGCCATTTTAATTGATTTAGCACCATTTTTATCCATTTGGCGAGATTTTTATTAATTCGGCAACATTTAAAATGTCACAAAGTTGGCGACATTCCACCAAATTCATCGCCAAAATCTTACCAAGCGTTATGGATGGAGAAATAAGTTATTCTTATGGCAGATAAATGACTATTGGCATTCAAATGCAAAAGTATTACTCAAAATATATTTTCTCATGAATGGAATGAGTTAGATCCATGAGAATGATGTCACCAAATTTATTGCATGATACTACATATGAAAAGTAAACATGTTTTTCAACAGTTAAAATTTTTTTTTAATTTATGGGATTTTTTGATTAATTTATTTGAAAAATGTGCAATATCTTGAGAACAGTTCATACTAGTGTTCTAAAGTGCATGTCAATCGTTTTCTAAGAAAAAATTACATAAGAAATGTCTATTTGTGTAACTTTATTAAAGGTTTTGATTTTTTTATGATTTTTTCAAAATTTCACTCGAAAATTTAGAGGGGTTCTGAACATTTGATTGTGTTTAAAACAATAGGCTTCCAGTATTCATGGATTGTGATTTTTGTACCAAATTTCATATAAATCGCTCTATTCGTTTGTGAGACTCACAGACATACACACACACACACAGATATCACCTCAAAAATGTTCAATTCGTGATTAGGGATGCCTGAAACGTGCTCTCCTATCGAAAACTCGAATTCAAATTTTCGACCCCGTCACAATACTTTCCTTATACATTATTGTATATAAGGAAAGTAAAAAGGCTGGGAATCACTGGTCTATAGGTTTGATAAGTTGCACTATACTGCTGGCATTCCCCAAACCAAAATGATCTGAAACACAGAACTTTTTTAATTCAAATTAGCAAATGTACAGAGCTATCATAAAGTATCTGTATTCAACTATCTTTTGAAGATTTATCTATCATTCAAAATTCAAACGTAGCAGGAATACTTTCCAAAACACGCAGAAGCAATGTACTTGAAAAAAATTTAATATTTCTACCCGGGGTTAATTTAGATCTGATGAAAATGAGTAAAATTTGCATATGGTTATGTACAATTTATGAATTAATAAATATACTAAAGACTTTTGCTACTGCTAGACTACTGCTACTTTTGCTTGTAAGAAAGGCACAATGAATCTCCAATAGGGGAAAATGCTCAGCTTGAGAACCTGTTCAATAAAACTTGGTTCTCACAGGTCTTAAGAAGATTTTCATTTTCATTTTTAGAAGCCATCCACATTGCAGCAGCAGCTGTTCTCTATAGCTTCATTTCCCATTTCTTTCCCTTTATAGCTTAATGTATTTAACCATAACATCTGTTTTAATTGAAAATTTTCAAAACTTTTTGTAACTTCCATCTATTCATGTAACAATATTGAAAAATTGATATTTTTAACATTAAAAGTGATCTTCCTTCCCCCATACACACTAAATTGATTAAAATCAATATAAACGGCACATATCGGTTTTACACTAGTTTTGTCGCAAGCACACATTTTGGCCAAACCTAATACAAGTACATAACCGTACATTGCCATCACAAAAGCCATTCGTAAGGGGTGTACCTCCAAAAATTGTTTTGGTTATTTCTTTTACCCTAAGTGGGTTTTGTGATTATGAGCTTTGCCTTTGCAGCTTCATGTGGCTTGAGCTAAATTATGTATGAATTTTATATCAACCATGTAAAAGGATTGAAATTATCAGTTCCCATAGAAGTTCTCAAAATCTGTGGCTTATAGAAATTTTTTTTGCTGCCATTGCAGATGTTGGCTATTCCATGCTGACAAGCACATAATAAGCGTGAAACTGGATGATGGATATTGGTATCTGCAATGAGATTGTATTTCTGATACAAGTAGCCTTAAAAATATGAAATATAATCCGATAAAGGTGGGCCAAAATTTTGATTTACTTAGAGTGGGAACCATGTAAAAACAATAAAAATTATGTCAAAGTACTCACAAATTTTAATCGGTAAATCAATGAAATTTATTGTGCACACTCCAAGTTTAAAGTGTTGATTTATTTAGTTCAAAAATAAAGCTCTTTGTGGTCACTCATTTTCAATATGTTTAGCCACCTCCAGCATCAAGTCTCACCTACTGGTAATTTTTTAAATTATTCCATAAAATTGCTTCTACATGTCCTGAAATGTCATCATACCAATTTTGATTTTAGTTGGATTAATAAATATCCTTCAAGACAATAGTGAATTTAATTATTTAATACATTTTATTAATTAATACTTTAATTATAGTTACCCAATACTTCACTGATGATTCCATTATGGGACAAAAACCTTCTTAGAATATATAAAATCCAAGAACTTATTTCCCAGAAGGAAAATCGGACAACACAAGACTTTCTCTACGGACTCAACATTATTTGCATAATCCATTAAATTGAGTTTAGTTGCCAAAAATAGCATGAATATTTATTTGATATATATCCAATTTGCTGTTTTAATGAATCTTCTTTTTTTATTTGGCAATGTTATTTAGCCAGTTTCTCAAAATTCCAGAAAGCTCAAATATTTTGAGAAAAATGTATCTAGAGTATTGGGGTTGGTGTTATTATTTTTGTTGTCAAAAATTATGTATGAAACAACCAGTTAATTAAAACATTTCAACATATTTTATCTTTTATTTTTAATCTTGATGATTTTTGCTGGCCATTTCGTGAAAAAAGGAATATTATGTTTTTTTTTTAATTGTACCAAAATCTAAATCTAATCAACATTAGGACAATACATACGTGACTTAGCTACCGAATTTCGTAAAATTTTGTTGAATGATTTTAGTTAGAGTGCATAGTAGAAACATTGCATAAACATACACAGCGATCACACTAAAAATGGTGGATTTGTTTCCTAGAATGCAGGAAATTTGTTTTTCCATCATAAACTTCAGTTCTAATTTTTGACACAATTCCGTATACAATATTGTAGGAAAAGTAAAAATCTGATGTGGGCAGCACATGACTTTTCCTATAGGCTCAAATTGGGACCCTCGGGATTCTCTCTTTTCCCCTTCGCTTACTGGGCCTGGCCATTCAGTTTTGGGCGTTTGGATAAACGATGGACTTTTCTCCCAGCCATCCTAGCGAAATGACGTTTCTCGTAAAGGATTTTGTAGACATTATATTTAAAGATATATGTATAACATAATTTAAGAATAAATCTAGTGCATTAATACAGAGAAAGTATATAATACTTAAATAAAATTTTAAGAATCCTGTTTTAAGCACTAATTATCACACAAGAAAATGCAATACAGCCGTAGAAAAGCTATATGGTGCATGAAAAGAATATACACAGTATATTAAAAATTGACTTGTGTATAGAATAATCACAGAGAGAGAGAAAACAATTGAACAAAAATTAACTATAAATGTAAAATGGAAAGGTTATATCGAGTTTAAAAACATTCTAGCAAATAAAATGCAATTCAATGTCTTTTAGACTTTAAAAAAATGCTTGAAAATGCAGGTATAATTAATATAAATTTTGCTTTCACAAAATTAAACAAAAAATATTTATAACAAGTTACTTGTATACAAAGTAAACGAAAAAACTTGTATATAAAGAGAATATGAAAAACAGAAACCATTATAAAATATATACACTTCTAAAGAGCCATTAAAATAATATCAAACATGTAATAGTAGAATAGCATAAAATTTAAACTGCACATATAATATATAACTTTACAAATTAAACATATATATATATATATAGCAAATAACAGGCATTTTTATTTTTGCATTGTTCCACCCGATGTAAAAATTATGTCTTTGAATGTTCAATACAAAATTTTGTATGTAGAATAATCGCTGTCAAAGAGAAAGCAATTAATCTGAAATTGACTATAAATGTAAAATGTAAAGTAATATTGAAATTTTAGAAAAATCCTCACTGAAACGAAATGCAATTCAATGTTTGCAAATACATGAAAATGTTCGAAATGCAATTCAATGTCGAAAAATAATTATTAAAGTGTGCATCGCAAGGAAAATTGTATCTAAAAAATAAATAAAAACGTATATTTAACATAATTTTTCTGCAACTCGAGGAGTTATTATTAAGTATGTCATAAGTTCCAGTTTATCATCAAATATGTAATACTATTTAATACTATTACTGAGAAAGGAATTCCTTAAATAAATCAACTTAAATAATATATAAAATATTAAAAAAAAACTTCTTTTATATTTTTAAAATTTAGAAAAAATAATAGACTCGATAAATTTGTTTTAAGTGTAAAAATTTTTTATTGACTATATAGTTATTTGTCTTGAATTAGAGGCAAGTACTATAAACATTAACTACCAATGCATGCCAAAACTGTATATTTTCTCACTTTCTTTATACGCTATGGGATAAATCCCACAGTTTTAAGTTACAGATTCAATAAATGTTACAATCTCAGGAACAACCAGGAGGAGAAATTATAAATTTTTATGCTATAATTTTGTACAAAAAAAAAAATTAAATTTATTCTTACGTTTTATCTTATGCAGTTAATTTTTGATTACATCTATAAAAAAATAGCTATATTTGTATAACCCTAAGCTTCTGTAATTTATGTGTATGATGCCAATAAAATACTGATGTTCATTTTTTGTGAAATATAGACATATAAATAGTCAATTTATCGTTTTTAAAAACAAATCGCGTACATAATTACAGAAATTCAACATATGAGTACTTTACTCCTGAAATCCTGATTGTTGAATATAAACTCTCATTTAAAATAAAAACTCTCTAAATTCAGTTATAAACACTTTAAACTTTATTAGAATATATGAATTGAAAGTAAATTAAATGTCACTCATAGCAATTAAAACAGGTAGCAGTTTGTATATCAGTAAATTTGCTCTGTACAACTTTTGCAACTATATTTCATTATGCGAAAGATAAGATATATACATAAAATAATTAGTATAAAACTTAAGAAAAAATAAAACAAAATAAAATGCCATAAATCAGGAAAAAAAATGTATAAATGTACGGTCCCTGATTTTATGCATTTAAATACAGTTATTCACATTAGAACTATGAACAATAAGTATATAATTTTCTTCGTTTATATCTATATAAAGAAACTAATTTTAATGTAAGCATATTGACTCCTTTACTTTTTTTTTTTATTTAAGAATAAGAATTTATAGATATAAATTTGCAAAACATTAAATTTACGACAAATTTTACAATATTTATTTGAAGAACAAATGAAACAAAGTAAAATGTTATAAATCAGAAAAAAAAAAATTAAATGTATGATCCCTGATTTTTACTTTCCTTATATACATAATGTATAAGGAAAGTATTGTGACGGGGTCGAAAATTCGAATTCGAGTTTTCCACGGGAGAGCACGTTTCAAGCATCCCTGATCACGAATCAAACATTTTTGAAGTGATGTCTGTGTGTGTGTGTGTGTCAGTGGGTCTGTGGAGACGATAACTGACGAACGAATGGACCGATTCGAACCAAATTTGGTACAAAAATCACAATCTGTAAACACTGGAAGCCTATTGTTTTTATACGCAATCGAATGTTCAGAACCCCCCCTAAATTTTCGAATGAAATTTTGAAAAAATCATCAAAAAATCAAAACCAATATTAAAGTTACGCAAATAGACATTTCTTATGTAATTTTTCATTAGAAAACGATTGACATAAATTTTAGAACGCTAACATGAACCGTTCTCGAGATATTGCACATTTTTCAAAAAAATTATCAAAAAGTCATATAAAATAGAAAAAAAAATATTTCCTATTGAGAAACATGTTCACTTTTCATATATAATATCATGCGATAAATTGGGTGACATCATTCTTGTGGATCTAGCTCGTTCCATTCATGAAAAAAGATACTTTGAGTAATACTTTTGCATTTGAACGCCAATTTATCTGCTGTAAGAACAACTTATTTCTTCATCCATAACGCTTGGCGAGATTTTGGCAACGAAATTGGCGGAATGTGGCCAACTTGGCGACTTTTTGAAATGTTGCCAAATTAACGAAAATCTCGCCAAATAGATAAAAATGATGCTAAATCAATGAAAATGACGACTAATTGTGGAAAATTCAATATCTAATAAGTTATGTAATATATAAATATATAATAATAGTTATATAATATATGTCGAAAATTCCAATATCTAATAAGTTATATATATATATATATATATATATAACTTATTTCTTCGTCCATAATGCTTGGCGAGATTTTGGCAACGAAATTGGTAGAATGTCGCCAACTTGGCGACTTTTTGAAATGTTGCCAAATTAACGAAAATCTCGCCAAATGGGTAAAAATGACGCTAAATCAATGAAAATGATGACTAATTGTCGAAAATTCAATATCTTAGAAAGGATATTAGTATCTACTAGAAGAAAAATCTATTTATTTTACTCTAAAAGTAGTAAATTCATTTCATTATATAAGGAAAGTCATGTGTTGCCCACATCAGATTTTTTATATTCAAATACAGTAATTTATATTAGAACTATGAATAATAAGTAGATAACGTTCATCTTATTTATCCGTATCAAGAAACTAATTTTTATGTATTGACCCCTTCGCTTTTTTTTCTCATATAGGAATAGATATTTATAGATATAAATTTACAAAAACATTAAATCTACTGCAAATTTTACAATATTTAACTGACAATATTGATATACATGTCATTTTCTTATTTAAGAATAAGTATTTATATATATAAATTTACAAAAACATTAAATCTACGGCAAATTTTACAGTATTTAATTGACAATTTCAATATAAATATGAATATTAATGTGTAATAGCATATAATATATCCATTAATATATCTTAATAATAACCAGTTTAGCCTAATACTCATTAATATAATTCGTAAAAACTACAATAAAGAAGAAATTCTTTAATTAGCTTACCCTCCTACAGCATTCAGTTTTCTATTATATCCAAGTAAGCACTACGTTGAACATCAATTTGATATATTGAAAAGCCTGGCCTTCATAATCATTTTAAAACTACATTGCTATGTAAAACTTAATCTTTAAACTTTAATAAATATCTGATTTATAATCTTAATTTACTCGTAGCATAGTAAAACTCATAATAAAATCCGCACATTGTAAAATGTAAACAACGGTCAGTGTCACTATGTCGTATTCAAACTCCCACACAAAGACAAGAGGGGAACTGAGAGGATTCAAAACGCCAACGCTTATAATGACGTCAGAGCGGACACCCCTTATCTAGGGCCAGGCCCAAGGAAGAAGAGAAGAGGAATCACGATAGCCCCGCTCAAATTAATTTTCTCTTTTCTTTCATTATGTATTTTTATTAATTTAATTTACAAATAACAAGTTTAATTGCATAAAATAACAAAGATATTTATTTTAAATTACACCAAATTTAAGGTTTAAATTAAATTTTTCATTTCATTTGGTGACTGGATGTATTTTCAAGCGATGGTGCTGCAAAATTGTCAAAAATTTGAAATATCTCAAGAACGCTTCATCCTAAATTAATTGGGTCAGTCTAATTATTTTTGTTGTCAATAATTACATATGAAACAAGCATTAAATTAATACATTTAAGTATATTTAGGCTTATTTTATTATTTTATTGATTTTTGTGGGCCATTTCTGGAAATGTTGTGTTTTTTTTCTTTATTTGTACCAAAATCTAATCAGCACTAAAGTAATCTACCAGTATACTTGTATGCTACAGTGCCTGAAGCATGTAGATCCATCAAAAATGTAAGTTTCAATTTTTAACATGATTTCAATACTTACCCTACACATAACCATGTAGTGGATTTTCCGGAAAATTTTGTAATTATTCTCTATATTACATTTCAGCTACAATAATATACTCAGTGACTTTTAAAAGTGTTTATTCTTCATGTAGGAAAGTATTGTGACGGGGTCGAAAATTCAAATTCATGTTTTCGCCAGGAGAGCACATTTCAAGCATCCCTGATCACGAATAGAACATTTTTGAGCTGATGTCTGAGTGTGTGGAGATGATATCACATGAACGAATGAAATTTGGTACAAAAATTACAGTACATGAATACTCAAAGCCTATAGTTTTTAAATATAATCGAATGTTCAGAACCCCCCTAAATTTTCGAGTGAAATTTTGAAAAAATCATCAAAAAATAAAAACCTTTAATAAAGTTAAGCAAATAGACATTTTTTATGTAATTTTTCCTTAGAAAACGATTAACATAAACTTTAGAATGCTAGCATGAACCATTCTCGAGATATTGCCCATTTTTCAAATAAATTTATCAAAAAATACAATAAATTAAAATAAAATATTAACTGTTGAGAAATATGTTTGTTCACTTTTCATATGTAATATCATGCTATAAATTTGGTGACATCATTCTCGTGGATCTAGCTCGCTCTATTCATGAGAAAAGATACTTTGAGTAATACTTTTGTATTTGAACGCCAATAGTCATTTCTCTGCTATAAGAATAACTTATTTCTCTGTCCATAATGCTTGGCGAGATTTTGGTGGAATGTCGCTAACTTGGCGACTTTTTAAAATGTGGCCAAATTAACGAAAATCTCACCAAATGGATAAAAATGATGCTAAATCAGTGAAAATGATGACTAATTGACAAAAATTCAATATTTTAGAAAGAATATAAATATCTTCTAAGAGAATAACCTTTTTTTTTTATTTATTTACTGTAAAAGTAGTAAATTCATTGCATTATATAAGGAAAGTCATGTGCTGCTCACATCAGATTTTTAAATATATAAACATTATATGACAAAAATAAATTTAAAAAATGCTTGTAACTAAGCACTTTAACTTATTTTATATAATATTAAAAGTTGTTTTAAAAATACCTGCTTGTAATTGAACAAGTGAGTATCGCATGAAAGAAGAGACTTTGTAAAATGGATTAAGTATATATATTTAGTGCTATTAAAGCATTTTCCTTCAGAAGAACTTGCGAAAACGTACCATTTCTTAATATTTTTATTAATTTTGGAAAACTTAATACTAAAAGAATAGGCTTCATAAAACTTTATTTCATTTTTTTCTGAGAATGAGTAAAATGTCACTTGTACCCTTTTAGTTGTCATTTATTCTTTTTTTATAAAATAAAGTGCATATACACATATCCGCCCCTTCTTCATTTTCCTTTTTAAAATTAGAAAACTCCATGATCAAAAACTTTTTGTAAAGCTACTTGCTTTTCAGAAAAACAGTTTGGAAAGAGTATGTATTACATTCTATTTCCAAATTAATTAAAAAGAAAAAAGAAAATAGAAAATTTTCCCATTTCTGGAAAATTTTCTGACCCACATCTCTAATTGTAGGGAAAGTAAAGACATTTAAACAATTTGGACAGTGACTTATTCCATCAAAAAAGTTTTGTTTGAATGTCAATTATTTATTTTCTAAAATTTCTGTATCAAATAGCTTATTTTAGAATTATGCAACTGCAAATTTTTATTTTTCAAATTTGTAGGTGTAAAAATTAGGTGTAATGTTGACCTACCATACATGTATAGGGAAAGTATTGGAATTATTAAATAGTTAAATGCTTGTTTTATATGTAATTTTTGACAACAAAATTAATATGACCACTTTAGGATGAGCCATTCTAGAGATATTTTTTAATTTTGAGGAGTTGTCAATGTTTAAAATGCATTAAGTTGCCAAATGAAAAAGATGTATTAAAACTGCAAAATTGGATATAATATCAAATTTAAAAAATATATATATATATATCAAATAAGTATATGTAATTTTGTGCAAATAAATCATTTTATAGATTATAAAAGAGAAAATGAATTTGAGTCTATAAGGAAAGTTATGTTGTCCATATTAGATTTTTTAATCATGGTAAAGAGATTTATATAAATTGCTTCAGTAACACAGGCAAATTTCAGTTTCAGTTGTGTTGACTTGTCTCAAGTGTAAATAAAAAAGCAATTGGAAAATAACTAATTTTATTTGAAAAAAAATAATACTATACAACATTTTACATAAAAGTTCTCTTTAAGACTGTTTGATTATTTCTTCAAGCAAATATATGTAAATTATATGCAAAAATATATGCAAATATATGTAATAGTTTGAAAATAATATTTTCAAACATTTAATAATTTTAAATGTTGATTTTTCAAAGAAAAATATTCTATTGAAAATGTATTTTTTATAATATTATCTTGCACTTGAAACTATGTTAATTTAATTTCTTTCATCCTGGAATATAGAGCAGATGATGAATTCAGGATAGAACTGTGTGGTTGGAAGGGAAATCAGACCATTAGGTGCTATGTACCTAAAGTTGGACGAGCTCATTACCTAAGGATAGTTGGTTATGATGTTACAGAGTACGGTACGTGTAAACTAAAAATCACTTATATATATATACCATATTTTTACTTTCTCATTCTATGTAATACAGTATGGAGAAAGTTTTGTTTTCGCAAAAAATTTTGAATTCAAGACTTTGATGCCAATATATGTTTTAGAACCTGCTGAACACGTTTCGACTTTTTGGAGTGATGTCCATCTGTTTGTCTGTGGTTGATTTCTTGTGTACACAACAGAGTCCAAAAATATTAACAGATTTTTATGAAACTTTATATCCAGCTTTGTTATACAAAAATCTAGAACTAGATAGAATTTTTTTTTAGCACGGCAGCATAGGACAAAAATTGACATAATCATGCATAAAAGAGTTTATTTATGGCTGAATAATCATGAGACTTAATAGTTTCAATCATTGTTACTGAAAAATAGTAGCAATACAATTTTTTTTTTGTTCATGATGTCATTAGCCCCCTCAGGGGGAAAGTCCCCCCACCCTGGGGTACATTGTCAAGGGCAGTATCAATCGAAAGATTTTTTCTAACCCTTTAAAGCGAAGGATAATACTCTAAAATTGTAATCACTTGTACCCACGATACCGATTTTTCAAATTTTTTTTTGTAAAATTTGAAAAAGAAAAAGCTACTAAAAATGGATTCTGGTGTGAGAAAGTTGACTTGAGCCGCATTCCAGTTAATTTAGATTGTATTTATAATATATTACGTATTACATTTATTGTTATGTTACATAATACATTTATTTTTACATTTTAATACTGTAAGACATCAGACTCAAGTTCCCACATTCCTTAGAAAATCCTTATCTTTAGTGTTTCTAAGAGCCTGTAAAAGTATTTTTCACAACCTCCTTTGTTTGGTGATAATGAGGGGGGGGGGGATGAATTCAACATGAAGTATGACATACACTATAGTTCAAGTTTTTTTATCTGTATTGATGTTTTGATAGTATTTATGTGGCAATGACTCGAGATATTTAAACAATAAACAATGATTGTTTACTGGAAAAATGTAATGGTTCATTTTGCATTTGAGAACAAACAGTTGCAGAAATGATTGTGATTCAAGGTCTCTAAAAATGTTGCCATTTAAAGACAAATATACTGTAAAAATTCATACACTATTACAAAATAGTCCATGGCAATGTAATAAGCCTATAAGCCACATTCTTTATTTTGATAAGTAGTTTATATATACTCCATTGGGCTGAGATTTCTAATGCACACTAAAAGGCATACAGAAATATAAAGAAATCAAATACCATATTTTTTTAATTTAATCAAAAGAAATCATTGGCAGATCATTTTAAGTTAAAATTTCAGCTCATGAAATTCTTTTTAAGCAGACTCTATTCATACAGCCTTCTCCTTTCAAGTTTAAAATATTTTCACCAAACTTACTTGGCTACATGATATATAAATTTTCCAACATTTTCAAAATAAAGAAAACAATTAAGTTCAGCTTAGTGTGCTGGGGAAACATTAACTAAATTAAAATCTAATATTTGCTTTGTAAGAGAAATTTTTATAATTTTTGATATTTAAATATTAAATAGTTGCTTTTTGGAACTTTCATGCTAAACTATAGTCACTTTGAGTTTGATTATCACTATAAAATGACTATGGTTACCACAGGTCTTATGTTTGCTTTGTGGCCCACTCTGTAAACTTAACTGTAATAACTACTGCCTTTAAACAATTTACAAGAGCAGTTATTTTGTTAAGGCTCACATCACTTTTTTGAATGTCTATTATTATTTTATATTCAATACCTATCGATCACATCTTACACCCATTATTTTTTTAACAATGTACTTTGTTAGTTTGCATGCTTCCAACTTTCTCTTACACTTATTTAATGATCTAATCAATCAGCAATATCTTAGGTAGCTGCAAACTCATTTAAAATGACATGCCTTGGAGCACTTTTTGCACATTTTCATCATTTTTAACATGCTAGGCAATTACTTTTGAAAATTTTGAGAACAGGAGTTTGGAAGACATTTGTAAAGTTTTGAGAACAGCAGCAAGGAACACAGTTTGCACTGTGTTCCTTGTAGATGGAAACAACTTATATTTTTTGCACAAAACAAAGTTCCTTTCATCATGAAAATAAATACATGAACATGAAGATAAAGAGTTGGAGGGGTATCCTAAAGGACTGTTCACCAGAAAATTGGCAAGCACAACCTGGACATTTAAGGTCCCAAAGGTAGTCATTAAGTTAGCTGATGTTGTATGTCTTATTGAGTATGCCTGCCCACCCCTCCAGAAAAAATTCTATGGGCAACCATGACTATTATTTGACTCAATGATGCACAACCTTTTCCCAATGTGCTTGGCTTGCATTTGTTTGAGGATATTAGGAGCGTAAGTATTGCAGGCAGGTTGATGGCAGAGAATATTTTACAATTTTATACACCCCAAATTTTTGCGACGATTTTGGTGGAATATCGCAAACTTGGTGAGTTTTTGAAATGTCACCAAATTGATAAGAATGACGCTAAATTAATGAAAATAACAACTAATTGATTAAAATTCAATATTTTGTAAAGAATATAAGACTCTACTATAAGAATAACATAGTTCTTCACCTGTAATGCTTAGCAAAATTCTGACGAATTTTGGTGGCATATTGCCAATTTTTTTAAATGTTGCCAAATTGATCAAAATGATGGCTTACATTGATAGATAATTATATATCTTCAGATTGGCGTGGAAGTAGATAATTTTTAAAGTTTATTATTTTTTATTTGCCTTTTCAGAGATGAGAGAAAAGAAGAAATTCAAAGCTAAAGATCCTGACACTATTACGGATGATGCATCAGTGTCTGATACTGAACAGAAGGAGAAACAGAACACTGTATCTCCTTCAGATATCAAAGATTTGGACTTAAATGAAAGTTCAGATACAGAAGATATGAAAGATAGCTGACATCATCTTTTATTTATTGTATCAAAATAAATTCATATAATATTCATTTTGTTATTGAATTATTTTTGTAAAATACAAAGTTCATAGGTGATTTTATCAAATAAATCAAAGTTCCATTGTTATATTTCCAGGTTTACCTTTCTTTCCAAGTTGTGGGAATGTCGATTTGCCTATTATGAGAGGAAAAAAAAGAAATAATTAAAATTATTTCAAAGCATTCATACCTCAAAAGAAATCAATATTGTACAAAATTTAAAACTAAACAGTTTTAAAAATTGAACTTGTAAAAAAGCAAGTATTGGACTTGTATACATAATAATAACAGGGTTAAATTTTGATACATTTGTTGACATTTTACTATCATTACATGTCGAGTGTTGAGCAATGAACTTAATTTTTCTTTGCAGATGATATTTTTATCTTTCTATTAATGTCTCAATACTACTGGTGTGGCACTGGCTTGATCTATTTTAACAATGACTGTTTATCCAAAATATGAATGTGCTAAACTAACGAAAGTTACATTCTACATATGGCAATGCTCGCATAAATGATTATTGGTTGAAATTCCATTAAAATAGTTATTCAGAAAAACGTAAAAATTAACAAAATTTTAAATAAAAAAAATATCAGTACTTCAATTAGAAAAATTAATACATATACAAGCAGCAACCAATAATTTGATATGTGAGTTGTAATTTTGGTGGTAGTTTGTATTTAGCGGATATCTTGGATTAACCGTAAAAAATATTTAGAAATAATGTATAAATTAGGTCAAAATTAGTAGTAGATATTGCTTATCTTTTATGCTTATTTTCTCTCCCCCCCCCCCTTGTTAAAATGAGCATTTATTGCAGAATGTGAATTTAAATAAAACTTGTTTTATAATAGATTTGGTGAATTATCTACTAAAGGGATAAAATTGGAACATTGATCCTTTTCTAAAACAAACAAAAAATTAGTAAGGAAAAGGAATAAAATAATTAAAAAAAAAATGGTCTAAATTATTTGTTACCAGTATGAATTACATGGTATTGTTCAAGTCCTAAATCAGTACATAAATGATATAGATAACACTACTCAATTTCCAAATGGTCTGTTTTGAATCAAAATCATTCCCACTCTTTGTTTCAGTCTAAATCCTTTAATTTCAATGTATGCTTAGTTGTGCACAATAATTTGCCACATGTATGTACAAACGGCCACTGCGTCCCATAGCAACATCCAGTTTGTGATGTCAACAACCAACTAGGGGAAAAAAAACAATCAAAAATCTCTATTTTACTCTTGGTTAAAAATTAACAGAAAATAAAGTAGTTAATAAATTTTTTTTTTGTCAGAATACGAAGATATATATATACACCCATATTTTTGCCAAACTGTAGAATCATGCTAATCTTTCCTTTTTCAGATGTAGTGAAATAAAAAATAAAACATTCGTATCAAAAATAAATATGGAATAATTATCCTACAGATTTGGTTCAAAGATCGTTAGTAAGAATGTTTTTCGATCTTTATGATGTCAAGATGGAAACTATGATAATATTTTCGATATCTAAGGAACCGATGTGTGAAAATTGCTTAAAATAATACTACTTTAACATAAAGTAACTAAAAAACTAATTTGAATTAAAAACAAATCTCACTGAGGTGTGTCGTATTGTAAAGCAAACCCAGTACCAAATTTCGTAGCCGTCTGCTACAGACAGGAAAACAAACATCTTTTATTATGTAAGATCTAAACAAATTTGGATTTGGAAGACATAAAAATTATACAATTTATCCAAATAAGATATATACAAAAAGCAAAAGTTATTTACAAAATAATTTAATTGAACTCTTAAAAGTGCAATCACTTTACACTTAAATCAACATAAGTTTATTACGCTACTGTTGCTAAGAATTATTGATTTTTATACCTAAAAACACCTTAAAATAGTTAAGCAAAACATACTTGGAGGAGGATTCATTTTAGATGCCAAATACACAAATGGATCCGTTAATGTTCTTCTGTCTGTTGCAGAAACTTCATATAATTTAACTGAAAGACAATTTACACTTTAATTGCAATATGCATAGAAAAATGACTCAAGAACAACACAAAATCAGATTTTTCTAGTATACATTTAATTTGACATACAGGGTGATTAAAAAAAAGATAGGCCAAACTTTAGGAGGTGGTAGTACACAGCAAACCAAGTATTTTTCGTCAGAGTTTACCAGGTCGGAAATGAAATGTAAAGGGTTACAGGGCGATGGATTGGACGAGATGGTCCCATAGCTTGGCCCCCATGATTACACGATCTGTCGTGTCTTGACTTCTTTTTGTGGGGATATCTCATGAGTCTCGTCTATGACACTCCCCTTGAAGCTGAAGAGGAACTCATCTCCAGAATTTTGGCCACTGCGGCCAAATTGTGCGACATGCCTGGTCTGTTCAAGAGAGTTCTCCAATCCCTCCATTGCTGCTGGGAGATATGGATTCAGGTTGGTGGTCGCTCTTTTGAGCCATTACTGTACTTATTGTGTATTAAATGTCATTTTATAACTTCTAAGTCATTCTTGTGCCTCACCTCCTCGTTTTCACTATTAACCGTCCACTCATGCCTTTACATTTCATTTTTAACCTGTTAAACTATGATGAAAAATGCTTGGTTTGCTGTGTACTACCACCTTGTAAAGTTTGGCACATCATTTTTTAATCACCCTGTATGCAGTGAAATCTGCATAAAATAGAGAAATGAATAAAAATTCTGTTTAATGAAAATTTACATATACTGTAACACAACCTGAGTAAGATGGAATTTGATTAAAGCAGAAGCATTTTTAACTTCCATGTGATTTCATCTTGGACAAATGTCCCTTATATGTATTTTATTTTTATTATTTATACATAAGGTATGATGCATTTTTTCTTCCTCAAAATATTTTAATTCTTTTGAATTTAAGATTTTGATGGAAATACATGTATTAAGACCTCTTATAATGTGTTGAATGCTTTAGGAACAGATGTCTTCCTCTGTATGTACATCCTTGAGGTGTGTATGATAAATCAAGAATTATATTATCTGTCAGGTTTGGAATCTGGCATCACCATCTTTATTTTTGCCTGCAGAATGGGAACATGAGAGTGTGAAGTCAAATGAAAGCATAGAACAGACTTGGAATTGTAACTGATTTAGTTCTGATGTTTATCGTAAGTAAAGTATTGTTTTGTTTTTTAAATTGAGATGTCATTGAAAAGGGAACCCAGGTGTCCTCTAATGGATATCCTGATCAACAAACTCCTAAAATTGTTACAGTATCAAAATGACATTTATATTTAGATTAGTAATGTACTAAATCGATATTTTACCAAATGCCAAATAATATTCGGTTTTCGGATTAAAGTAAATACTAAATATTCAGACTCTGAAAAACCAAAATTTTAAATATTTGATGGCTTGGTTGAATAATTATAGTAAGTACCGCTTTCACTTAGCTAGCATGTAGAAAAAGTCCTCCCCATGGTCCCTTTCAAACCAAAACAAGATAGTACTAAACAGTGTTTTGAATTAAGTTGTCAAAATGAGAAGTTTTGAAGGATTTTTACTTCATTCATTTGGCAATCCAGTTTTAAGTGATGCCACTTGAAAGCATAATTTTTATTAAAATGCCATTTATTAAAAGGAATGGCAGAAAATGCAAAAGATGACTTAAAATATAAAAACTCTAAAACAAAATGAGAAAAAAAAGGCTAGAAAATGCAAATGTCATCAAAGGTTTACATATTAGGTATATATGCATCTAATTAATGGGCTTGACTGACTTATTACCAGATAAAGAAACTTTAAAAATAAAATACAATTGGGTTTGTACAATATGAAACACAAATGTATGAAAAATGTTGCTGAATTATCATCATTCAAAAATAATTCAAATCACAAAATAAAGAAACAATCTATTTTTTAAATAAAAATTCAATGTAATCTAAGTAGTGATTACATATGTTGTTTTGTACAAATGTTCAATTTAATCAATATATATAATTTTATGTGCTACAAACATCAGATTTTTTAGGTATCTGCTGCGTAGACCCCCTTTCATTAAAACATTGTTAGTGTTCCATAGCTTTTCTCTACACTCAGTGTAGAGAACTGTAAATTAAATTGTAAAAAAAGCATCTATAATAAAAATGTTATAACAAGACACAAGAAAGAATTCAAACCTTTTTCCTTTTGTGCCCAAGCCTGGGCTAAAACTGTATCAACTTGCCTCTCATTTTGTATATCCATTTTATTTCCCAAAACAATTATTGGTACCTAAATTTTAGAAATCAATATTTTAATAATGCAAAATAGCAACTACATAAAACTATACTCATTCATGTCATCAAGCTGAATATATGAACTCAGGCTGAACTGTCTATACTCATGTCATTAGGCTGAATATCTGATAATTATCAATTCAGTGTTCTTTGAGCACTTTAAAAATAATAACAATAAATAAAATAGGTATAATAATAGTAATAGGTGGGTTAAGCAAAAAAAAAAAAAGAAAAAGAAATACAATGTTAACTTGGCAAAAAAAAAAACCTTATTTATAAACATTTTAACAATATTATTTTGAGAAATTGCTGATATGTGTTTGTCCCTGAGAATTTGTGATATTACGATGTTGTCAAAAAAACCTTTTCATCCACTGGCAACAGTATTGATTTTAAGACAGTTAAAGAACACTATTTAGAGTTTTGTTTCATATATCTTTGACGATTTGAAACTTTGTTATTAACTGTTAAGTGAAAAACATAATTTTATTACTCACTAGCAGCATACCCGTTCTTCGTACGGAGTATATAATATAAAGAAATTTATAATTCGCAATCATGTGCAAATTCTGTTAAAATATTAAATTTGTTGCTCATAAAGAGAAGTTTAAGAATATCTGTTCTCACTATGCAAAATTATCTTCACGGGCAGATCTGAAGAATAAAACATCCTGGCCCCATTTGTAAGCAAATTTACAAAAAAAAAGGAATTGAATCAATATATGCAACACCGTACTACTTATATTGTGGCAGATTAGAAAATATGCCAGTGTGTTAGTAGAAGCTTACCCGTATTGCAATATGTGTCTCAAAAATATTTGCCAAAATAAAAGAGATGACATAAAAAATTGAAAGTATCAATAATCCCCGTAATCTTAATACCAGAAGGTTGTAATTGATTCGAATATATGCCAATATATATCAAAATATATGCCAATATACCTGTACTACTTATATTCTCGTGGATTGGAATATATACCCATGCATTTGTAGAAGATTACTCGTACATCATACTATATATGAGTTTCAATAATTTTCGTCATAATAAAACAATTCCATAATAATTTGAAAATATCAGTAATACCTGAATCAACAGTCCACGAAAATATCAATAATAATGATGTTTAAACCTGAAGACCATAATTGATATTATCCAGTCAAAAATTCAATGTCAATGAAATTTATTTTATATACATATTTTTACTATTCAAATCGGAAAAGATTTAATAAAAATCATATGCCGCATAACATATTGGATCCGTTGCTAAGCGACATAATATCAATTGCTTTAAATAAATTGATGGAAATCATCATCTGAAAAAAATATCATCTGAATAATGCAATCTCCATGGAAGGTATGGCGACATTTTCGTCAATTTAGCTATAACTTAAAAAATCGCCAAATTTATCGCCAAGTGTGGCTGTAGAACTGATAATCCCATTATGCGACAAATTGACGAAACATCATCACATTACTATCCCCTAACAAAACACAATTAATTTCATCTATTAAGCGCGATTTTATCAATTTCATGATATTTTTATAGATTTAGAAATATTTTTACCAATTTGGTGATATTAAAAAAAAACCTTAAATGTGTTACTAAGTAGGATGGATGGACTGACCGACAAATGCTACAGAATCATCATCTCAGTACTTTATTCTAAAAAAAACGAATTTAATTTCATTGATTTGGGTCATTTTTATCAATTTGGAGACATTTCCACTAATTTGGTAAAGTTTAAGAAAAGTTACCAAGTTATTTAGAGATATTCCCCTAAATTCGTAGCTCTGAATTTGCAGATCTGAAGAATAAAATATCCTGATCCCGTTTGTATATACTAAATGAAAACAGTAAAATTGTATTAGAAGATACATACACCCGTTCTACTCTTTTTCTGCTTCAACAATCGGCTAAATGAATTTATTGGGTAAACACAATATATGAGTTTATTAGCTAAACACAATATATGAGCTTGAAACCTCTATGCTAAAATAAATGAAAGTGATGTACGCAGTCCGCAATATAAATAATTAAAAGAACAATCAAACCGTTCATTTTTAAAATATATTTTTACATCCATTTATTTATTATACAAATAATAAAAATAATAATAGATATTAGCAACACATTTAATTTCATTCCGTTGCCGAGAAACATGATATGAGATAGAATCTTCCTCATAAAATGCGAAATTAAATAGCCATTTTGATTTCTTTATACTTTACATCGTTGAGTAAAAGCTTGTGAGAGATGAACCATGGAGGTAGATTTTTCCATTTAAATTCATGTTTCAAACAATTTATGTTTTCCTATAGTGACTAATTAATGCAAAAATCCTGCACCAAACTCGGAAATAAAGTTTTATTTCATTTTGGCGTTTAAAACAAACGATTTTCATCCTTTCCGTTTGGATAAACCACGGAGTTGGAGAGTAGATCTCCTAAGAAAAAGTTCTGTTTTTCATTAATATCTCGACAACCCCTGGTCTTAGAAACTCGAAACTTGGACAAAATTTATGGAGGGCTATTTCAAGGCTATCCACAAAATTTCATTAAATTCGGTTCAGCCGTTATCCCGTGATGATGAGACAAACGAAAATTTCGTTTTTTACTAATATCTCGAGAACCACTGGTCGTAGAAACTCAAAACACGGACTAAATTTTAAGTGGGGCTATTTCTAGGCTACCCACAAAATTTCATCAAATTCGGTTTAGCCGTTCTCCCGTGATGATGGGACAAACAGACAGACAGACAGACAGATTTTCATTTTTATTTATATAGACTAGCAGCATACCCGTTCTTCGTACGGAATATATAATATAAAGAAACTTATAATTCGCAATCATGTGCAAATTCTGTTAAGATATTAAATTTATTGCTCCTAAAGAGAAGTTTAAGAATATCTGTTCTCACTATGCAAAATTATCTTCATGGGCAGATCTGAAGAATAAAACATCCTGGCCCCTTTTGTAAGCAAATTTACAAAAAAAAAAAGGAATTGTATCAATATATGCAACCCCGTATTACTTATATTGTCGCAGATTAGAAAATACGCCAGTGTGCTAGTAGAAGATTCCCCGTATTACAATATGAGACTTAATATTATTAATTAATTATTACGTCATCTCTTTTATTTGCCAAAATAAAAGAGATGACGTAATAAATTGGAAATATCAATAATCCCCGTAATCTTTATACCAGAAGGCGTAATTGATTCCAATATATGCCAATATATAACAAAATATATGCCAATATACCTGTACTACTTATATTCTCATAGATTAGAAGATATAATGCATTTGTAGAAGATTACTCGTACAAAGTACTATATATGAGTTTCAACAATTTTCGGCATAATAAAACAATGGCATAATAACTTGAAAATATCAATAATCCCTGAATCAACAGTCCCCGAAAATATCAATAATAATAATGTTTAAACCTGGGGACCGTAACTGATATTATCCAGTCAAAAATGCAATGCCAATTAAATTTATTTTATATACATATCTTTATTATTCAAATCGGAAAAGATTTAATATAAAATCGTATGCGGCATAACACATTGGATCCGTTGCTAAGTGACATGATATCATTTGCTTCAAATAAATTGATGGAAATCATATCGTCTGAATAATGCAATCTCCATGGAAGGTTTGGCGACATTTTAGTCAATTTAGCGATAACTTAAAAAATCGCCAAATTTATCGCCAAGTGGGACTGTAGAACAGATAGACCCATTTTGCGACAAATTGACGAAACATCATCACAATACTATCCCCTAACAAACTACAATTATTTTCATTTATTAAGCGCAATTTTATCAATTCCAGGATATTTTTATAGACTCACAAATACTTTTATCAATTTCGTGATATTAAAAAAATTCGTTAAATGTGTTACTAAGTCGGATGGATGGATTGATCAACAAATGCTACCGAAACATCATTTCAGTACTCTATTCTAAAAAGCAAATCATTGATTTGCGCCAATTTTATAAATTTGGAAACATTTCCGCTAATTTGGTAAAGTTTAAGAGAAGTTACCAAGTTATTTAGAGATATTCCGCTAAATTCGTAGCTCTGAATTTGCAGATCTGAAGAATAAAATATCCTGATCCCGTTTGTATATACTAAATGAAAACACTAAATTTGTATTATAAGATACACCCGTTCTAATCTTTTTCTGCTTCAACAATCGGCTAAATGAATTTATTGGGTAAACACAATATATGAGTTTATTAGCTAAACACAATATATGAGCTGGAAACCACTTTGCTAAAATAAATGAAAGTCATGTACGCGGTCTGCAATTTATATAATTAAAAGAACAATCAAACCGTTCATTTAAAAATATATTTTTACATCCATTTATTTATTGTTCAAATAGAAAAAATAATAATACATATTAACAACACATTTAATTTCATTCCGTTGCCGAGCAACATGATATAAGATAGAATCTTCCTCATAAAATGCAAAATTTAATAGCCATTTTTATTTCTTTATACTTTTCATTTTTCAGTAAAAGCTTGTATAATATAAACCAAGGAGATAGATTTCCCATTTAAATCATGTTTCAAACAATTGATGTTTTCAGAAAGTGACTAATTAGTGCAAAAAATCTCCCCCCAAACTCTGAGATACAGTTTTAATTCACTTTCAAACGATTTTCAAGCTTTTCGTTTGGATAAACCACGGAGTTAGAGAGGAGAACTCCTAAGGAAAAGTTTCGTTTTTCATTAATATCTCGACAACCCCTGGTCTTAGATACTCGAAACTTGGGATAAATTTATGGGGGGCTATTTAAAGGCTATCTACAAAATTTCATCAAATTCGATTCAGCCGTTCTCCCATGATAATGAGACAAACGAAAATATCGTTTTTTACTAATATCTCGAGAACCACTGATTGTAGAAACTCCATATATGGACTAAATTTTAAGTGGGACTATTTCCAGGCTACCCACAAAATTTCATCAAATTCGGTTCAGCCGTTCTCCCGTGATGATGGGACAAACAGACAGACAGATTTTCATTTTTATTTATATAGATTTACTAGCAGCATACCCGTTCTTCGTACGGAGTATATAATATAAAGAAACTTGAAATTCATAATCATGCCCAAATTCTTATAGTATACTAAATGACATGTTTAATCAAAATATTCTGTTAAAATATTTAATATAATGCTCCTAAAAAGAAGTTTAAGAATCTCTGTTCTCGCGATATAAAATTATCTTCATGGACATATCCGAAGAATGAAACATCTTGGACCCCTTATGTAAGCAAATATAAAAAAAAATATGGAATTGAATCAATATATGCAAAATAAAAGCGTTAAAATTGTATGGGACCCGTACTAATTATATACGCGAATATTAGAAAATATAACCTGTATTAGTAGATTACATGTATAAATTGAAAATACCAATAAACCCGTAATCTTTAAATCTGAAGACAGTCATTTATTCCAATATATGTCAAAATTAAAGTGCTAAAATTATATGGGAAGATATACACGTACTACTTATAATGTCCGATTATTAGTAGAAGATTACCCGTTTTGCAATATGAGTCACAAATGTTTTTTGGTAAAATACAACAGACGACGTAATAAATTGAATATATAATTAATCCCCGTAATCTTCATACCAGAAGACTGTACTTGATTCCAATATATATGCCAATATATGTCAAAATATATGCCAATATACCTGTACTACTTATATTCTCGTAGGTTAGAAGATATACCCGTGCATTCCTAGAAGATTACTCGTACAACGTACAATATGCGTGTGTCAGAAATTTTTGCCGCAATAAAACAATGGCGTAATAACTTAAAAATATCAATAATCACTGAATCAATAATTCCGGAAAATATCAATAATAATAATGTTTAAACCTGAAGAGTATAATTGATATTATCCAGTCCAAAATGAAATGGCAATGAAATTTATTTTATATACATATCTTCATTATTCAAATCGGAAAGGATTTAATAAAAATCGTCTGCCGCATAAACACATTGGATTTAAATCCGTTGCTAAGCGACATGATATCATTTGCTTCAAATAAATTGGTAGAAAAAATATCGTCTAAATAGTTATATTTCTATGGAACATTTGGCGACAGTTTCGTCAAATTAGCGACATTTTAAAAAATCGCCAAATTTATCGCCAAGTGGGACTGTAGAACTGACAGTTCCACTTTGCGACAAATTGACGAAATATCATCACAATACTATCCCCTAACAAAAAACAATTAATATCATTTATGTAGCGCAATTTTATCAATTTCAAGATATTTTTATAGATTTGAAAACATTTTTATCAATTTGGTGACATTTTAAAAATTCGCTAAATGTATTACTAAGTAGGATGGTTGGTCTGACAGATAAATGCTAACCAAACATCATTTCAGTACTCTCTTCTAACAAAACAAAAAAAAATTTCATTGATATGTAGAAGACCCAAGCCACACGACCAACCCGAAAGTTTATGGCAGCTGTTTGTGTGTCGTTTATATCAATTTGGCGACATTTCCGTCAATTTGGCAAAGTTTAAGAAAAGTTGTAAAATTAGCGATATCCCTCCAAATTCGTAGCTTTGAATTTGCAGATCTGAATGAAACATTCTTATCCCGTTTCAATATACTAAATGAAAACACTACAATTGTATTAGAAGATATACCCGCTCTACTCTTTTTCTCTTTCAACAATCGGCTATATGAATTTATTGGCTAAACACAATATATGAGTTTAGTAGCTAAATACGATATAAGCTTGAAAACTCTTTGCCAAAATAAATGAAATTGATGTACGCAGTCAGCAATTAATATAATTAAAAGAAAAATCAAACCGTCCATTCATAAGATATACTTTTATATCCATTTATCCATTTATTTATTATTTAAATCGAAAAAAAATAATAAAAACATTAACAAACACATTTAATTTAATTGCGATGCCGAGCAACATGATATATCCTCCTAAAATGTTAAAATTTATTAACCACTAACAGCACACCCGTTATTCGTACGGAGTGTATAATTTAAAGAAACTTATAGTTCGCAATCATGTGCAAATTCTGTTAAAATATTAAATTTATTGCTCCTAAAGAGAAGTTTAAGAATATATGTTCTCACTATGCAAAATTATCTTCACGATCAGATCTGAAGAATAAAACATCCTGCCCCCTTTTGTAAGCAAATTTACAGAAGAAAAAATAGGAATTGAATGAATATATGCAACCCCGTACTAATTATATTGTCGCAGATCAGAAAATATGCCAATGTGTCAGTAGAAGATTACCCGTATTACAATATGCGTCTCAAAAATATTTGCCAAAATAAAAGAGATGACGTAATAAATTGAAAACATCAATAATATCCGTACTCTTTATACCAGAAGGTCGTAATTGATTCCAATATATGCCAATATATATCAAAACATATGTCAATATACCTGTACTACTTATATTCTCGTAGATTAAACGATATACACGTGTATTTGTAGAAGATTCGTACAACATACAATATATGAGTTTAAACAATTTTTGTCATAATAAAATAATTGCATAATAACTTGAAAATATCAATAATCCTTGAATCAATAATCCCTGAAAATATAAATAATAATAATTTTAAAACTGAAGACCGTTATTGATATTATCCAGTCAAAAATGCTATAAGAAAAATCAAATCGTTCTTTTCTAAAATATATTTTTATATCCATTTATTTATTATTCAAATCGAAAAAATAATTATTAAAATTAACAGACAGATTTAATTTAATTGCGTTTCTGAGTAACATGATATAAGATAGAATCTTATAACATGTTAAATATGTCATGTCTTATAACATAAACTGCGAAATTAAATAACGATTTTGATTTCTCTATACTTCTCATTGTTCCGTAAAAGCTTGTTTTAAATAAACCATGAACCATGGAGATAGATTTCCCCTTTAAATCATGTTTCAAACAATTCATGTTTTCAGAAAGTGACTAATTAACGCAAAAAATCTCCCATCAAACTCAGAGATTAAATTTTAATTCACTTTCAAACGATTTTCAAGCGTTTCGTTTGGATAAACCACGGAGTTAGGGAGTAGAACTCCTAGGAAAAAGTTCCGTTTTTCATTAATATCTCGACAACCCCAGGTCTTAGAAACTCGAAACTTTGACAAAATTTATGGGGTGATATTTCAAGGCTATTCACCAAATTTCATTAAATTCGGTTCAGCCGTTTTTCCGTGATGATGAGACAAACGAAAATTTCGTTTTTTACTAATATCTCGAGAACCACTGGTCGTAGAAACTCAAAACACGGATATAATTTTAAGTGGGGCTATTTCTGGGCTACCCACAAATTTTCATCAAATTCGGTTCAGCCGTTCTCCCGTGATGGTGTGACAAACAGACAGACAGACAGACAGACAGACAGATTTTCATTTTTATTTATATAGATTAAGTATATTTATTACTTATTATTCTTGAAGTGGCACTCATTTAATTGTTCTTAATATGAATGAAAATTTTAAAATACAGTGTCTCCTGTTAGTACATAAAAGCGAATTATGCATAGTGTATACTTAATTTCTCAATGTTAGTTTTAATTTTCATGCAGAACTAAAACAAATCCATATGCCATTCCTATCATGATCATTTCTGTCATGGGAACATAATGAATATGCATTAAAATTCCATTAAATTAATCATATTATAGCTCTGGTATCAATTAGAAATCTTAAAATACATTTTCTAAAACTTATTCCATGCAAAAGTTTCTAGAAACTAAACCTAAAAAAAAAATTTTAGAACTTTAAAAAAATGGCTGAATATAAAATTGAGAATTATATATTCAGCCATCATTAGATTCTTGGCTGTCGTTTGGACAGATGAGCATTAAGCAAAATTATATAATATAATTCATAGGGCATGATACAACTATTGTTTGTCAATATAAAATGCAAATGCAATAAGATCAACTTTTGAAATACAAAATTTTAACAAAGTTTCCTTCTTTACAAGTAAGAACAAATAACAACCTTTTATGAATGCAAAATATATATTTTACATATGTTTTGATACAATTCACACAAGTTTAAATATTATACCAAAATATTAAAAATATTCTAGCTTTCTCTATTAAAATGTTGAACACACACAGAAGTATTTTCTTAACTTTGCACATAATAAAATATCATTGAATTTGAGCATGTATTCTATACTATAAAGCACCATATTCTTGTATATTGTATTTTGAAAACAGGCCTAAGGATTTTGATGTAATGAGGTGAATCTACTGTTATTGGGTGCAGAAAAGCGATTTAGCTAAATCTCAACTTTGGGAAAAATTTACAGCCCCTAACCATTTATAACACCCCCCCCCCCTGGTGGTAAATGGGTAGTCAATAATAATTATAAGTTTAGACATTGTTGTAAGATAATTAAAAAAAGAGTAATATTCAGCTTTACCTTTTTTTATATAAGATAAAGGGAGTTTAGTCATTGTTGTAAGATAGTTAAAAAGTGTCTAATATTCAGCTTTGTCTCATTTATGTGGGATCCAGGTGGATCGGGATCGAGATCAATTAAAAATTATCAGATACTTGCTAAAGAGTAGTCATAATGCAACTCAATCTGCTTAGTGAATCACTTGCTAGCAAATGTGGTGATATTTATATTTTGAGTTGAAAAGAAAACTCGTTCCGGGACTTTTGATAATGACAAATGATGTAATAATTATGTTTTGAATTAGGCAACATATTCTTTTAAACATTTGTAACATTTTATCTTAAAAATGGGCCTGAAGATGCCTTACAAAACATCAGAATTTCAACTTAATAAAGAGGACATGACACTGTTGGAAGAAGACCGATTGGATTCCTGGCTCGAAGGTCTTCCTTTGGATGAAGATAAGCCTGCAATGTTTACAAGATCAATCTGAGCAACTAGGCAAGAGACATAGAAAGAGTATCTGACTTTTATATGGTGCACAATGTTCAGTGACTAGAAAATATGCGACAACATGCAACTCAGTGACTAGCCAATGAAATCAATGAATGACATGTCCAGCACTTGAAGGAACAGTTATGTCAAATGTCATAGTGAATTGCAACTAAAATTTCCAAGGAATATGTTTAGGGACTACAAGACGTGTGACAATGTGCAACTCAATAACTAGCCAATGAAATCAATGAACAATATGACCAGAGCTTGGAAGAACAACGAAGTCAAACGTCACAGCAAATTGTAACCAAAACAGTCAAATACAGCCTATGGGACTTGAATATGAAGAATAAAAAATACACAAAAGAACATTTTGATTCAAATTTTTTAATATAATGCAAACAAAAAAAATTGATAATTCATTTTGATGTTGATTCATAATTTGTCTCTAATTCGTCTTACAGTATTAATCTTGATAATTTTGACTTAGTATTACAATATTTGTTTTATACACAACAGCCCCTTTTTACCGAGTGATACTCTGTTTTCTAGCTAGTATAAGTACATATATATATATATATATACAATGTGTAGTTACAGAAGTTGGTAGTTGGTAATGGAATTTTTTTGTTAATTACACTCGGATGTTTTTATTTATCGGCTATTTTATTCATAAAATTATTATTTTTTAAATTTCTGTTTGGAATTAATATGCACACTTTACTAACATTTGGGAAAAATAAGTACTTTAAGGATCTCTGAGGAAAGAGTTAATTTTAAAGGCCTTTAAATATTAAAAAGTTACAATACAAACTTTCTAAGGACTATGGGAACTTTAATTATGGTTTAAACTTTCTGTGACATCTATATCTGTAGAAAAAAATAACAAAATATTTCACAAAAAAGTTATATTCTATAATAGAAAAAAAAAAACCGCTTAGGCAATCTTTTTTGCAAAGTACACTATTAATCACTATTGGAACTTATGAACACATTGTAAAAATACTGAAAAGTTGCTTTTTATTTCAATATTAGTGGAAAAATCTTTTACATGCTCAAATCACTTATTTATAAAAATTCTACATTTTTAAAAATTGTTATAAATCTATATATATTAATTGCCAAGTGTCCGTCTGTCTGTCTGTCACACTTTTTTTAGGCACTTCCCAAATAGATAGAGACTTGTAATTTGGTACACGGCTTGGTCATTCGATAAAACCCCCTGGGAAAATCGAATTTTTCGAAAACTTTCTCTAAAGGGGGTGCTCCATACCAAAACGTTTGAAAAGTGAAATGATAGGAAAGCATGCTTTGCAATAAGATAGAGACTTCAAATTTGGTATATGGGTAAACCGTTTGAAAGGAAGAAAGTGTGCAATTTCAAATTTCCAATATTTTCTACTTATAGAGGTGCCGCACACCAAAATGTTCGATTTTCCAAATAAATGAAAAACGGCTCCTTTAAAATTTGATAGAGGCTTGAAATTTGGTATATGACTAATCATTTGATGAAAACACCCAAAACAAATATAGTTTTTCAAAAATGTTCATTTAAGGGGGTGCTCCAGAGGAAAACTTTTGAAAGGTGAATTGATAAAAAACATGATTCGGAATGAGATAGAGATTTCAAATTTTGTGTATGGGTAGATAGTTTGGAAGGAAGAAAGAGTACAATTTCAGTTTTCCAATATTTTCTACTTAAGGGGGTGCCACACATAAAAATGTTCGATTTTCGAAATAAAGGAGAAACGTCCCTTTTAAAATGTGATAGAGGCTTTATATTTGATATATGGGCGAATCATTTGATGAAAACACAAAAGAGGTTTTCAAGAATGTTCGTTTAAGAGGGTGCTCCAGAGAAAAACGTTTGAAAGGTGAAATGATGAAAAACTATGCTTCAGGATGGGATAGAGACTTCAAATTTTGTGTACGGGTAGATAGTTCGAAAAGAAGAGTATGCGCAATTTCAGTTTTCCAATATTTTCTAATTTAGGGGGGGGGGGGGGGGGTCGCAAACCCAACTGTTCTATTTTTTGAATAAATGAGAAATTCCTCCTTTAAATTTTGAAAGAGGCTTGAGATTTGGTATATGGGTTAATCATTTAATGAAAACACCCAAGACGAATTGAATTTCTCAGAAATGTTCGATTAAGGGGGTGCTCTAGAGAAAAACGTTCGAAACATGAAATGATAAAAAATATGCTTCGCTAAAGGACAGAAACTTCAAATTTGGTGTACGGGTAGATGGTTTGAAAGGAAGAAAGTGTACAATTTCAGATTTCCAATATTTGCTACTTTAGGGGGCACCTCACACCAAAATGTTCGATTTTTCGAATACGTTATACACGCTTCCTTTTAAATGTGATAGAGGCTTGATATTTGGTATATGGGCCAATCACCTGATAAAAAACCCAAGATGAATAGAGTTTTTCCTAAATGCCCATTTATGGCCATGCTCCACAGAAGATGTTCGAAAGGGGAAATGATAAAATAGTATGCTTCGGGATGAGATAGATACTTTAATTTTGTGTATGGGTAGATAGTTCAAAAGGAAGAAGTGTGCAATTTAAGTTTTCCAATATTTTCTTCTTTAAGGGGTCCTGCACACCAAAATATTCGATTTTCCAATTAAATGTAAAACACAAATTATTAAAAAATTTACATTATTCAGAGGGTTGCTTATTACGAGACCGTTAATTTTCAACGGAGATTCAGCTAGTATTTTACTAAACTTTTTACAGATCTAAATTTTTATTTTGCTCCACACCATATGCCAAAATTTTGAAATTTAAGAAGTTAAAAATATGATTTCACCTGATCGTAGTAGGGAATTGGCGAAATGCAAACAGGCTTATAAGTAAGTATATACAGAAATTTTGAAATGCTTATGAAATAATTACAAGTCTTTATTATTTCTGGGGCTATTCTGATAAGGTTCAAAATCCAAAAAATTAAAATGTACCACAAAAGACAAGGACATGTTAAATTTGGATTTCCTAGTTGTTCCAGTTGTTAAATTATTTAAAAAAAAAAAAAAAAAAAACAAGTACAAAAACAAACCAGGATGGACTAGCCCAATTAGGTTAAAAAATTTAATTTGAAATATTAAAATATATCACAAAAGACAATAAATACTAAATTTGGACTTTATGGCTGTTCTGGTTTATGAATTTTTTTCAAAAAATGAGTACATTCCCATGGTGAGCCCCGAATGTAGATAGCCCAATAAGGTTCAAAATCAAAAAAATAAAAATATATCACAAAAAACACTGGCATAAAAAAATTTCATGTTACTGTGATTAATAGCCCCTGATTAGTTTTGGCCTCAAAAATTTGAATCACACAGACAAACACCAGATCAAGTTAAATAAAAGTTTGCAAAAAATGATCAAAATGATGCAGAGAAAAAGACATGTTTAGTTATAAAATATTTAATTATTCTAAGAACAAATTTACACTGAAAATTTACGTACTTCTTTCTTTTCTTTATTTTTATCATATTCTCTTTTGACTTGATCCAACAAAGAAAATGATTCTCGACTGTTTATTGCATAGACTAATACAACTCCCTATAAAAATCAAAATTGGAAAATTAAATTAAATCACTTTAAGGAAGGTGTGCGTTATCCTAGTTTTCAACTAGTTTTGCATCAGTTTGAAAGATTTACTTTCAAGATCACTTAATAACAGCTTAGTAAAGCTCAGTAAAAAATTAAAAAAAAAAAAATAGCATGACATAGAGCATCTAATATGGATTTTTAAATACCTTAGTGATAGGGTTAGGTTACCATACTTTCCTATTTGAAGCTCCTATTACAGTATCCCGTTAGTTGATCATTTTGTTCTGATCAGAAAATGGGGTAAAAAATATTAAAATTTGATGCATCCAACACGACTTTCTTAGCTGATTACTAAATTTAGATATTATAGGGCAACAATACTAAAAATTAGGCCTTTATTATCACTCCTGTAATTCAATAGGCTTATAGTTGTTACCGATTAAAATAAGTATACTCAATTTCATGGAAATTTCTTTATTATTTTGAAAAAAAAAAAAATTAATATATCTTGAGAATAGCTTGTGATAACTCTTAAGCAAGAATGTTCATTTATTTCTAGTTAAAAATACTTACAAATCATTCTTCACTCATTCAATAATTTTTAATTTAAATTATTATCATTCTTTTCATTTTAAATCAAAATGTATAATATCTCAAGAACAACACATGTTAATATTCTATAAATGGCAACTTTCATCTGTGAATAAAATATTTCATATAAAACAGCTATTTCAGCAAAATTTTTAATTATTTTAATTTTTTAAAAATTGCGGGTCTTTATGAAAATCGGGTATTTATTGATTTAAATAATTTTATACATTTCAATTAAATAGCTCAATTTGTTTAAGAGATACCCTCCCTGCAAACACACAGGGACAGAAATGCACAGATTTTTAAAAATAATAGTTGATTTGTATTCAGGGATGCTCAAAGACGGTAAATCCATCAAAATCCTTGAGATGGACTTTTGATCATATCACAAAACTTTCCTTTTACATATGCTGTGTATCATAGAAAAATGAATAATAGATAAAATTATAAATTGTTTCATTCTTTGAAAATAAAATTTAAAAGGAAAATCAAACTTAAGGTATAATTATTTATAATTTTTTATTTCTTTTGTAATGGCATTTGGTACCATTTTAAGCATAGTGAAAAAGATGTAACTATCTCAATTGTTTTCTATACTAAATATGAGCTGGGAATATGGTAACCATACTTAGTAACCATACTTAGTAAAAAGTTTGTACCCCAAGTTCACAGCTCTAAGCTGATCTAAAAAAAATAAATAAATAAATAAAAAAAGAGATGAAATGATCATGAACAAATAAATGATCATGAAGCCGAAAGTAAAAATTAAATTTTATATGATATTTTAAAAGGTTTACATATGATTTAGGCCATATATTCAAAACACACTTATAATATTAAAATAATTCTATATTTCAAATTTGAAAATATATTTTTACAATTTACAAAACAAGAAAATCACAAATAAAATAGCCACGATCAAATATATAGTTTAGAGACCAGAGACATTCACAGAACAAACACCTGTGAAAGAAAGTGCTCATTTTTGAGCAGAATCGTTGGATTAAAAATAGCAAAAATTCAGTTGAATTTTGGGTTTAAATGTTTATAACTTTTAAATTAATTTGAATTAAAAAAAAAGAAAAGAATCTTACTGAGCCCTGTGATCCAGGGGTCTAAAATACCTTTGTACTGAATTTTGCCACTCTCTGAAGCTTCGATTATTTGCTACAGACTACACACACAAATAGACATATTTTTTATTATGTAAAATGATATATATATAATGTATGTAAAATGAAGTTTACAAGATATAATACATATGAAATTTATATAAATATTTATAATTTACCTCAGCATATTGCATGTATGTCTTCAAAAAATCTGTTGACTGCCCAGGCACCTAAAAATATACATTCTTTACTGAATTGAAAAGAAATGAAACAAAAGGTACATATATTTATTTTGTGACCCAGTTATTGGATAAAGAAGCATACAAGATAAGAAATTATCTCCTTTCTCATACACACATTTCTCAAAATCAAATTATACTTACAAAAATGTTAATTTTGTATAAATAATTGGGTTCGGTAATTTATATTATTATTTCCAGAAAAAAATTGCAATATTAAAAGTTATTTTTTTATTGTGTGTGGCCATTGTAGTGTATGTGCTAATATTCCTATATTTTTATGCATAATTGAAGCCAAATAAAAGTTATCTGAATTAAAAATCAAATTCAGAAATGTGTAGAATGCACTGTATGCTTATTATTTTCTTTAAAATTAATTCATAGAAGCAAGGGATATGCCATCAAGTAATCATTCAAGAAATACACAATCATCCCCTGCAGAGCTCATTTTTCAAACCATTTCTTCCAGTGATAGGAAAAACTACTTATTTTTCATAGTAAACTATAACTACTGTTTTTAAAAAATAGTGACTACAACTACTTTTTAAAAATAAAAAATAGTAACTACAGTACTACTTTTGAAGCAGGACCAGACCTACTAACCTACAAAATCTAAAAGTTTGGAGATTATCTACATCTCGAATAAAAGCTATAGTTTTATCTGCTATCAACATTCCTTACAGCAAAATAGAATAATTTTATTTTCAATAGTCACTTGATTGGTGAAAAATTATTCTAGTTAATTACAGACCTAGATGTTTTATTTACTGTTTGATGTTCCATGTTATGTTTATTTGCTTTCTCAATGCTATGTTATTTGTTTTCTCACAAGTAATAAAAAGTAGTGCCGAATTTAACTAAGTAGTTATATTATGTATGGAGTTATTCATGACACTGCTTTTTTTCTACTAAAAGGTAGCAAATTACATAACAAAATATAAAACAAAAACTAGTGACTACTGTAGTTTTGTTACTTACGAACACTGATTGCCTCCTGGTTCTTCTTAAAAGAAGAACTAGAAACCTAGTCTTATCTGCCTACATTAGTTATAAGAATATATAATAGTATTAGTATTGGTTATTTTAGCTGCAGTGTTTACCATATACACATGTCTGAAATATCTGTAAACTGCATTATTCTTTTTTGTGAATTTTCTTAACTGCAGAAATTTGCTGCTAACAAGGGAACCTTCCAAAAATGTTCCCAGAAAGGCAAAATGGAATAAATTGCATTTAAAAGTAATAGCATAAATATGATTTCATGCTAAAAAAAAGGTACCTAATGCCATAGCTTGCAAAAAAAGAGGTCCAATCTCCCTAAAATTCAGCAGACCTTCCAGTTACCGATTCAAATACTTATACCAAATTTCATTTGAATGGTTAAATTTATAAAGTCCACAGAAAAAATGATTGCTTCATATTCAAAGATCAGATTTTTGACCCCACCACAATACTTTTCTTGTATATATACTATGCATTGTATGGAAAGAATGGACCGAACAAAACTGCAAATGCGAATGGCATAAAAAAAGGATATTTTATGAAATTCCAGATTTTAAGATTTGATCTTTCACAAAATTTCATAAAAGAGCATTTCGTAATAAAAAATGTCTGATGTGGGCAGCACATGATTTTCTCTACATAATACAATAACTTTACTTCTTTAAAAGTGAAATAATGATAGACAAGATCCACAGCATAATGTTTTAAACACTGAATTGTTTTGTACATTTAGCACTTTTTTGGAAGATGATATGCAAAACTATTTCTAAGTACCAAATTAGCATATATTTCATATAAATATAACTTGACAATAAGAAATATTGCAAGCATTTGCTAAGTAATATTAGTCTATATAAAATGTTAATAATTGATTTATCAATTTAGCATCATTTTTGTCACAATTATGACATTTTCATTAACTTGCACACCATTTTCAAAATGTCACAATGTTGGTAAAGATTCATCACATTAGTTGCCACGTTTATTGTCAAGTGTTACAGAAAGAAATTTATGTAATTTTTTAGATAAATTAATGTTGTTGTTGAGACCCAGACCGTTCGACCTACCAGAAAGGTGTAAGGTAACCGTTTGGACGGCCGGAAAGTGCCACCCAATTTAGACCAGAACCCTGTGGGGGGAAGCATCCACAGGGACCATATCCTCCTTCCCTTACCACCAACCTGTCGGAAGGACTTACGGACCCACATGTTTAACGTGATCGTACTCCGCATGAACACGGAGATAAATTATTGTGAAAAATATGGAATATCTCGAGAAAGGTTTAAGCTAGTCTTCTTAGGTTTGTTTTCTAATGAAACATTACATATAAAATGATTTTTTTATTTAACATTATTGAATGTTTTGAAGTTTTAATGATTCTTTTAAAAAGTCATTTGAAAATTGAGGAAGTGGTTTTCCAAATGCTCCATCACTTTTTAAATTAATATTTTCAGTTTTCACCAATTGTAATATTTGAACAATTTTTTTTTTCGAAATGCTTTATTCATTCATGAAATATTGTTTCCACAAACTAATAGACACGCAGTCTAACATACATACACACACACAGATATTACACCAAAAGCATTTAATTCGAGTTCAGGGAAGCTTGAAACATGCTCTTCCATCAAAATGCTTCATCACAATACTTTCCCTATACATTATAGTATATGTAGGGAAGTAAAGCAGACATTAGAAATTAGAATAGACATTTACATAAGTATTTAAAATCTCTATTTTAAATATTTGACAATTGACATTTATCAAACACCTAAAATAGAAAAATCAATACAAAGGGTTCAATCAATAAAATAAAATGCAACAAAAAAACAGTGAATTTGCTATTTTGCATTTTACAATATTAAAATTTTTACAAATCCAAAACTGTAAATACAGTAAGATCTTGTAAATACAGTACTGGATCATTTATCAGGAAAAAATCTAGAACTCAAAAATTTTTTTGTAGATATTCCGATATTTGAGATTATTTGCAGTAAAATCCTTTCTATTTTGATTAAGCATTCATGTGGGGGTGGGGTATAATTTCTGATGCTTTGGGAAACTTTCAAAATAGGGATGGAACTCAAAGTAGTCGGGACAGAAAACACAGACATAGAAAAACCGTAGGGGTGATCGCTATCAGAAAGTAAGAACAATTCTACTTGAATATTTTTTACATTCTGCTGATATCTGTGATCACAGCACATGGGGAAGATAAATCCTACTTTTCAATAAATAGTGAGACGGGGGGGGGGGGGGGCTTGCAAAATTAGTATATGTTCTTTCAAAAGGATTCTAAATGGTTCAGAGTGAAAGATGCAATCGCTGTAGTTAGTTAATAATCCAATTTGTAAATTCAAGGGAAACACTCCTGATAGTAGAAGTGACCAGGGTCATTTCTGAGAACTGTTTATGCCCAACTTTCATTTCTCTGTTGAAGACAATATCATAACTCCTAGTTATCGATTTTGTTTTAAGACGTCAAAGATGTCATAAAACCAAACTTTTCTTTCCGTAAATAGGTTCTCAACTTCTCTGAACATCTATCTATTCATGTGCGCATAGAAAGAGAAGAGAAGGCTGATTCCGTCATGAACTAGTTAACTGTTGCAAATGGGGAAAGTTAAGATTTTTTTTCAGATCAGACATGGAATCCGGTGAGATGCCAGTCCCAAGCTTTGTGGATAAAATGTCCAGCACTGTAGTAACTAGCCTACTTTTAGTAGACAAGCAACTCTTTTTGCAAGTTTCATTTAACTGAACTTGTCTAGATATAATTACAAAATTGATTTTAATTGCCTTTTTTAAAGAAAAAGATATCCATTTTTAAGAACACTATTTGCATAGTTTAAAATTTTTATTTTGTTTATGTATAACAGAAATTATACTCTATAAGTATATAAGTTAATATACTTACTGTACCAGCAGTGTCATAAAATCTCAGCTTTTCCTTTACTCCTCTGTCAGTATTGACTAGAGCACAATAAATATCTTCAATTGTAGGATACTAAAAATATAAACCATTAAAATTTAATGTATTAAAATTAAATGCTATGTGCAAGAATTTAAACAATGGCTTGAAGCTTACTAAATGCCTATTTAATTAGGATTGTGCTCCCATTGAAGATAACAGTATACATGGTAGTTTCATGCTTATCATGTACTTGTCAGAATTATGTGTTCATCAGCTTACAGTGGTAGCAAGAAAACCTGCAAGTGCCACAATTTTTTGATCGTTAATAGAAACTGACTATACTAGCAGATTATTATTTTCCAAAGGCATCACTCGTAAACATTTTTAAAATGTTTAAGTTCAACATTTTAAATTACATTTAAAATATTCAAAATTTCAATTTTTTATGAACATTTTTAATTTGGGGTTTTAAAAATTTTATGGTTTTGATTTTTCTTAGCATATTGTCACTACTAAAAAAAAATCATGGTTGTTCTACTTAAAACACCGTTTGCAAAAAAGACCATACTTATTTGAAAAAAAAAATTTATTTCAGAAAAAAAAAAAAAATTGATGAATTTTTACTTATTTACATAAAACTCCTGAATATTCATTTTAATAAAATGGTTAAGTTTTGTTATAAAATATAAAAATAAAATTGAGCATGACCAAAATGCAGGTGCAAAAGAAAGCGAAACAAGAAATTTTTATTTTGCTCTTTAGTCATATGTTTCATTTTTATTGAATCACAATCATTTCATATATAATTTAATATTGGAAAAAGAATGGTACTCATTTTTGAGCTATAGCAAACCTTTCTCTAAATTTTGCATGTTCAATAAAATTTTTGAAAGAAAAATCTGTGGTTCTATTGGTTTGATTTGAGCACTCTTGGAATCATCATACATCATTAGCTGTGACCTACCTGCCTGCATAGCGGCCATTTTTAATACCAATCATTTATTTTAATCAGTCGCTAGCTGCAGGTATTGCACCAAGTCATAATTAGAAGCTGATGTATGCCAGTAAGAATTGATGCCACAATATGAATCACCTGTAAAAATTGCTAATAACTCATAAAATTTTGTAATATTTTCTGCAATTTATCTTTCGTATCATTATCTGCTTTATTGATTATCCATTCAACTAACATTGATATGCATGGTTACTTAAGCTGGAACTCCAGATATCAATATACATTGATGGTTTATTTCTAATAATTTGAACATTGTCTATTTTTCTTTTGTGATATATTAAAAAAAAATAAATGTTTCTTTTGGAAGGAGTTTTAACCCTAAAATCCCCCTCGTGGCTGCACCACTGATTTTTTCCCCCTCCTATCTTTACTCTTGTATATGCTCCTCAGTATGGAATGGCTGATACCTGCAGACCTTTAAATTTTATTCTCTTCATTTGATAAAAGGACAGTATTGATTAACATTTATAAAAATAATGGAATTTATACAATAGAAAAGACCAAAGACTTTATACAATCTTTTTACTGTCCCAAGATACACCATGAAAAGGGACATCTTGAGATATTTCACGTTGCACTATGGGAATTTTCACTTAAATTCTGCGCAATGACAGCATTAAATGCTATGAGGGTGGTCACAGCTTTGCTAATTAGTAACACAAGTCATTCATTCAGCCTTAAAACCATAGCCATATTAATTAGTTTTAAAATTATTAAGATGGCTATAAATGACTGTTAATTAAGCCAGTTTACTTAATAGTAATTAATGATATAGGTTAGTTCCACTATAACTGACATAATAATCAATATAAGATTTGTGACTTCTTTATACCAGGAAACATTTACTAAAAATGACAAAGTAAAACTTTATGCTTTAAAATATTTATTATCTATGGCTATCATATAGTAACTTTAAAAAAAAAAAAAAATTTGTTATGAATATACATCTATAATTTCCTTTAACAAATGTAGTATAATCCCTTTTTCATTCTTGGTGATTTTAGACGAGATTCTGGCAATCCCTGGTATAATTTGGAGAACATTCCATTCTGGAAACCCTTTATGCATCTTTTGTCGCCAAGGTAAAAATTGCAATATACTATTCTGGCGACGTTTTCTGCATTTTTGTCGTCCTTTGTTCACCAAGGTAAAAATCATCCCTTTGTCGCCGTTTGTGCAACAGTTGATCTGTAGCAATTCAAATATGGATCTACACCTGCTAAAAATCATCACAGAATCCGGCCCCATTGGCTGTCGGAGGTCACAAGTAGCAATAGCTATTAGTGCAATGATGTTCTGTGGCTCATAGAGAACAACATGAAAATCAGAAATTTTTCTGATCTTTATATTGGCGACAAAAGGGCGATTCTTACGTTCATGACAAAAGACATGGAAAACGTTGCAAATTTTACCTTGGCAACAAAAGGGTTGCCAGCATGGAATGTTCTCTAAATCATAGCAAAGATTGACAGAATCTCACCTAAAATTGCCAAGAATGTAAAAGGGATTATAGTACATCTGTACCGATGCCATTTATATTTGTAGTATATATTTATTCCTTGATACTGTTATATGAAATTTAAAGTTTTTTACTAATATCCATGGATATTTTATTATATTTTTAATTAGATCATAAAAATATAGATTTCTAGCTAGCTAATCATGCATTTCTTCTCATTTACTTTTTGAGGCAAAAATGAGACTTCTATGTGAAATTGACCTATAGTGTAATCATGATATTTTTCACAATTATAAAAATTTTTGAAATAATATTCTGCAAAAGTAATGTATAAAATTTAAAACATACGGCATAACAAGGAAAGTTTCCGTATATAAGTTGCTCTAATATTGAAGTTTTACCACTACTTCTGTAGCCACATATTAAAACTTTGCTAGTCTTGCCTGGTACAGATGACTTCAGCATAGTAAATAATTTCTAATAAATGGTATTATTTTTTTTCAACTAATAAATCGTTAATATGAATTTTCGAACCGTATCATATCACATCCAATAAATGATTGCACTTGAAGATGATTGAGTTATTTCTCATGTATTCACAGAGTTATGTGCAAATTATTTTCTTCACAACTGATTATTTGTTTACGTTTTAAAAGTATCAAGATCTGGTTACAGTTAACTCTTTACAATTAAATAAATAAATCATGTGTTAATAAAAAAATTATTATTTTTTATATAAAATCTATTTACTAGCATACTAAGAATATTTTTTTTGGGGAGGGCGGGGGGGGGGGAGAATAAAATATTAGCAGATTTTGTTCGAAAGAACAGCAATAAAATCTCAAATTTTAATTCTACTAAACGAGACTGCAAGCATTTTCTATGGTGCTGCCATCTGTTGCACATTTATCTGATTATTTTCTTAAATTCAGTGTATCAGCTCAAACTTTAAATTTCCATTGTATTTTTTAGGAGTATGAATAACTGAGTGATACACTAAATTTAAGGATGTCAATAAAAGTTTAAAACTCACGTTTACTAAAATCGGTATAGATTTATATTCAATTAAGTCTAAGGTGTTAGAAAATTCGGTTTTAAAGTTTTGCATATTTTATTTTTACAATACGAACCTAATAGATAATAAAAAATATAAAAATCGTTTTTAAGTTACACTGTTTTAGTAAAATGCTCTAGAAAGATAAAAAAATAATTTTTAATTATCTCAACATCTTTGGTCATATGTTACCAAAAATAAAATCGTGGAGCACCCACACAGAATTACATTTGGACATTAACAGAATGTTAAGAAACAATAGAATTGATAACAAAGAAATGACATATATAAGAATGATTAAATTCAATTCATTATTTTTTCTTTGACAATTTTAATTTAGCAATCCGTCTTTCTTATGCGGTCGTTATTATATGCCATTTCTCGAATACTTTTAGTGATATGTTGTGATAGCTAGAAATCATATTTTACTTATTAGATCATTTTGCTAAAACAGTGCAACTTAAAAAGGTTTATTTAATATTTTATTTTATACATTTTAGTCCTTTGCAATTTTGTAATCAATTTTTCATCAGATATCCAATCAAGCCTTTTTAAATTTTTCTATTGAATTCGTCATGACCGATGGTTGTTACTCAACTTTTTTGATGGTATTTTTAACATACTTCCCTACTTCTTACGCCCTAAAGATTCGAAATTTGGTACACAGCTTAATGCAGTGGAACATTTTAATGTATTCAAATTTAATGGATCCTCGAAAAATAGAACCGGCATTTTTTATGCAAAATGGTCCGTGAAAAATATTCACTTTACATATATCTATCGCTGTAAGATAATTACAAGAAAGATCAATCATGCATAAACCATTGATTATGAAACACTTTCCAACTTCAATGCAATTTTATTTAAACATCTCTAAAATGCAATATATTCAGCGGTAACATTTTTAAAATTATCACAATATTACATTAATGTATTATATTTGAAAACTTAAAACATCATCGAAGAAAATGAACTTCATTCAAATGACGTCATTGAAATATAAATCGCCTGGCTCTCTATGTAAAAGCAGTAAATATTTCGTACGGAAATATTGTAAACACACACCTGGCCTTTGTAATTTCCAATTTCAATTATAAATTTGCTATAAAACAGCTGTGTATGCAAAGTTTCGATACTGTGAAGGCAACTTTTAACGTGTCCTTTAAGTGAAATGATTATATTGCTAAGTACTAGTACTAATAATTTTTATTCATCATATGCATTTCATGCTAATTGTTAATTACATATGATTATAGCCGTAAGTGTTCTTGTTTTATTTATGTACTAAATTTATTGTTTTCAAATGACAAATATGAATTATTTTATCTCGACATCTTCACTACAGTGGAAGTTTGTCTTGAAAGCTATTCTTAATCTAAACGTGTAAAGCTTTTATTTTTAAATTCATATTTTGTAATTTACGGTAATACTGGTAACTCTCATTTGTTCAGCCAAAAAAACAGATTTGAGCATGCAAGGGAAGTCTAATTTTCTTATCTGGTAATGAGTTATGTCGTATTTTGTTACTCAATTAAATTTAATATGCATTATTAAATGTAATAGTTTAATTTTAGTTTAAATATGTGCCTTATTTTGTTGAGCATAGGTTTCCCTCACCATCTTTGAAACTGATGCCTAGATTTAATTGTTTTGACAATGTTCCTTCTTAATTTTAAACGCTTCTTAATTTTATTTATAGCTCAATGATTACGAGACTTCACAGTTTCATTGTGAAAAATAGGCCGTGGTACAATTTTTTGTTCATGACGTCAGTAGCCCCCTAGGCGAGGGGGGGGGGGCAAGTTACTTCACTTACGGGGGGTACAGTGTCAAGTATGGTATCAATCGAAAGATTTTTTCAATCTCTCAAGTGAAAGGTGAAACGCGATAATCGTAATCATTTGAACCTATGATACAGATTTTTAAGTTTTTCCTTGTAAAATTTGGGGGGGGGGGGGGGGGGGGGAACCTTATTAAAAATGGATTTTGGTATCAGAAAATATCAGAAAGTCGAGTTGAGGCACACTGAAGTTTATTTTTTCTCATCCCAAAATTGCTAAGTTCTTGATATAATGCGATCTACAAGGTAGGATCAAAAAGTTCGGGGACTGTGCTGATATATTCAACCCTGATTGGAGGAGAGTGGAACTATTTTACGGGGCGTAGAGGTACATGTGACGCGAGATGTGAAAAGGAAGAAGGTGCTGTGCCAGACAATGCGGGTCAGTGAACTGTAGTCATTCGCGTTCGTCGAAAACGGAAATGGCATTTGAAGAACAACATGCAAATATCAAATTCTGCCAGCGTTTGGGGAAAACATTGCACCTGTTGCAGCAGGTGCAATGTTTCTGTTGCTGATATTCGCACGTTGTTCTTCATACGCCATTTCCATTCTCGATGAACGCAAACGACTACAGTTCACTGACACGCATTGTCGTGATTCGCAAATCCAACGGCATCCACTTGAATCTGTGGTTCGTATTTTAAACATGCAGAATTTTATTTTCTGCATAGTCTACGGTATTGCGTACACAGATCCCGTACAACGAACAATTTTAGGTGCAATCGAACAATTCACCTTATTACTTTTATATTTATATACTTGTTTTTTTTTATAGCATTACTTATACTATATACTGTAATATAGCATGCTTTCTTTTGCTCATGTTTAACAGTGACATCTTGAGATTATATATACATATAACAGCAGATTAAAAAATCTGATGTGAGCAGCACATGACTTTCCCTGCAGATTCAAATTCATTTTGTAATTTTTTATTTCATTATGCATTAAATTGAGTTTAATTGCAGAAAATAATATGGATAATTTTGATATTATATCCAATTAGTTTTTATATTGCATCTTCGTTTCGTTTAGCAACTTAATTCACTTTAAATTCTTCAGGTCCTTAGAATTCCAAAAACTATAATATCTCGAGAATGGTTTATCCTATAGTCATGGGGTCAGATTTATTCGCTTAGATGTCAAATTTTACTTGTAGAACATGTACTTAATTATTATATTTCATCAATTGTAATCATTTATTTCAGAGTTTCACTATCTTGCACATCCGGCCACACATCTTGCTACCGCAAACCCTATAGGGTTGGTCGTGTGGTCTGGGCCTTCAACACTATCTTGCACTTGTAGTATTTTATTTTAGATCGAATATATTAGATTTAGGGGTCATTTTGCAAAAAAGAAGCAGATTCCTTTTTTTTTCCGTATCAAAATCTAACCAGCATCACAGTATCTTATGAGCGACTTATCTACCAAATTTTGTGTAATTTGATCAATTAGTTTGTCGGCTAGAGTGGATACATACAATTTTTTCTGACTATTTCGCAATACAGGTAGGTTCATTTATCCCGAATCGTACCAAACTCTAATCAGCACCAGGGTCGACCACAAGTGACTTATCTACCAAATTTTATGAAATTTAGTCGATTAGTTGAGTTCGAGTGGAAATATACAATTTTTACGGATCATTTCGTAAAATAATGCAGGTTCTTCTTTTTCAAATCATATTAAAATCTAATCAGCACCAGGGTGACCCTCAAGTGACTTATCTACCAAATTTTGTAAAATTTGATCCATTAGTTTTTCAGTTACAGTGGATACAGGTAATTTTTGAGGGCCATTTCGCAAAAAAAGGCAGGTTGTTTTATCCCGAATAGTACCAAAAACTAATCCGTACCAGGGTACATGCAAGTGACTTACCTACAAAATTTTATGTAATTTGGTCCCTTAATTTTTGAGTTAAAGTGGATACATACATTGCACAGACAGACAGACAGACACACACACACACACACACACAGGAGTCACGCTAAAAATAGCTTTTTCGTATTCTAGAGGTCTCGAAACGTGTAGATCCGTCGAAAACTCGAGTTGCGATTTTCGGCATGATTCCAATACTTTCCCTATATATTACCATGTATTGCAGAGAAAGTAAAAACAGCACTATATATATATATATATATATAAACAGCAGATTAAAAAATAATGCTCTAAAATCTGCAGCTTTCAATTGCATGCCTGGTTATGATTAAGTAGATAGCCTGAGATACTTAAGACGTCTGCCCATAACCCCACAACATCGACAGAGTCGTTTGGAGTGGTGTCGTAAGCAAGCATCATGGCTGTAGGCAGACTAGCATCGCATAGTGTTCAGCGATGAATCACGCCTCAGTCTTTCAGCAGAAGACCATCGGGTACGTGTGTGGAGGCGCCAGGGTCAGCCGTCTCAATCAGCCTTTGTTTTACACAGGCACACAGCCATTACCCCTGGTATGATGGTGTGGGGTGCTATCTCTTACGACAGCAGGTCGCTCTTGTCATTCTGCGTACAACTTTTAACAGCACAAGGATATGTTGATGAAATCCTGCGGCTGTTTGCGCTATCCTGCATGGCACGTCATTCTGGGGCCATTTTCCAACAAGATAATGCCACTTCACTTATGGCTTGCATATCTCTGGACTGTCTCTGTGCTATTGATATTGTTCCTAGGACAGCAAGGTCACCAGACCTATCGTCACTCAAGCATGTATGGAACATGTTAGGCCGCCAGATTCGGGTACTCCGAAATGTAGCAGATCTGGAGCAACAATTGAGGAATGCCTGGCAGAATGTATCACAGGATGACATTAGGAAACTTTATCACTCCTTACCTAGACGTATACAAGCATACATTGCCGCCAGGGGGCTTCACCAATTACTAATTTGAAAATTCAATGCGCAATTGCTAACCATTGATGGGTCCTGCGGCCTTGATTTTGTAATCAATACATTACCTGTGTATGAGCTGTACGCATATATATGTAATTTCAATAAAAACAGTAACTTTCTTTATGATGCTTCCTTTTTTGGGGGGGGGGGGGTAAAAGGGTGTATTACACTGATTTTTGGCATTTCATGGTGTAGAAACTATCCTCTTCGACCTCATCCAAATTTTCTTCAGGGTGTTGGTCACACTGGTTACATTCAGTCTTTTTAAACGCATTAGTCTTGTAATCTTCATCCATGGATTTCCTACATAAGCTAGGCCAAACATTTATAAAGGAAATTATTTCTTCCCCTTATTAAACGAAAGAATCAACTCACAAATCTTTTCCAGCGTATTTGTTAGAAGTTGATCAGGTTTATTGTGGTTAAATCTTTTTGGATCGAACAAAGCTATGTCCAAGTACAGATTTTTGTATTTCACAAATCTATTTTCCATTATTTGGATAACTGTATCCACAATGCAGTTGAATATACATGGACTCTAAATTCATCTTCAAGTGGAGATTGAACTTTTTCGTCATCACACACTCCCGATGCTATCTTTTTGATTTTCCTTTGTCGTTTTCTTCTAAAATCAGTTTCATTGGTTATCTGTTTAAGGAAGTCTCTGTCTGAATAACGTTCAATCTTTCCTGTAAAATTCAATACGAAGATCTTGGCTGCACTCAAAGTTCCACCAAACCTGTTTCGAACAGCTTTGAGTCTTGAAACAGTTGAATCAATCAACCTCCATGCCTGAGTGTAGTCCAGGTTATTTGTTTGCAGATAGTCAGACAGTGATGTTGTAATCATGAAAATTTGAAGAAAATCATAGCCGTCATTATCGTTTCAAAACTGACGAATTTTTGAAGAAGAGCTACGGCATCATTTCTGACTTTGGCGTTAAAGTCCGTTGATGAAGATATCTTAAATAATGCCACTGTTAACTCGAAGAAAACATATTTAGCTGGTTGAAACTGAGATTTCTCTGACTGTGATGTCCAGTCGCCAATCCTTCCAAATATCTTAACACTGGCATTGCTATCAAAGGCATTTGCCAAGCAGTCTTTGATAGGTATCTCCACTTCTTTCAGAGTATTACTTAATGAAGTTAATAGCCCCTCAGCTGTAGTCGATGTGACACACTAAAGATAACAGGGCCAACGGCCGTACCGTGCTGAAAACACCGGTTCTCGTTAGATCACCGAAGTGAAGCAGCATCGGGCGCGGTTAGTACTTGGTGGGTGACCACCTCGGAACGCCGCGTGCTGTTGGCCATCTCGGGTGCGGTATCCCCGTGGTTTGCGCGCTAGATTTGCACGCTGCCACAAATGCCGCCGTGTTCATGCGGAGTACGATCACGTTAAACATGTGGGTCCGTAAGTCCTTCCGAGAGGTTGGTGGTAGGGGAAGGAGGGTACGGTCCCTGTGGATGCCTCCCCCACTGGGTTCCGGTCTAAATTGGGTGGCACTTCCCGGCCGTCCATACAGTTACCTTACACCTTTCTGGTAGGTCGGACGGTCTGGGTCTCAACAACAACACTAAAGATAAGTCTTTCAAATACTTCATGATCTTTCCACAAAAGCACACTGATCATTGCTTGAAATGTCTATTGTTGTGTCCATTAATATTGAGTACTTCACTGCTTTCTTTACACTTGCTGATATTCTTTTTCATTTTTTCTAGAATGATTTGGATTATTTTCATTACAGTACTATTACTAAGAAATGTAACAAAACTTCCTCTTCCCGCTACTTTGTTCGTCTTTCCAGTGCCCTTCTCTTTACGTTCTCTTGCCTGATGGAGTTGTTCACGTTTTGCTGTTATAACGCCCAAATGTTTTCTTAACGTTGTGTCCTATTTGCGGAGCAGTAATATAATTTCCAGAAAATTGCCGTGATTTATTGATTCATCATCAAAAGCGTATGCCTGTTCAGCAGATACTTAGCAAGACCTTGTATTCCCATCACCTTCAAAACATCGACAATGACTTGTACAATATGTCTTCTTTACAAAACCTCTTGCCTCCTCTTTTGCATTTGGTTATTAAAAAGTAGATCATGAGTAGATTTCTTCTGTTTTTCTGCCATGAAAAAAATAACCCATTCTATGTGAGCTTTGGTGAATATCCTTTGGTGAAGATGTCTCCAATCTTCAAATCCCGAGCAAAAAGTTGAAATTCCACTGCTATAGACTAAATATATAAAACAATACAATTTTTTATCTGCTTCATTGTAAGATAGTCATTTGTCTATTAAATAATTGGCAGTCGCTTTGTTTGATGGAAAATGTTGCTTTTTTTCTGTAAAAGGCAAATCTTTTTCTTCGGCTTGACGTGGATGAAAAGAAAAAAAATTCTGATAAATCATTTTCACTGGACCTTTTAAAGTAATCTTTTGTCTCTGCTGAGGAAACGTCTTCTTCCACAGATTCTATTTCTGATGATAGCAGAGATGGTGGTAAAGGGTTTAGTTCGATAAAAGGTTCCAATGTCGGCGTAGGTCCTGTTGTAATAAGGTCTTCAGTTTTAGAATCAGAATCAGCCGTTGAAATTTCATGCACACTACAATTGCCCGGCTACACATTAAGCTAGCACAAGCCTTAGGGTTGGTCGTGTAGTCTGGGCCATCAGCACACTACAATTGCCGACCACTCAAACAGCTGCTGTAAGCCCTAGCCTCAGTCGAGTGGTATGGGTTTTCGGCACATTACGATTGGAATTTTCTTTTTGATATTCATTAAATGAAGAAATTAAATCTGTGACCGTTTCTTGGCTGCTTAATTGGAGGCTATTATCATTTTTAGGATTAAGATAAGTGCTTGAGAGTACGGTTTTACATAAAAAGAGGTTATTTTAGAAGTTTTTGCCGATTCATGTAGTTCCTTAAATCATTTATCTTTTCTAAATCCATGGCCACTCTTCTTTCTTTTTTTAACATCCATGTTCCATGAAGATCTGAAAGAGAGAAACATAATAATGCAATAACCCCAAGCCTTTTGTACTGTACTGTTTATAACAGCAAGAAAAAATTTGTTTCGCCTACTTTCATAAAAAAGTAAGAATAGAAACCAAATCAAATCACAAAATGCCACTAATTATTCTTTTTCGACCATACTTATTTTTTTAAAAAAGGGGAAATTTTCGTTTTAAATTTTTTGAAAAGGTCAGAAACGAATGATCAAAAGTTTTGCAAATCCGATAATTTAAAATTCAAAATTAAAAATGTTAATGATTTTTTCAATATTTTAGAGATTTGAAAAAATATTAGAAATTTGAACTAGATAAAACTTATTTATCTATATTCTCCTTTAAAAAAGATAAAATAAAAATAAATAAACCTTTACGATTACAATTGCGAACTTAATTATTTCAGAAATAAACTTTTTTAAGAATAAAAATAAATGTGCGATTTCTAAAATATAAAAGTCTTACCTCTTTAAAGTAGCCGAAGAGTCAGATCACGATTTTCTTTCCTTTCCCTTTTTTAAGGTGTCTTCCACAAATAAGGAAAACGAAAAATTATAACGTCAAAGAGTTTCACTCTATTCATTGTGCACAAGCTTTAACACAAGAAAGTCACTATAACGATATCATAAAATATCCACTTGTAGAACGTAAACTCTTGTATCAATAAAGGCCCTTTTGACAATCACGAAGTCGGCCTTCTTTACATTATCATATTACTATAAGAACTTTACGGGAAGTAAGACGTTACAGTAACGATTTAAATAACAAAACTGAGAGTATTTTGAAGCTCTCCCACTTTAACAAGACTCCTATTCTGACTAACTAACTGAATCAATCGCTCACTCATTGGCTGAATCACAGACTGAATGAATGGCTATTTTTCCAACGACCTTTTATAATTTCAAGAACAAAGAACGTTCTGGACATCCTGAACATGAAAAGTCGCGAATATTCTTTAAGATCGTCTTTTCCCGTCAACAGGGGGGAACAGAAAATATCAAACGAATGGTGTTAGCAAAGGCAGACTCTTTTCTTTCTTTTTCTTTCCTTTCTTCTCAGTTAGAGAAGTAAACTGGAGTTTAATCATTAATTACATACTCCAAAGAACCCTTTTTTCCCCAAATGAGGGGATTTTACTTCCTGCACTTGGAATCAAGCTGCTCTGAAGAAAAACAAAACCATTTGAATTCGTAAATAAACCATTTTAAGCAAACCTTGCTTATAACGTACATTGCTTCATTGGGATTAGGATAATTGTAGAAATCCAAAAGACTGTTAAGAGAAACCGTACTGTTCTTTTGCAGCGCTTCTAGATATTGAAAGCATTTTTTCCTTTCCCCTCCATACAGTTTGCAGCTCATCATAACATGCTCTATGTCATTGATTTTTTTACATCTTGAACATTCCTTACTTATGCTATTGTCCCATTTACTAAGGATATTCCCTGTCAGTATCGATTTAGTTCTAAGTCGGTTACAGAACACTTCTTGTATTCTGTTTAGGGTAATTTTTATTTTACCGTTCTTGTTTTTGATATATGGATATCTCCCGTTGTATTTGGATTCTTCCCATTTTTTTTGGGAGCTATCCTTTATCCTTCGTTTGGTTAAGGTTTTGATGTCGTCATCTGTCACAATTCCGTATATCGGAGTATGTTTTTGAATAACTGCTCTCTTCGCGAGTTTATCCGCTACCTCATTCATAGATATACCCGCATGACCAGGTACCCATACAAATTGGGTTTTGATTTTGTCTTTTCTAATTTTATTTCTTAAACTGTTAATAATTATATCTTTTCTATTATTTTCATTTTTTATTGCTTCTAATGCAGATTTGCTGTCGGTTATAATTATATTTTCCCGATTTTTATCCGCTATGTACTCTACAGCATAATGGATTGCACAACTTTCTGCTGTGTATATAGAGCAGCAATTGGGGATTTTTAGACATCTCTGGCTATTTCCATCCGTATAGATTCCAAATCCCGTTCCGTTTTCCATTTTAGATCCATCCGTAGCTATCCAACTTGATTGCTTATCTTTTTCTTTTTTAAATTCCTCGAACATAAAGGGAACTTCTTTTGGATGTGCGTTTTGGAAATTCAGATCTTTTATTTTGATATCTATGGTGAATTTTTCCCACGGGGGGATGCCTACGTCTGTCAAATTCCTATTTGGAATTAGATTTTCCTTTCTTATAAGATCTTTGGTGTTTTCCAATTTTTTAGTAGCCCAAATGTTCTTTTTCTTGTCTTTCAAGCTTTTAATATTCCTATTTATATATCCTTCTTTTCTTTTTATTATTTCCTTTTTTATCATATTTTTTTCAATTCTATGGGTTTTACGAATGTCATACTCAGGCATGTTGAATTCTGCTCTCATAACATCATTTATAGACCATTTTGGTAAACCCGTGGCAATTCTGATTGCGGTATTTTCTAACCTGTCATATTTCAGTCTGATGAATTTTGGTTCTTCATATCTGATCTCTGCAGCATAGTCGATTTGTGCGTTTATGACTTGCTTTATAATTTTCATTAATATCTCTGTGTTTAGACCCCAGTTTTTGCTTGTTAGCCATTTCAACGTTCCTATCGACTTTATTACTTTGGTCTCCGTAATCTTTTGATGTTCTTCCCAATTCCATTTCTTATTCAAGGTTAGGCCTAGAATAGATATGTTTTTTTCCCATTTTATTTCTATGTTATTCGTAGTAATTGGATGGTTTAATACTTTTCTTTTCGAGGAGAGATTTATAATTTTCGTTTTCCCGGTGGACAATTCCATGTTGTTCTCTTTGGTCCAATTTGTCATTTCCCCTAGGTTATTCTGGATTTTCCTATAAGTTTCTTGCTCATCTTTATGGCTGATTATTACTGTAATATCATCCGCATATATAAACATTTCCTTTTCCTTCATAATTTCTTTCAGATCGTTCATGTATATGTTAAAAAGGAAGGGGGAGATAATGCATCCCTGAGGTACTCCAAGGTTGCTATCAGCCTGATTGGTGTAAATACCCTTCCATTTAATTTGGATTTTCCTATTAGATAAAAAGTTTTGTATCCACTTACATAAGTACGTAGGGCACTTGAGGTCAAGGAGCTTCTTAATAAGTATTCTTCTGTCCACATTGTCATAAGCACTTTTAATGTCATAAGCAATGGCTACAACAAATTTCTTTTCCCGTCTATGCTTTCTGATAGCAAAACATATATCATCGAGGCATTGCACAGCATCCATTCCTCTTCGAAAACCATAAATACTTTCATTAAACACTTTATTTTTGATATCCCACCATTCGAGACGATTTAAAATTACTCTCTCTGCAATTTTAGCGATCATACTGGTTACTGCGATAGGACGGTAATTTTCAATAAGGTGTTTGTTTTTACCGGGTTTATTGACTGGGTATACCGTTGTAACTTTCCAATCTATCGGTATTTCACCTTTTTGGATAGAATTTGAAATGATACTGTACACATTTGATTGTACATTTTCCGGAAGGTTACGAATTTCATTTTTACAGATTTGATCCGGTCCTGGCGTTTTATCTTTTGTCAGGTTAAAAGCAAGATCAATTTCCTGGGAATTGACTATTGGGATCTCCTCCTTATATTTGGCTTCTGAGTTGAGTTCCTGATATTCTATGTTTCTATTATCACTATACTTTTTTAAGAATGCTTCTGCTTGTTCTTTTTCCTCAATTATTTTGGTTCCTTCCACATTTAACACATTGCTTTTTTCTTCTGTCCTGTTCTTCCATATTTTAAGATTATTAAATAGCTTATAATATTCTTTCGGAGACTTTATTTCTTCTAATTTCTTGTACCAATAATTTCTCTTTTCTTCTTTCATAGTTTTCCTGTACATTGCATTTTGTTTCTTATATTCTATCCAAGTTCTATCATTTATTTCTCTATTCGCTATTTTATTGGCTCTTTTCGCTATAGCTCTACGTTTTGCACATTTAGTATTCCACCAAGGGGCAGTTTGTCTATAATTTGTTATTTTCATTATGTTCGTGCTTTCCTCTCTCGCGTCTTTAATACTATTTTTCAACTTATTATTTGTTTCTTCAATAGTATTACTACTTACGTAGGTACTGTCTTTTCCAATGATGTTTTTGTATTTTCTCCAATTTGTAAATTTTTTATATGTTATCTTTTCCCCTTTTCCCAAGTTAACGAGTATATCCGTGAAAATCGGGTAGTGATCACTCCCATAGCTGTCCTCCAATATATCCCATTCACTTAGATGTAGAATATCAGAGGAAATTACCGTGACGTCAAGTCCCGATTTGATTTTGTTATTTCTTGTAAAAGTTGGAATATCTTTGTTCAAAAAATGGCAATTTTTATCCATTACCCATTCTAGTAATTTAGCTCCTGCTTGGTTTTGATTCTTATTACCCAATCCTATGATTTTGGCATTTAGATCACCGCATAATATAGATGTTTCTTTCCACATGGAGTTTATCGTTTTTATTTCTTCTTTAGTTAGTTGTCCCGGTCTTTTGTAAACATTTATAAGATTTATTTTCCTTTTCCCAAAGTAGATTTTTTTTTGTTGTAATTCCATATTAGGGAGGTCATTTTGAGTATTTATATCCTCGCAAGTAATATTTTTTTTGGTAGCTATTAAAAGTCCGCCACCTTTCTCTATCCTATTTTTTTGGGAGATATCATAATTTGGAATAGAGCAATTTTTCTTGAGCCAGGTTTCTTGCAAGGCGATGACCTCCGGATGGAAGTCATCAATTAGTTTGAGGAGACATAGATGATTCGCCATGAAACCCCTGATGTTCCATTGAAGGATCCTCATCTTTAAGCCACGGGACAGAGCTAGAATTATCTAACGAAAAAGAATTGCTAGCCAAGGGAATAGAGACCTTTATTTCAGGCTTAAACGATTGATTCTCAATAAGATTACTGTTTTGCCCCGAAGGGGGAGAATGTGATCGACGTTTGTGGCAACGTTTTTGATAAGTAGGTAACTTCCCCGTATTAGGAGGTCTCGCAGTTATAACTTTTTTTCCTGGAATAGGAAATTTCTTTTTTCCCTTACTAGACTGCGCAAGAAGTTCTTGGATAGTGCTTTCTAAAGAACTGATTTTCTTTTTATAATGTTCTTTTTCGGTGTTTTCCTGTTTTCCTTTTTCTTCTAGTTTAAACTCTAATTGCTTTATTCTTTCCTTTAATTGTTCATTTTCAACTTTCTGAATTTCTAACTTTTCCTCCACTCTTTTTACTATTTCTAATATTATGCTGGTGGTGTTGGATTCCTTATTTTCTATTTCTGTATTTCTCCTTTGGGGGGGGGGTTAGTTACATTAGCGTATGTTCTGTTTGGGTTTACTTCTTCTATTTGTAATTTATTTTGTATTTGAGTTTTTTGTTTTAACTTTTCTTTTTCTTGCTGGTATATCGGGCATGTTTTATTTAGGGCATCATGTTCTTCCCCGCATCTTCGGCATTTACTTATTTCTTCATGGCATTCGTCTCTTGTGTGTGTCCCTCCACAGTTACTGCAGTGTTGTTTTGCCCGGCAATTTGTCGCGAAATGACCAATTTTGAAACACTTTTTACATACTTTGGGGTTTTCCCAGTATGTAGTAGGTCTGAATCTACTGAAAAGGATGTCTAATTGTTTCCTTACTTTTTGGCCATACTCTTTTACAAGTATCACAGGAAGTTTAATTTTTCCCTTCTCTTTTGTAAATCTTGTTACTTGGTACCAGGGGATATTTTTATAGTCAAGTTCCTCCGCAATTTCTTGGATTGAGAACTCTTTTGCCACTCCTTTTAGAACGTACTTGCTAACAAAACCCTGTTCCGCTATGCGAGTAGTACAGTTAAGTCCTGCAAAATTTTTGATTTCTGCAATTTTTATTGCGTCTTCTAACTTGTTTATTTTGATGTATAATTCTCCTACTCTAGAAATATTGGCCTCATATTTTTCTAAATTTAAGTTCTTTAGGCTATTTCTTATTTCAGTCGTTTTTATACTGTTTATATTTTTTCCAATTCCTCTTATTATTATAGTAATTTGGTTAGTTCCATTGGCATAAGCTATTTCTATTTGTTGTCTACTGTCGAGAAGTTTAGTAATACTATCCTCAAGACTATCAAAGTTTCCGTCTATAGCCATAGACACCTCCCCCATTTGGGAAGGAAAAAGAAAAAAAAAGGGCTCCTGGTCCCGCAAAATATAACAATCTTACCTTACTTCAGATAGACAGAGGAAACGAGAGAAAAAAAAAAATCTTTAGAATAATCCACACCGCCAACAAACAAAATGCAAACGTCTTCGATCCGCAACACCTTCCAACGAGAACCGCACTTCCACACCTCAGCTCGTACTCCAAACGTACCAAAGGCAGACTCAGTGTCGCACAAATCACAGACGATTCGTCGCCCATGTGGGTAGAATTCGAAACTAAGGAATCTAATGTTAAAACTGCCTCAAAGTTATTTAAAATATTAAACTTTTTTAAAGATATTTAAAATATTAAACTTTTCGCATCACATTCTCCTTTCTGACAGTGCAGTCATTTTTGTTTTCCAAAAATTAGAACGCACGCTAGAGAAAAAAAAATTAATTTCATTACAAAGAGTTTTAAACATTTAATTTTTTTTGTACATGATAATTAAATACTGTCATAATTTCTTTCCTTGGCTTAAGGTGCCTCAAGCAGAGGAGGGCAGGAGAGCACAGGTGGACGCGTCCCCCTGTCCCCCTGGCTAGCACGGGCCTGCCAATTTCACATCTGTAGAACGTAGGAAAGTGTCAGAAATGTCATCAAAGAAGTTGAAACAGACATCCAGGCAGGCAACCAGCTCTCATGACGACTTCAATAAAAGATTTCAAAAGGTTTCATTGGACATCTGATGAAAAATATATTACAAAATCGCAAAAGACTAAAAAGTATAAAATAAAGTATTATAAAAAAACTTTTTCAGTTATACGATTTTAATGAAATGCACTAAAAAGTAAAACATAACTCTTAGCTAACATAATATTCTAGCGACTAAAAAAGTCTGATGTGGGCAACGCATGACTTTCCTTATATAATGCAATGAATTTACTTCTTTCACAGTGAAAAAATTATGTATAAGATCAACGACACAGTGTTTTTAATGTTGGATTGTACATTTGGCGCTTTTCCGGATGACAACATGTAAAACTATTACACGATATTGAATTTTCATCAAGCGTCCACACTTAATTTCTGTTAATCGCCAAGAATCTAGCCAAGCTCAAACCATGAATGACATCACTGGTACTTGTTATACTAGCTCGCTGCGATTTGTAGTTTAACAGCTAGAAGTATAATTTCAGTGTATGATTTCTAGCTGTAAGTAGTAGCTTGGTGCACTTAAGAAATCGTCTCGACCTTCTTTCTTCGAGCTAATTAAGTTATTACCAAATATGTCTGCAAGTCTTTTACGCAGTTTACGGTAAAATTTCTGATATGAATAAGGAAACGAGTGAATCTGAAACGATGGAAACATGTGAAGCTGAAACGACGCCAACCATATAGGGTGGCTGTTAAGGTTCTAAATCTGTGTATGTCATTCTGAAGTCTTCTGATAGGCATGAATTCATTATAAAGCGTGAATATGTGCTTCTTTCCGAAACAATTAAGAATATGCTTGGTGCCCCTGGCCAGTTTGCCGAGACAAATGATGTAATTTTCCGAAACATTCCATCGCATGCATTACAGTGCGTGTGCAGGTACTTTACTTATGCAGGGCGTAATGCCAATTGCTTTACTTATAATCCTGAATTTCCTGTTGAACGTGAAATGTTGATTGACGTGCTTTTGGCTGCTAAATTTCTGCACTGCTAATTAATTTTGATTGTATTGGATTGTTGAGTTTGTAATTCGGAAGTATTGCAAACAGACGCCTCGCCTTTTCAACTTTCAGTTTCAATTATAAATTTGCTATAAAACAGTAGTGTATGCAAAGTTTCGATACTGTAAAGACAACTTTTAACGTGTCCTTTAAGTGAAATGATTAGATTGCTAAGTACTAGTACTAATAACTTTTATTCATCATATGTATTTCATGCTAATTGTTAATTATATATGATTATAGCCGTCGGTGCTCTTGTTTTATTTATGTACTAAATTTATAGTTTTCAAATATGAATTATTTTATCTCGACATCTTCACTACAGTGGAAGTTTGTTTTAAAGGGTATTTTTAATCTAAACGTGTGAAGCTTTTATTTTTAAATTCATATTTTGTAATTTACGGTAATATTGGTAACTCTCATTTGTTCAGCCATAAACGAAACTGATTTGAGCATGGCAAGGGAAATCTAATTTTCTTATCTGGTAATGAGTTATGTCGTATTTTGTTACTCCATTAAATTTAATATGCATTATTAAATGTAATAGTTTAATTTTAGTTTAAATATGTGCCTCATTTTGTTGAGCATAGTTTTTCCTCACCATCTTTGAAACTAGTGCCTGGATTGAATTGTTTTGACAATGTTTCTTCTTAATTTTATTTATGGATCAATGATTGCGGGACTTCAGTTTCAATCATTGTTGTAAAAAATAGACCGTGGTACAATTGTTTGTTCATGACGTCATTAGCTCCCCTCGGGGGGAGGGGATAAGTTACTTCCCCCTCCGGGGGTATATTTTCAAGTATGATATCAATCGAAAGATTTTTCTAAACTCTCAAGTGAAAGGTAAAGTGCAATAATCTTAATACCCATGATACCGATTTTTAAATTTTTTCTTGTAAAATTTGAAAAAAAAGGCCTACTAAAAATGGATTCTGGTATGAGAAAGTCGAGTTGAGCCACACTGAAGTTCATTTTTTTTTCCGATCTCAAAATTGCTAAGTTCTCGATATAATGCAATCTAGAAGTGATTCGCAAATCCAAAGGCATACACTTGCATATGTGGTTTTATAAAAGTGCAGAATTTTGTTTTCTTCATAATCTACTATATTGCGAAAGGCCCAGACCATACAGCCAACCCAGGGGTTTACGGCAGTTTAATGTATGGCCGGAGTCTACTATATTGCGTCTACTATATTGCGTACACATATCCCGTACAACGAACAGTTTTTGGTGCAATCGAACTTTATTACTTTTATATTTATATACTTGTTTTTTTATAGCATTACTTATACTATAACTATATAGCATGCTTTCTTTTGCCCCATGTTTAACAGTGACATCTTGAGATTTTATATATATATATATATATATATATATAACAGTACCAAAGATTAAAAAAAAAGGCTCTAAAATCTGCAAATTTCCCCTTTTCAATTGTATGCTTGATTATAACTACGTAGATAGCCTGAGATACTTTAGAACTCAACTTTCATTTTTGCTCCATAAGGAGCGTTTTATCTTTTAACCTACTTTTAATGCAAGTACTTGGCTGTTCCTAAAAATGTTGAATCTTGTTTTAAAGACAATTCATGAATAGTTGTATGGAAGAAATAGTTTTTTTCAAATCCAGTAGTTTGTGTTGTATTTGATACTTTCATTCTGTTTGGCAATTCGTATTTTTCCATACCTATTTTAAATGAATTTACATTGGATTACGAACAAAAACATTTCTAGTTTGAGATCGGATTCGAAATCCTAAATTATTTATATCCATAAACAAGGTGTAAGAAATTAATGATATATTTTTTTAAATCACAAAGTTTAATTTTTTTTTACTTTCCTTATATACATAGTATAATGTATAAGGAAAGTATTGTGACGGGGTCGAAAATTCAAATTCGAGTTTTCGACGGGGGAGCTCGTTTCAAGCATCGCTGATCACGATCGAACATTTTTGAGATGTCTGTGTGTGTGAAAGTATGTGTGTGTGTCAGTGAGTCTGTGGAGACTATATCTCACGAACGAAAGAAGCGATTCTAATGAAATTTAGTACAAAAATTGCAATCCATGAATACTGGAAGTCTATTGTTTTTAAACACAATCGAATGTTCAGAACCACCTAAATTTCGAGTAAAATGTTGAAAAAAATCATTAAAAAGTCAAAACCTGTAATAAAGTTACGCAAATAGACATTTCTCGCATAATTTTTTTCTTGGAAAACGATTGATATAAACTTTAGAACGCTAGCATGAACCATTCTCGGGATATTGCACATTTTCAAATAAATTTATCAAAAAATCCTAAAAATTAAAAAAAAAAAGATTAACTGTTGAGAAACATGTTTACTTTTCATATGTAATATCATGTGATAAATTGGGTGACATCATTCTCTTGGATCTAGTTCGTTCCATTCATGAGAAAAATTACCTTGAGTAATACTTTTGTATTTGAACGCTAATAGTCATTTATCTGCTACAAGAATAACTTATTTCTCCGTCCATAACGCTTGGCGAGATTTTGACGACGATTTTTACGGAATTGCGCCAACTTGGCGACTTTTTTAAATGTTGCCAAATTAACGAAAATCTCGCCAAATGGATAAAAATGACGCTAAATCAATGAATATGACGACTCATTGACGAAAATTCAATATCTTGGAAAGCATACACTGTAAGATGTAATCTACTATAAGAATAACCTATTTTTTTAAACTGTAAAAGTAGTAAATTCATTGCATTATATAAGGAAAGTAATGCGTTGCCCACATCAGATTTTTTAATATTTAAATCTGAATTTTATTCATATGAAACATTTCCAATTTTTACTTTCCCTACAGTACATGGTAATGCATACAGGAAGTATTGGAATGGTGTCAAATAGCAAATCGGGTTTTCGTCGGACCTACAGCTTTTGGAAACACTAGAACACCAAAAAACTATTTTTAGAGTGGCGTGTGTGTGTCTATGCAATATATATATCCACTTAAGAACTAATTGGCCGAATTTCAACGCATTTTTTAGGTAAGTCATTTGTGGTTTACCCTGCTACTGATTAGATTTTGGTATGATTTTGAATAAAAGAACCTACCTTTTTTGCGAAATGGCATGTATCCATTCTAGCTAAAAAACTAATTCACAAAATTTGGTACATGGGTCATTTGTAGGTTACTCTGGTGCTGATTAGATTTTGGTACGATTCGGAAAAATATGAACCGGCCGTTTTTCGAAATGTCCGCAAAAATCTAAAATTGAAGACTACATATGCTCAAATGGAGCCATTAAATGATTGTTTCAGACGCAATTTTTGGCGATGAAACAAACGAGATCAAACTCATTACTCTAGGTTTAACCGTTCTCGAGATATTTAAGTTTGTTCGCATTTTTGCTACACCCAATGAAAACAAAATGGAATTTAGAGTGCGCATTCTGTTCAATTTCAAATAATGATGTGCTTTGTTTCGCGTCGTTAAACTCGGTTTAATAAATTATTAAAGAAATAAAGAGAAAGTGAATTTGAGTTTGTCAGAAAAGTTACGCGTTGCTTGCATCAGGATTATTTATATTTAAGAACTGAAATTGGTTAATATTGTATTTTCCCTTCTTTTCCCAATGCCTTTGATTCTTTCACAGATAATTAATGCTCTATAAGATCCACAGCATTATGTTTTTTGTTTTATGACACTACGTAAATTAAAATTGGGCGCTTTTGTCAACCATGAAGCAAAAGCCACAAATTATATATTGTCCTTTTGCTTTTTATTTATAAATAAATGAATATATATACGAACAAGAAAGATCAATCGTGCATAAAGCATTGATTATGAAATACTTTCCAATTGGAATGCAATTTTATTTAAACATCTCTTAATATGCGATACATTCAGCGGTGATATATTTTAAATTATCACAGTACTATAGTAATTTATTATATCTGAAAACTTAAAACTTCGTCCAAAAGAAAATGAACTTTATTCAAATGACGTCATCGAAATATAAATCATCTGGCTCTCTATGTAAAAGCAGTGAATATTTCATTCATAGACTTTTATTACAGACTCCAGAGTTAAATAATTTTGCGTGAAAAAAAAATTAGCAATTCTTATACGTTTCATCTTATAATTACTTGTTTACATTCTGCATCCATTAAAATTAGGTTCGTTGTAGAAATAATCAGTTTAATGATCATTTAAACTCAAATATTGTAATTGCAAGGACGCGGAATACAGATACACAGAAAATACGCAAAAATAAAGCTGTTTTAGGGCAGATGTAACTCATAATATAAATTTAAAAGAACTTTAAAAATCACGATTTTTACTCTGACAAAAAAAAAAAAAAAAAGATGCCGTATTTTATTTGAAGTGGGTCACGTGATCTCTTCATATTATATGGGTGTCATTATTATTTTAATTTTTATTTAAAAATCTACCGAACCTATTTTGCCGAATTTTTTTATATATTTTGTGATAATTTGAATATTTCCTAGAATTTTCGAAACAATTTGTAAATTTTAAAGTCGCTTAAAAGTGTTTGAAAAATAAGGTCCCATAGGGTTCGATGTATTTCACTTTTTCAACCCGGGTTCAATCCAAAACTAATTGGGTGATATTATTGATTTACATTCCCATATATCCCACAGACCGTCTCAACAACATACAAGTATGCTACTAGTTATTATATATTAATATTAGTGTATAGTAGTTATACGGATATTAATAATTGTCTCTTAGCTTGCAAATATAAATCTGCAAGTATTTGTTAATAATGTATATGTATTGAAATATATAATAGAGTAACTGCTATGGTTTATAAATGCTGATGATTAATTGTGTTTTCGGTGAGCCCCTTCTTTAAGACTGTTAAACCCCCTGAATTTCCCACCAGCCCCTCTTCAATTTCGTCTCTGGCTATGGCCCTGATAGAAAGAAAGATATTTTATTGCACTGGAACCTTTTCAATACTAAAAAGTATTAAGGAAACGACTTCTTCATTCTGTTTTCTCAATTGAGCTCTTGATCCCGGTCTTGAGTCTCTCTTTCTTCTCTTTTTAGAATTTTTTTCCACTTTTAAGACTTCGGTGTGTTGGTTATCTTGCACTAATGAAAGCGATTCAGCTTATCCTCGAAATAGTTGTATGCTGCATTATTTTGTTATCCGTCCTTATATACGTTGCTCAAGTTTCCCTTATTTTTAAGTCACGAAATATTCAGACATTTAAAAGTTTCAAACATCAATAGAACTTCTATCCATTCCAATTCATCTCTGTAGATTAACTCTCTATTATACACCACCAAATGCTAATTTTTACTTTCTTACTCAAGTGATGTTACATAGTATAAATCATTTTCGAATTCGATATTTTGATGAAAATATATGTTTCAGAACCTCCTGAACACGTTTTGACTATTGATGTACATTTGTATGACTGCGATAACTATCACAAATATGAATGGATTTCCATGAAATTTTATATCCCCGATTTTGTTATTGAAAAATCTAAAACTAAGAACAGTTTTTAAATTCGAATGAAGGAGATAGATTTAAATCTTTTATTGTTTTGAAGACTTTTGAGAAAAATATATAAATAATATGCTGTATTTTAAGAATATAGCTAAAATGCAGCATTATCATATACTTTAAACTCATCCAACAAATTAGTAACATCGGGAGGCAAAAAGCGAGACCTTCAGGACAAAAAGATGGAGTCATCGCTCCAGCAAAAGTAAGAAAGAATTTTTTGCTAGTGCTTTTGCTGTCATTTTATCCTAAAGTAGAAAGTCTTTTTATGCTTCTGAAACCGATAGATACCGTTGCTAATTTATTATATGCTGTATTACAATCGGTTTTTAATTTTCATCCAATTTCTGAAATTGCAAACACAGGAAACGTTCTACAAGCAGCAAGGCTCATCTATAACCGAACGATTTGATCTTTGTCTTCCGGATACAGGACTCAAATTTGAATTTCGCGTGCAGGTGGAGCTCCATGCGCAAGCATACATGCTGTGAGTGGATCTTGTTCCACTAACCCCTTTGAGCTGTAACTCCAGATCAAAATGGCTATAACATGTATGGAAAAACAGTATCGCCCTAAAATAATCTAATCCAGTCCAGTCAAAGAGCTAAATCAAGCATCGACTGAGGAAAGTTTTATTTTTTAATCTTAATTCAACAAAATAGACAAAAATTCTGCTTCCAATTGGCTTTCTTCATTTTACAAGACATCTGAGCTGGGTACATATTTTTTAATTGTAAATTAATTTATTAAGATGACCACCCATACTCTATAGTAACAGAGTTCAAAGAAATATAAAAAACAATGGAACGGAAATGACCAAAATATTATTCGGAATTAGTTTGTAAAGATTTGGCAGAATTACTTAAACCATTTAGGATAAATGTAAAGAGTACCCATTATTAAATGATTTATCACACTGGCGTTATGTTTCTGAAATCTTTGAACCTATGGCATTTCCCTTCATATTTGTTAATAACACCTTATTTCAGCGTGATAACGCCCATTTACATAGGGTAAATATCTCGCCGGAATGCCTACGAGGTACCAACAAGCCACCAAAGCCTCCCAGATCCTCTCCTTTATTTATCCCTAGTAGAAAAGACCTGGTATAGTGTGTGACGCCATTTACGGGGTGACACCACAACCCCAGCACACAGCAGAAAATCTTCAATAGGTTGACCATAGCAATTTCACTGAGTGTATTGGAATTTCGCGGAGTGAGATTGCAATACCAAGAAGGGGATTACACGGGTGCTATTACATGGAGCAATTTTTATTGCCGGAACTTTGGTAATTCCACTCGTCAATTCTGCTTTAGGTCCCCCCTCTCGAGCTGCTGATCATAGGGTGGCCAGTACTTTGTTATTTATATTTAGTACGTTTAGCATCAGGCCATGTAAATGCTAGAATCTCACCAATTTCCTTTCACGAAGTATTTTTAAGTATTTTTATAGTATAAATTGTGATCTGTAATGTACCGTATATTCATGTAATTATATAAAAGTTGGTGGAACTGCTGTCCACTGTAAAGCTACATTCAATGTCGCCATCTTTGAAGGCGGAGCGGTGTGACGTCAAACGAGTCACTTAATCTAGCATTAACTGCAGCTGCTGAACAGAAATCTGATGTGGGCAGTACATAACTTTCCCTACATAATGCAATGACTTCCCTCCTTTCGCAGCAAACTAATTATGCACAAATTTTTACGACACTTGTCTCCTAAAAAGCGTACATGGCCCACAAACAGTAAAAGCACTATATATCGAAATAAGAATATTAACCCCACCCCACAAAGCGATAGGAGTTGAATTCTATTTTCAAAAATATTCAATTTTTATCAATTTTGGCGTCATTTTTATTAATTAAGCATCGTTAAATTCATAATAAAGATTAGTTTGATTCTATCCATTGAACTCCTGTGTTATTGTTCTTGGATCGAAAGGTCGGAATACCAAAGTTTGAGTTAAGTTACTATTGACATATACAGTAAAAAAGTCTCAAAGGAATATAAGGAGGAGAAAGAGACATCCGTACTTTACAATGAAATCCGAACACAAGAAAAGTCAATAACATAGGAAAATTGTACTTCATAAAAGTTTGGTTTAAAAGAAATTCGAAAAAAATGGAAAGTATTGCGGAGCAACTAATCTCAGGGCTAGTGATGCCAATGAAGCCAACTTGTACGTTTGATGGAAGTGGATTAGTCAAAAAGTATCTACATGAAATGGAAAAATTTTTTCTAACAGGAACGAGAAGTGAGGTGCAAAAAGTATCTGTAATTCAAGCGACGCTTAAAGGAAAGTCAGAGTACTGGTGGGAGGTACTCTGAAGCGAAATTTGTTAAACGTGGGTCAAATTCAAAGTACAAATACAGATTGTTTTTCCTGAAGTAAGGAACAGAGCGGAGCTGGAGGCTGAATTTTATGGTGTAAAGCAGCAACCTAGAGAATCAATGTCTACATTTGTGTTAAGAAAAATATAAATACGAAACAAATTAGGATTGGGAATAAGGGAGCTCGAATTGAATATGTTAATATCAGAAAAGCTAAACACAGAAATTCAAGATTTTGCCCTTGATAAAATACCGAAAACTGTCGCAGAGTTCTTTTCAATTGGCTTTAAAATACGATGAATTGCGTCCCGTAGAACAAAGTGAGGAATTGGGATATAACGCAATGGAGTGGAAAATAAATTGGAGACCCTATTACGAGCAGTCGAATTGGCAGAACAGATACAAACAAGTTGTAGATCTTCCTGAAGCACAAAGCTACGGAAAATTGAGCAAAAGCAGCCGGGAGCGAAACACAAATAGGAAAACAGCTGATAATGTTCCAGTAAACTGGAAAAGAACAGAAAAGATAGATTGGCCGATTCGGAGGAGGAATTACACGAATCAAAGGGAAATTTACCTGCATCCACGACAGGGTGTAGAAAAACCCCCAGAAGAACGAATTCACATATATAAAGGTCGAAAGAGGTTGGCAAAGAAAATTAGTGATCTAAAGTTTTAGCCTCAGCCAAAGCAATTTGCTACAGGAGTCGGATAAGAAGTAATAATCCAAATCCGAACATTGGAAAAGGTTTGAAGGAAACTGGAATTAAAAGTACAGGAAGAAAGGAAGTAAAGTCAATTATTGAAAGGGAAAGTTGTCTCTGTATCTGAATGTGAGTCTAAAAGCAACAAGAAGGAAGAAAAGCCACCACAGCCTATACAAGCAGTAAATGTGAAAGGTAGTAACCTGCCGCCCGTAATAGAAACAGTGGAGAAACGATCTGTTGAGAAGTTAAGAGAACAACTAGAGGAGGCAGACGAAAAGTACATTAAAAGAAGGAACAGTAATTGACTATTTCAATTGGAAAAAAATTAGACAGGAACGAGCGGAAAGGAAGCTTCAATCGCAGGAAGTAGGGGAATGGAAGTAAATATTTGAAACAGAAGAGAGAATTTCAAAAACTGAAGTTGAGAATGAAAAGTTAGAAGTGAAGTTAAAAAAAGATTTAGAGGTTCAACAGACAGTTGAAAAGAAGTCTCAGCAGCTAGCTGAGTTGAGAATAGAAGTAAAGAAAAGGCCCAAGAAGAGGAACCGGAATAGAAATCCGGATTCGAAAACGAACTCAAGTTGTAAAAAAGGCCAGTAACTGAAAATATCACACTATCAGCACGAAGTGAATCAAACCGAGTTCAGTGAAAAGAAAGAACTGAATACTATAGAAATCAGTGGGAGAAAAGGTGTCGGATGGAAAGGATTTGAATGGAATCAGCAGTGATCAAGAGAGTGGACAGAATGGAGGATAGCGAGCCAGAATCCAGCCAAAATAGAACTGCGATGGAGGTCAGATTGGAAGCGTCAACGACCGACTGGAGCGACCAGGGAATGACAGGGTAGACGAAAATAGAGGATTATGAGGCCCAAGAACCAAGGCACCAACAAGGAAACGATTTCAGATATTGAAAAACAATTAAGTAACAAGTTTTTAAAGAAAAATGAAATGTAGTCTGATCTGATATTTGAAAAGTATATAAAATGAATTTTTTTTAAAGGTATTGTATTTGAAATGTTTGACATAAGTCTAAAAGTTAAAATTCTGTTCACATGTTTGAAATAAGTTTTAGAAGTTAAAATTACATTGAAGTTTTAAAGTTAAATGGTATTGTACATTAAATAAGTTTAGAAATTGGAAAATAATATTGTGATAAGGCCTCCGTGTTATAATTGTGTTTATATTAAAGTATTGTTTTATTTCTGTGTAATTGAAAGTGTTAATTTTGCCATATAAATGTATTTTCGACATGTTTTCAACTCCATTGACTTTTAAGGGAAGTGAACCCTAAAATCGCGAAATTGTTTATGTTCCAGAAAAATATTAATAAAATAATTTTGTATTTTCGCTTCTCAATTGCTAGTTGGGAACTTGCAGGTTTTGCGCACGCGCCAGTTTGAAAAAGGATTTGGCGGAAGTGTGGGAGGGGCGTTGGAACAGAGGAGTGGTGTTAGAACGCACGTCGAATCATGAATGGGAGAATGAAAAGTTCTAATTGTGATTTGTTAAAATAAATACAGTTACGAATTAAATATGTAATAACAAGGAGTGTTTTGGGGCGGATATGGCTCAGGAGAAGACACGATCGTCGTTCTTGCAAAAATGTACTCTCGGGCTTGTGAAGAAATGGACTCTTGTTCTGATGGCTGCCTTTGGGTCGGCCTCGAATTGCAATTAAAGCTAAGTAGCTATTTATAGCGATTGTTTATGCCTGACCCCTCTTCGTGTGGATTTTGTCGAAATGTGTTGAATAGTTTATCGAAGTCTGGACTCCACTAGTTCCTGAGTGAAATCGAATGTTTTCGGTAGTGTGGTGATGAAGTCCAGTTGTTTTCTTCGTGTATCTATTGCCAAAAAAACTCAATTCCTTGACCTCCTGGCTAGCAGAGAGTTTCCTTGTGTTTAGCCAAGATTTCGCCTGTTCAGTGTGTATCCATTGTCCCTTGTTTGGTGCAAGAACTGTTCCGTGTAGAGACTCCAAAATGTCGATCCATGTCCCTTTGTGTTAATTGTTGTGTTTCATGAGACAAGGTAACTTTTTGTCTAATTTCATTCTCGTGAGATAGAATATTATTACGAGTCCGATCTGAAATTTGAAGTATTGATGACTGCCTTGAGTGTAAAATGGTTATTCTAAAATGTTATGTGATTTAAATGTAATATGACAGATATTGTGTTATTTTGTATGTCGGAAAATATATGTATTCTCTCTGTTCCTCTTCCTCCAGGGGTGTTCTAAATTGTCACCCTACCGAGTGTAATTCTGAGTTATTGCGTTATAGTTATGAGTTATTAGTTATTGCACAATTGTTAATGTACTATTTTCACTATACTGATTACTGCCTTGTTTATTTTCAAATTCAATAAATGTGTTTAATTCTAACTTGTATCTTGTCTGTGGCTTCACAAACCGACGCCACAATATTGATGTGCTCGAATAAGTTTTTAAAAGTTGTAAAGTTGTATTGATATGCTTTAAGAAAAATTTTAGAAGTTTTGAAATGTATTGTAGGCTAAAAAGTTCATTGTGTTTAAAATTTAAGAAATTTGAAATTGAAAAGTATGTAGTAATATAGTAATGGATGTCATGGTTTAAAATAGTTCAAATTGCAATTGATGATTGATGTTAAGTTGAAGGCCCAGACCACACGACCAACCCAAGGGTTTTCGGTAGCAAAGTGTGTGGCCGGGATGATTGATGTTAAGTATTGAAACTGATTTGATGTTACGATTTTTAAAGTATTTGAAACTGTATACGTAAGGTCGGTATTTCTGTTAGATTGTGAATCTAAGGGGTTTTGTATGGGGTTTAAATTGTAAAAATGTTAGAAATGGGAAGTATGCATCACGAAAATATCTTGATCAAAGGGATCGGATTAGGTGAGTGCATGATTTCATGATTGAAATCAGTTGAGGCAGAAAGGTTTATTTTTAAAATGACATAAAATTAGAGGCATGTAATTGAAGTAGGTGAGGTCAACGCGAAATAGAAGACTGATTCGTCAAAATAATTTATAATCGAAAAATGTAAAATATGCATAAGTATAGACTGAAATATATTTCTATTATCATTTATCCAATTTGTATAAAAAAAAATTGTGATTTATGTACAAATTTGTTTTATATTTCGCGATCATTTCTAAAAGACCGTCTAAGGTCCAGTTCTAGACCCATGGTTAAACAAGTTTAAGAAAGGTTAAATTTGTCCTGCATTGACACGGAGTTTTCTCCCTTGGATTATTCCAATTTTGGTAAAAAATGATCGCATGGGGTCTTTAAGCAACGACGAAAGGTTGGATTGCTCAGAGTGATGTTGGAAGAAGTTAATACGCATCTTAAATCTGTCACTCTGCTCTGAACAACTGGCCTGGTGATGGTGGGGTCCGGCAGTCAAATCTGCGATAGGAAATAAGCGGGACGGAGTCGGAGATGTAGGAATTTGGTCTTTGACGTTCGAGGAATGGTGTAGGTTGAGGTAATTTTGCACGGTCGATTCGGTTTAGAGGAATCTCGCTGGCAAAATTTTATGTTGGTTGGGCCGTGTGTGAGGTCTAAATATTCTTTCAATTATTTCCCTCGGTTTCATTATAATTTGTTATTTATGAAAACGATCCTAACTGGTTCAGTTATTTAGACGAATCACCGGCCTAATCAGCATTTTGTGCGTTCCTACTTTTAGAGTAGGATAATTTTCTGAACGGAAGAGAGTTCTAAGGGTGTTTGCACGAGAGTGTCTGGTCGGGTCGTGTTTTAAGAGAGTTAACTTGGATTGAGTGTGGTTTTTGGTCTGGCGTGAAGTTCGCGAACTGATCGTGATTAAGTATGTTGTGAAGGAGGCCAATGGTAAGAATAATAGCTTTAGAATTAATTCCTTTAAAGTGTGAGCACCAGGCTAGTTAAATGTAGTACCATGTATGTGAAATTTAGTCGGGACGTGCACAATAAGCTTTATTATCTAGATCTGCCATTGCTTTAAACAGCCAGGTGCTGTCCTTACGTGAAATTCATAATAAAGATTAGTTTGATTCTGTCCATTGCATTCATGTGTTATTGCTCTTGGACGAAAGGTCGAAACACCAAAGTTTGAGTTAAGTCACTATTGACATATAAAGTAAAAAGTCTCTAAAAAGGAATATAAGGAGGAGAAAGAGACATCCGTACTTCACAACATTCAATCGAAAATTGGGGCAGGGGTCTTCATAACATTCGATAGCGTTTAAAATCAATGAGATTTCTCCATTACCCGATTGTATAAAAATCGTGCCAAATGTTTTAAAATCGCTTTTTTTTGCTTCTGAGATATCGCTTTTGCAGACTTACACATGTGCGTCCATAGAACTTTTTTCAGACGGGGGCAAACTCAAGTATATTTTTGAGAAAATGTTTTTTTAATGTTGAATATTTTTGCGATCTTGAACGTCCAGGAAGGGGGCAAGTGCCCCCCTCCAGACACACACACTAACATGCATACAGCCATCAAATACAGACCACCCATTCAGAAACGTTCGATTGAGATTAGGGATGCTTTAAATGGGCTCTTCTGTCAAAAATTCGAATTTTTGACAGAAGAGCCCATTTAAAGCATCCCTGACCCCAATCGAACGTTTTTGAAGGGGTGGTCTATGGTGTATTTGATGGTTGTATGCATGTTAGTGTATATGTATGTTAGTGTGATTCGAATTTTCGACCAAGTCGCAATACTTTCCCAGCAGTTTATTATGGTATGTGGGGAAAGTAAAAATACCAGACTCGGGAGAACGAGCTTAAAGAAATTGGAATAAACCACAAATAAAAATAATAAGCAGGTGGAGAGGCGTAACCGCACGCTCTTTCAATTGTACACAGACCACCAAAGTGTTTGATCTGCTGCTCAAATGAAGTGATTAATCCCTTGGAACAATTAATTTATGCATGCATTTTGCGAGGCCTGTCTTATGCCCTCATTTACTGCAAATCGAGCGATAGCACTCAACTCTGCATTTTTTCTTTTTCTAATCTAGAAAAATGTTGCGAAATTTAATGCATATTTAAGTTGGATTGGATGAATTAAATTTAGTTTCCTGATTGATTTGAAAACTGTGAAGATGCATATTAGTCGAGTGCCTGGACTCAATAAGAAGCTCATTAAATGTTTTAATTAATTTTAGGTGTTTTTATTATTGCTTTCCTTATATACATAGTATAATGTATAAGGAAAGTATTGTGACGGGGTCGAGAATTCGGATTCGAGTTTTCGACGAGAGAGCACGTTTCAAGCATACCTGATCACGAATCAAACATTTTTGACGTGATGTGTGTGTGTGTGTCAGTGACTTTGTGGAGACGCTATCTCACGAACGAATGGAGCGATTTGAACGAAATTTGGAATAAAAATTACAATCCGCGAATACTGGAAGCCTATTGTTTTTAAACACAATCGAATGTTCAGAACTCCCTAAATTTTCGAGTGAAAGTCTGAAAAAATCTTCAAAAACTCAAAACTTTTAATCAAGTTGTGCAAATAGACATTTCTTATGTAATTTTTCATTAGAAAACGATTGACATAAATTTTAGAACGCTAACATGAACCGTTCTCGAGATATTGCACATTTTTCAAAAAAATTATTAAAAAGTCATATAAAATAAAAAAAAATATTTCCTATTGAGAAACATGTTCACTTTTCACATGTAATATCATGCGATGAATTGGGTGACATCATTCTCGTGGATCTAGTTCGTTCCATTCATGAGAACAGATACTTTGAGTAATACTTTTGTATTGGAACGCGAATAGTTATTTATATGCTATAAGAATAACTTATTTTTCCATCCATAACGCTTGGCGAGATTTTGGCGACGAATCGGGCGAAATCTCGCCAACTTGGCGACTTTTTTAAATGTTGCCAAATAAACGAAAATGTTCGCAAATGAATAAAAATGCCGTTATATCAATGAAAAGGACGACTCATTGACGAAAATTCAATATCGTGGAAAGAATACAAGTATCTACTATAAGAATAATCTATTTTTTTTTTATTGTAAAAGTAGTAAATTCATTGCATTATATATATAAGGAAAGTTATGTGCTGCCCACATCAGATTTTTTTTCTTTGTTTTGAGGGTAATTCTTATCACAATATCATTTTAAATGAGTCGCACATATAAATTGGGGGCCTCTCTACAAGCATTTATCACGGACCCACCTCCATATTTGAGTTTTCCTTTTCGTGAATTTTTCATATTGTTCCCTCTCTCAAAAATATAATATATATTGGCGGTCCGGTCTCCCTACTCCAAAGAGCTAGAATCACTGCATTGATTGCTTCTCGAAGCCCTACTCCGTTCCCCTATGAGCGACCCTGACTGTAATCATACAGGGGGCTGAAATACCACAAAACCGAACGAAATACACTGTGTTTGGGCACATGGGGTAGGGTGGAGAAGTATTGTAAATGTCCCCAAAGAAAAATAAAATCTGTGGGCAGCACATGACTTTCCCTACAGACTCAAATTCATTTTCTCCTTAAATTGAGTTTTAAACACGCATATTTATTTGAAATGACGCCGAATTTGCATTTTGAATCCAATTTTCGTTTTCATTTAGCAACTGGACGTTTTTTAAAGGCGGCGTAACAAAACTGCGAGAAAACTAAAATATCTCGAGAACGGCTAGTCCTAGGGTAGGGGTTGGTCTTATTATTTTTATTGTCAATAATTACGAATAAAACAAGTATTTAATGGAAACATTTGAGCATACGTAGTCTTTAATTTTAGATTTTGAAAACTTATGCGGGCCATTTCGTAAAAAAGGCAGGTTTTTTTTAATTTCAGATCATACTAAATTCGAATCAGCAACAGTAACTTACAAGTGACTTACCTGTAAAATTTTGTGAAATTGGGTCTATTAGTTTTTGAGTTAGAGTGGATAAATACATTGCACACACATACACAGATGTCACGATAAAAATAGTTTTTCGTGTTCTAGCGGTCCCCAAACGTGTAGATCCGTCGAAAACTCGAGTTGCAATTTTCGACACAATTTCAATACTTTCCCTATACATTACCATGTATTGTAGGGAAAGTAAAAAGCATCACGCACGAAAGGGGGGGGGGAACCTTTTTAATAAAATTGTTAAATTTCTTTTGTCCTAATTTTTATTTCATAATATTGTATAGAGAACGCAATGTTTTCCCGAAATATTTTCGGAATTCGATATTTTGATGAATAATTTTATGTAGGATATATATATTTTCCGTCTCAAACTCTTTAATATTTCCGATTTGGTCACTTTGCAAGCTGTAAAAATGTAAAATTTGGGATTGAAATAATTTTAATTTAATGCAAAAATATAAATTTTGAAGTATTTTAATTTTAAAGGGTATTATAGACAAATGGATTCAAAATATTGAAAGTCATCACTCGATACCTCGATAAAAATTAAAATATATTTTTATATATAAAAAGAAAAAAATTGAAATTTAAAATGACTGTCCAAGTGGTTCTTGTCTATTCATGTAATTTTTTACATTTTATTTAACTTGATATGGAGTATTATATTATTTATCGCGCTCCAAATTTTTGAGGCCCTAACTAACCAGGTTCCACTAATTGTAGCGACATGAAATTTGGTATGTCGTTATTTTACATTGTACATTTAAATTCTTTAGAATTTCAGCTTTATCGGGCCAGCATGTTTTGCTCCCCCCCCCCCCTTCATAGTATATATACTCGTTTTTCAAATATTTGCAAGTCTTTTTAGTTAGGTGACTGCTTACAACAATGGTGATATAAGCAGTGTTGTAAGGTAGTTAAGAAAGTGAAATATTCAAAGGAAAATATTGCAACTTGGTCCCTTTTTGTTTATCACCAAGGGTTTTTTCTGGGGTAAACCGTGGAGTTAGAAAGAAGGTGATAAAACTCCAATGGATGAAACGCTTGAAAAAGAATGCTTTGAGAATTATATCTAGGTGTTGCTAGAATTAGTAAAGTAGCTGCTATTGTTAGTTGACACAACAAAAAGTCGAAGTATTGAGTATATGTATTTTTGATTATTTTTAAATTTCGAGTTCCCTCATTATGAGTAAAATTAATCAGTATTTTTTCATAGTTGTAGGATAGAGTACAGAATATATGGCGATAAAAATAAATTGAAATGTAAAATAGTTTTGAATAGAAAGAAATGTTCTTTATTGTTTCAATTCTACTTTGCATTACTCTAACAACTTTTTTTTTTCAAAATTGACGGTTTAAATAAGTATTTCAGGCCTACAACCATAGAAATGCATACAATACAGAGCTACTTATCTTATCCTAGCGACACCTGAATGTTTGTCTCAAACGGCGTTTTCTCAATATGAAGTTTTAACTCCTTATTTTTAACTCCATGTTATAAATATTAACAAACCGCAAGCACTAATAGATAATTTCAATTAAGACAACAATTATTAAAATATTAAATAAATGCATATATCTGCCATTGAAAATGGTAAAATTTTGTGCTTCCTAGAGCGTTTTCGCTCCCCACTGTTTGGGAAGTGCTTCACCTGCGAAGTATTTCATTAAAACTGGCATATCAAAACTTCAACACGATTGAGTTATCTCCGTGGCCTTTCAACCCGAACTCATATTCTATCGGAAACGCATCGGGTAATCCATCGATCGAACGATTGATTCCTGGAACACCCTCCTAATACTTCCGTGCCAGCGGTCGCGGATTTCGAATTATCAAGATAACCGGCACACGTCAACCTCATAAGACTTTTAGGAAGACAAGCTGCAAACGATTTTAATAATAATCAGCAAGCGATAACGAGTCCATTTTAATCCTCCGCGCTTTATCGAATGCTCAGTTTCCTCTCTTGCGTGTTGCCGACCCCCCCCCCCCCCCCCCCTCGAAATACTCCTTTCGGGCCACGATGATGCGGTAATGAGAGATTAAAGTTAGGCGATGTCCACACGACAGGAAGTGTGAAGGTCAGAAAACTCTACTATATCAGCTGATGAAAATGGATCGGAAGATTATTGTAGCGATGGGTGATACGTATAAAGTCGCCATCTCCCAGTTTGATGAAAGAAATAGAGATCTGCAGGACTCGCTTAGGCTCAACCCGACCCACGGGCTGAATCCACCCACGGTTTTTGGATTTATCCTGGATGGGTTTCGAGTCGAAATGAGCCAGTAACTCTTTTCTCAAATTCGAATATTAACCAGATCTGGAATATTCGAAAACTTATTTCAAATTGTGAATAAATGATACTTACATTTATTAAATATGTATTAATTATTAGTAAATAAATTATGAAATAAAATAAAGTGCAATAAAACCACATTAGTTTAGAAGCAATGCATTTATTTCAAATTTTAACCAATTTTCAGTAGCTTTTTATTTTATGTACTCTCTACTATAATAATTGAATTATTGTAAATGCTTCTACATCAGATTTATATAATGAACTACCAGTATACCCGTTCTTCGTACAGAATATATAATATAAAGAAACTTAAAATTCACGATTATGTACAAATTCTTATAGTAGTCTAAATGACATTGTAGTCTAAATGACATTGTTAATCAAAATATAATATTAAAATATTTAATTTAATGCTCCTAAAAAGAAGTTTAAGAATATCTGTTCTCGCTATACAAAATTATCTTCACGGGAAGAATAAAACATCCTGGTCCCGTTTGTAAACACATTTACAAAAAGTATGAAGTTGAACCAATATATGCAAATAAAAACGCTAAAATTGTATGGAAAGATATACCCGTGTATGGGAAGATATACCCGTAGAAGATTACATGTGCTACAACATATGAGTTTCTAAACTCTTTGTCAAAATAAAACAGATAACGTAATAAATTGAAAATACGAGGGTCACACTGAAATTTTTGAGACACGGGTAGACGATATGCTCTAGAAAAAAAATTATGGATCGAATATTTAAATTTGAACTCTTATGTCCGCAGACCATAATTTGTAGCAACAATTACAATTTAGCTATCGTAGAATAAATTTTGAAAGAAAAGAAAATGGAGGTGACGCGAGAGCATTATCGAGTTATAATTTTCTATGATTTTAAAGTGAGACTCAATCAAGAAGAATGGTCTCAGTGTCTGCAATTAGCATATGGAAATGATGCTTCATCTCGTGACACTATATTCAGATGGTTTATAGAGTTTAGAAGAGGTTGAAATTCTCTCCTGGATAAAAATCACACAGGAAGACCTTTGTCAGCTGTAGTCCCAGAAAATGTGTCGGCCATTCGAAAAATGTCAATCGATAATAATCGCTGCACCTACCAAGTGATATAGAAAGAACTTAACATTGGATCCGCTGCTATACATAAAATTATTCATGAAGAAATGCGTATGAAGTAATTAGTTTGTCGCTGGGTCCCCCATAGTTTAACAGAACACCAAAAAGCGGAGCATGCCAGAATCAATAAAGAAACCCTAAAATTACTTAATGATGGTGGACACCGCATTACTTCTAAAATTCTAACTGGTGACGAAGCGTACATGCCGTTTTTTGACGTTACAACACGTCAAGAATGTAAAGTATGGGTCTTTGAAGATAACCCCAAACGAACAATGGTGAAAGGACAACGAGCCATGAAAAAAGTAATGCATGCCGTGTACTTCAGCAGGAAGTGAATGTTAGGGGACTCGTGCTTCACCATGACAATGCATATTCTCATTCAGCAAGAATGACAGTCGAATTTCTTGAACAAAAAACATCAAAGTGATAGAACATCCACCCTATTCTCCTGTCCCGGCCGTCCAAACAGTTACCTTACACCTTTCTGGTAGGTCGGACGGTCTGGGTAACAACAACAACCCTATTCTCCTGATCTTGCTATGTGTGACTTTTGGCTATTTTTAAATCTGAAAAAAAAATTATGTGGGCATCGTTTTCATTCCGAAGATGAGATGGATGAGGCTATAAAAGCATATTTTTCATCAATTCAAAGAAATGGATGGCTTGAAGCATTTAGTCTTTGGAGAATTCGCCTACAAAAGAGCATTGATGTTGGAGATGAGAACTTTGAACACTCCTAAGAGTTGGTAAGTTTAACTTGTACCAGTTAGCCGTATCTCAATTTCAGTGTGACCCTCTTATCAATAATCCCGTAATCTTTAAACCTAAAGGCAGTAATTGATTTCGATATATGCCAATATATGTTAAAATATGTGCCAATATACCTGCACTACTTATATTCTCGTAGATTAGAAGATATACCCGTGCATTTGTACATAGAAGATTACCCGTACTAAGTACAATATATGAGTTTCAGCAATTTTTGTGAAAATAAAACAATGACGTAATGAATTGAAAATATCAATAATTCCGAATCAATAATCCACGAAAATATCAATAATAATAATGTTTAAACCTGAAAACCGTAATTGATATAATCCAGTCAAAAATGCAATATCAATAAAATTTAATTTATATACATATCTTTATAAATCGGAAAAGATTTAATAAAAATAGTCTGCCACAGAAACATATTGGATTTAAATCCATTGCTAAGCAACATGATATATAATTTTCTTTCCCAAATAAATTGGCGTAAAAAATATCATTTGCATAATGCTATCTGTATGGAAGGTTTAATTGGTCTTTTTAACACTTTGCAACACAGTTGAAAAGTGTTTATGACTTTTTAACACTTTACAACATAGTTGAAAAGTATTTATGAGTTTGTTCACTCTATCTGTCTGTCCGTTCGCGCGATAACTGATGTAAAAATGACTTTATCAAAATGAAATTTTAGTATGTTGTTCAGACGATCTGTGGGATCTATGGTAATATAAATGAATAATATCACCTAATTAGTTTTGGACTAAACCCGGGTTAAAAAAATTAAATATATTGAACCTTATGCGACCTAATTTTTAAAACATTTTTTAAGCGGATTTAAAATTCACAAATTGCTTTGAAAATTTTAGGTATTATTCAAATTGTTCCATAAAATATATAAAAAAAAATTCAGCGAAATATATTCAGTAGTTTTTTAAATAAAAATTAAAATATTAATAGCACCTCTTATATGAAGCGATCACGTGACCACGATATGAAAAGATCACGTGACTCACTTCAAAATGATATATGGCATCCATCTTGTCTCAAAATCGTGAATTTTAAAGTTCTTTTTAATTCATATTGAGTGTTGTATCCGCCCTAAAACCACTTTATTTTTCTTAAATTCTGTGCATCTACATACTGAAACAGCGCAATAACAATATATTTGAGTTTAAATGCTCATCCAAATTTGATTATTTCTACAACGAAGCATATTTTTCACCTATGTAAAATGTAAACAGCAAAATATGTTGAATGAGTTGTATTAGAATTGCTGTATTTCTTTAACACAAAACCATTTAGTTCATGGAATCTGAGTAGCTGATATGAATGAAATATTCATTGATTTTACAAAGAGAAGGACGGTTTTTTTCGATGAAGTTTTACGCATAGAGTTTAATTACGTGTAGCTCCATGGTCTTAATTTTTATATAAAATAAATTATTATAGTATTCTGATGAATGACATGAATGGGAAAATGTTATGAATGAAATGCTGTTTTTATACAGAGATCCAGGCGTGTTATTTTTTCTATGACGTCATTTGAATGAATTTCAGTTGTTTTCGATGAAGTTTTCAAATATAATAAATTATCGTAGTATTATGATAATTCTAAAATTATTACCGAGGAATGTATCACATTTTAGAGATGTTTAAATCAGGCAATTTATATTTCAATGCCGTCATTTGAATGAAGTTCATTTTTTTCGATGAAGGTTAAAGTTTTCAAATATAATAAATTAAAGTAGTATTGTGATAACTTTTAAAATAATACCGAGGAATGTATTGCATTTTAGATATGTTTAAATAAGATTGCATTGAAGTTAGAAAGTGTTTCATAATCAATGCTTTAAGCATGATTGATCTTTCTTGTTAATTTATATTTAGTGTTGCATACGTCTTAAAACCGCTTTATTTTTGCTTAATTTCTGTTCATCTATATTCTGAAACAGCGCAATTGCAATATATTTGAGTTTAAATGATCATCCAACTTTGATTATTTCTACAACGAAGCCTAATTTTCACTTATGGAGAATGTAAATACATGAAGATGCAAGATGAGTTGTATGAGAATTGCTGAATTTCTTTAATGCAAAATTATTTAGCTCTAGAGACTGTAATATAGCTGATATGAATGAAACATTCATTGATTTTACATGGAGACGAAGACGATTTTATAGCAGACTTTTTCGATGAAGCTTTAAGCGTAGAGTTAAATTACTTTTACCTCCATGGTTTTAAATTTTTAAATAAAATAAATTATTATAGTATTGTGATGAATCAATGGAATGTGATAAAAGTATATAAATGAAATATTTACAGCTTTTACATATAGAGCCAGACGATTTAAATTTCAAGGGCGTCATTTGAATGAAGTTCATTTTTTTCAATGAAGTTTCAAGTTTTCAAATGTAATAAATCAATGTAGTATTGTGATAATTTTAAAAATATTACCGCTGAATGTATCGCATTTTAGAGATGTTTAAATAAAATTGCATTGCAGTTGAAAAGTGTTTCATAATCAATGCTTTATGCATGATTGATCTTTCTTGTTAATTAATATCTAGACAACCCCTAGTCTTAGAAACTTGTAACATGGATTAAATTTTAAGTGGAGCCATTTCAAGGCTAGCCACAAAATTTCATTAAATTCGGTTCAGCCGTTTTTCCGTGATGATGAAACAAACAGTCAGACATATTTTCAATTTTATTTATATAGACATTACAGTAGTTTTTAACACTTTACAACATAGTTGAAAAGTGTTTATGACTTTGTTCATTCATTCTGTCTGTCTGTCCGTTAGCATGATACCTGCCGTAAAAATGACTTTATCAAAATGAAATTTTAGTATGTTTTTCAGACGGTCTGTGGGACCTATGGGAATATGAATAAATCATATCACCCAATTAGTTTTTTATTGAACCCGTGTTGAAAAAATGAAATACATGAAACCCTATGGGACCTAATTTTTCAAACATTTTTTAAGCAAATTTATAATTCACAAATTGCTTTGAAATTTTTAGGAAATATTCACATTATCCCATGAAATATATAAAAAAAATTTCCGTAAAATATGTTAAGTAGTTTTTTAATTAAAAATTATTTAATATAGGGAAAGATATAAATTCAATTAAATTCTGACTTTTGGGATATCCTCCAGAAAGAAAAAAGAGATATATTATATAATAAATATCTTTCCAAGAGTTTAATCATTTTGTATATGAGAGAGGCTTCGCATTTTAAAATAAATTTGGTAGATAACAATTTTTAAAATTTTTTTTAAATTTTATATTCTTCATGATATACTTATTTGATGGCATTTTTAATGCACTTTCCTGCGTCCTAGAGAGTTAAAATTTGGTACACAGCTTAAATTTGTTGAACATTTTATTCTACAAAAATTTGGTGGATCTTTAAATATAGATCCTACATTTTTTTTGAAATGGCCTGCAAATAATCCCCGGTCACTTCTATAAATCATTGTTGTAATATTGTTAAAAATTCTGATGTGGGCAGCACATGTCTTTCCCTGCAGACTCATATTAACGTTCTCTTTATTTCTTCAATAATAATTTGAGTTTATCTCACAAAATAACAGCCATAAGTATTTTAAATGACATTGAATTTGCACGTTAAACTTAAATTTGGTTCTCATTTGATAGCTGGACTTATTGTCAAAGGTGGTGTAGCGAAAACTCGAAAAAACTAGAATATCTCAAGAACGGTTAGTCCTAGAGTAATGGGGTTAGTCTTATTCTTTTTGTTGTCAAAATCACGTATAAAATGGGAATTTAATTGATATAATTGAGCACACGTAGTCTTTAATTTTATATTTAACGATTTTTGCGGGCCATTTCGCAAAAATAGCCCGTTCCTTTTTCCCGAATCGTACTAGAATAACCTACAAATGATTTATATACCAAATTTTGTTAAATTTGGTATATAAATCACTTGTAGGTTATTGAAATATCACCAAATTTTGTTAAATTTGTTCCATTAGTTTTTAGCTAGAGTGGATAAAGGCAATTTCTGCCGGCCATTTCGCAAAGAAGGCAGATTCTTTTATTACGAATCGTACTATAATCTAATAAACATCAGGATTTCCCACAAAAAACATACCTACCAAATTTTATGAAATTCGGTCCATTAGTTTTTCAATTAGAGTGGATGTAGTATCCTCACAGACACACAGAAACATACACAGATACACTCTTACACACACAGACGTCTTCCTAAAAATAGTTTTTTCGTGTTCTAGAAGTCCCAAAACGTGTAGCTCATTCAAAAATTCGAGTTCCGATCTTCGGCACGATTCCAATACATTGAATACATACACACATATATTATCTGTGTATTATCTGTGTATCTAAATTCCGTGCCTATGCAATTACAATAGTTGTGATTTTAAATGATCCCTGAACTTTTATTATTTCTTCAACGAAGTCTAATTTTAACTTATGCAGAATGCAAATATCTCAAGCGATTGTAGGGTGAGTTACATAAGAATTGCTGATTTTTTTTTTCACACAGAATTATTTCCGGCCACATAAACAGCTACCATAAGCATTCGAGTTGGTCGTGGGGTCTGGGTTTTTTACACAAAATTATTTAGCTCTGGAGTTTGGAATACAAGTTATATGAATGAAATATTCAATGATTTTGCATAGAGAATCAGATGATTTATATTTCGATACAGTTCTAAATATTTAAGTATAATAAATTACTGTAGTACTGTGATAATGTAAAAGATATCACCACTGAATGTATTATATTTTAGAAATTTTTATATAAAATTGCATTTGAGTTGGAAAGTGTTTCATAATCACTGCTTATGCATGATTGATCTTTCTTGTTTTTATTTACGCTTAACTGCAATAATTGAATTATTGTAAATGCTTCTCATATATTACAGAAACTTTTTAAAGAAAACAAGTATTTGACTACTTTCAGAATCTAATCTGCTCCTTTTTTCTGTCACAAATTGAACTGGACGTGCTGAAGAGCTTCTCATAAAAAAAATTGTTAACTGTCGCCTGAGTAAATACTTGAAAGATAATTCCTTCAAGCGGCTCTACAAACTGTTCTTTTTTTAGTAGTCGAAAATGTTTTCACTTAGTGGAAGTAAATTTTCTTCCAGGTATTTTCGAAATTCTTCTTATGGCGTATCCTAACTGTCCAGAACATGTTGTCAATCATGCCATGGTATTTGAGGCATTTGAATTTCTCCTAGCAGTGTTATATTCAAGATTTCGTACCCCTTTCTAGTATTTGAGTATACGTGGATAGGAACTACTCATCTAAAATAGTATGGAAAATACGTCAAATCATTAAAACTATAAAAGTAAAGACAACCAAAGTTGGCTATTATTAAAATGTCTTTAATAAAATCTCCATCCATGACGTATATAAATATTAATATTGACGTCCATCAATAATAATGATAATTTTTACTTTCCTTAAATACATCATGTATAAGGAAAGTATTGTGACGGGGTCGAAAATTCGAATTCGCGTTTTCGACGAGAGAGCACGTTTCCAGCATCCCTGATCACGAATCAAACATTTTTGAAGTGATGTCTATGTGTGTGTGTCAGTGAGCCTGTGGAGACGATAACTGACGAACGAGTGGATCGATTCGAACGAAATTTGGTACAAAAATCACAATCTGTAAACACTGGAAGTCTATTGTTTTTATAAGCAATCGAATGTTCAGAACCCCCTCTAAATTTTCGAGTGAAATTTTGAAAAAATCGTCAAAAAATCAAAACCACTAGTAAAGTTACGCAAATAAACATTTCTTATATAAATTTTCATTAGAAAACGATTGACATACATTTTAGAACGCTAACACGAACCGTTCTCGAGATATTGCACATTTTTAAAAAAATTATCAAAAAATCATATAAAATAAAAAAAAATATATCCTTTTGAGAAACATATTCACTTTTCATATGTAATACCATGCGATAAATTGGGTGACATCATTCTCGTGAATCTAGCTCGTTCCATTCATGACAGAAAATACTTTGAGTAATACTTTTGTAATTTAACGTCAATAGTCATTTATCTGCTGTAAGAATAACTTATTTTTTCGTCCGTAACACTTGGCGAGATTTTGGCGACGAATTTGGCGGAATGTCGCCAACTTGGCAACATTTTTAATTGTTGCCAAATTAACGAAAATCTCGCCAAATTGATAAAAATGACGCTAAATCAATGAAAATGACGACTCATTGAAGAAAATTCAATATCTTGGAAGGAATATAAGTATCTACTATAAGAATAACATTTTTTTTAACTGTAAAAGTAGTCAATTCATTGCATTATATAAGGAAAGTCATGTGTTGCCCACATCAGATTTTTATGTATGTCATGGATGGAGATTTTATTAGACATTGCAACTGCTTATCTAGTTTCGAATCTGACCGGGAGCAGGCATAGTTTAAAAAAATCGAGTTGGGCTAAATGCTTGAAAAATTTATAAAATAAATTTTGTTAAAATTATCTTGTTGATATCAGGTACGTAGAGATAAATGTTTGTAAGAAAGCAATTTTTACATTAATTTTGAGTACAAAAATTGTTCACATTCAGTTTTGTGACACATTTAGATAAACGTAGTTTCTGGCTGTACCGGTCAAAACTCAAGTGGGATCGAGCCCAGCAGACCTCAGACTGTACCTATATACTAAAATTCTGGGGCCCAAAACCCATATTGACTGGGTAATTTTGAATGGGCAATTCCTACCTGGATGTACCTTGTGTAGAGATGTAACTTTACAAATTATGCTTTACATCAAAATAAAAGTTTCTGTGATGGATTATTTTATTTTTTAAAATAAAGACTTCTAAAAGGAAAGTACTTCATAAGTAACAGCATAAACAACATTTGATTAAGTAGAAAAACGTTTATCATTAGAATAATGTTCAAACAAAGAAAGATAGACGTAGACAAACCAAAATAATAATAATAATAATAACAAAAATCAAGGAGGCATGAAGCAAAATGAAACGAACAGCAGCCCTATTATTCATTCTTTTAATGTAATGGACGCGTAAGCCTATGTAATATTTTACAAGGATTGACGCATTAGAACCAGAAGAGCATTTCACCAGAAGACACTGAAGCGTCATTCGCAAAGAAAACGCATGAAAAGGACGAAATTATAGTCATAACATACGTAAATGACGTATCGTAATGACGTGAAAATTGGATAGATGGAAATGTGTTGCGAGATGAAAATCTGTGCCTCTCTACGTGTCTGGGAGAAGAGAAAGAGCCCGTACAAAATGACGTGCGTAAATGACGTAACGACGTAAAAATTTGATACATGAACTTTCTCCGTGAGATGAAACTGTGTGTCGAGTTTCAGCTCTCTGTGTGATCTGGGATCTGAGAACGAGCCTGTCCATGATGTTGAACGAAAATACAAAGAGAAGTATAATGGTATGTAAATTGGAATATTGGGTGTAAATTGGAATATTAATGAGTGCAGGTGAAAGGCCGGTTTTGAAAATGCATTAGGTAACAGCATTGAAAAAAATAAAATAGATCAGTTATAGGATTTTAAAGAAACAATTCATTAAAAAAAATTTCAAACTACATCAGGAAAATTGAAGAAAGTTGCCTCGTATCACACGCAGCCTTCTTTCTTTTTTTTTAAAGTAATTATTTATTCCGCATCTCTTCTAACTCTGTTTTATAGGTCCTGCATGTAAATGGGAGGAACGACTCTCGATGGACCCAATAGGAGAGAAAGAGTTGAAGGGACCCTCAGGACTCATTGTTTGCAAGTTGGGAGAGAATTGTGCTGCGCAGCACTCCGAATCTATGATGCCCGTGGGAGTTTGGAAGGAGGCATCTAATGTCATGGAAAAGGGCCCATGCTTCTGGCTAAGGTGAATCCGACTCAACATTTTCCAAATGGTCCTGATGAAGTGTCGAGGACGGTGTGGGGGAGTCAGTATATATGTCATGAATTTGAAGGTCAATTACTAATGAGGGAGTGTGTGAGAAGCAACCATCCCTTTATGATTTGCGATTGATTACGTTTCCTGCCATACAAAGTAAATGGAAAGTCATGAATTGGAATTTGAGTTTGAGATGGATTCACATATTCTCTAGAATGGTGGTTCCCAAACTTTTGAACTCAAGGACCCTTTAGTAACGTAGCAAAATCTTACAGATTCCTTGACATTATAAATTGAAATAGATATATATATATATATATATATATATATATATATATATATATATATATATATATATATATATATATATATATATATATATATATAAATTAAAAATGAATATTACCACAGAAACTCGTAAACAACTAGACAGAAATTAAGAAACCAATATACAATACGCGCATAATGCAGCAGACAAATATATGGGTAAATATTTGAAATGTAATAATAAGAATTATGTAAAAATAAAAAAATAAAAAAATACAATTCAAGCAATATCAACATCACCAAAGAAGCAAATTCACGGCCATAACGCCGATAAGAGAAAAGAACAGCAACATCCCAAATTCGATGATTAATTAGAATTAAATTCATCGTCAGGTCTGAGTATTTAATTCCAATTAACCCAAACAAATGCCTGTTTCAGATTAAGCAATAGTACATTACTATAAATACTTAAACTCAGACTACAGGCAACAAAAAATGAAAAAAGGATACATTAAGAAAATTGTATTACCATGCGGCATGAACCATTCTTCCACCACGTGTATACACGATCAACCCCAACAGCTTAATCTAGAAGCACCGGAATGAACAAGTCGAAACTCTACCAGGGAGGCAGTACGAACGTTCACGGAGTTACTCCCAAACCCGTCCAGTGAGTCTAAGCTGGAGACTGGACAAGCAATTCAGTATACAACTTCCCAAATATGCAAACATGAATATGAATATGAATCAAAGATGAAAATTCCCACTAGACAAGTAATTCATATGAAAAATGGATAATCGAGAATGCCACCATACACCACTACAAGGGCGCCCAAAACGTAGTTTCAATACTGACAAAAGTTACATTTTTTTGCGAAAATGAAATTCAAAACATTAATGTTAATGCATCTTATTTTCCGATTTTTTGATTTTTCTAATGTTTTTGACTTAGTTTATTACTTTTCATTTTTATTTATATAATTAATAATTATATATAATATATATATACATATATATATATATATATATATATATATACACACACATATATATATATATATATATATATTTTTTTTTTTTTTTTTTTCCCTACTGTATGTTAGTCACTATAATTGGGAATGTTTTCTAGGATGTTATCGAGTGAAATTTGATACACTGAGTTGATAATTTTAATAACAAACTTGGGGGGATATGCATTATTAGTCGCTGTACTCAATAATTCCATAAAGTGCGCTAATTTATAATATTCATCACAAATTTTATTGATTCTGAGAGCCTGGTTTATTATAATATTTCTAAATACAGATATATGCAAACAAGAGTCAAAATGTTGAATTTTTGATGTAATACAATTTTCTTAATGTATCCTTTTTTCATTTTTTGTTGCCTGTAGTCTGAGTTTAAGTATTTATAGTAATGTACTATTGCTTAATCTGAAACAGGCATTTGTTTGGGTTAATTGGAATTAAATACTCAGACCTGACGATGAATTTAATTCTAATTAATCATCGAATTTGGGATGTTGCTGTTCTTTTCTCTTATCGGCGTTATGGCCGTGAATTTGCTTCTTTGGTGATGTTGATATTGCTTGAATTGTATTTTTTTTATTTTTTTATTTTTACATAATTCTTATTATTACATTTCAAATATATATATATATATATATATATATATATATATATATATATATGTGCGTGTGTGTTTGTAATATAAAAATATAAATATTTAACATATAGTAAAGAACGATATTTATTAAAATCCGAAATTAAGAATAATTAGTTGAGGACATTTTTATAACAAGCGTTTAAGTATGAACACTGAAATACTTTAAGCTAGCTAGCTAATTACGTTACGCTATAATGTTATCTAATTATGTTGCGTTAATAATAACAATCAACACAGTTTAATGCGAACAATAATGCTGCTTTTTAGAAATTGTGTAGCAATGTTCGGTGCAATTAATGATATCAAGTCATTCTTTCAAATTGGATTTCATAAATGTGAGCTGGGAAAAAGCTGCTTTCTCGGTGAGGTTAGGATAATTATTCCTAACATTTATCTAAAATTAAACTAAATGACAACTGGGAGAACCGTCATTTTACAGGTTTGTCACGCGGAAGATTTGCTGCTACCGTAAACCCTTGGGTTGGTCGTGTGGTCTGGGTCTTCAACGCGGAAGATTTGCCAACTTCGCGCAGTGAAATACAGTGGTTAGTTGAAAGTCCATCAACAAATTAATTAATTCATTATCCACACGTCTGGATCTCTGAAAAATACTCCCACAGCTGTAAATGCAGTTGCTAAAAGCAACTTAAATACGTTGATGATCTTTTTTGGGACATTTTCTCTAGATATTTGGACGGTATCCTGTCAACTTCTGTGTTATCCACGTACCCGTTCAGAGTTTGCCACGGACCCCACTTGGGGAACCACTGCCCTAGAACTATATACTTACTTTCTACTATACTTTCTCTACTATACTTTCGGTAAATCTAATTTGACACTAAAGAGGTATATCAAAATCTGTAAACCCCTGCTAAGGTGTCTAGTTCATCTATTTAACGCTATTAATAAATTAAAAACTAAAATTTTGCTGTATTAAACAGATCGTTTGAATTCAGATCAACCAATTCCTGCAATTCAAATTTATAGTCATGTTCTTTCATATTTCAGTAATAAAAGAATTCTAAATGGATATTTGAAGTAAATTCTGTTGCTATGGAAACTATTGAGTCAATGCCTGCGCATAACGGACGCACATGAAGATAAAATTGAGTAATTAGCCCATCATATAGAATTCACAACGAATTCAAGTTAGACTTGCCGCAAATAAAGAGGATATTTATACCTTTTTAGAAGCATTTTAATAAAAAAAAAATAAGAAACAAAATAAGTAAAAGAATATTATTTGGCAACAGATTATTGTATAAAAACTAAATTATCGTCTGTTGTAGTTAAATGGTCGACCATGGAGGTAAAAGTAAGGAGTTAAAACTTCCTATTAAGAAAACCATGGAGTTAGAAAGGAGGAGATAAAACTCCTATGGATGAAACGCTTGAAAATATCATAATGCTTTCAAAATTATATCTAGGTGTCGCTAGTGTTTATAAAGCAGTTGCTATTGTTAGTTGACACTATAGAAAAGCATAGTATTTAGTATATGTATTTTTAATAATTTTTAAATTAAGGATTCCTTAGTTATGAGTATAATTAACCAGTATTTTTTCATAGTTGTAGGATAGAGTACAGAATATGTAGAGATAAAAATGAATTGGAAAGTAAAATGATTTTGAATACGTAGGAATTTTCTTTATTGCTTCAGTTATTCTTTGCGTTGTACTAATAATTAATTTTTACAAAATTGACAGTTTAAGTAAATATTTTAGGTCTTTCGCCATAGAAATGCATACAATACAGGACTACTTAGCTTATCCCAGCGCCACCTGAATTATGGTCTCAAACGATATTGGCGTTTTCTTAATATGAAGATTTAACTCCTTACTTTTATCTCCATGAAGAAAAAGCTAATATTGTTTGAGACAATCATTCAAGTGGCGCTGGGATAAAATAAGTAGCCCTGCATTGTATGCATTTCTAGGGCGAAAGGCCTAAAATATTTATGTAAACTGTCCATTTTGTAAAAATAAATTATGAGCGCAATGCAAAGTCGAGCTAAAACACTGAATAATATTCTTACGTATTCAAAATTATTTTACCTTTTAATTTATTTTTATCTCCCTATATTCTGTACTCTACCGTACAGTTATGAATAAATACTAATTAATCGTACTTAAATTAGGGAACATTTAATTTAAAAATAATCAAAAATACATATAATAAATAATATGTCTCTCTGATGTGTCAACTAACAATAGCAGCTACTTTCCTAACACTAGGGACACCTAGATATAATTCTCAAAGCATTATGGCATTTTCAAGCGTTTTATCCATAGTAGTATTATCGCCTTCTTTCTAACTCTATGGCGTCTACTTTAAAATCCACATAAGCAACAGAGTTAGAAAGAAGGCGATCCTTAATAGGAAGTGTTTTCTTAATAGGAAGTGTTAACTCCTTTTAATTCCATGCTTTGGATCTTCTTTGACAGTGAAATGTACCAGTATACTGTTTTTGACATAGAATTAACAGCATGTAAATTTAAATTGAACACTTTTGCAATGCGCTTATATAAAACTTGTATACAACCTTGTATATAAGCTCGTTGCACTTTTGATATCTTATGACTTCAAATAGTGACTTATTCATACTCTTGTGCAAAATCACCATCCAAATAAAAGTGACATTTAATTAGTATCTCTAACCATAAATGACTTTTGGCGAATTCTTTTGCGTTAAAATTCAAAACTAGTAGTAAAAATATTTTCTCTCGCGAATGGAACGAAGTAGCTCCACGCGAATTATGTTAACAGATGTGTTACATCATATTGCATATGAAAGCAAACTACTTTTTTAATTTTATGTAACTTTTTTAATATCCGAAAACTTGCAATATCTTCAGAACCGTTCGCCCTAACGTTCTAAAGGTTATGTTATTCATTTTAGAATAAAAATTTACGTTTGAATATACTATTTATTGAACAGTATTGAAGCTTCTGATATTTTAATTTTTTCATAAATTTATACAAGAATAGTGTATTATATCACGAAGGATTCATGTTAGTGTTTTTAAAATTGTAGCATTCGTTTTTTAATGAAAATTACGACGAAAATTATTATTTATTTATCAGTATTGAAGATCCCAATGTTTTAATGATTTTTTCAAAAATTCATTTAAAAATTGGAGTGGAGTTGTCTTCCGAACATTGGATTGCATTTAAAATCAATAGAACTCCAGTATTTACTAATTGTAATAATCGTAAGTATTAATTGTAAATCGTAATTATTTTCGAAACGCCTCATTCGTTCGGGAGACATCACATACACACACACACGTGCCCTCAAAAACGTTCGATTCGATTTCAGGCATGCTTAAAACGTGCTATTTTGTCGAAAACTCGAATTTTCGACTCGTGTCGAAAACGTCACAATACTTTCCCTATACATTAAACTACGTGAAAAAGTAAGAACGCTATGAAAATCATGGAATCAGCAATTTTAAATTAAAAATGCAATATTATTAATAATAAAGAGAAGGAAGGACCTCCAAGCATAGCTTTATCTAGTAAATGGTCGCCAAACGGATATTAGAAAGAGGTCTGTACTCCTAGGACTTTTTCAAAAGTAATGTGTCTGGTCTTAAAAGAAAATCCACCGACTCAAAGAACAATTACAGTCTTTAAATACCTCTGCATCCATTGTAAACAAGATAGCAAACAACGATTTAAATCTTTCAAAAAGAAATAAAAAGAGAAGAAGAAGATGGAAAAGCATAATGTTTATACCGCCTTCTGCCTAAGGTACATGGCTCAGTTTAGAATAAGCTGTAATATTCTTTATGAAAATAATTTAACTGGAGACAGACGGAAATATATTGTGGCTATTGATGAAGTTTGGGTCGACTTAAATAATAGTAACAAAAAAGGAGCGATTTATGTTCTCAAAAAGGAAAAAAAAAAAAAGATTTACAAATTTGGTTCGAAGAATCTAAAGAAACTTTTAGTAAAAGATTTATGATTATTGCTGGTTTCTCGTACAATGGAAAATAAAAGTTTATAAAATCGAAATCGCTTCTATGTATTACCAAAATACGGTTTTCAATCCTAGAACCATCACTTTATGCACAGAGCCTTCAAAGAGTCTTCCATTTGGATAACGTTACTAGTCATCCTAATCTACCACTCTTACAGAAAAAAAAAAAAAACGTGGCTTAACTTGACTTTCTCACACAAAAAAATATTTTAAATAGCTAGCATTTATTTATTTTTTTATTTTATTTTATTTTTTGTGCAAAATTTACCAAATTTTGCAAATTTACAATTTTTAAATAATCTGTATTCTCGGACCAAATGATCAAAAGCATTTTTCCTTTCATTTCAAAGGACTTGAGAAAAATCTTTCGATTGATATCAAGTTTAACAATGTAACTTGCCTCCCCCCCCAGGGAGTACATTGACGAGGGGGCTAATGACGTCACAAACTGAAAAATTGTATCGCAGATACTTTTTACAGAAAATGATTGAAACTATGAAGTTTCGTGATCACTAGCCATAACCAACCTCTTTTACCCCCTTATGTCAAATTTTGTCAGATGCTGCCATGTGAAGTAAATATAAAATTTCGAATAAACTTCAAATTTTCCCTCAAATTAGAAAAAAATCTATTTAGTTCTATATTTTTTGGTAACTAAACCGGGCATAAAGTATTTGTGGTAGCTATCGTGTATAAAAGAAATCGACTACAAACGACAGACATCACTCTAAAAAGTTGGGGAAGTCCTAGAACATATATTGGTATCCAAATCCCGAAGACGAAAATTTTTGTGAAAACATTACTTTCTCTATACTATATACTATTGGATGAAACAGTAAATATGACAAAAGACACAGGTATCAAAGCTATATATTTTATTCATATTCCTTCAAAGTTCCCTGATCTATCTATCCACCAATGGACTATTGTGCTTTTTGGACTTGAAAAAGTACTTTCCAAACTTCGACCCCCCCAAAAATGGATAGACTACGGAAAGTAGTGAACGAGAAGTGGAGTAAAATACCACTATTAACTCTAGGAAATGCCCTCTCTTATCTTGGAAAATTCAGATGCAGGTTGAGTTATCAGAACATTTAAGATATAAATATTTGTATTTAAAACATTATATTGCGCAAAAATCGTTTCAAAATGGATTCAACATCCTCTGTTTATTTAACATTATGTAACATAAAAACTATCTGTCTCAATTTTACGAAATGTGGTTGTTAAGCCACTTAGGTGTTATCATAATGCTGTCTGTAGCGCGAAATCGAAGCGTCGTACAGTTATAAAATGTGGTATAAAGGTTCTTCACGATGTGCACCTCGGCGTTATTATTATTTTTTTAAATTTCGAATTAGTTTTTTTAGTTATTTTATATTTTACCCCGATTTAGGACAATATTCAAAAAACCGATTTCTTTGCGATCACTATCACATCTATTATCACAGAGTTTCTTTCTTGACACTATTGGAAAGTTCGAAAAATTATCATTCAAACAAATTTTAAACGCAGTCCATATGATGAATAGATAAATTTCAATGCATTTTAAAAAATATACATATTTCGTAAATTTTATAAATCTCTCCCATTTTTACCTTACGACTAGAAATTCAAAATATTAAAATACTAGAAGGTATGCTCGTCATATGACTGTAATTAAAAGTTTGAAAAAATATTATCTCCCATTTAGCAAATTTTTTATCTAATTGGGTGACATTTGCGTCATTTTGACACCATTTAAAAAGTTGCAAGGTTGACGATATCCTGCCAAATTTCTCTCCAAAATATTCGCTAAATGTTATGGATGGACGGGGAAATGGGTTATTGTTATAATAGAGTTTTATATTCTTTCCAGGATATTCAATTTTAATCCGTTTGGTGACATTTTCGTTAATTTGGCTACATTTTGATCCATTTGGAGACATTTTAAAAAGTGCGCAAATTTGTTTGCTAGCCACCAAATTTGTTTTGCAGACAAACGCTACTGAAACATCATTATAATACTATCCTCTTTCAAAACACAATAAATTTCATTTATTTAGCGCCATTTTTATCAATTTGGCGATATTTTTGTTAAGTTGACGATATTTTGATTAATTTAGCAACATTAAAAAGTCGCCAAATTTGTCGCCAAGTGGGACAGCTGTAGTGACAGACGAACGCTACCGAAACATCACAATACAATTTCAATACCCCTTTTAAAATCCAATTAATTTAATTGATTTGTCGTCATTTTTATAAATTTGGCGACAATTACATCGATTTGGCGACGCCGCGAAATTTTTATTCAAGGCGGACGGTTGCATTTGACAGAAAAACGCTCCCTAAACATCATTACAATATTATCCCCTTTCAAAACACAATTAATTTGGACATAGGGAGAAATGGGCTATTCTTGTAGTGAATTGAAACTATTTATGTATATTTATAAACTAGAAGCTGTAACCGGTGATACTTGGAATTAAAACAAGTATTAATTAAATTCATTAAGTTTTCCGCTAGTTGGGCTAGTTGCCTGCTGCTAATAAGGCTAGTTGCCTGCTGCTCGAGCACACGCTTCACACGCGAGGAATTGAGCATCTAATCACACCCAAATAAGCATCTAATCACACCTTAGACCGTTGCTTGAATACGTAATACTCTTTTAATCTGGCGCTGGGAACGTCAATATTTTCGATTCCAGTTACAGCTCGTAATCTAAATAAATTCTTAAGCAGATGACGTCAGTTTTGACATATGACGTACTTGGTCTTCCTAAGGCTCTTATAGGCTCCTAAATACTCAGGCTATCTCAGCAGGTACGCTGTATCAGAGATCACGTGACCTGTTATTTGTTGGTTTATGTGTGTCTACTCAAAGGATTGTTTTTGTTAATGTATTACTTGACATAACGAGTGGTGGTTTTGCAGTTACCTGCATAAATAGTCGAAAAATCAAAACCAGTTTATTCGGATTCTGTACGGACGACACAAGAAGAAAAATGGATAATTAATAGCCACCGAGATGGATGGACGCCTGGCCCGGAAGCTCAACTTTGTTGTGCAAGTACGACTTTATGTTTTATAATATGTGGCAATATTTGTAACACTCTTTCCATGTTGATTCATTTAGTTAACTTAGATACGGCATGATTTTGTTCTTGAACTGTTAAAAAGAACTTACCCATGTTTTAAAAATGTTCCACTTTCTAGGGTTATCGTCATTGAGTGACGCGTACTTAAAGTCGCCAACCCATCGGTAGAAGAATTTTCTGCTTATTGTATTAATTAAATCCGTTTTATATATCTTCTGCATTTACGTTGGAATATAGGTGAATACATATGATTTACATTGAATTTTATCACACTTTAAAACATGGGAGTTCATAGAACTTTTTCCGGGAGGGGGCAAACCACTGATGGCGTCAGTGGGACAAGCTTAAGGATAAGATGTCCAACATCGACTAACTTAATGTCTACCTTTGTGACCTTGAGAGTAAGTACCCCTCTTGCCCTCCCCTTTGGGTGTCCATGTATAAAAATTTTAATGTTATTAGATTTTTGCAAAATATTGAAGGTAAACAATCGTCTTTCACACTGTATATCATCTGTCTTTCACACTGTATATCATCCGGCCACACATTTTGATACTGTTAACCTTTGGGTCGGTCGTGTGGTCTGGGTCTTCAACACTGTATATCATGCAAGGTTACCTATTTTTGCAAATTATCCGCTTTTTAAAGGTACACGTTAAAGAATCACAATATCAGCAGTGCCGTGAGATTGAGATCATGTGTTAAAATAAATGAATGTGAATAATTTTACTAAATTCTACAGATATTTTTGTTTTATTTCTTGTATGTACCTATGTTTCTTAAATACTTTGTTATAGATGTCTTGCATGTTATATTTCAAAACTTCTTTAATTTAATCATTAGTTACCAGAGTGTTGGAAGTCATTTTAGTCTGTGGGTGTAAAGATTTCGGATATAAATTTAATCGTTTCTATATATACTACAATTCAGCCAGCAACGTAAGGCAACAGTAAATGAATTTCAATTGTTCATTATAAAATAAAAGTATTATATTTTAAAATAAGAATTCATGTTAGAAATAATTTTAATTCTTTATAGCATTATGAAAATGTTTAACAATATGAACTATCTAATTTGTTATTGGTTCAAATAAAAGAAATTCGTCAAGAAGTGGCTATTTCAATTTATATTTTTCAATGCAAGAATTCATTACAATTTGCTGACATATTGTGAAAGTAAATTTAGAACTTTATTTTATTAATTTTTCTACTGCACCCTAAAACTTCTGATTAAGAATTTTCATTTCTAGCCAATGGCTAGTAAATTCACAAAAGTTACTGGCCAAAAATATTTTCACTAGCTAAATATTTTTGCACCGAATTTAGCCTTTTTTGTTTCTTATTGAGATGTATAACGTGTACATATTACGCCACCCACTGAAATATTAAAAACTATTTAGTGTAGTCATATATTTAAAATTTATTTATTATTGTATGCATGTAATGATCTGCGATTATGCAAAACCAAATTTTATTTTTTACTTTCCATATAATAGGGGTTCAGCTAGCTCTTACACCCTAATTATGAGTTTCTTCCAAAACTGGCATGATGATATTTAATTTTGGTTGAAACATATTAAAATTGCGTTTTGAAATTCGAGATTAGGTCTATGATCTAGATTCCTACTTTTAACTTTCTTTTTGCTTATTTTCTGCTTTTTATTTTGCCACATTTTATAATCGGCTATTTTCATGTTTTAAAATTATTTCAACTGAAGTATTTTTTTAAAGCTGTTTTCTATTTTTAGTTTTTCCGAATTTCAATAATTTTTTTTAATACTTTTTTTTTAAATTTCATACGAGCGGCACGTTACTATATGTAAATGTTGTAGAAAGGGGCGACCTATGAATAATACATTATACTACTGTGACTATTACTGTGACTTTTTGGGGTTTGATGGCTACAAAATTTGCCAACGAAAAAAAATTTACTTGCCAGTTTTGTTAAATGTTGTGCATTTTCTTACTTGCCAATTGGCCAGTGGCGAGTGCTAATCTGCATCTCTATCCCACTTACAAAATGCTTTTTATAGTAAAAAAAAAAATTATAAATGTTTCTAAAATTATTGTAAAATCGCATTGTATAGGCTTGGACAGTTCTATACTAATTGTTTGTTACAGTTATCAGACATGACTCTTGAGTTTTCCTCTCACAAAGTCTCTTTTTTGCAGACAATCTATATAAATAAAATTGAAAATCTGTTTGTCTGTCTTTTTGTCTCATCATCACGGGAGAACGGCTGAATCACATTTGATGAAATTTTGTAGGTGGCCTTGAAATAGCACCACTTGAAAGTTAGCTTATGTTTTGATTTCCTACAATCATGGGTGTCTAGATATTGGTGTCAAATCTAGATATTGGTGAAAAACAAAACTTTCATTTATCTCTTCATCACGGGAGAACAGCTGAACTGAATATAATGAAATTTTGTGGGTAGCCTTGAAATTGTCTCTTAAATTTATTCCAAGTTTCGAGTTTCTAAGATGAGGTCGGTTGTCGAAATATCAACGAAAAACGAAAATTTTCATAGGAGTTCTACTTTCTAATTCCCTGGTTTGCCCAAACGAAAAGGTTGGAAATAGTTTGTTTAAAACGTGAAAGTGAATTAAAACTTCATCTCTGAGTTTGGTGGGAGATTTTTGCATTAATTAGTCAATTTCTGAAAGCATGAATTGTTTGAAAACATTAATGTTTGAAACATGAATTTAAATGAAAAATCTATCACCATGGTTCATGGTTTATTTTCGAGTGGGACTGTCAGTTCTACAGTGCCACTCGACGATAAATTTGGCGTTTTTTTTTTAATGTCGCCTAATTGATGAAATGACGCTAAATTTATCAAAGTTACATCGAATCGATGAAAATGCAATATTTTGCATAATTAAGTACGGTTTTCCAGATAATCACTGTCGTTTTGTGAGAATTAAAAAATATTTTTTACTAAATTTGTTTATAACTGGACCAGAATGCTTTATTCTTCAGATCTGCCTGTGAAGATAATCTTGTATATCTAGTCCTGAGATTCTTATATTTTTTAGAAAAATTAAATTAAATATTTTAATAGAATATTTTGGATAACAAATTCATTTAGAATACTATAGGAATTTCCACATAATTGTGAATGTTAAGTTTCTTTATATTATATTTTCCTTACGAAGAATTGGTATACTGCTTGTATTCTATATAAATAAAATTGAAAATCTGTCTGTCTTCATCATCGCGAGAGAACGGCTCTAGCGAATTTGATGGAATTTTGTGGGTAGCCTTGAAATTGCCCCACTTAAAATTTAGTCCGTGTTTCGAGTTTCGAAGTCCAGGGGTTGTCTAGATATTAATTAAAAACGAACAGTTAAACCTTCCGTAGAGATAACATTATGCAGACGATATTTTTTCCGTCAATTTATTTGAAGAAAATTATATCACGGTAATGGATTTAAATCCAATGTTTATGCCGCAGACGATTTTTATTAAATATTTTTTGATTTAAATAATAGAGATATGTATAGTAATGTAAATAATAAAGGTATGTAAATATTTCACCGATATTGCATTTTTGACTGGATTATATCGATTACGGTCTTCAGGTTTAAACATTATTATTATTGATATTTTGAGGGATTAATTATAGATTCGGGGATTATTGATATTTTCAATTTATTATGTCATTGTTTTATTTTTACAAAAATTGTTGAAAGTCATATATTGCACGTAGTACGAGTAAGCTTCTACAAATGCAGGGTTATATCTTCTAATCTATGAGAATATAAGTAGTACAAGTATATTGGCACATATTTTGGCATATATTGGAATCAATTAGGGCCTTTAGGTTTAAAGATTACGGGATTATTGATATTTTCAATTTATTACATCATCTGTTTTATTTTGGCAAAGGTTTTAGAAACTCATATGTTGTAGTACGTGTAATCTTCTACTAATACAAGGGTATATCTTCTAATATTCGCGAATGTAAGTAGTTCGGGTCCCATACAATTTTAACGCTTTTATTTTGCATGTATTGGTTCAACTTCGTATTTTTTGTAAATTTGTTTATAAACTGGCCAGGATGTTTTATTCTTCAGATCTGACCTTGAAGATAATTTTTATAGCAAGAACAGAGATTCTTAAACTTCTTTTCAGGAGTATCAAATTAAATATTTTGATAGAATATTTTGATTATCAATGTCATGTAGTGTACTATAGGAATTTGCATATGATCGTGAATTTTAAATTTCATTTATATATTATATACTCCGTACAAAGTACGGGTATACTGCTAGAGTAATAAATAAATTTCTGAATTTTGAGTGGGCATGCATTGAACCAAATGATAAAATGAAAATTTGTTGGAGTAAACAGAAAAACAATCCGTATAAATTACAACTAATTAAAAAATAGGATTAATAACAATGGATTGTTATTCAATAATTTAGTCGTCAATACTGAAGAAAATGGATGAAGAACTACTGTTTTTCAATATTTGAAATCCAAAATCAAATTCATCATCAAGTTAATTAAATGTATATAACTTAAATTAAACTAATTTAATAATAAGTTACCTTAAATTAACTTATTATTAAATGCATATAACAGAACACATAAAATGAGCCAAACTCATTAAAATGGGTTCTGTAATTAAAGCTATAAGTCCATCCACATTGAAAGACCTGGCCAGAAATCGTAAAAAGTGCTCTTTTAAAGTTTTTTTATCATGTGCTACTGCGCTAATTGCAATTTCTTTTATTTGTTTTTGTCAGCTTTAATTATATTAAGGGGGAAAAAAAAAGACCAAGTCTGTAACTATCTTGAGATACCGAGGTACAGACCCCTGAAAATCGGATTCAACCTCTATCACGTTATGTATAATATACATTTGCCAACTACGTATTCGGGCATGCTGGCGGGACGGAGCGGTGTGACGTTCTTAAAATATCCGTTTTTGCCCGAGTGTATGTGTATTTGTTTGCGGGGTATGAGCGAATGCACGTATCATTATTAAATTTGGTATCAGATGCTGGTATCAGCACTGCGATCGTGATTTCTTGGAACCGTCCCTACAGGTGAGTTTTGTGACTGTGTGATCATGTAACACTGCTCACAAATTTTTTCTTCGCTGATGAACATTTTCCTTTTCTTTCAAAGTCAATTCAACCCCTTCTTATGAAAGTCAATGGAGCAAGTAAGATCAGCTTTAACAAATTTTTGTCACGTCCTGAACGCAACACTTAACTACCCAATAAATGGCACTTGTCAACGGTCCCTTTAATTTCGACAGGTGAAGACCGCTCCAGTGCAAACAAACGTTTATTGCTAATTTATGTGCACCCAGGCATTGTAAAAGCGTTAACTACCCTAATTACATCCACTGCAATAAAGTCTAACCGTCTTTTTATGAAGGTCGGAAATTCAGTCTGTCGATGTTTTGTCCCCACCTCACATTTGAGGTGCGTTAAATAGCCCTCTTGTCAGCACATGTAAAATAATATCATCACCTTTTCAGAGTGCATAGAAGCAATTACGTCTCCTTTAATGGTGGCATTTGTGAAGATTAGGAAATGTAATGGTGTATCAATGCGTAATGTCCAATTTGTTTTCTTGCTGTGCTTGAAAATTGGCGATGTCTTAGGTGTGATGCCAAAATTTTTTGATAGATTGTAATGTTGTCTGTAAGTTAAACTGTTCTTGAATGTATTAGCAGTAGCATTATCTACAACTGCTACTTTTAGATGATTGAATGCCACTCTTGTGTGTCACTGAGTTGATTATATGAATATAGATGATGTAATACAAGATTTTATGATTCAAATATCCCAAAACTAAAACAGACAGGTTTGATTGCATTCGTTTGGACAAAACATTTCTAAAGCGAATTAAGCAGTACCAACCAAACTTAGGTTCTGTTATTACGATCCATGAAACCAAAACTTAGGTTTTATCAATCAAACTTAGGTTCTGTTATACGCGAAAACATTTTGGTTTTGAGTCAGTTTAAAGCACGAAAAACCTACTTATTATGTTTTGTATGAGACGATTTCTAATTAAATCATAAAAATAACAGATAATCATTTTCAAATGATTTTTGTACAGCGGTGACCGATAGAGTTGTAAATAGGCCAAATAAGTTTTGTGGTAACTAGAAATATAAAAGTGAGGATGGGACTAATGGCAGCGCCCTCAGTGGCAAAATTTGAAAGCAAGTTCTCTTGTATCGGAGATCACGCCTATATGAGATACAGAAAAGAAATCAATTAGAAATTTGTAGATTAACTAACATGGATTTAGTAAGAAATGCCATTTTGAAGAAGCGAATGATGCAATTAGAAAGCTCTAAGTGCCACTTTGAGTATCGTATGCAAATGATAGTTGCTCCTGTAGATAATTTGAAAACGACCGTCTATCATCAGATATGTATACTTTGATGAGCATTGTGTCATAAAAAATTATAACAAACTATTCAAATGACGATTATACAGGTAGCTAGATAGTATTGCTAGGCGGTGAATTCAAACGAAATGTTGTAGAAGCTGCACGGTAGCAAGTTTACGATTTCTTACTGCTCCACATTTAACCGTAATGCTGGCAAACGAGCAACATAAAGTTTCCTGTGTAGAAATATGTATTCTGGCAGACGGTGCTCATATTGAAAATACTTGACCTTAAATTGTACATTATGTAAATAGCGCAAATGAAATGGTGTTTCCTACTAATTTAGTGATGCTCTATAACTTTTTGACTTTTTCTGTATATCTCATAGTTTCCGAGATAGAAGTACTAACTTCCAAATTTTGCTACTAGGGCAGCTGTTATAATTCATACTTGGTAGCACATAGTCAATTTACTGTACTGAAACGTCAATTCCGTGACTCTAGCTACCATCGTTAAAAACTTATTTGGCCTGCTTATACAACTTTGCTGGTCACTTGTATAAAGAATGAAACTATTTTTAGAATTATAATTGCATTCCCATTGCATATAGTAGCATCTATGGATTAAGTACACTGAGGAGTTGTTTTAGATGAGAAGAAAATGTTCTGCTGCACCCACTCTGAAGAAAACAAACTGCTGCAATTATCTGCAATATTCGGCGAGTTGCTGCTTATTAAAAAAAATCCGGAATTTTCCCTCCTACAAATTCGGGGGTTAGCATACCTGCCAACTTTTACGCATTATGCGTAAAATTTACGCATATTAACTGCACTTTACGCTTTTACGCATATATTGCTATATTTTACGCATTTACGCATTTATTTGAATTTTTTAACATTACTAGGAAATCAATTTTCTGCGAAATTCTCCGGCTTTTTTTTTGTTTGAAATTTATCAATTAACCAGACGTGGTATAATTCCTCGGAAACACAATTTTTCGCTTTTTCAGCACGGATTTCTACCATTCCCGGAATCGTAGCAAATCCATAATAAAATGCAGGGTAATACCAATCAAATTAACGGAGATTTACGGCCGCGTGTAATGTAAATGAAGATCTCGATCGCTTATTTTATGAAAGTAATAAATATACTTCTTCAAAGGTTGTCTAATTCAGCATAAATGGCTAAAATGTTATTTTGTACATTAATTTCGCATAAACACTACGATTGCGCAATTCAGTTTATTCTTATGAATCGCCGAGAGTACAAAAGTATCTTTTTCCATCCAATTCAATCTTCTAAATATTGCATTTTTGATTGACTAAACTAGCTTATTTTCATATTCTAATTAATTATTATGGTTAATTTCTTAATTATTTTCTCATTAACAGTGCGATTCAGTTACTCGGCAATTCAGTTACTTCGCGTGAATTGCCGAGAGTATCTTTTTCCATCCATCTCCATCATTTAAATGTTGCATATTAGATCGATTGACCTAGCTTATTTTCATATTTTGGCTAATTATTAAGGTTAATTTTTTAATTATATTTGTATAATACAAATTTTTCTATTTTGAAAAATGGGTATGAACTCTGTGAAGGAATATTTTCCAATAAGTGGTATTAAAGCAATAATTTAGGCAAATAAAAAGGAAACCATTTTGACAGGAACATAATTCAGTGCTATTTTCTTTTTTTAATTATTATTATTATTATTAAAGATCAATATTTGTTACTCTTAGTGAAAACCTGTGTTTTACCAAACATAAATATTTGTTTTCATTATAAAGTAATTTTCACCGGATAAAACTTTTATATATTTTTTATTTTATAATTTATTGTCCTGAAATTTTATAAAATTGGTGTCCTGAATTTTCATATTCTACCAGTACTATGCCTGATATTTAATGCAGTATTTTTTTAATGCAGGTATTTGTACATACTTAAATTCATTAGAAATGTCGTTTGCGCGTGTAGTTTAAAAAAAATCATTATAAATGTCATTCACGCAAAATTTTACACATTCCAATTTTCCCAGGTTGGCAGGTAAGGGTTAGCTGCAAATAAAATTTCACAGACACGTTTCCTGAAAAGTTCGGTTTCGATTCATATCCCTTCAGCATGAGTTAAAGTCGAGGAATAACCCAATTTCAGTTTTAACCTATTTTGTTGGTTTTTACGTTATTTCAAATGTAAAAATCTTTGTAGATAATTGCACCGAATATTTTCGTTTGGCAAGTTACTGTACAGTGGGCAACTTTTTCCAATTAAACATATTTTTGCTCAAGGGATAGTATGAACATTTAGATCTTCTATTTATAAAAACACCATCTACCAGGAAAAAAATATACATGAAAGAATTTCATATTTAAGTTTGAAAAACTTAATTGCAAGTATGTGCCTGAAACTAATTGCAGAAACTTACAAAGCGAGGTCAACTGTGAAATACACTGTATAGTCCATTCATTAAAGACAACTATTAATCAAAATTTTTTGTAACAAACCAATTGTATTGATTTTGTATCGACACCATGTTAATCTGTCTGTATAATTATTTACATATAGCACCTGTTTGGTATCACCAGTCTTTAAATATTATATCGTTCACGATTGCTAATGAATCTTTTCAGGGATCAAAAGAACTTCTTTCCCAACCGAATACTATTTCGGTTTTTAGTGCTTTGAGTTGCTTGGTCAGTTCTTTTCTTATCATTTTTAACATTTCTTGACATACTGGTAATGTGCCTAGTATGTGATCTATATACAGGGTGTCCCGTCAAGACTGCATAAACTCTACAGAGCGAGAATCCTCGCTCGGAGTACAATGACCCAAGAACCATACTTCTACCACTCAGTTTGCGAAAGAAAAAGTTTGACGTCACATCCAGTGCACGGATAATAAGCTTTATTGGAAACACTCGAAACTGAACAACGGATGAGAATACAATATTTAAAAAAAATATATAAATGTTACCCCTCATTATGCTTGCGAAAGGTGAAAAGTTACATAATAAGAAACTGACGATAGCTGCATGTCTGTTATGCAAATGAACAGCCGTTGTTTGGCTCTTATAAAAGGCAGCATCTGGAAGATACCGGTATTCTTCGCATGCTGATAATGCATTCCGTTCGTGAATATTGCGACATGTACTTTATCTTCGGTCAATGTAGTAGTAGTGCCTTACGAATTGGGAAGGAGTACGCTCGTCACTATCCACGACACCGTCGTCCCGATGTCAATGTCATCCGCAAGTCGGATGACAGACTGAGAAATACTGGAAGCATTCACCCAACAGAAACTCTGAAAAGATCCAGAGAAAAGATCCTCTGAAGAAAATCCGGAGTTGAGCACACACCTGCACTAGTCAGGCAGCTTAATGCGAGTAGCAGTATTGTGCAGAGGATATTACGGGCAGGGAGGCTATACCCATTTCACTACAGAACCATGCAAGGGCTGCATCCTGATGACGTGCACCGACACATCGACTTTTGTGAATGGCTTTTGCAACAACATGAAGACGATAATGCTTTCATTGCACTTGACTGGGTCTTCAACAGTTACAACAGCCATGTGTGGTCAGAGTCCAATCCTCATGCAATCCGTCCGCAGAGACATCAGGTCCGCTGGTCTGCAAATGTGTGGGCCTGCATACTCGGCAATCGCATTATTGGAACCTATTTATTGCCTGGACGGCTCACGGGACATTCATACTTGGTATTTCTCTGATTTCCTATATGACATACCCTTATCGGCAATACGTGGCCTATGATTCCAGCATGATGGAGCACCGACGCCTTTCAGCTCTCCTGTACGTAATTGGCTAGATAATTGGTCCCAGGTCGCTGGATTGGACATAGGGGGTCCGGTTGTGTGGCCGCCACGATCGACAGATCTGACACCTTTGGATGTCTTCCTATGGGGCCATCTGAAGGAAATGGATTATCAAACCCCAGTTACTGCAGAAAGTGACTTAGTTGCTCGTCTTCATGCTTTGTCCACTTTTGTGAACATCACGATGCTGGATCGTATGCAGTCAGCGCGCATGCTTGCCTCAGTATGTGCGGTGCTCATTCTGATTATCTTCATGTGTAAACAAAATGTCATATGCAAGTACCGATGTTCATGTTTCCAATAAAGCTTATTGTCCGTGCACCGGATGTGATGTCTTTTTCTTTCGTATTTTCTCGAGAACTATAAGTCGCAGAGGTATGATTCTTGGGTCACTTTTTATGTACTTTGAGCGAGGATTCTCTCTCTGCAAAGTTTATGCAGTCAGGACGGGGCACCCTGTATACTTCCTCTTCCTTTTTGCGTTTATTTCTATCAAAGTATGCATCTGGAAAGGGCATCTGCAATTACTCGCTGCTTCACAGAAACGAATATCATTTCAAATAGATATTCTAACAGCCTTATAAATAATCTTTGTAATCGGAAGAGTATATCAGCAATTGCCTTTTTATGTAATGATATCAATGGTTTGTAATCCGTTTCTAGAATAATCGTTTTTCCGTATATGTAATCATTAATGTTTTCGCAGCCATATAACCAATCCTAGGTCTTCCCCTTTTGTTAAAGATATAGAAGCATATGCTATCGATTTCCAAGTATTTCCATGTTTTTGAAGAGCAACCGCACCCAGTCCATCTATTGAAGAATATTTTGATATGTTAATGGATAGCTTGGAATCGAAATATGCTGATATTGGTTTTTGAGTAAGCATTTCTTTTATGCCTTTGAAGTCTTTGTCTGGTCATTCCTCTGAAATTGTGTTTCCTTTCTGATTAAATTACATAGATTTTTTGTCTTGTCTGAAGAATTCGGTATATATTTCCCTAAATAGCTGATTAATCCTAGCAACCAATAAGTAAAATACACTTTGTGCAAAGGATTAGAAAAACTTGAGCTCGAAATAGCTGTATGCGTCATTATTTTATTTTTATTTTATTCAATTTACGTGGCAACTACAGATGAAATCCAGTTACAGTAGCCACACAAAAATAAAAAGAACAGAATATAAGATACAAGAATACTAAGTCGTATACATGTCAAGCGCATTCAAACAGACTTTTTTAAAACAGACAGGAGTCAAATTAAATATATCAATATCAGTACAATAGGTATTATATAGATCAACAAATTTATAGATAGAATAGCATTTAATGTAGTTGTGTTTAACAGTAGTATTGTGAAACAAAGTTTTTTTCATTGTATTATTAACAGGTATATGAAATTCCAGACAAGAAAGTAAGATGGGGCAATCAATAGTCTTATTTAAAACTTTATAATAAAACGAAAGGCAGGACCATTTTCTTCTTTTTTTGAGAGACATTAAACTATATTTCCGTCTGAGTTCACTCATATGCATATCATAAGGACAATAGCCAGACAATCTGTAATCCATAGTACGTAAATGTTTATTTTGCACAATTTCTATTCGTTAAGAATGTAGACCGTAAACAAGGTTCCAGATCATTGCACAATATTCCAATATTGGCCTAATAAGGGTATTAAAGATACAAATAATAGTATCGGACCTGGCAAAAACACGAGATCGCTTAGGGTGAAACCAAGTCTTGGGTATGCTCTTTTAATAGTATTGTCGATATGACTTTGAAAGTTAAAAGTATCATCGAAAGTGACATAAAAATCAATAATATGAGTACAACGCGATAAAGATAAATTATTTAAAATGTAGTTGTAATTGAGAATATTACGGATCCTAGCAATGCTTATAATATAGCATTTAGAGACGTTTAAATGGAGTTTATTTAAAACAGTCCAGTTATACAGTTAGTTCATTAAGATCTCTCTGCATCAATTCATAATCAGTCAAAGAGTTGATTTTCATATAAAGTTTCAAATCCTCTGCAAACATAAGACATTTTGCAGTTTTAAAAATCCTGGGAATTTCATTGATTTTTTTTTCTCAAATGGCCAGGCACTTGACAGGAATTTCATTGATAAAAATTAAAAAAAAGGAGTGGGCTCAGATTAGAACCCTGAGGAACTTCAGAGGAAATACTGTATAGTCTAGAGTTTACACCAAAGTACTTTACAGAATACAGTCTATCTGTAATATAAGAGTACAACCACATCGCCAAATCAACACTAAATCCGGCAGAAATTAGTCTACGGGCTAATAAACCCAGATAGGTGTGATAAATAAACATTAGTAATAAACATTAATAAACATTAGATTGGAGACGTTTGAAATCAATAAAGATGATCTCAAATCTGTTACTATGTTGCTTTGCAAAACGTTTTGCTTAATGAACGTGTACATAGTTTTTAAGAAAAATCAGAGGGTATACGGAATTTGCTGGAAAAAGTAAAGGGTATACAGCGTATACCGCCGTATACCCTCCACTACAGCCCTGATGTTGACGGAAAATATCATTTCGCATTTTGTAGCCCTCAATGTCCCTTTTATAATTATGTGATGCCAGTTTATGATCTCTCGTATTTCTCATTACAGCAGACGAAAAATTCATCGGATTATGAGTTTTTTTAGTTTTATAATTAAGATCACTGGAAATTTTGACTCAGAAAGATGAACGTACTCCTCGACATCCACAGCACCACAATCAATATATGATTCCTTAACGTTTAAATCAGAATTAATCACATTCCTCCCTAAACTGTGTATCTTTGCGTTCACGGATTCATCAATCTGCGTTTCAATTATTGTGTTATTTGTACTTTGATACGATGCTCAAGTTTTTCTTGACATTGGCGTTGCCATATTTACGATCGCTTTTATATCAGATTTATAGGAGTGTATTCCGTTGTGAGTTAACTTAGTCTCTATCAACTCAAATTTTGTTTTTCTGAATTTACATTGTTTTTCTTATTTGGCGTTAAACACGTTTTTTTAGTCAACAAATGTGAAACATTTTGTGCAAAGGATAAAAAAACTCGAGAAACGCATTTAAACACAATACTAAAATAAAATAAATAATAATGCAGCATTCCGCTGTTTCGAGGGTACGGCTTCGTTGTTCAATTTGTCTTTTTGACTTCAGGTTTTCTGGTTCTCTTGCAATGACGAATTCGATCCAGCGTATCCCTGAAACAGCTGTATGCTACAATATTATTTTGTGATATGTTGATTTTTACTTATGATTTCGTTAATTCCATCCAAAACTTGCTGTAACTTATTATGTTTTTCTACTGAAGTTTCTCATAGTAATATGTCATTAACATACACTCATTAACATAAACTGAATTTCCACAGGAAAAACTGTATTCAAATTTAATAATTTAACTCCAGGTATTTCTTTTCACTTCCTTTTAAATATATAGTATAAAGTGTAAAGAAAGTATTGTGACTGGATTGAAATTCGAGTTTGATTTGTCCACGGAAGAGCACGTTTTAAGCATTTACGAATTCTAATCGAACTCTTTTGACATGATGTCTATGTGTGTATATGTTAGTGTGTGTGTGTATGTTAGTCTGTGTAGATGTATATTAGTGTGCGTGTATGTATGTTATTAGGTGAGTCTGTGGACGCAAATCCCACTAACGGTTGAAGCGATTCAGAAATAATTTGGTACTATTATTACAATCAGAGTATTCTATTGGATTCTATTCTATCCCAATCGAATGTTTAGAAGACTCTCACTTTTCGAAAACATTTTTGAAAGAATCATTGAAATATGAAGACCCTCAATAATGATAATTATCATTCAATAATTATCATTTCAAGCTTTATATCATTTATTTTCTAATAAACTATTAACTTTTAAATAAATTTATAAAAGCATTGTATGAAAAATAATATGTCATCTACCAGGTTTCTCTTTCTATATGCAACAATATGCGGCCAATCTGTTAGCGCCATTTTAATGGATACATTTTGCTCCAGAAGATACATTTTGTAAAAGTTTTATGTATTTTGGCACCAAATCATTCGCCCATAGTCATTTATTTCACTGGATATTAATTAAGAGTTAATTGCACTTTGATGAGAATTTTGTGCACGTTGATATAAATAAGTCAGTCTGTCTGGACTAATAAATAAGTCGCCAAAATCGTTTATTACATGAGGTTCATTCAATGCTACAAACATTTTTCTGTGGGTCTAATCATCATAATTTCAAAGTGAAAGAAGTAACATTATCAGTGGCGACTCATGACTTCAGGAATGGGTGAGGCAGGTTCATCGGCTGCATTCTCCTTCCCTCTCGACAACGAACATCCCCCAAACACATCACGCTACTGGCACAAATGCTGCCAAATATAAACTAAAGATATCCAAAAGAGTCTAAAAAATTCATCAAATAATAATAATAATAACCCATTCAGACGATAACTTTCAGTGAAGTAGTGCGCCACCTGCTTCACTTCACTTCGCCGCCACTGAAAGCCATGTGCCGACCCCATCAGACGTTTTAAATGTCGTACAAACAATACTATTTCCACATTTCAAACTCGCAGAAACACCTATATCCCCAAAATGTGTCAGTCTCTAGGTAGCCCGAATTTTCATCGTCGCAATCCCAGTATGTAAATTTCGGAAACGACCCCTCGGAGAGCGCTAGGTCGTAATAAGACAGAGAGAACTCAGAGGTCGGCCGCCCTGGAGACCCATTGTTTAGAGACGAGGGTGTAATTCTGGAACGCCACTCCGCTGCAGTACCACTGGAATAGGTAAGCACTGTATGCAGACGACCCTCCGATGAGTTTAAACGACTTTACACATTGGTGAAAATTTCTGTTAATCCTCTAAAGAGTTGTTGAGATGGAAGAAGTAGGTGCAGTAAACAAAGAAGGAAGAATATTCAACATAAAATAATAGCCGCTGTTTTTCCTTTCCCTGCAAATATTGTGTAATATATAAGGAAAGTATTGTGACAGGGTTGAAAATTCGAATTAGAGTTTCCGATGGAAAAGCACGTTTAAAGCATCCCTGAACGCGAATAAGCGTTTTTTAGGTGATGTCTTTGTGTGTGCGTATACTTCAGTACGAATCCTGGTCTGGAAAGCAGGTCATGCGGAAATGCATTTTACATCTCGCCCCCATGTTATCAATCGCACCAGAATACTCAAGGGATTTAATGGCGATTATAGTAAAAGTTCTAGTACACGAAGCCATTATTTCTAGAAATCTTCCAGCAACGCCATACATTTCAATGAGAAAAAAACTTGCTACCGAATTGCCGCAATATTTTCGTGCACAGCAGGAACTATTGATTAATGGAATTCACTATGAATTTTTAAATTGAGTTTATAAGAATTTCGATTTTCAATTTAGATCGCTATCGGTTAAACAACGGAACATGTTCTTGCTTCCTAACCTTACAACTTTAGCCTTCTCCGTTGCTACGTGTTTCATGAAGAAAGGGAAAATACGTTCTCTGAAGTTATGACGTATGTACACATGTGGGGTTAGTTATTATTCTCCCCATTTGCATTAAGTTATGTTTTTACTGTGCAAACTAACAACGTATTAGTTCTTTAGGTGAGTGACCCATCACAGCCGCAGCTTGACAAATATGCAAATTCCATTTTGAGATAGAATCAAAGGTATGGGAGATAGCTTTCTGGAAGTGAGTCCCAACTGCGTAATTGTGTCGTGGATGTTACGGCTAGTTTTAATTTTAATTATATCCCCAGCTGCTAGGGCAACGACGGTTGTTCAAGCTACTGGAGCGGAATTGCAAGCTCTTATTGTCGCAATGGACTCCTCATTCTCCACCCTCTAATGTCAGATTGACTTGCAACTGACAATCTGGTTGACAATCTTCTGCTATTTTTAGCTCTGGTTAGTTCCCTGATGCTATTTCTATCCTCCAGGTTAGTTTTCTGTGTGATCGTTGACTTCCTGACTTAAAATTGGCGCTGAATATACCACAGACCATTGAATCCGTGCTAGTCATACTAGGTTCACTTTCAGACCACCGACATCTTTGCACTAACCTACAGGGTTGATTCGTTCGGGCGCTCGCTGTCTTAACCGGGAATCGAACCCCGGATTTTTGTACTGGCATGCCAAAACTCTACCGTTGAGCTACTGGGATGGAATTGCAAGTTCTTATCGTCGAAATGGACTCTGCAAGGTTTAGAGAAAAAGGTCCCTTTACACGGACTCTCTCTCTGTATATATATATATATATTGTATTCTAGTATAAATACTTAGCCACACGCTGGTATATTTGATTTTTATATTTGATTTCTTATATATCTGGTCCAATTTCTATTTTCTTCTACGTCAGGCCATGTGCATTATTTCTGTACAATTTACAGTAATGCACACAGAAACGTAGAATTCGCATGAATGAAACATGTATGGCCCGTGATAACGTACATGGTTTCGGAAATGCTTTCCACTTTATTCAATTTCAAAAAAATTTTTGGGGAGCTAGAAAAGGCCTACTAGCTCATCGTGTGAAACAATGTTTCTGTTTTGCAACTTTTAATCTTCAACACATTTCTTGCATTTACACCATGTATGTTTATGCAGGGAATAAGGGCATTAGTACCTTAAGTACCTGCATTACATATATAATTTGTATAAAAATACTTTCATCTTAATGTGTAGTTACAAAAAAAAAAAAAAAAAGAAAAAAAAAATTCACCCATCTTTACCACATGTATATAATTCCATTCTTTGACTTATATATGGAACAGGGAATAAGGGGTATTTTATACCCCCTTTCCCCAGGGGTATATATAATGTTTACTTATCATGTTCTTTTAACAATATCCAACAGCTTGTCGTATATTCTTTTTGATGTCACATTTACATTTCAGTCCATCTTCCTTTCACTCTTGCTGTACAGAACATTTTCTATTAATGACCAATCCCAGGTATATATAATGCAAGTAAAATAAAAATTCTTCAATTATATATATATATATAAACAAGTACAATCATAGTAACTATAACATAATGAAATGAGTAAAGGCGCAAAATGCAACACTTAATTCTCATTCACGATATATACCAAAAAGGAACAATTATATTTACAACTAAAGTGGGAAAGATCAAAAGAATGAAAGGTGTGCAAACGAGGGATCATTAATGTCTAGGGGGATTGTGACCCCTGTTTTTTCCCATACACATTTTGGAACTGCTTCGAGCGATCACTGTTTCTGAGAGTGTTTTCTAAGAATAAAAGCACGCTTTTAATCAGGAATAGGGGTCACAATTATTTTGATGAACCTCATTTTTGTTTCTTAACGAAATTTGGCCTGGCATTTGCATGTCTGTTTCAAGCTTATGAGCTCTAGGGGGTATCACTGTCCTGAATTTATCATCTTGTCTCGTATGCAAATTTAAATAACAGACGCCCTCGAGAATCTTGAACTGTGATAAGAGACAAAATTCTGGGAACCCTCCCGGGACCCATTTCTCTGAAGTTGGAGATACACTTCTTCTTTTGCACCTGATATGAGACTCCGGGGACTGAAATAGATAAGGGCGACTCTCATGTATATTCCTTTGATGGGTTTTTCAAAGGGGAAATACCACGAGAGAGCTAATCCTATGTTATTTACGATATTAAGTATCTGGTGTGAGAATTTCCGATTTTCTGATACATTTATATTACAGATTGTTTTGGTCTGCCTTTGTCACAATAAGTATCAGAATGTAAACGAGTTGTATATTTACTTTCTTATAACATTGAATAGAAAAAGTATTGTTTTACTGAACATTTTCAAATTCCAGACTTGAAGGATAAGCGCGTTTTTGAGACATGTTGGATTTGTTTCGAACACTTTTTGAAATATGCCAATCTTCATGTGTGCATGCATGATAACACGAAAATGAATACGTCCACCGTCATAAAATGTTATGTGCATATAAATTTATGAAACTAGCAATAAACCCGTTCTTTGTACGGAATGTACAATATAAAGACATTTACAATCACATGCAAATTCCTATAGTGTTTTAAATGACATTGTTATTCAAAACATTCTATTAAAATATTTAAAGGAATGCTCATAAAAAAAAAAAAAGCTTAAGAATCTCTGTTCTCGCTTTGCAAAATTATCTTCACAGGTAGATCTGAAGAATATAACATCATCGTCCCGTTTGTAAACAAATTTGCAAAAAAAAAAAAGAATATGAAATTGAATCAGTATATGCCAAAAGGAAAGCGTTAAAATTGTATGGGAAGATATATACCCGTACTACTTATATTCACGTAGATTAGAAGATATATATACCCGCGTATTAGTAGAAGATTACTCGTACTACAATATATGAGTTTCAATAATTTTTACCAAAATAAAATAGAACATATTGAAAATATCAATAATCCCTCTAACCTTTGAATCTGAAGACAGTAATTTATATAATCCAGTCAAAATTGCAAGTTACATAACATTTATTTTATATACACTTCTTTATTATTTAAATCTGAAAAGATTTAGTAAAAAACGTCTGCCACATACACTTATTGGATTTAAATCCTCTGTAAATTCACTCTGTTTTGATACTCTACACATGGTTTATGATAATTATTTTCTTTCCTTTGTGTTTTTTTCTAATAATGGCATTCTGCTGCAGCAGGTGCAATGTTTCTGTCGGCGATTTCCCTAAAACGCTGGCAAAATGTGATGTTCGCACGTTGTCCTTCAAACGCTATTTCCTTTTTCGACGACCGCGAACGACTACAATTCACTGACATGCATTGTCTGGAAAAACCCTGCTTCTTCTCACATCTCGCGTCACATGTGCCTCTACGCCTCTACACCACTAAAATAGTTCCCCTCTCCTCCAATCAGGGTTGGAGATATCAGCACAGACTCCGAACTTTTTGATCCTACTTTGTATATATATATATATATATATATATATATATATATATATATATATATATAAATAAAATCTCGAAAGGAGTTCAAGCTGCCCAAAGCTGTTTTTCGCGGAAATCTATGCCCAGCTCAGCTCCAGTCGTTGCCGAGTGTATGGACAAAGTAGTTCTACCCTGTTGCACTGTCAAGCTAAGTTGACTTATCTTATAAATGCAACTCATATTTGGCAATGTTTGGGACTTAAGTACATTCCAAAGCAACCTTATTTAAGTTTCTTTGATAACTTAAGTCTTTCTGGAGGAACTTAATGGCAAAAACAATGTGGCTGCCAGATTGAGAATTTTGCCCAAAATAGCTTGATTCAACTCAGCGTAGTACAGCTTCAGTTGACGTTTTCACTTGGCGCGGCAAGATCAAATAGCCCATGCAAAAATACTATCTGCATTAGAGTTCTTTCGATATAGAGCACGGACACCATGAAGCTGGAAGGAAGCTTCTAGCTCGTATCCGTCCTGGAACTGCACGACAGTAAATAAACACCCTGCGTAGTAGAATGCGCAGAAACGTAAAGGAAAAAGGGCATTATTTTTACCATAGCGGATAATGGTAAACTGATGATGACGGCAAATTAAAATTAGACCCATTAAACATCTAAATTTATCTTTCTGCTGAAAATAAGTTATTTAGAAAATTTGAGTAACAACATCTCTTTGAACATTTCATTTTCTAAAGTGTTCTTTTAGTGATTTTAAGTGAATGTACACTGCTTATTTTTACAGTAGCCAGCGCTCTGTAGATGCATACATTTACTAGCAAAGTAAATGTACACTTATTTTTACAGTAGTCACTAGAGCTAGCGTTCTGTAGATGCATACATTTACTAGTAAATTCTGCCGTGTATATGCGAGCAAGAACGGTACATAACAATTTTCTTTAAAAAAAAGAAAAGAAAAAAAAAACTCGTTTATATATTTTATTGACAGTGGAAAATTGTTTTTCTAGAAAATTAAAAATTACTATGAAAGAAGACAAATTTAGATATATCCTACTAAAATGAGCGGTTAAACGATTGTAAATTAAAAAAATATCCGTTTTTAATACACAGAAATAATGAATTCCATACTGCTAAACATACATGTATTGTGCTTTGAAAACGCAAGGGAAAAAAATTCTATGTGACGTCACGTGCCCATGCTCTATTGAAAATAATCCATCTTTTTTCGGCTCACACTCTTCTCATTAGAATTTGCGCTCTTCGTCTCAGCGTTCTCTGCCATTAATAATAATAAAAACAGCGCGTTAATCCTCCATGGCAACATATTTTCCGTTAAAGTTGTTTCATGGTACAGTGTTTCTCTGCAGACACATAGCTTCATCGTAACAATAACTTTATTGCTACTAGTTAAAGTTATTTTAATGACTTATGCATTATACTACTCGCCGCAACTCTCTGAGTTGTCATTTTTCAGTTTTCTTCGTCCAACTATGGTGCAACATGGCGAAAAGCTTCTTGGACGTCAATATCTCATTCCCGTATGCACTGTTTGTCACCGCTCTTTTGCAAAGTTGGAAAAACGGCTCTCTTGGGCAGTAGGCGAACGCCCAGCAAGAGGAGGCAGAAAGAATACTCAAATCCTCTGGGGTCCATTGTTTCGAAGCGGGGGAGAATAAAGATAATTTAACCCCTTCCTCCTCAATACCTGTGGGAGATGGTCCAGATTCGGGAGATAATTTGATGCTTGCAATATTTCGAGAGACGATAAGGAGTTTTGAAAGCCAGGCATTTGTTTCGTTTGACATTCACATATGCCTTTACTAATATGATATGCAATAAAATTTTAGATTGCCATTCAGAAATTTGAAATTTTCAGAAATAAGTAAAGAATTTCTTCCCAAACGCAATGTTTTCTTTTCTTACACTGTATAATATATGTAAAGAGTATAGTGATAGGGTTAAAAATACAACTCTCGTAGTTAGATGAATTTACACGTTTTGAGTCAACTATACGTTTGGGCTCTAAACACCTCTACTTTAATTACGACCACCCTGTATATATATGATATATATATTATATATATATATATATATATACATATATATATATATATATATATATATATATATATATATATATATATATATATATATATATATATATATATATATATATATATATATATATATATATATACACTAGCAGCGATTATCCGCCGTTGCTCGGGATTTACGATGCAAAACTCTGATAAAAATGACACCGGAACATATAGGGCCGTGAATCTTATGCATTGTTTTTTCACTGAAAGTAAATTCATTGCATTATGTAAGAAGAAAAAATCATTGCATTATATAAGTCATAGCTGCTTCCTGCATACCTATGGCACGCCCTCCGCAGCTAGGTCCTCCGGGGGGGGGGGGGGGGGCGCTAGTGGGTAGTGTCTCGGAATGTGATAATTAGGTGTCCACAATTGATGTACAGTTAATATGCACAGTTTGAAATATGTGCAGTTTGAATGAAATATATGTACAGTTTGAAAGAAAAACTGAAATTACTCTTAAACGCTAGGCAACAATGCAAATGTTAACAAATTAAATGACATTATTCTAATTTGTTAGATTTTACCGCAATGCGTGCTTGTAAACCATATTTTTGATTTTCCTCCCGGAGCTAAAACATATAAATTTTGTGAAGTTCCTACTCTTGAGCATGCCATATACAATTGGTCATGAGAGAAGCAAGGACTTTCTAAATTCACGTCTGCAAACTTAAGGGTTTCTCCTTGAGCTTTGTTGATGGTCATGGCAAATGCAAGTCTAACTGGGAACTGGACTCGTTTGAAGCTGAATGGTAGGTCGGTTGGTATCAACGGTATGCGAAGTATGAATACGTCCTCTCCTTTTGCCTTTCCTGTTAATACCGTGGCTTCGATGACACTTGGTAAAATATTTTTGACACAGAGCCGTGTTCTATTGCATAGTTTTGGCGGGTCCAAATTTCACAGAAGCATTATTGGTGATCCCTTCTTTAACTTCAAGATATGAGAAGGCATTCCATGTGGTTCAAGGTAGTTCAGAAATTCCAGCGGGTAATTAACGACATCATCGGTGTCCACGCCAGAGTCAAATGACTTGTCATGATATAAGAAATAATCTTCCTCATAAAATGCTGATAATTAAATAACCAATTTGATTTATTAATACTTTTCGTTATTGAGTAAGCCTGTGAAAAATAAACCATGGTGATAGAGTTTCCATTTAAATTCATATTTCAAGCCTGCGATTTTCAAAAGTGACTAATACGTTCAATAAACTCCCACAAAACTCGAGATTTAATTGATTTTCAAGTTTTAAACCAACGATTTCCAACTTTTTTCGTTGGAAATCATGGAGTTAGAGAGTAGAACTACTAGGAAAAAGTTTCGTTTTCCATTAATATCTCGACAACCTCTGGTCTTAGAAACTCGAAACTTGGACTAAATTTATGGGAGACTATTTTAAAGTCACCCACAAAATTTCATTAAATTCGGTTCAGCCGTTCTCCCGTGATGTTGGATCAAACATACATACATACTTTTCTTCTTTATATATATATATATATATATATATATATATATATATATATATATATATATATATATATATATATATATATATATATATATATATATATATATATTAGTTTGAAAGTCCAATGAAAGAAAAGTGAGAGCTGCAACTCGAAAAACCTAACTTTCTAACAAGCTTACAAAATAAAAGTATAAATCTACAATCAAATGGAAAAAAATATAAAAAACAAATTTCGAATCATCAAGTTGAAGAAATATCAAAAGCAGTGGTATGGAAACGATAAGAGAAAAACAAGTGAAATTCAAGCATACACGTGGACAAGGGTTAAGCCTAAATCATGGATTTGTTCACTTCTCAAACTCTTCCTCGGGTACAAGTACTTTGTTGAAGCAAACACAAAAAATGTATGTTTCTGAAGAAATAGATAGATTGTATCTATAAACTAGTTCTACTTGGACAACATACATAAAGAAGAGAAAATAAAAGGAAACAAGAGTACCTGGAATATTACACATCAAAAGCACCAACCTGTCGAACCCAGGAACCCAGAATGAAGAGATCAGTGTTGCCATTCTCAAAGAAAAAAGGTATGATCTACTGGTGCCATCCGTAGGAAATAAATAACAGTAATGCGAAAAGGCAAGAATAAGTGTTAATATACAATCAGAGCAATAATAAGTAGGGGCTAATAATAGAAAGGCTAATGTTTAATTGGATGTAAAAATAAAATATTATTAAAACAAGAGTATGGAGATGTCAGGCTAATATTAAAAACTATGACAGATTATAAAATTTACAGATAGTTGATGATCTGATTTGTTTAGTATTTACTGACAACTATGTCATAGATATAGATTTCAATCTCGATAATTTTGGAATTAATTCCTAATGAAGCCACTATTGGTAATAATATTAATTTTTTAGATTTAAATCTAATTATTGAACCTACTAGTTGGATAGTTACTAATTTATATGATAAAATATACTATTTTAATATTAATAAAATATTACCATTTAATTCCTGCAACTCTATTCAATTGCTTAGAAATATTATGCTTAATCAACTTTTTAGAATTTATAGATTATCAGATAAACAATTTGATGCTATGCATATTAATAATCTAAAAATTACCATCAAAGTATATAAATATCCAGCATATTTAGTAAATGGTATAGTTAAAAAGTTTGGATTAGCTGAATATTCTTAAATTCTCTATTCCCTGGCCGATTCTAGGAATCGGTTGGTCAGCCCAAGATCGATGTTAATGGAAGGGAGCAACACATAAATTAAACAAGTTGTGGAAAGCAGAACAAATTAATTAAATGATAAATATTTATTCCAATCGAAATGAACTCTATTTTAAGCAATTCCATTAAGCATTTTCTTGCCCATCGGTAATTAACAGTTTTCTTTATGCAACTCAACTCAAATATGAAAATGTACTACAGATGCAGAAGACATCAAAATCCCTTTCTCGTATATCCGAGGAGAAGGGAGTGACTGCAAACGTTCCATCCAAACGTTTCATCATTGATTTCGTCATGTGTGGCCCGATTTGGACGAAATAAACTGCATTCTATTAATTTATGCAAACTGCATAATTAAAAAAATAGATAAATAAATAAATAAAAATAAATGAAATTTAAAAATGTTGAAACTGTTTCTTCAGTACCGTATATCATGGTCACACGCAACACACATCAACATTTTCCCATTCGAAATATGTTAAAGGCTGTTGATAAAATGATATTTCTTATCCATTTGCAATGAATAACAGGGGTATTCGTTAACTATTTTTGTAAATAACTATTTTGTTACCCCAATAATCACACTTTTTTTTGTACGCGACTGTATCTAGTCTACTTACCAATGCCCCTACAATCATTATTTAAAATCATAGCCATTTTGCTTTTTACGCCATTTTGCAGTCCACTCATAAAAGGAATAAATGCATTTTAGAATAAGTTCCATAAAACATGCTATTCCATTATGCAGGTTTAACTGTATTGAATCTTAAAAAATCATACGGTGTTGTTTGTCTCTGACTTATTTCCTAGAACTTCACTTAGAAACAGAATGCTTGTAAACAAAACAAAAAAAAATATATGCATTCTGTGAACTCCATTCTAACAATTCAATACCACAGCACTAGGGAAATTGTTCCCCATCGATCTAGTCTGTTTGAATCTTTAATGCATTGTACAATACTCCAAAGATGCTCTGATTTGCATGGCGTCCCATTCTCATTCTGGCTTTTTCCTTTTTGTCATCAGGGATTTACGAGAAAAAGCTCATTCTGCATTTATTTTAGATAAAAGTGTGGCGACATTCCCCCTTTAGATAACATTCAAAACAGAACTGGATCTGAAAATTAGCCTTATTTTGTGAAGACAAGTTATTCATTAAGCACTATAAGACTGGTTATAGTAAAGAATCTAAATTCATACCACTCTTTTCATTGCTGTTTGAAAAATGAAGTTTTTTGATGGTGAAAATTTCTCTAACGTTGACCGTTTGTAGACCAGAGTTTATAAAATTTTTTTGAATCTGCTGTAATATAGAAGGAAAAGTTTTTATGCTAAAAATTTTCTTTGCTGCATCCATGATCAATTACGTACTCAAGAGATATTACTATTCCAAAATGAGATAAAAGCGTTGCTAAACATTTAAGATTTCTTAAGCAGACTATCTGTGACGTACGTTAACAGTTATGTTCTATATCCGTAATGGAACAGGAAATATGTTTGCAAAGAACGTCGAATTATCATTAACTTTATTTTACAATTATCGGTAACTATAGATGTTTCTACAATCATTATCAAATATTTTAGCCATTTTGTTTTTCAAATTTATCAGTTTTCCCATTTGAACTCAGTTACACATATTAATTTTATTTGTACCCTATATGAACATAGCATGGAATAAAATAATTTCATCAAATCTATGCTTTTAATTATTTATAAATGGTACATTTTCTATGCCGTTAAGCTGGTTAATCTGTGTAAGATCTATGTCATTGATTTAACAACCTCTAAAATCTAAATTATTTACCCGATCTTCACATTAGAGATGCTGATAAATACTTAATTCAAAACCACACCACAACAGAAGGACTATTTTTTTCAATTGGTCATTATATATTTCTATGAATTTTTAGAACGTTGTACAATACTATGAGCATTGTCTCCTTTGCATAGTGTTGGGTTATACTTTTAGATATTTAATAATTTTAGGAATTTTGCTTTTAGTTTAAACGTGTTCAGGGGTCTTATTTACATAGTCATTCTCTTTTAGTTATTCATCTTCCAATTGTTTAGGTTTTGATATTCTTCTGTTCCAAATAGGTTCTTTTCCATAGGTTTTGTGTTAAAAACGGCGAAAGTTTGTTCTTTTTAGGATTTGGCAATTTAAATTCACTTAAATTGGCTAATTTGTGATTCCATTTATTGCCCTTTTTATTCCCTTTAATTTGATTCCAAATTTATTGCTCTCGGTTAAAAATTCGTTAATTCATTGCAATTTTTCAGTTTTATTCTATTTTCAGCTTTTTAAATATTTCAGAATCGTTCATATTTAAATTATTGCCGAATTCGTATATTCCAAATCGTTTCACTTCATTTCTTTTTAATTTTCGTCTGCTTTGAAATTCCATTTCTCTTCTTTAAAATTTCGAGTTTTTAATTGGTTGATCGTAATATTAAAATCGTCTGTCATTAATTATTTTATCGTTCATCGATAATTTTGTTTATAATCTGTGGCAGCGATGTTTTGCAGTATATAAGTAAAATCGCGCGTTTTTTCGCTCTCTTCTCTCTTCTTCTTATTGATTAGAACAAGGGGATGTAAGCTATTAAGCTGTCCTGTGCCGTTAGGCACACATTCTGTGGAATGTCTTTTTTTCGCGACCTTTAACTTTGTTTGTTTTTAATTTACGATGTTCAGCTAACGATTCAAGTTTTCTGCTATGACTTAAGTGCGTACTCTTAACGCTGCATATAAAATAAAATGTTTATCCCGGCTAATTAAACGTCTGATCTGTCATGAAGTTGTAGCGTCTTCAATCTGTTTTTCCCGCCGTGGAGGCGAAGTTTATTCTAAACAAACAGGAGCATCTGAAATTATTGTGTCTACAAGTTCTCGCCTGCCCTGTGGATTTGAGAAGTGCTATGACGCCAATTAAGCGATTGTTTATCGTTATCCGTGGGCATTCTTTAAATGGCGTATTGAGTCGGCATTTCCATATGAGATTACTGGACTATATGCTCGGCGTTTAGTACTGATGAGTAAAGAAGTGTCCATTGTTTTCGATGAAGAAATCGTTGATTGAGGTTTGGTGCTGATCAATTTTTTCGACGTTGGGGAGCTTGCTGTCGTGTGAACGGTCCTTCTTTTGGACAGGAATGGATGGTTTTCCTCGTGTTTAAGCGATTGGACTTTTGCCTTTCCATTTTCGTCTCATCTGTTGGGATCTGATGCATCCAGCATGTTCCATAACGGCTCTACATCCGGGTGATATCTTTTAAATGCTAATTTTTAATTGCTTCTGTCGGTTTGGACTATTTTAAAGTTTTATTGAGTTAGCATTAAATAAGACCCCTTTTGACCTATATACTTTAGGTCACCTGAACCTGAGGTTAAGTTTAAATTTTGTTCTAAATTCCCTTTTGGTTAACTTATGTTCTTTTATCCCAAATTCTAGTTTTGACAAATAATTGAATAAGTTTAACATTGTTAACTTTAAATTTAATATTCTAACGTTTGTACTAACCACTTGCGACCGGCCATTCCATTTATTTATTTATTTAAGTTGTTTATTAGATTTGTTTAGTTAATGAGATGCAAAATGTTTTGAAAATTCTTTAAAAAAATGAAGTTTAAATTTTAATAAACGTTAGATTTTGAAAACCTTAATTCTATGTTCTCTCTCTCTTTTACTTTTAATGTTTTTTTTTAGGAAAGTGCCAGTTTTAATATTTTACAGGAGTACATATTTGTACACGTAGGGAAACTGGTCAATTGGTCCCCTTTCAGTTTATTTAAGAATTCAGTGTATCTTTGGTTTATTTCGGAAAGTTTTTAGGTTTTTAGAACATTTTCGGATGAATTTCAGATGACATTTAGGTTTTAAGAACTTTGAGAATTTGGAATATATTTTAGAATGTTTTTATTAGTATATCATAAATGTATTAAACCCCCCCCCCCCAACAATAGCAATCGATTTTCATTTACTTTCTAACGTTTATCTTTGTCCTTTGAAATTTATAAAAATATTTTCATTTTGCATTTATTTTCCTTAAAACTGTAGCGAGATTTTCTATTCAAATAACGTTCAGATTGAAATAACAAATTTGTCAAACTTTTCAAAACCACTTCATCCCTTGAAAATTGTGAAATTTTTGGTGATTTTGCAAAGTCGATAGCTTTTAAAATTCATTTTATTAAATTAAAGTTCACAAGATGAAGATTGTGATGATGTGGCTTAACGTTAATGTATCTTCCCTTACTAAAACTTGTAGGCTAGAGGAATTAGAATTATTTAGCATTTACACTAATATTAATTTAAAAAATAATTTTAATAACCAAAGGTTTTAAGGTTTTCAAAAGCAGTTTATCTTTCATTTAATTCAAACAGTTCCATTCCATATTGATAAATTAACATGAAATATGCCTGCAAAGAATAGGATTTTAACAAGTTACAATTTGTTCCTACAAGTGTTTGATTACAATCAATATTCACTTGAAATCGTAGATAATTTGACTACCTTATGTAGTAATTTGTAGTTTGTCAGTTTTATTGTTTAAACTTAAAAGTGAGTCGTTCAAAATAATATATTGAGTCTATACGTTATTTATTAATAAGAAGAAATTCTTTGATTTAATTGTCAGATTTTTACGTTGACACTGAATTCTGGTAAATAAGAAACAGTGCACCTTCTGTGAACTTCATTCCATTTCGAAAATTCATTACCACTGCACTGGGGAAATTCCTTCTTATCATTCCAGTTAGTCAAAATCTTGATTGCATTCTAAAGTACTCTGACGATGCTTTGGTTTGCATATGGTTTCCAATTTTCCTTATCCTTCTACATTTTTCCCTTTTATTTCTTGGGATGTAGAAGGAAGAAAGAGTTCATTCTGCATTTTTTTGCTCCAGTAAGTACATTGGAGTTGCTCTACTTTATGCTGCCTTATATTATTGTGTTCAAAATGCTAAAATCATATCTTTTTTAACATACTTTAGGGAGTTCTGCTCAAGAATCCAAGCCTGATCTTGAAATATGTCTGCAGAGGAGATTTTTATTGCTACGCTTTTCTCCATGTAGTATATTTAAATCTTTAGGTCCCAACGATCAGAATTTGAAGCTTTATTTATTTTGTTCTCCAAATGATATTGTATAATTTGAGATCAACTTAATGGCACAATTTGAGCATAACCTTAGAATAAAATAGTACATTATGTTAATGGCATTGATTCATAAATGTTGATTTTTGTGGGAAATGTCAATTCCATTAAGTAGGTTCAACAGTATTAAGTAAACGAAGGGTTGTCTGAAGTAAGTTTTGTGAGTCTGCTAACGAAAGGGATGTTCATGCTGGTGACAAATGGTAATGGAACAGAAGGTCATGTCTTAACCATTTTTCCAACGTAATCCCATAGATATTGAGAAATTTGTTGTACCGGTGCACCAGATTGAAGAAGACCCTCTCATAAGAATCCATTCCTTGCATATGAATGAAGTTGTGAACAGCGCGTTTCACGCTAACATTACAGGTGTAATGGTATCAAATGCTTCCTTTAAAGCTGGGAAGAAGTGGAAGTCGCTGTGCGCTAGGTCAGGACGGTAGGGGGAGAGATAGTCCAGGCTTTCCTAATTAAACCTCTCCATAACATCTGCTGTTGTTGTCGGGTGTAGCATTGTCATACAGAAGCAGAACACCAGAAGTGAGAAAACCTGATCTATTTTGTTCATGTCTGTAACCGGCGTTTGTTCGTCATCACGACTCAAATTCTTACGACGTGGATACGCTGTGATCGTCAGTCGTTTACTTTGGCTTCTATTGCTCATACGTTATATTTACCCTGCAGACCAACCATCGCTCATTGGAAGCAGACGGTAAAATGCAGACGGTATAGTTTTTTTTATTCGCATATCACCCCCCCGACAATATCGATACACGAAACTAATTTTATACGACTACCTTCGTACTTTATAGATTCATAACGAAATGTGAAGTGCAGCTTATTCACTATAACTTTACTTTGAAACTGAATTACTGTAAATAATTATAAAAAATAAGTATTTTGTGAACTTCATTCCAAATTCTTCCCTGCTGCAACACTGAAGATTCTCCTCCTATCGATCCAGGATGTTTGAATCTTTAATGCATCGTGAAATACTCTGAAGATGCAGTGATTTGCATGTGTGTGTGGTGCTCCTATTCTCAATCGCATCTCAGCTTTTTCCCTTCGACCCTTGGGAGACAAAGAAACTCTTTCTCTATTTCTTTTGCTTTGGTCGATAATAAGTACTGCGACATTTCCCCTCAGATGACATCCAGGATAGAAGTGAAAATTAGCCTAACTTTGTGAAACCGCGTTGTCCCATAGGATTTTGCTCAAGGAGAATGATGGAGCATCATCATCAGTGAAATGATTCAAAGACCATGTTTTTTTTCTTCATTATTGTTATGGAGTTTTTATAACCCAAATTCAAAAATTTTAGTACCACCAACAAATATTTTTGTTTGTGTTATTTGTCTCGAACTCAAATAGAAACTCAAGACTATTGTACGCTTATTTAAGTTATTGGCACATATTTTTACTCCGTTTCTAATAAAAAATTGAACAAAAATAATAACTGTGAGCAAATAAGATTAACGATATGATTATTGATTAACAATATAATTAACAAAGCGATACTTGGGCTTGTTTGAAAGAAATTAGTTTCTTTATATCTCGTTCTTTATATTGGTTTACGTAAATTTGGCTCCAAGACGAGTTTTGTTCTGTATTTATTTTTGAAGTATAGCATTGAAGAAAATCGTACGTCACATTAGTACGTCGAACAAAATGGCATGTAGAGTAGAATTGCTCTTTCTGAAATGTCTTAAGGATCTTTTTTTTAATCCAGAAGATGACTAAAGATTTGTTGCTTTGAATCATCCATTAAATTTCTGTCACATCAAATATGAGTACTTTGGTTTGAAGTATTTACCTAATCCAATGTCCTTTTCCGTAATCACTTTTGGATGGTAAAATGTTTATATTATTTAGTGCACAAATTATCCACGTGCCACCAGTCATATTCGAGTATCATCAATGGTATGGTTGAAAACCTGGTTGAAAACCGCTGACGTATAGGGCTCCCGAGAAAGTCCTCAAGTGTCCCAATAAATTTATAAAAACAGATCAGTCCATGTAGACCATTGAGATGGTGTACACGCTAGGTCCATCTACAGTACGGCCTTGGTTATATAAACAAAGTTCCCCAACGTAATACCTAAATGTCCATGGTTATAATTCAGGAGGAAGAAGAAATACCGGTTATTCAAATGCTTTTAGTTCGAGATCCATTGAGCTTTCTAGAAATCACAAAGTACGAAATTGAAAGAGCCAAAGACAAATATGTAATGTTATAGAGCCTGCGTTAAAACCACCCAATAACGTATTGAGCGCACTGTGGGATCATGATCTCAATACGCTTCGGTGAAATGATCAAAAAAGGTCATTGCGAAAATATTGTAAAGACAACTGTAAACTAATACATAAATGACTAATGAAAAATGTCAGAATTTTATAAAATCCAAGAAGACGTTGGATTAGCTATAATGCACTAAACAGTCTAAAAAAAAAAAATGCAAAAGAAGTCAAATAAAAAAAAATTATATAAAATTTATAATAATGATTAAAAAATTTTGAAATTTACTTATAAAATTTTGAGGTCCTCTGCAAACAGGAGGACCCAAGCGCTTGCTTGGGCTGCTTGACCCTCTTCGGATGCCTCTGCCTAGCCGGGAATTTAAAAGAAGTTAAGATAACGAATACGGAAACAAAGTAACACATGGTAGTAAATACTTTTAACCAAAAATAATTTGGGGGAATTTTAGGACGTATTACAGCCGACACGATGGCTGAGCGGTCAAAGGCGAGAATTTCCTCGTTTGCCGTGGGTTCGAGTCTCACAAGAGCATGGGCACGTGACGTCAGACGGACCATTTTGCCCTTTGTCCTTACGTTTTCAAAATAAAATACTCGCTTGTTTAGTAGTATGGAAATTTCATTATTTCTGTATTAAAAACGGTTACTTTAGACATTTAAATCGTTTACCTCTCATATTAGTAGGACATGACATATCTAAATTTATTTTCTGGATATTTTTAACTAACAGGAAAATAAAATATTCACTTTCATTAAAACATATACACGAGTTTTTTTTTTAAGAAAAATTATTATGTATCTTTTCCTTCTCGCTCGCATATACATTATATATATATATATATATATATATATATATATATATATATATATCATAGAATTTGCTAATAAATGTATACAATATTTAGAACGCTAGTGAGTGACCACAGTACAAATGAGTAGTAGTGTACATTCACTTAAAATCACTTAAAGTGCACTTTAGTAAATGAAATATTTAAATATATATTGTTATTCAAGTATTCTAAATAACTTATTTTAATCGCAAAGATAAATTTCGATGTTTAATGGGTGTTTAGTCTCAATTTTTATGGGTCATCATCGTCCGTTTACTATGACACTCTATGGTAAAAATAACGTACTTTTGCCCTTACGTTTCTGCGCATTCTACTACGCAGGTTTTTATTTACACTCGTGCCCATGCTCTATGGATGCTATGTTGTTGGGCGTAGTGTGTTGCGCCCCTCATTGGTGTGCCGAGGAAACGTCTTAAGACGGGTAAGGGGACGGTGGACGTTGAAATGAGCAAAAATCGACTAAAAAAGTTTTAATATATAACATTATTTTACACATTTAACATTTGCTTACGGGTGGGACAGCGTCCATCTCAAACAAAGAATCTGCCAAAAAGACAGGTATTTGACATACCCTATCCCAAACAGTTCGATCCTTTTTGCAGGCATTGGCGTCCATGGAAATCGCTGACAGAAACATTGCACCTGCTGCAGCAGATATTAGAAAATTTTCTTTCCGTACAGCGAGCGTGATATCTCTCGAAAGAATCAAGCGATTTCCACGAGATTTTTATGTTTTATTTAATTAATAATATCGATAAACCTATTGATTTTTAGTTAAACCGAGTCATAAGAAAGCTGAATTTTTTGTTGGTCCCTGAATATCGAAATGTGTTCGTATATAAGGAACTTCGTGTTGGATGCATCAGATTTTTTTTTATCCATTTCTAAAGAGTGCAGGTCTTTATTCTTTAGATCGAGGAAATATTTCAGTCTGCGGGATAAAATGGAGCCATTGGGGGTCCGACTTTAATGAGCTGAAAGTGATGAGATTCCCGGGAGTGGCATTAAATTGTTTGAATTAGTATTTAACGACCTCTTTTATTTCTCATTGAATGATAAATGGACGGAAAGGGATACAGAAAGCATAGTTGGATGTTATTCGCTTAGAAGTGAAATATTTCTATCAGATAAAGGACGTCAAAATGATTGTTTCAGTCCAATGAACTTGTTTACAGGGTATTGGCGGTCAACGACAAAACACTTTTCTCAAAACTTTGTTTAAAGTCATATGCAGAGTGTCTCAAAGACATTGCACCACTCAATATATGTTGACCATGGTTATAATTTAAGAAATGCTTTAGTTAAGGCTGACTATCATCATGTGCAAATTTTGATCATACGAAATACATTAGTGAAATTGATTGGAATGTGATTTAATCCGACTTTGTCACACAAAAATCACTTTTAAGCGACTGTTAAATTAAAGACAACCAATCATAGGTTTCACGTGTATCCATTCTAATTATTAACAAGAAAGATCATTCATGCATAAAGCATTGATTATGAAACACTTTCCAACTTCATTGCAATTTCATTTAAACATCTCTAAAATGCAATACATTCCTAGGTAATATTTTTAAAATTATCATGAAACTACAATAATTTATTATATTTGAAAACGTCATCGAAAACAACAGAAATTTATTCAAATGACGTCATCGAAATATAACACGCCTGGCTCTCTCTATAAAAGCAGCATTTCATTCATAAACATTTTCCCATTCATTTCATACATCACAATACTATAATAATGTATTTTATTTAAAAACTTAAGACCATGGAGTTACAAGTAATTAAACTCTATGCTTAAAATTGCATCGAAATAAAATCGTCCTTCTCTCTGTAAAATCAATGAATATTTCATTCATATCAGCTATATTGCAGACTCCATGAGCTAAATAATTTTGCGTTAAAGAAATGCAGCAATTCTTATACAACTCATTCTACATATTTTGCTGTTTACATTTTCCAAAAGTGAAAAGTTGGCTTCGTTGTAGAAATAATCAAATTTGGATGATCATGTAAACTCAAATATATTGTAATTGCGTTTTTTCAGTATGTAGATGCACAGAATTTAGGCAAAAATAAAGCGGTTTTAGGACGGATACAACACTCAATAGGAATTAAAAAGAACTTTAAAAATCACGATTTTGACACAAGATGGATGCCATATTTTATTTTGAAGTGGGTCACGTGATCTTTTCATATATTTTGCTGAATATATTTTGCTGACATTTTTTTATATATTTTATGGGATAATTTGAATATTTTCTAAAATTTTCGAAACAATTTGTGAATTTTAAATCCGTTTAAAAAATGTTTGAAAAATGAGGTCCCATAGAGTTCAATGTATTTCATTTTTTCAACCCGGGTTCAATCCAAAACTAATTGGGTGATATTATATATTTATATTCTCATATGTCCCACTGACCGTCTGAACAACATACTAAAATTTCATTTTAATAAAGTCATTTTTATGGCAGTTATCGTGCTAACGGACAGGCAGACAGACAGACAGACAGAATGAGCAAAGTCATAAACACTTTTCAACTTTGTTGTAAAGTGTTAAAAACCTTTATAAACGTTTTGTGTTTTTATTTATCTATATATTTCTTTTTGAAAATTAAAAAGAAAGTTGCGGAATAAAAAAAAAAAAATCTATATCGTTGTTCCAGATGCTCCCAATTACAGAATGTTAACTTCATTTTATAAGGCTTGAAACAAATCTTCCGATTGATACCAAGTTTGATAATGTACCTCCCCAGGGTTACCTTCCCCTCCGAAGGAGGACTTCTAACGTTATGAACACAAAAATTGAGGCTATGTTTCACTACAATTATTGAAGCTGTGAAGTTTCGCGATTATTGAGCCATCAATAACCCCCCTTTATGCATTATTATGCTACATTTTGTTACATTCTATTTGTTATATTCTATTCTGCCATGTTAAAACATATATAAAATTTCACACGAATTGAAAAAAGAAGTTCTATTTACTATTAGATATTTCATTAATAAAGCAAAATATAAAATTTTGTGAAAATCCATTAATATTTGTGGCAATTATCGCGTGCACAGGAAATCGACCACAGACGTTTTCAGGAGGTCTTAAAACATATATTGGCATTAAAATTTTAAAATATATGACTTTCCGTGAAAGAAATACTTTCTAAATGTTACGTATGAGAAAGTAAAAGTGTAAAATGCAATAATTTATAAAATTTTATTTTTCCGTTATTAACACTTTACAACATAGTTGAAAGTGTTTATGACTTTTTTAATTCTGTCTGTCTGTCTGTCCGTTAGCACGATAACTCCCGTAAAAATGACTTTATCAAAATGAAATTTTAGTATGTTTTTCAGACGGTCTGTGGGACTTATGGGAATATAAATGAATAACATCACCCAATTAGTTTTTTATTGAACCCGGGTTGAAGAAATGAAATATATTGAACCCTATGGGACCTAATGTTTCAAACATTTTTTAAGCGAATTTAAAATTCACAAATTGCTACGAAAATTTTAGGACTTATTCAAATTATCCCATAAAATATACAAAAAAAAATTCAGTAAAATATGTTAGGTAATTTTTTAAATACAAATTATTTAATATAGGGAGAAAAAGAAATTCAATTAAATTCTGACTCTCGTTATATCCTCCAGAAAGGAAAAAGATATATATTATATAATAAATATCTTTCCAAGAGTTTAATTATTTTATATATGAGAAAGGTTTCACATTTTAAAATAAATATGGTAGATAATAATTTTTCAAATTTTTAAATAAAATAAATTATTATAGTATTGTGATGAATGAAACAATTGGAAAAATGTTATGAATGAAATGCTGTTTTTATATAGAATATTATTTAAATAAAGTTCAATTGTTTTCCATGACGTTTTCAAATATAATAAATTACTGTAGTGTTATGATGATTTTAAAAATATTACCGAGGAATGTATCGCATTTTAGAGATGTTTAAACCAGGCAATTTATATTTCAATTCCGTCATTTGAATGAAGTTCATTTTCTTCGGTGAAGTTTTCAAATATAATAAATCAATGTAGTTTTGTGATAATTTTAAAAATATTACCGAGGAAGGTATCGCGTTTTAGAGATGTTTGTATAAAATTGCATTGAAGTTGGAAAGTGTTTCATAATCAATGCTTTATTCATGATTGATCTTTCTTGTTAACACTTTACAGCAAAGTTGAAAAGTATTTATGACTTTGTTCATTCTGTCTGTCTGTCCGTTAGCACGATAACTGCCGTAAAAATGACTTAATCAAAATGAAATTTTTGTATGTTGTTCAGACGCTGTGGGGCCTATGGGAATATAAATGAATAATATCACCCAATTAGTTTTGGATTGAACCCGAGTTGAAAAAATGAAATATATTGAACCGTATGGGACCTAATATTTCAAACATTTTTAAGCGAATTTAGAATTCATAAATTGTTTCGAAAATTTTAGGTAATATTCAAATTATTCCATAAAATATATAAAAAAAACTTCAGATAAATATATTCAGTAGTTTTTTAAATAAAAATTAAAATATTAATTACACCTCTTATATGAAGCTATCGCGTGACCAGTTTATGAAGAGGTCACGTGACCCACTTCAAAATGAAATATGGCATTCATTTTGTCCCAAAATCATGATTTTTAACACTTTACAAGAAAGTTGAAAAGTGTTTATGACTTTGTTCATTCTGTCTGTCTGTCCGTTAGCATGATAACTGCCGTAAAAATGACTTAATCAAAATGAAATTTTAGTATGTTGTTCAGACGGTCTGTAGGACCTATGGGAATATAAATCAATATCACCCAATTAGTTTTGGATTGAACCCGGGTTGGAAAAATGAAATACATTGAGCCCTATGGGACCTAATTTTTCAAACATTTTTTAAGCGAATTTAAAATTCACAAATTGCTTCGAAAATTTTAGGTGATATTCAAATTGTTCCATAAAATATATAAAAAAAATTAGCGAAATATATTCAGTAGTTTTTAAATAAAAATTAAAATAATAATAACACCTCTCACGTGACCATGATATGAAAATATCACGTGACCCACTTCAAAATGATACATGGCATCCATCTTGTCTCAAAATCATGATTTTAAAAGTTTTTTTTAATTCATATTGAGTGTTGTATCCGTCCTAAAATCACTTTATTTTTGCATAAATTCTGTGCATCCTCATACTGAAACAACGCAATTACAATATATATGAGTTTATATGCTCATCCAAATTTGATTATTTCTACAACGAAGCCTATTTTTCACCTATGTAAAATGTAAACAGCAAAATATATAAAATGAGTTGTATTAGAATTGCTGTATTTCTTTAACACAAAACCATTTAGTTCATGGAGTCTGTATAGCTGATATGAATCAAATATTCATTGATTTTATAAACAAAAGGACGATTTTTTCGATGAAGTTTTACGCATAGAGTTTAATTACGTGTAGCTCCATGGTCTTAATTTTTAAATAAAATAAATTATTATAGTATTCTGATGAATGACATGAATGGGAAAATGTTATGAATGAAATGCTGTTTTTCTACAGAGATCCAGGCGTGTTATTTTTTCTATGACGTCATTTGAATGAATTTCAGTTGTTTTCGATGGAGTTTTCAAATATAATAAATAATCGTAGTATTAGGATAGTTTTAAAAATATTTCCGGGGAATGTATCGCATTTTAGAGATGTTTAAACCAGGTAATTTATAATTCAATGACGTTATTTTAATGAAGTTCATTTTTTTCGATGAAGGTTTAAGTTTACAAATATAATAAATTAATGTAGTATTGTGATAAGTTTTAAAATATTACCGAGGAATGTATTGCATTTTAGACATGTTTAAATAAAATTGCATTGAAGTTGGAAAGTGTTTCATAATCAATGCTGTAAGCATGATTGATCTTTCTTGATAAAGTTCTTTTTAATTCATATTGAGTGTTGTATTGGTCCTAAAACCGCTTTATTCTTGCTTAAATTCTGTGCATCTACATACTGATAGAAGAAATATCAATCATGCATAAAGCATTGATTATGAAACACTTTCTAACTTCAATGCAATTTTATACAAACATCTCTAAAATGCGATACATTCCTCGGTAATATTTTTTAAATTATCACAATACTACATTAATTTATTATACTTGAAATCTTCTTCGAAGAAAATGAACTTCATTCAAATGACGGTATTTAAATATAAATTGCCTGGTTTAAACATCTATAAAATGCAATACATTCTTCGATAATATTTTTAAAATTATCATAACACTACAATAATTTATTATATTTGAAAACTTCATTGAAAACAAATGAAATTTTTTCAAATGACGTCATCGAAATATAAATCGTCTCTATATAAAAGCAGCATTTCATTCATAAACATTTTTTCAATCGTTTTATTCATCACAATACCATAATAATTTATTTTATATAAAAATTTGAAAAATTGTTATCTACCATATTTATTTTAAGATGTGAAACTTTTCTCATATATAAAGTAATTAAACTCTTGGAAAGATATTTATTATATAATATATCTTTTTTCTTTCTGGAGGATGTAACGAGAGTCAAAATTTAATTGAATTTGTTTTTCTCCCTATATCAAATAATTTTTATTTAAAATACTACCTAACATATTTTACTGAATTCTTTTTTATATATTTTATGGGCTAATTTGAATATTTCTTAAAATTTTCGAAGCAATTTGTGAATTTTAAATTCGCTTAAAAAATGTTTGAAACATTAGGTCCCATAGGGTTCAATGTATTTCATTTTTTCAACCGGGGTTGAATAAAAAACTAATTGGGTGATATTATTAATTTATATTCCCATAGGTCCCACAGACCGTCTGAAAAACATACTGAAATTTCATTTTGATAAAGCCATTTTTACGGCAGTTATCGTGCTAACGGATAGATAGACAGACAGAATGAACAAAATCATAAACATTTTCAACTAATTTGTAAAGTGTTAGCAACGCAATTACAATATATTTGAGTTTAAACAATCATCCAAATTTGATTATTTCTACAACGAAGCCCATTTTTCACTTATGGAAAATGTAAACAGCAAAATATGTAGAATGAGTTGTATAGGAATTGCTGCATTTCTTTAACTCAAAATTATTTAACTCATGAAGTATGCATAGCTGATATGAATGAAATATTCATTGATTTTACAGAGAGAAGGACGATTTTTTTATGAAGTTTTAAGCATAGAGTTTAATTACTTGTAACTCCATGGTCTTAAGTTTTTAAATAAAATACATTATTATAGTATTGTGATGAATGACATGAATGGAAAAATGTTTATGAATGAAATGCTGCTTTTATAGAGAGCTAGGCGTGTTATATTTCGATGGCGTCATTTGAATAAATTTCAGTCGTTTTTGATGAAGTTTTCAAATATAATAAATTATTGTAGTATTATGATAATGTTAAAAACATTACCGAGGAGTAAGGCGATTTATATTTAATTGACGTCATTTGAATTAATTCATTTTTTTCGATGAACTTTTAAGTTTTCAAATATAATAAATGAATGTAGTATTGTGATAAGTTTTAAAATATTACCGAGGAATGTATCGCATTTTAGAGATGTTTAAATGAAATTGCATTGAAGTTGGAAAGTGTTTCATAATCAATGCTTTATGCATGATTGATTTTTCTTGTAAGAATTTTCCATAGCTGAAGTTGTCAAACTAAATTTCCATCTTTAGACGATCAAAATGACACAAGATGTCATTCATTATAATTTTCGACGTATAATTGGGGAATAATAAAATTTTGTTTGTAGGTACGTAAGTTTTCGAATAGATAATTTGTCTAGCGAAATTTGATTTTTATACGCCTTGTCAAATCCATGCTTCTTCTAATAACAATCTGCTCATTTGAACTTCTTTCTAGAGGACCCGTACAAAAGTTTAATTTTTTAAAAACTAAAACGTGTCACGTGACCAAGCCTGTTGAAATCTGAAAGTCTATCGAATTTGAAGCATTTCTTAAAATGAAATCAAGGATTTCTGACCCGTTGCTCTCAAAGGATATTTTGTCGAGGAATCCCTTTAATATATCCTATATAATGATATATTTACATGTACTTAATACTATATATATATATATATATATATATATATATATATATATATATATGTTACATTATTAGAATCGCATTTTTTTAAAAGCTTACGTTTTAGGCTGAGGATTTTCAGCTGTGGCACAAAGCTCCATGCAGAGCAACACTCTCGGCTGACATTCTGTAAAAATTAAATAAAAATGCAAGTAAAAATTGAATCTTGAAATAAGCAACTGCGAGAACGGCATCGCTCCATGATATTTTTACATTAGAGGGAATATCTCGGCCACCTGCACCAGAGTCCTGCGCGGGTCGGATTTGATCCGGCCCGCAACAAATAAAATTGTTGAACCACAATTCGACCCGAAATACGCAACAAAGAAAATTGTCGAACCGCAACTCGACCCGAATACGCAACAAAGAAATTATTGAACCACAATTCGACCCGGATATGCAACAAACAAAATTGTCGAACCACATTTCGATACGAATAGGCAACAAAAAAAAAATTATCAAACCACAATTCGACCCGAATACGCAACAAGGAAAATTGTCGGACCACAATTCGATGCGAATGCGCAACAATGAAAATTGTCGAATCGCAATTCGACCCGAATACGCAGCAAACAAAATTGCCGAACCACAATTCGACCGGAATACTCAACAAAGAAAATTGTCGAACCACGATTCGACCCGAATACACAATATGCGATCAGAAAATCGTAATTTTAACGGATTTTTGTCTTTAAATTTTCACAAATTTCAAACTAATTTGAGGATTAAAAAAAAAATCCCCTTCGTCTGTCACCCCAGTGAATCCCTGTGTTGAATTTTGTGAAAATCCGAAGTTTCGATTTTTCGCTACGAACGACTCATATACAGCCATACATTTATATATACAGACATCTTTTTTTTTTATTAACTGAACTTCCAGACGCCGGAGTCTGTCGTCTTGGAAGTTCAGTTACATCTTTACTGAATTTCGTGGTTGTCCGAAGCTTCGATTTTCAGCTGCAGACGACACATATATAGATATAGTAAGAGTAAGAAAGAGAGAAAGAGGCACACACACATAGAGAGGCATATACACAGAGAGAGAGAGATACATACATACACACACACAAACATATTCTATTATGTAAAGTATTTTAAAATCTTTCTATAATCTTTCTAAATCTTTCGGCACAAAAAGAAAGACTATAAAGAACAATTATTCAAACATTTATTCAATCGAACGTAGACTGCTAAACGCATTTTAAAAACCAATTTCTATCAATTTCAAGCATCTAGAATAATAATGGGCTCTTTTTCTCTTCTTTTAAGATCAAAATTCCTATTGGCTGGAGATTTAGCCTCGTTGTCAAGGAATAATTTATGCGAAATGACGTCATTTTTAGATTCCCAAGACTCGAATCTCATTTGCAGAGGTCCCGGAGGCCATATTTTTCGCCTCATTTTCTCTACATATCCCCTTTCTCTTTAAAAAGGAAGGCAGTTTGCTTTTTCTATGGAAAAACGAAAAATAAAGATGTTTCAATTTTGCATTTTCAAATAATTTGCAATTTTAATAAAGTAATGTATTTTCCTGAATATGACCCCAGACTATGATGGGGTTTCAGTTGCAATGTGCAATGATACTACAAAAAGAATTTGTAAGATGGATGACATACAGGGGCATTTCTTAATTTCCAAACGATTTCTGTTCCTAAAGACCGTTTGATACGTTTAGTTTGCTATGTGTTGAACATATGAGCATTCTGAGCTTGTTTGATACATATCGTATAGGTTAGCAGTCATTTCTATGTATGAAAATTATGTTCGAAATATCAAAAGGTGTTTAATACGTTCATAAACAGCGGCGGCTCGTGTCTTCAGGAATGGGTGAAGCGGATTCGCCTCCCCCCCTCATTCTCGATAACGAACATCATCAAAACACATCATGCTACTGGCACAAGTGTTGTCAAATATTATCTAAAACTAGCCAAAAGAGTCTGAAAATTCATCAAATAATAATAATAATAATCCCATTCAGCGGGTAACTTTAAATGACGCAGCGCTTATCCTGCTTCACCTCCCGAGCCGCCACTGTTTATAAGTAAAGCACATTTACTACGATTAAACTTCAGCCGATCAAACAGCTACGACATAGAAAAAACAAGAAAGATCTATCATGCATAAAGGTTTGATTATGAAACACTTTCCAACGGAAATGCAATTTTATTTAAACACTTCTAAAATACAATGCATTCAGCGGTGATATTTTTTTAATTATCACAGTACTACAGTAATTTATTATATTTGAAAACTTAAGACTTCGTCTGAAAAAATGAATATTTAAATGACGTCATCTAAATATAAATCGTCTGATTCTCTATGTAAAAGCAATGAACATTTCATTCATATTGGTTTTATTCCAGACTCCAGAGCTAAATAATTTTGCGTGGAAAAAAATTTAGCAATTCTTATGCAACTCATCTTACAATCACTTGTTTAAATTCTGCATCCATTAAAACTAGCCTTCGTTGTAGAAGTACTCAAAGTTTGATGAACATTTAAACTCAAAAATATTGTAATTGCATTGACGCAGAATACAAAACTCAATATAAATTTAAAAGAACTTGATATAAATTTAAAAATTGCGATCTTTACTCTGGGAAAAAGTGATGGATGTATGCCATATGTTATTTTGAAGTGGGTCACGTGATCTCTTCATATAATGAGTGTCATTACTACTTTAATTTTTATTCAAAAAACTACCGAACCTATTTTGCTGAATTTTTTTTATGTATTTTGTGGAATAATTTAAATATTTCTTAAAATGTTCGTAGCAATTTGTGAATTTTAACTTCGTTTAAAAAATGTTTGAAAAATGAGGTCCCATAGGGTTCAATGTATTTCATTTTTTCAACCCGGGTTCAATCCAAAGCTAATTGGGTGATATTATTCATTTACATTCCCGTATGGTCTACACACTGTCTCAACAACATACTAAAATTCATTTTGATGCAGTCATTTTTACGGCAATTATAGTGCGAACTGTCAGACAGACAGACAGGCAGGCAGACAGACAGACAGAATGAACAAAGTCATAAACACTTTTCAACTATGTTGTAAAGTGCTAAAAAATGATATATGATAAATGCTGTGATTAAATAACCATTTTGATTTCTTAATACTTTTCGTTGTTGAGTAAGCTTGTGAAAAATAAACCACGGCAATAGAGCTTCCATTTAAATTCATATTTAAAACCTGCGATTTTCAAAAGTGACTAATACGTTCAATAAACTCCCACAAAAATCAGAAATTTAATTGACTTTCACGTTTTAAACCAACGATTTCCAACCTTTTTCGTTGGGAATCATGGAGTTAGAGAGTAGAACTACTAGGAAAAAGTTTCTCTTTCCATTAATATCTCGACAACCTCTGGTCTCAGAAACTCGAAACTTGGACTAAATTTATGGGAATTTACTAAATTCACGTGGAGTACGGGTATGCTAAATAGTTGTATGTTAATGGAATGTTTGATGATATAAATACGTTTTTTGTGATGTTTTAACTGCTATCGCTTGTAGAAAGAGTATTTCAGCAGAAAGGACTGTGGCTTCATAATTTGCATCATTTCAAATGCTTCATGATGACGATTCTTTAAATTGCTCATCTTAAGAATTTACTTTCCTTTCCAAATGGATCGGTAAAACATCAATACTGCAATATAATGTAAAATTTACAAATATATCTAAAACAATACTTTACGGAATTTTCTGGAATTTTTCAACCTTCACATTCCCATTAGGTTCTTTCTTTCTTGCTCTTACACTAATAGTCCCCTAGCTGTTAGTTCTATTTGCTGTGTTTTTTAAGAATCACAGATACGTTCCTGTCATGATCGATATTCGTTCCGGTCGCACCCATTCTCCGCATTAGCAAGGTAATTTGCTCATATCATCTTGCTGATAGTCACACAGGTCTCTCCTGGGAATCCTTCTTCGCCATTTTGGGCGGTTTGAAGGGCGTCATCATTTGGTATCTATCTATACTTGCCTCTCTGGAGTATCGTAAAGGAATAGTAGACTTTCTCCAGGGTGCCTTTGCTTACTGCCAATGGATCCCAAGGCGCCCTTCGTCTTTTTTTCTAAATTGCACGCAAGGGTGTTTCTGTAATTTACAATGTTTCGAAATAGGATGTTTCTTATTGAAATGTTTGGGGGTAGATTGGAAGTTTACGAAGGAAGCATAAAAGAAAATGTTAGAAGATTTGAGACTCTATATCATATATCTCAATTAACCACCGCTTCATGGCATACAACTCTTTGTCAAGTACAATAAACAAAAACCTCCTTACAAAAAAAGTTATTAAATCTGAACATGGTTTGCGTCAAGTTTCACCAGAATCGGAGCTGTACTTTCAGGTCTAGGTATGCAGGGTCTATTTCAACGATGAGAACTTGCAATTCCGCCCCAGTAGCTCAACGGTAGAGTGTTGGCTGGCCAGTATGGAGAACCAGGGTTCGATTCTCGGTTGGGACAGCAAGGTTCTTTACAATGACGCCCGAACAAATCAACTCTGTAGGTTAGTGCAAAGATGTCGGAGGTCTAAAAGTGACCCTAGTATGACCAGCACATATTCAATAGATTCTGGGATTTTGAGCGCCGAATTCAAATCGAGAGGATAACGACTCCGCAGGAAGCTAACTTGAAGGATAAAATAAAATAAGGAGGCAAACCAAAAATTTCAGGAGGTACTCAATCAGATTATCAGTTGTACGCCAATTTGACATCAGAGAGTGCAAAATACAGAGCCTACTTCGACGATAAGAGCCCCCAATTTCGTCCCAGTAGCTCAACGGTAGACTGTCGGCTGACCAGTTCGAAGATTTAGGTTTCGATTCTCGGTTGGGACAACAAGATTTCTTACGACTACCCTGTTGAAGAATCCTAAACTTCCATTGAATCACACGTAGCCCGTTTTAGTCGCAGTCAGTATTTTCAAATTGATTTTAAAAATTCTTCCTTTTATCCAATTAAAAGAAATAAATATTTGTAAGGTCATTACATATAACATATCAATAATTTGTAAAATACTTAACTATAATGATGTTCATACGTCACTGTCAGATAACTCAGTAGATAATTATTGTGTTTGTAATTCAGAGTTATATTAGACTATATAAATCTAAATTTTGGTACTACTGATAATTTAAATATAAAAGAAAATAAGTTTATAAGAATACTTATGATATATGGTACTAGAGTTATAATGCCTTAGTACAACAGCTTAAGGAATTATGAATTTAATATAGAAAATAATTATGAATTTAATGTAATATTATCGGCAATAACATTGATAGATTTATATGTAAAACCGCACTTAAATGCTCTTTCCATTAGAAAGATTTTAACTTGGAAAGTTCAGGCTCAAGTTAAGAATACATTCCCTTCTTGTATTTTCCTAGTAATAATTATACTGCTCTAGAATGGGATAAATTGAAGTAATAAAAATATGATGTGGGCAACACATGACTTTCCTTATATTATGTAACGAATTTACTACTTTTACAGTAAAAAAATAGGTTTTTCTTATAGTAGATACTAATATTCTTTCCAAAATATTGAATTTTCGACAATTAGTAGTCATTTTCATTGATTTAGCGTTATTTTTATCCATTTGGCGAGATTTTCGTTAATTTGGCAACATTTCAAAAAGTCGCCAAGTTGGCGACATTCCGCCTAATTCGTCGACAAAATCTCGCCAAGCGTTATGGACGAAGGAATAAGTTATTCTTACAGCAGATAAATGAGTATTGGCGTTCAAATACAAAAGTATTACTTAAAGTATCTTTTCATGAATGGAACGAGCTAGATCCACGAGAAAGATGTCACCCAATTTATCGCATAGTATTACATATGAAAAGTGAACATGTTTCTCAATAGGAAATATTTTTTTTTTATTTTATATGACTTTCTGATAATTTTTTGAAAAATGTACAATATCTCGAGAACGGTTCATGTTAGCGCTCTAAAATTTATGTCAATCGTTTTATAATGAAAAATTACATAAGAAATGTCTATTTGCGTAACTTTATTAGAGGTTTTGATTTTTCGACGATTTTTTCAAAATTTCATTCGAAAATTTAGGGGGGGGTTCTGAACATTCGATTGCGTATAAAAACAATAGGCTTCCAGTTTTTACGGATTGTGAATTTTGTACCAAATTTCGTTCGAATCGATCCATTCGTTCGTCAATTATCGTCTCCACAGACTCACTGACACACACACACAGACATCACTTCAAAAATGTTTGATTCGTGATCAGAGATGCTTGAAACGTGCTCTCCCATCGAAAACTCGAATTCGAATTTTCGACCCTGTCACAATGGGAAATTTTGAAAAATCGTCAAAAAATCAAAACCACTAATAAAGTTGCGCAAATAGATATTTCTTATGTAATTTTTTATTAGAAGACGATTGACATAAATTTTAAAGCCCTAACACGAACTGTTCTCGAGATATTGCACATTTTTCAAAAAAATTATCAAAAAGTCATAAAATAAAAAAATATTTTCTATTGAGAAACATGTTCACTTTTCATATGTAATACCATGCGATAAATTTGATGACATCATTTTCGTGGAACTAGCTCGTTCCATTCATGAAAAAAGATATTTTGAATAATACTTTTGTATTTGAATGCCAATAGTCATTTATCTGCTATAAGAATAACCTATTTCTCCGTCCATAACGCTTGGCGATATTTTGGCGACGAATTTGGTGGAATATCGCCAACTTGGCGACATTTTTAATTATTGCCAAATTATCAAAAGTCTCGCCAAATGGATAAAAATGACTCCAAATCAATGAAAATGACGACTCATATACTATAAGAATAACATTTTTTTTAACTGTAAAAGTAGTAAATTCATTGCATCATAAGGAATGTCATGTGTTGCCCACATTAAAATTTTAATATTATTTCACCTAATTTTAATGGTTAATAAATAACTTAGGTTTAAATACATTCAATAAAATGAGTTGTGTATAATATTTATACCTTTAATATATAAAATATTAAATTGGGTCATATTTTAATTTTAGTGATATTTCAATTTTAGTAGAACAATTTTATAAAAAATATTCAATACATAAGTAGCTCTTAGTGATAAATACACTCTCTATTAAATTGTATTTATTGTGACACTTATATCATTGTTCTTTTAACTTCATTTTTATAGAATTTTATGTTTGGACACACAGTTTTTACAGGTGATTTCTGTGACAATGAATTTCGTATTTATCTTGGTATTAAGTCAATGTGCAATTATATTTCTAGTTTTAACCCCTATCGGATTTTTGATGTTATTAACGTTCAGTCCCTCAAAGATGTGACTTTTGCACCGTGGCGGCTCGTGTATTGGCACTGCGGGAACGACAGTGCTCTCTCTCCCCCGGAACCTCGCTTGCAGCTTCCTTTGTGCGCATGCGCTCAACAGTCAAACACCGCTCTCTCTCCCTCGCAGCCTCGCATGCAACTTCCTATGTGCGCATGCGCACATAGGAAGCTGCAAACGAGGCTGCGAGGGGGAGAGAGCACTGTCGTTCCCACAGTGCCTATACACGAGCCGCCACTGCTTTTGCATACAGTAGTTTGAAAGGTTGCGCAGCATTTCCTATCTAATTTTTACCTAAGAAACTTTGCAGCACATACCTGTATTGGTATAAGAATATTTGTACATGTATTTCTTATTATATTTCTTTTATTACTTTTATTTTTAATTTCTTATACATAGTATTGCTTTCCCGAAAATTTTCCATTTCGAGATTTTGTTGCCAATATGTACTTTTAAACCTTCTAAACACGCTTCGACTTTTTTTAGCGTAATGTCCGTCTGTCTGCGCGTCTGTGCTTGATTTCTTGTGAACACTATAGCAGCCACACATATTAATGGATTTTCACCAAACTTTATATCCGGCTTTGTTATCAAAAAATCTAGGACTAGATAGAATCTTTTTAAATTCGAGAAAAACTTCGAAATGTTATATTATTTTAACATTTCAGCATAGAGCAAAATTGGACATAATCATGTATGAAAGGGTTTATGGATGGCTCAATGGTCATAAGACTTTATATTTTCAATCATTGTTGTGAAAAATAGCCGCGATACAATTTTTTTTTGTTCGTGACGTCATCAGCCCCTTTGGAGGGCATTTGGATATTTGGAGGACCTTTGACATTTTCAAGTAAGGTAACCATCGAAATATTTTTTCAAACCTTTTAATGTGAAGGGTAGCACGCTACAGTTGTAATAATTTTGACCCACTATACCGACTTTTCAAATTCTTTCCTGTAAAATTTGAAAAAAAAGGAAAAAATGAATTCCTGTATGAGACAGTCCAGTTGAGCCACATTGTAGTTAATTTAACATTGCACAAAGCTAGTAAGCTCACCACTTCATCCTCTGCTATCATGTAACAGCTGCGAAGTACAGAAACTAGCTGGTTTCTATCTGTGGGCCCTGAAGATGTGATAGTTATTCCGACAGAAGTGGTTCTTTATAATTTCTACCTTTTAATTGCCCACAGTACATCTGCTCGTCAAATTAACGTTATCATCGTTCAACATTTATCTTCACGGTTGGGAGTATACCTTCTATAAGTTTTCAACTGAAAAAAAAATCAAAGTAAATTTTAACGAAACTTTATGTCTATGTATCTCTGTGTATGTCTAATGCGTATCGTTATTTCTGTGTTTTCCCCGGCAGTCTATTTTAACTTGTCTACACCCTTTGGGTGAGCTGGGCTGGGTAATAAAACTAATAAAACAAAAAAATGTAAATCTTAATGTTAAGGTCTGGTTAGCATAGTATTTTTTGGTGCAGTTATCAATTTTTTTATATATTCAACTGAATTTTTTTTTTTAAATGAAAGCATTTCATAGAAACGAAAATCAGCGACTTTTCGCTCAGAAAATTAATTATTTTAATTTATTATTTGAAATTAAATTAATTATCTCCAACGTGGTTCCAAATGATTACAATATTTATAGCGTGTTAACCTTTTGCATACGGATGGGACAGCGTCCATCCCAAACGAAGAACCTCCCAAAAAGACAGGTATTTGACATACTCTATCCCAAACAGTTCGATCCTCCTTTGCAGACATTAGCGCCAATGCCTGCAAAAAATCGTTTCTCAAAGTCAATTTTTGATAATATTTTGTCACGAGATCTCGGTTAATTTTGAACCGATTTATATCATTCATCATAATTTCTTCATACAGTAAGATCCAGTTATCTGATTTTCGTTTGGGGTTTGACGCTGTCCCATCCGTAAGCAAAAGGTTAACTTTCAAGAAAAACCCCAATCGAAAATCAGATAACTGGATCTTACTGTATGAAGAAATTATGCTGAATGAAATAAATCGGTTTAAAATTAACCGAGATCTCGTGACAAAATATTATCAAAAATTGACTTTGAGAAAAAAAAAAGTGTTACAGTTTTTAAAACTCAATTCCGAACTCTTGTTCCTGTGTTAGTGTAATCACTATGCCTGAGTCACCTCTCGCCATATTTCTTTGAAATTTGAGCAGGATATTTTTAAAACATCACACAGACATACTAAAATATATATGTGTGTGTTCATAAATATCCAAACTATGTAGTTTAAAAATCTAAATTAATTTAACTTTCCAGAAGGATCTTTCCCTTACTGCACGACAAGGTATAAAATATAAACTAATGTAAATCAATATTTCATATTTTAGTATTTTTTAGAATTTTGCAATGCCAAACTCCCTCAGGGTTAATTTTGCAGATGCTGCCATCAATTGCTCCGAATGTTGTTAATCCTACCCGTTCTTAAGGCGATATTCTTTACAAAACACTGATGATCCACCCTCGTTCCAATCGCACTCATCCGCTGCATTAGCACGGCAATTTGCTCCATATCATCATGCAGGTAGTGGTGCGAGCCACCCCTGGGAATTCTGCTGTCGTTTTGGTCAGCTTGAAGGGCGGCAGCAGTCGGTATTTATCTACTTATGTCTCTGGAGTGCCGTAGAGGAATAGTAAACGTTCCTCGAGGGTGCCCCCACTTACCGGTAGTGGTTCCCGATACACTCCTCAGTTCCTTTTCTCAATTACCCGCAAGGGTGTTTCTGTAATTTACACGGGTGTTTCAAGATATGAAGTTTCTTACTGGAATATTTGAGATGAATTACAAGTTTATGAAAGAAATATGAAGAAAGAACAGAAAAATGTGTGGTGTTATTAGTTTTAAGATATAAAGTTCAAAATTGCGCACTATAAAAAAAATTAAGAATTTTTCTTTCGCATATTTTATAGGTTCTTGGAGAGAAAACGTTATTATTATAAAAGAAATCAGTCTTCACCACTAAATATTTGCGTATTAGTAAGTTTCGTAGGGTTTGAATAAACTGGACTGTATTACATTTGGAAGACACTCTCCTTTCAGATACCGGTATCAATAGGCCGGTTTCACGCTTATTATGTGATCGTCAGCATGTAATATCCGATATTTGCAATGCTAGCCAGGAACTCGCTCTAAGCCCCAATTATTGCGAACTTCTATGAGAACTGACCATTTCAGTGCTTCCATGTGTCCGGTATTAAATTCATTTACAATTTAGTTCAGATCACACGAAGCTGCAAATGCAAATATCCTAAACACAAAACTCGAGACGTTAACAAAATTTGAAAGACGTTACCATTGCAGATACCCATATCCATGGACCAGTTTCGCGATTATTATGCGCTCGTCAACATGGAATAACAGATATCGTGTTTATGGTAGTATTATATTTTTCAGAATTTTCAACATAAAGAATCGAAAAGAAACTGATACTTAATTGGGTACCTTTCTTACTTTCACAACGTAACCAGCTGTGAATCTTTCATACAAAGTACAGAACTTCGTAAGATAGTGCAGATGCTGCAAATTACGAATTTAAATTTATCGATAATGGTATCTTGATACAAAATGCGGTTTAATATAAAAATATAACATCCTTCTTGTATTAGAACGTGTGCAGACAGGAGTTGCATACGGTCTGATTACTTGCTGAAGCAAATGCTTTATCACAAAAAATATTTTAAAATTTCCGCTTAGCTATAGAATGTTCTTTATGAATTGATCTAGGAATCATTAAAATGGGAGCCTAGGACGAATTTTGTTACCGGGTTAGGGGCGCTGGACCAAGGGGCTCTGGACTGTTTATTCGCATACTGTATGTCGTCTAATAGGGCTGTGTTGAATACTGCTCTTCGTTGATTGTTTTTAGAAAAGTGCATCCAAATTGTGTGTGCTATTGCAATAATCTGAAGTTTCTGAACTAAGGTAAGTTACGTATCACATTTCTTAATTAAAATTCAACCCATTGAGTGTAGCATGTTTTAAAATACTCTATTGTATGATTCAATTGATACAAATAAATAAATATTTTCTTAAACAATGTGGTTGGGGCGGAACGGATTTATAGTGATTAGGGCAACCCGTTCCGCCCCAAGCACTATAAATCAATGGGAACATTATGCTGATCCACTAGCTGATAAATGGAAACCGCTTCATATTCTGTTACGGATGTTTCCATTGATCCCTCATCAAATCCAGCTTTAAAACCTGAACCTCAGTGTTCCTCAATGTCGGGTGTTCACATCGGTAACTCTAGTGTGTCAAGTTTTCCAGACTTTTCCTCGTAAAATGCCATGCCAGTTTCCAAAGTAAAACAGGGACAAAAACGAATAGCAAGGAATAAAGAAAAAACTGAAATTCTTACATCATCTCCTAACAAGTCCGAGAAATTTGAATCAGGACAAAAAGCTCAGGCAAGTGAAAGAAAGTAGAGATAGAAGACAGGCCATTAGATAAAAAATAGAAGTCAATGACGAGAAAAGGTCTGTTTTTTTGTGTGCGTTAAAGCTTTTATCCATAACTCGCCATGAGCAGCTTCAATGGAGTCAAATCAAGAGAAATAAAGCTGAACATTATATATATATATATATATATATATATATATATATATATATATATATATTAAAAATCCAATGAAAGAATAGAGAGAAGTTTCAACTCAAAAAATCCCAACATTAAAAAATGCCTTACAAATAAAAGTATCAAACAGAGAATCATCAATCAAGTAGAAAATAAAATGCAAACCTCTAGTCATCAAGCTGAAGACAAATAAAAAACATCAATGGAAAGGAATCGATAAAATAAGATAAAATAAAATCCAAGCATGAAAGTTTTACACGTGGAAAAGCCCTACGCCTAATAATGAATTGTTCATTTCGATAAAACTCTTTATCAAGTATTTTATAAAAATGAACACAAAATACATGTTTCTGATGTCAGTGATAGATTATATCTATAAACACTGAAAACTTGGACAACATGCATAAAGATTGAAAAATAATAGGAAACAAGAATACTTGAAAAAACACTGCATACGTCTGATCCATTGGAGCCTTGAATAAAGAGACCAATGTTGCCAATCTCAAAAAATAAAAATATGCGAACTGTTGCCAATCGTGAGACAGAAATAACAGTAATGCGAAAAGACGATAAAAGGTGATATTCAACAGTAAGAACATGTAAATACATGGTAATGCTTATTCAAGAGAAAGTGGATGTCTGGCTAAAATAAGATACTAAGGAAAGAATTTAAGTATAATCTACCATTCCAAACTTTTTAACTATACTATGTACTAAATAAGTAGGATATTTATATAATTTGCTAGTAATTTTAAGTTTATTAATATGCATGGCATGAAATTTTGTATCAGATAATCTATAAATTCTAAAAACTGATTAAGTATAATATTTCTAAACAATTGAATCGAGTTACAGGAATTAAAAGGCAATATTTTATTAATGTTAAAGTTAAAATAGTCCATTCTATCATATAAATTGGTAACTATCCTATTAGTAGGTTCAATAATAAGATTTAAGTCTAAAAAATTAATATTATTACTAATAGTGGCTTCGTTAGGAATGAGTTCCAAATTATCCGGATAGAAATCTATATCTATGACACAGTTGTCTATAAATACTAAACAAATCAGATGATCAACATATCTGTAAATTTTATAATCTGTTGAAGTAAAATATCTTTCATAATGATAAAGGTATAAATTAGCTAATATACTGCTACAACAGCCACCTTGTGGAACCCCTGAGACTTGTAAGTATAATTTATTACCTGGAAATATATAATTATTGCCTTGAAATATATAATTATTGAAAAGAATAAAGTGAAGAAGTTTAGAAAATTTAGTAAATATTGTATGAGTAGTATGATAAGTAATATAATCATTATATACAGCTAAAATTACTACATAAAGATCAGAGATCTTAATATTATTTAAAAGATCTTTAAAATCAAAAGTTTGAAATCTAGTTAGTTTACCACGTGATGTTAATTTATTCTTTAATTCTTTACTATTATTTAGAATAAGGTAGTTATTTCTAGAAAAATGTAAACTATAATTTATTACATTTAAATCATTTAGAAGTAATTTACTCGCAGTAGTAGAGTAAATATTATGACCACTAGTTACTGTTCTAAATTAAATATGATTTTTATGAAATTTAGGTATTAACACTATGGAAATTTAAGAAATTTATAATTAATATTTAAATCACTATACATATTGATAATTTTCAGTTTAATACTATTAATGGACTGTGAATCAAGTTTAAATAGACTATTGTTATTTAAATAATCTAACTGAAATTGTATATAGAATTTTTACAAATAATAGCAAATAATTATTAGAGGCTTTATCAACATAAGTAATAACAAAAGATCTTTTTAAATCATGAATAGAATGTTTTAAATTATCAATATTATATATAGATCTAGACAATTTAATACTACAAATATTATTTTTAATAAATTTTAATAAAGTGAATTTCCACATATTAAATGCCTCTAAAGGCAGAGCGTATTTAGAAGCTAATTTATAAATATATTTATCAAGGTCAAAATTGATTAACTTCAAAACTTTAAAAGAGTTATTGCAAGATAGTAACCTGGATTTTGTACCTAATGACGTAATGGTTCTTAACGTTTCTTCTTTAAGTATTGTCTCCTGTAGTCTCCTGTAACTATGTGGCCCAAGTGTGGATTTATATAGTCAGCATATTCGTCTACCTTGCAAATACAATCATTATCCACATTAGACAACATAGAATGTTTATCAAAAGAGAAAGATTGTGAAATGTCATTGTAATTAAAAATAGTTCTATCAATCAGCTTGTTGTATATGCTTTCTAGGTGGTAAGAAAGTATGTTAAAAATGCTCTCAAAGAAGCTGAAACAGACAGACACCTACACATCAATCATGAGGAGTTAAATAAATGATTTTAAAAAGTAGAGAAATAGGATGAAATCGGAAGGAAGAGAAAGACAATCCATGTTTAAGTTGTAATGATTTGTATTCAACCTCTAATGAAGGTTTGCTTTCATGTACTGGGGCGAAAACCCAGGCAGTCCGGCTCATCCGAAGATATAGAGCAGCAAAAATGGGCGGCCGGGAAACTTCATGTACTGGGTGTAAAAAGTGGGCCCGTGGCTCATGTGACAAGATAAAAAAGAGCGATGATGGATCAGCAGTTATCTGTCAACTTTGCATTTAATCATACAATGTTAACAGATAAGTGCAACCCCCACACATGTGGCAAAGTGTGACAAAACACGATTTTTACATTTTTCGCTTTAAAAAAAACTTTTTTAATTCTTCATACTTCCAGCAAGTTTTAAAATGTTTAAATAAATGTATTTTAGTTTTCTGATTTTATTTTTATCAGTTACACTTTCAAAATTTGGTCCAAACGCGAGGAAACACCATTCCGCTCTTGTCTCCCATACTGCAACAGGATGGCTACAGAAACTTAAAAACAAAATTCCCTGAGTTTTCCCTGATTTCCAGAAAATGTTTCATGAAATTCCTTGATTTCCTTCAGTCATTTGTTCGCATAAGAGTTTCCCTACCATACTCATAAACTTGGCTAACTAAAAATTGATAGACGGATAAATGAATATAAAAGATAAACATTTATATATATATTGTATGTTATACATATTTTATACAGATACATATTAAGTTACAGATAGAATTAATATATTATACTTTTAACTATTTTGATGTGTTCGCAGAGTTGCTATCTGATCCTCCATAATGGAACTCTCTCTTTGTGTTTGCTGCAAAATTTTTGCCTTTTTAGCAGCCAACTCCTTCCACTGAGATTGTGCTTCCTTTTTTCTTTTTAAAGCATGCTTTTCTTCTAGTTTCTCTTTCAGTTTCTGCTTTTTTGACTTGTCAAATCTTGCTCGTGCATTTCTAGCATAATGAATTATATCTTTAGAAATTGTTCTGCCAGCAAGGCCACCCTTGGAAATGACATGAACATAGATCCTCCTTCTTGCTACTAAGAAAGATTCACTCATGTTCTCCCACAAACAGTCAATGTTTATAGAAAACCCTTGCTCAACGTTCTCATTACCATGTGTCAAAATCACAATCATCCTCATTACATTTACTGCATCTGGACAGCCACCTTCTACATCAAAAACTGAAGACCAGAATTAATCGATTAGCTCAGTAGGTCTTTGAAATTGTTGAAAGCGCTTCAACACATGGGGCTTGCTACAAACGTCCTTCATTTGTCTTTTCGCTTTGTCTTCTGCCAAGTCGCCAATCCAATTTTTTTGTGATAAGATGAGGAGAAGTTCCGTCAAGCGCTTGGTAAACAATTTCTCATTTAACACAACTGCTGGATCAAAACAAGACACGGCCTTCGTCAATGAGTAAGCTAATGGAGAACATTCTCATCTTTAATACACATATAAGCAAGAAACTTCTGCACTCATTTTTGAAAAGGGCGATATCCTTCTCTGAGCCTTAGACTTGTTTAAAGAACACTGGGTGGATATTCCTACATCTACTCGTTTTGCAAGCCGTATATTTTTCACATCATTTAAATCCATACGCATGACACCATTATTGGATAATTTTTCACCTTCAACGAATCTCTCCATAAACTTTCGCATCAGGATGAAAAGATCTGTATATAGAAAGGATACTAATGGAATATCGGTTTGATATGCCTTCAAAAAACCTTCCATTTCACTGGCAATTGTTCCACTTCACTGGCATTGCAGCAATGAAAAATACAATTTACAAGTAAATGCAAATCAATATTCAAATTTTTGGTATTTCTTGCTTTTACAACTTCCAAACTTCCACTGAGTTCATTCTTTTCTTGTGCTCATTGGCTTTTGTATTAATTTGTCCTATTCGTTAAGAATCACAGATAAGTTCCTGCATAGTCACCTTTATCTAGTCACATGTATAGTCTCATTCATCTAACTACATGCATAGCCACCTTTATCTAGCCACCTGCATAGCCACTTTTATCTTTTAGATAAAGATGGCTATGATTTCTGCAAAGTCAATATTCGCTCCGGTCGCATCCACTCGCCGCATTAGCTCGGCAAATTTGCTCTATATCATCTTGCTGATAGTCACGGATACTTCTCCTGAGAATTCTTCCTTTGCAATTTTCGGTTTCTTGAAGGGTGGAATCAGTCGGTATCTATCTACCGATGTCTCTGGTGTGCCGTAAAATAATAGTAAGTAAACTTTCCTCAAGGGTGCTTTCGTTTATCGGAAATGAGTCTCGAGGCACCCTTCGTCTCCTTTTTTCCAGATTTCCTTTAAGGTGTTTCTGTAATTTACAAGGGTGTTTCTAAGTCTGAAGTTTATTACTGAAATATTTGAAGGGAATCGGAAGTGTGCGTAAGAAATATGGGGTGAAATATTAGAAGACTTGAGACCTTATATGATATACAAGCATTATCAATTTTAAAATCTAAACTGCAATTGATGTATAAAGGATTTCAAAGAAGTGAAAGATTCACAATTTGGGTGATTGCCATTATGAAAAATATCATTTAACAAAGATAATATTTTTTCTTAAATTTGATCTCTAGCAATATTCACTTTTCTCATATTTTTTGTGATCTACTTATTACTAGAAATACATAATGAAATATATTTCTGAATGAAGCACAACAGTACTTCCTCTGCTGTAAACCATTAATATATGCTTTATTTCATTTATCACCAACTCTATACTTAATTTTGTAAGAGAGATTAGATTTATTTTTTTGTAAGATACTTAATTTTGTATTTTTTAGAGTTGTTACATAGCTCTCCTGTTTCAAACACTCATATTAAAAATGCTTTCAAATATAATAATACTACAATTAAAATAACTTTGTTAAGAGCAGTATAAAACATAAAATTAATAGAATCAACCGGTTTCGAAGACAAAAACAGCCTTCTTCGCCAGGCACACAAGAAGCGCAACCTTCACTTATGCGAGAAATCGTGATCTGCGACTGATGCACAAACAGTAAAAGCGATTGAAGCAGGGAAAGGATGTTGCTAATGACTAGAGAAGAGAAAGAGGTAAAATAACCCAGAAGGAACAAGTGTTTTCACTCTGAAATATCAAAGAACAAAGTGAACGTCAACACACGATTCAAATTACTTGTTCAGTTGTTCATTAAAAACCCATTTCAAATAAAATGGCCAAACAAGAGAAAAAAAAATTAACCTAAAACTAAAAGAGCTAACACCGACAACAGAAACAATGAAAATAAAATTCAGGCAAAGAATGAAAATTACTGAAGAAAGATGAAGAAGATAAATGAAATCGAAAAATTAAGCCATAGATTTCCAAGCGGAAGAAAGATCAATTATCATTAATAATACTATCGGCAAGTCTATGTTTAACTGTAATACTATCTCCTCAATCATTTCTAAATAATAATTCAACCACTTCAACTTCTTCCATATCTTCATCATTATGTTAAAAAAAATTAACAACAATCATATTTTGCTATGTAAATTTGTCAACGATATTATATGTTTATCATATTGCTCATATAAATAGTAATTTGGTGTTAAATTTTTACCCCCAAAATTTTGAGTTAATTCCAAATCATAATAGCTCCTTAAGCATACTATTTTTTTAGATTTTAGACAATAAATTTTAGACCAATAAATTAGAGCAATAAATTTTATTGCAATATTTTTGATAAGTGTAAAGTGTTTAGATTTACTATTTCTGGATTTACACATTATACTTCTTGCCTTGCTAAATGTGTTTTTAGAAACTATGTTTGTATCTCAGTTAATGAGAGTTAAAAATATTTGATCTTCATTTTATATCATAGGTAATATTATTGTTTTGATTAATCTCACAAAAGATCTTATCCGGATCTGTGTGTCAGTAACGTTATTAATAGTTTTCCTTTCAACAACCGGCTTATTTTTTATTGTAATTTCTACCGTCAAATATTGGTTTCTCTATATTTTAGTAAAAGTTTACTTAAACATAGTACAGTAAAACTATTCTTCATAGATTTTTATTATTCCCATTTTGTCCCAGACGGCACCACTATATTATTTCCGAATTTTTGGTTCCATTTTTAACATGTCCCTTATCTATCACCAGATTGCGGTACACTTGTAAAATGTAAACAATTGTTAAATATAAGCACCTATGAAAATAATTATAATAGCATTGAACTGAGAAAAAAGAAAAAGCATATGAGCAAGTCACGCAGTTTGAACGGGGACGAATGATTGTCCTTCGTGAAGGGGGGGGGGGGGTTCTTATCGTGTAATAGCAACTCGCATGGAGCGCAATGCCGTGGTAGTGATGAGAATGTGTAAGCAGTGCATTGAAAAGAACCGGACGAGTAGCCAAACCGGCAGTGGACGACGAAATGTTACGTCAGCACCGGATGATAGACACCTCATCCACATGGCAGTGATGGACCGTACAGCTTCATCTCGATAGTTGTCAGAACGTTGGAACACTGCTACATGTGTGTTGGAACACTGCTACAGGCATTATCTGCTCGAATAATTCGTCGGCGTCTGCTGTACCGTGGACTACGTGCAAAAATTCCTTTGTACAGGATTCCCCTGACGGAAAACCAACAACGACTTATTAACATAGGCACTGGCTTGCCGATTGACACTCAGTTGTCTTTCCGATGAATCCCGCTTTAAATTGGGGTACAGTGATGTTCGCATCTACGTCAGAAGCTATAGCGGTGAACGTCACCTATCGAAGTGCGTTATCCAACGTCATACTGGACGAACGCCAAGCGTGATGGTCTGGGGCTCCATTGGGAATCATGGACGATCTCAGCTGCTAAGAATTGTGGGTAATCTCAACAGCAACCGGTGCATCAGAGAAGTTCTGAAGCCCGAAATCGTACTATTTCTTCAACGCATTCCTGGAGCTGTATTTAAACAGGATAATGCCCGTCCACATGCTGGTAGGAACGGTCAAGCTTTCTTTTCAGCACAATAGATACAGCTTTTTCCTTGGTCTGCCTATTCACCGGATAGGTTGCCTATTGAACATGTTTGGGATTTCGTCGGTCGGCGTTTCGCTCGTGACGCTCATCGCGTAACTAATACAACTGGACTTTGGGTTCGGATAGGAGCAATCTGGGATGTTCTTCCTCAGGTATAAATTCAAAATAAGTTTGATTCAATGACACGTCGTACAGAAGCACTTACTGCAGCGCGTGGTGGCTTCAACAAATTGATTTTCCGCATGTAATATTGTTTTTTTGTTTTGGTTTTTTGCTTTTTGTATCAATACAGGTCGTTTGTGGAATGAATTTCATTCATTTCTGATGATTCTTTCATGGTGTTGCAATGTCTGCAAACAGGAGTATATATGCAGACATATATATATATATATATATACATATATATATATATATGTATATAGATACAATCACAAAATTTCAGAATATGCAATAAAATTATTCAAAACATATAAACGCGAATAGTTTTCAAAGACGAATAGTTTTTGAAGAAGCATTTTGAAGCTTTCAAAATGGTCATATCATTTAGTAGTAAGAGTTGTTTTTCTGGGATGCTTGAATGATTCGAATTTGATATAAAACAGATGAAAAAGTTCTATTTAAGTTAATAGTGAGTGTGACACCAGAAATTGATCTCACACCAGTTATTGTGAGACAGTTTTATGTGCATTATTTATTGTGTCTGAAACGTCAGACAATACCTTCTGTTTCAATGACGCCAAAGTTTACAACATGCTGACCCAAAGGTCAGATATAACCATAAATTTAGGGGCGTCAAGACAGAGGGGGGTCGAAGGACTTTTAAGAAAATATGAAGTAACGACATTGGATAAAAAGACTGACCAATGGAGAAGATGCTTGTGGCTTCGCCATGAAGGCGGCCAATAGGAGCAAAAGAGGAGTGTCAGACCTGAGGCAAAAGAGCCACAACCTAAGACGGAACGAATTTAGAGAACGACTAGATATGTAGAACGAACAGAATGATATAAGAATGGAGGTACAGAACGACTAGACATATAGGACGACTTCAACAGAGTGGACCGGAGATAGTCCGCGAAAGGTGTCCTAACATGCAATTCGACGACAGTCAGAGTCCAAAAAGACTTCAACAAAATGTGCAAAAATCAGTGCATCTACAAGGAAGCAAGCGTTGTGGTCAGGTATGTGCTTATTAAATAGGGTAGCAGGTCTTAGATTACTTCGATAACAAATAGTGATCGTGTCTCACACGGCAAATCTCTCACATTTTGCTCGATCTTTCGCAAATAAATATACAAATTGTTGTAATTTAATAATAAGTATTTTATGTTGTTAATAAATGATTTATTATTAAAGTTAAAATGGTGCAACCAATTTAGTATTATGTTAATTAATATTCCTTTACAGAACTCACGCTAAAGAAAATAATGGGTGGGTTTTAATAGTGGCAAACAACGCAATGTTTAATTTAATGATGTTCCACTATGTACGATTTTACGGCCATGTCAATTAATGTAGAATTTCATAAGTTTAAAATTCCAATTTTTAAGTTTATTTTTGAAATGTGCACCACAGTAAGAAAATATTATGGGAATTGTTGTCAGATAAAGTGTGAAATACGATGAATTTTGATATCAGGGTAAAACAATACTTTAAGTTCATATATTTTAAAATTATGTAGTTAATACAGTTACTTTAATTTAGACTTCAACAAAAGGATCTCGTTATTACTGACAGACAAAATATAGAATGCAAATCAATGTAGATCAATATTTCACTTTTCTGCTTTTCTTAGAATTTTTAGATGCCAAACTTCCCCAGTGTCAACTTTTATACTGCTTACAACAATAGCTCCCTAGATGTCAATCCTACTCGTTCTTGAGACGATTTTCTTTATGAAGCACAGATCAGTTTCTCCATCGTCGATATTCGTTCCAGTCGAACCAATCCAGTGTATTAGCACGGAGCTCTAAAAATCTTGTTTGTCATTTTGGATAGCTTGAAGGGCGGCAGCAGCCAGTATCTATCTAAATACTGATGTCTCCGACCGAGATGTCGTATAGGACGAGTAAAAGTTTCTCAAGTAAAAGTTTTCTCCGCTTGCTTAGCAGTAACGGGCTTAGAAACACTCTTCTTTTCTTTTCCGAAGTTGTCCGTAAGGGTGTTTCTGTATTTTACACGGGTGTTTCAAGATATGAAATATCTTATTGAAATACTTGGGAGTGAACAGAAAGTTTAGGAAGGAGATATGAAAGAATGTAAAAAAAAATATGCGGTGCTATTTACTTTTGGGTATAAAGTTCAAAACTGTGTTTCATTCTTAATTTAAATGCAACATTTAACCTTCACAACTAAATATTTACAAAATGGTCTGCTGCTGCCATATTACTCTTATCGTAAATTTCGATAATCGTAAATCGACACACCAATTTCGTTTTAAAATTCCTTTTCCCGTTTAGAATTTCTTTTTGTAACTTGGCCAACACTGGATCTTTCTCACAAACGCACGCACGCACGCACGCTGGGTTAGGCTGTGAAAGTATAGTGGCATTTCCTTTAGATAATTTCGATATTACGTAAAAAGCATGTAAGTTGTGTTCTTAATTTCCAAAAATCAAGAAATTTTACAGAATTCGTCGAAATTCACCACGTTGGCAATATTTCTCGACAATGGTATAATATATATATATATATATATATATATATATATAAATAAAATAAAGATATAGTATGAAAATCCAATGATAGAATAGAGAGAAGTTGTAACTCATTAAACTCTAACTTAAAAAATCTGATGTGGGCAACACATCACTTTCCTTATATAATGTAATGCATTTACTACTTTTACAGTAAAAAAATAGGTTTTTCTTATAGAAGATACTAATATTCTTTCCAAGATATTGAATTTTCGACAATTAGACGTCATTTTCATTGATTTAGCGTCATTTTTATCCATTTGGCGAAATTTTCGTTAATTTGGCAATATTTCAAAAATTCGCCAAATTGGCGACATTCCGCCAAAATCTCGCCAAGCGTTATGGACGAAGAAATAAGTTGTTCTTACAGCAGATAAATGACTATTGGCGTTCAAATACAAAAGTATTACTCAAAGTATCTTTTTTCATGAATGGAACGAGCTAGATCCACGAGAATGATGTCACCCAATTTATCGCATGGTATTACGTATGAAAAGTGAACATGTTTCTCAATAGGAATTTTTTTTTTCATTTTATATGACTTTTTAATAATTTTTTTGAAAAATATGCAATATCTCGATAATGGTTCATGTTAGCGTTCTAAAATTTATGTCAATCGTTTTCTAATGAAAAATTACATAAGAAATGTCTATTTGCGTAAGTTTATTAGTGGTTTGGATTTTTTGACGATTTTTTCAAAATTTTATTCGAAAATTTAGGGGGGTTCTGAACATTCGATTGCGTATAAGAACGATAGGCTTTCAGTGTTTACGGATTGTGATTTTTGTACCAAATTTTGTTCGAATCGGTCCATTCGTTCGTCAGTTATCGTCTCCACAGACTCACTGACACACACACACACACACACACACACACACACACACACACACATACTTTCTCTCACACACACACACACACAGACATCACTTCAAAAATGTTTGATTCGTGATCAGGGATGCTTGAAACGTGCTCTCCCGTCGAAAACTCGAATTCGAATTTTCGACCCCGTCACAATACTTTCCTTATACATTATGTATATAAGGAAAGTAATAATTGGACAAATTAAATTTTAAGAATATATTTTAACGCAACTCATATTATTGAAAAAAATACTTTATTAAAGGTATTTTATATTAATATATCAATAACATATGAAAGAAATTTACATTAAACGAAATATTTCATATGTGAGACGAAATATTCATGTAAAAGATGAGATATTTCGTGCACTTCATTGTAAAAATAGTTTCAAAATAATGGTGTTACAGATATACACGTTAAATGAAAAACTAACAAATGATATTTGGAATAATGACTTGACTCATAACCGATAGTTTTTATATATCATAAAAAAATCTGGTGTGGGCAACACATGACTTTCCTTATATAATGAAATGAATTTACTACTTTTACAGTAAAATAAATAGGTTTTTCTTCTAGTAGATACTAATATCCTTTCCAAGATATTGACTTTTCGACAATTAGTCGTCATTTTCATTGATTATCGTTATTTTTATCCATTTGGCGAGATTTTCGTTAATTTGGCAACATTTCAAAAAGTCGCCAAGTTGGCGACATTCCGCCAATTTTGTCGCCAAAATCCCGCCAAGCGTTATGGACAAAGAAATAAGTTATATATATATATATAACTTATTAGATATTGAATTTTCGACATATATTATATAACTATTATTATATATATATATATTATATAACTTATTAGATATTGAATTTTCCACAATTAGTCGTCATTTTCATTGATTTAGCGTCATTTTTATCCATTTGGCGAGATTTTCGTTAATTTGGCAACATTTCAAAAAGTCGCCAAGTTGGCGACATTCCGCCAATTTCGTCGCCAAAATCTCGCCAAGCGTTATGAACGAAGAAATAAGTTATTCTTACAGCAGATAAATTGGCGTTCAAATGCAAAAGTATTACTCAAAGTATCTTTTTTCATGAATGGAACGAGCTAGATCCACGAGAATGATGTCACCCAATTTATCGCATGATATTATATATGAAAAGTGAACATGTTTCTCAATAGGAAATATTTTTTTCTATTTTATTTGACTTTTTGATAATTTTTTTGAAAAATGTGCAATATCTCGAGAACGGTTCATGTTAGCGTTCTAAAATTTATGTCAATCGTTTTCTAATGAAAAATTACATAAGGAATGTCTATTTACGTAACTTTATTATTGGTTTTGATTTTTTGACGATTTTTTCAAAATTTCATTCGAAAATTTAGGGGTGTTCTGAACATTCGATTGCGTATAAAAACAATAGGCTTCCAGTGTTTACAGATTGTGATTTTTGTACCAAATTTGGTTCGAATCGGTCCATTCGTTCGTCAGTTATCGTCTCCACAGACCCACTGACACACACACACACACATACTTTCACACACACACACAGACATCACTTCAAAAATGTTTGATTCGTGATCAGGGATGCTTGAAACGTGCTCTCCCGTCGAAAACTCGAATTCGAATTTTCGACCCCGTCACAATACTTTCCATATTTGAAAATTTTGATCAAGAATTTTTAAAACAAGCATTTTTTAATAAATATCCAATTTCCTTTATGATTAAAAATATTGATAATTTATACAGAAACAATTTTGCATATGGTGTAAGACTTAAGTATTTTTTGAGTTCAATTAGAGACAAAATCATCGAACCCTCCATATGACAGGACCGCACTGTGATCACAGGACCGCGGCTGGAACTACATTTCATTTGAGTCGGCAATTCAGCTGGCTTTATTTGTGGTGATATGGCTCTCGTACACATCTCTATCCAGGTCTCGTGATGATTTCAAAGTCACTCCGGAGGTTGGCTTAAGCCAGGGCTGGCGACCAGGAGTGAAAATGCCGCGGCGATTTTGACGAGCTCGTTGAACTGGGGAGTAAGGTCACAACCCCTTACCGCCATAATGTAAGCTTTTTGGCCGAGCCTTCCTTCCTTTTTACATGTTTTTTTCACTTTGTATATTTCTATTTTTCTATATATATAGTGTTTGGTACCCTCTGCTGCCTTGCGCAAAAGTTACTAAAACATCTTTATTTCCGATTTTTCAATTTCTATATATTTATATTTTATATATATATATATATAGTTTTGGGGATGCTTTAAATACTCTTTTTGGTGGAAATTGTTTTTCTACAGAAAGGACTGTGATTACTTATTCGATAAAATGCTTTATGATGACAAAAATTTAAATTTTGCCGCATTGCATTGACGCGGTTTCCGTTACAAACTCGTAGAGTACTCGTATTAGTAACTAAATACATAGCAACATTTTAAAATAACTGCTAATCCATATTTGCTTTTCACCATTTCTTGGAATTTCAATCTTCCAAACTCCCTGGTTGTTAATTTTATTTGTTTCATTCTTTAAGAATCACAGAGTTTCTTCATGGTCGACACTCGTTCCGGTCGCACCCATTCGCCGCATTAGCACGGTAATTTGCTGCATATCATCCTGCTGATAGTCACCCAGGCCTCTTCTGGGAATCCTTCTTTGCCATTTTTGGGCGGCTTGAAGGACGGCTTCAGTAGGTATCTATCTACTGTTGTCTCTGGAGAGCTGTAAAAGAATAGTAAACGTTTCTCGAGGGTGCTTTCACTTGCCGGCATTGGGTCCCGAGATCATTTTCGTCTGCTCTCAATTGCCCACAAGAGTGTTTCTGCAGTTTACGCGGGCGTTTAGAGATATGAATATTGTTATTGAATATTTGGGTTGAATAGGAAGTTTAAAATCAATAGGAAGGAAAATGTTATCGGTTTAGAACGCATGTTTTATTCATACTCATACATAATACATTCTAAATACCATATAATGTCACAAACGTATAAAACACAAACAGTATACCCGTTCTTCTATTCAATATAAATAAACTTAAAATTCGCAACCATGTGCAATTTCCCATAGAATTCTAAATGACACTGTTATTCAAAACATTCTATTATAATATTTAAATTAATGCTCCTAAAAAGAAATTTAAGAATCTCTGTTCTCTCTATACAAAGTGATCTTCACAGGCAGATCTGAAGAATAAAACATCTTGATACATTGATTTGTAAACAAATTTATATAAAATATGAAATTGAATCAATATATGCCAAAATAAGAGCGCTAAAATTGTATTAGAAATATATGTATTGTATAGTACTGTAGCTAAAATTGTATTATTATTTATATTTTCGTGAATTAAAAGTTCTACTTATATTTCCGCAGATTATACCCGTGTACTAGAAGATATACCTCTTCTACAATATATTGGTTTGAAAAATCTTTCACCAAAATAAAACAGATGACTTAGAATTTGAAAATATCAATAATCCCCATAATCTTTAAAACCAAAGGCCGTAATGAATATAATCCAATAAAAATCAGGGGAAAGGGTGCAGAATGAAAAAAACAGCTGAAAGGTTATTCCTGCTGCTTTCTGAATGGCTTTCTCTTAACCTTTTGCTTACGGGTGGGACAGCGTCCATCCTAAACGGCCTGTTTGTGTCGAAGTGTTGAGCTTATGGGAAGATATGGACACAAAATATAAGTAAGATGAGATCGTAAATTGCTTGAAATTAGCAGAAAAATCTATATAAATACAATTGAAAATCTATCTGTATGTATTTGTTTCATCATGGCTGCTGTGAATGTCATGAAATTTTGGGGGTTGCTTTGGAATAGCCCCACTTAAAATTGAGTCCATGATCATGTTTCTAGGACTAGGGATTGTCTAGATATTAGTAAAGAACACACTGTTAAACCTTCCATAGATATAGCTTTATGCAGACGATATTTTTTCCGCAAATTTATTTTTAAAAAATGATATCATGTCGCTTAGCAACGGATTTAAATTCAATATATTTATTAGCAGACGATTTTTAATAAATCTTTTCCGATTTAAATAATAAAGAAATGTATATACATTAAATTTTATCGAAACTGTATTTTTGATTGAATCATATTCATTCTGGCCTTCAGGTTTCAAGATTGCGGGGATTATTGATATTTTCAATTTATTATGTTATTTGTTTTATTTGGGCAAAGGTTTTTGAAACTCATATATATCTTCTAATTTATGAGAATATTAGTAGCACGGGTAATATCTTCCCCCCACATTTTTAGAGCTTCCATTTCGGCATATATTGAATCGATTTCTTTTTTTTTATATAAATTTGTTTATAAATGAGACCAGGATGTTTTATTTTTCAGATCTGCATGTGAATATTATTTTATATAGCGAGATCAGAGGTACTTAAACGTCTTTTTAGGAGCATTCATTTAAATAATTTAATAAAATATTTTGGATAACAATGCCATTTAGAATACTGTAAACTTTGCAAATGATTGTGAATTTTAAGTTTTTTTTGTAATGTACATTCCGTACAAAGGTCGGGCATACTGTTAGTACTTAATATTCGCTGAAGAAAGTGAAAACAAAGTAGATATATCTATATATATGGTCACAAACTGTAGTTCTGGTCTTTCCAAAATTTTGCAAATACTGTATTTAAAGGATCTTAAGTGTAGAAAACCCAGACCACTGGACTCGCCCTAAGGCATGAGCACCAACTTGAGTGGCCGGGAACGAGGATCTTAAGTGTTGCTGTTGTTACCCAGACCGTCCGACCTACCAGAAAGATGTAAGGTAACTGTTTGGACGGCCGGGAAGTGCCACCCAATTTAGACCGGAACCCAGTGGGGGAGGCATTCACAGAGACCGTACCCTCCTTCCCCTACCACCAATCTCTCGGAAGGACTTACGGACCCACATGTTTAACGTGATCGTACTCCGCGTGAACACGGCGGCAGTTTTGGCAGCGGCTGGAATCGAACCCGGGCCTACCGAGTGCAACTCCAGCGCGCTAACCAATGGGCTACCGCGCCCCAGGATCTTAAGTGTTGTTGTTGAAACCCAGACCGTCCGACCTACCAGAAAGGTGTAAGGTAACTGTTTGGACGGTCGGGAAGTGCCACCCAATTCAGACCGGAACCCAGTGGGGGAGGCATCCACAGGGACCGTACCCTCCTTCCCCTACCACCAACCTCTCGGAAGGACTTTCGGACCCACATGTTTAACGTGATCGTACTCCGCATGAACACGGCGGCAGTTTTGGCAGTGTCTGGAATCGAACCCGGGCCTACCGAGTGTAACTCCAGCGCGCTAACCAATGGGCTACCGCGCCCTAGGATCTTAAGTGTGGCTTATCTAATTAAATACGAAGAACCTTTGAGGAAACTAGACACTAAAATCATTTTAATAGGGTAAAATCAAAGACAAGGATAATATTTATGTTTCCACAAAATTAAATGAAATTTTTTTACCACGCTTTTCAGCAAGTGTCATGAGAAATGAATGGTTGATAAACGCTAGGCAAAACATACAAATATTTTTATTTGCGCTCCTAGGAATCCAAAAGATGAATAGAAGCTATTCATGCTTTTACTTTGCATTCTCCTGTTTATTTTTCAAGTAGCGTTTAGAAAAATCGCATTTTCTCCTAAATTTCCTTCTTAATGCATGTTCCTCTGCATATCACCGTAGCATCCAAATTATTAAATATTTATGAGATCAGAACAAACACCATCAATATTGGTTTCCATTACAAAGCCATTGCAAAGAATGTGCAACTCCCGAAAAGCCATCTGTGAATCTCTGGAGACCGAGTTACATGAACGAGTCTCTTCGACTCGTTCGGGAGTGGGTAAAGAAATGACTGCATCATCTCTAGCGGTTCCGCCTACCTTTGATCAGAAAGAAAATGATCGCGGCCCTGGACGGATCTCTTCAGGGGAATCGGGCTCATTTAAAATGCAAAAATCTGCTTTTCGCCGGGGGAGCGAGATGTATGCCTTACTTTTCAGTTACTGTGATTGGTGGGGCGTTGATAGAAAACGAGTAAAAAAAATATACAGGCAAAAGTTTAATATTAACAAGTGCAAAGACCAGCAAAGAGGCATAATTTGCATGAATTATTCTTATTAAAATGAGGAGCATACGAGTGCAAAAGAGGCATGTTTCGTTTAGGAGCAGCTATAAAGATGATCGTACTCACTGCAATAGGTTATTTCTAGTAATTCGACAGAAATTTACTAATAATGCACTTTTCTTGCACATTTTTTCTGTCTGGCTGTCTGATATGTGTTTTCGATTTCTTGTGTACACCATAGCAGTCACAAATATTAACCTTTTGCTTACGGGTGGGATAACGTCCACCCCAAACAAAGAACCTCCTAAAAAGACAGGTATTTGATATACCCTATCCCAAACAGTTCGACCCCCCTTTGCAGGCATTGGCGTCCAAGGACGCCAATGCCTGCAAAGGGGGAGTGTACATTGTCAAGTAAGGTATCGATCGAAAAGTTTTCAAGACCTTTAAAGTGAAGGGTAACACGGTATAGTTGGAATCATTTGGATCCTCGATATCGATTTTTCAAATTTTTCTTGTAAAATTTGAAGAATGAATTTGGTATGAAATTGCCGAGTTGAGTCCCACTTCAGTTAATTTTGTCTTAGTGTAGCGAATCAAAATATATTAATTTTTCATCAAAATTCTTTCTTAATATACAATATTCTGCTGATTTTACTATAGCGTCCAATTTATCCAATATTTATGAGATCGGACAAAATACTTAACATAAGCATCATAAAGCCATTGAAAAAATGTGCTAGTCGGAAAACTATCTATAAATCTTAATAAGAGGAACGAGTCTCTTCGACTCGTTAGGGAATGAGCAAACACCTACCTTTAGCCTTAAACAAAACTACCGCGATCGCCAACTGCAAGATTCCATTTCTTTAAGGAATTCTGTCTCATTTAAAATGTAAAAATTTGTTTTTCGCCCAAGGAGTGTACCTACTTCTTTTTCATCTGGTGGTAATAGTGGTGGTGGTGGTGGGGGGATTGGTAGAAAACCTGGCGAAAAATATTGCCGTAAAGTCTAGCATTAATGAGACGTGAGACCCCCCAGAGGGAGTATAAGTTTGTATGAGTTATTCTAAAAAAAAAGTAAGGGCGCACGAGTGTTAAGGATTTTTGAAAAGGTGATTATAAAGAAGTTCGAGGAAATGTTGTTAACTGTAGCTTACAGATTGAGATCCAGAGTACAAATTGGTAAAAGTCGTATTAGAATTAGAAATTATTGACAGTTAATGAGAATCGAAAGTCAGTTAGCTGTTTTACATTTCTCACACTATGTATTTTAGAGGTAAACTATTGTGATTGAATGAATGATTTTGATGGATTCAATTTCAACAGATTTTCCAATTTTAATACGCTGTAAGCAGAAATCGATCATTATCAAAACTCGGTTATGTATACGTTTGTAGGTATATATCTGAGAAAACAACTCATGTAATTTTGTACAATTGTGCCAGCTTGTCAACACAAGATGTCTTTTGCTTTATCTTAACTGTAAATCGGTCAAAATTGGAAGAAGTAAAATATGATATCTCACAGTCGGGCAGTGCCGCAGTAACCCTATTGGGCGCCTGGTGAGAATTAATTTCGACTGTGCCTCTTTTCCTATATGCGTATGGATGGTGGAGGCACTATGGCGCCTCCAAATCGGTACGGTACTCAGTGCGGGGGAATCGCATATGCTACCCTTTCTGCAACACTTCAGTCGAGATAGTTTAGTTAGGTACGGCACTTTTCCCCAAATAAAAAGTCTATGTCTGAGTTCTGTTCTTGACAAACTTCATATCTCTTATGTTAAAAAAATTGAAATGTGACTATTAAAATGAAGTGGCACAATTAAATTAACTAAAAATGTTTTAAAAATTGAATAGCTACGATCATGAAAATTGCGTAAGTTATCAAAAATTTAAATGCATGCATTTAAAAATAAGTTTACATCAGGTCCAAACAATCAATGCCATACATTTTGCATAGGAATGAAAGCTTAGGTTAAAAATATTTACACGCGCGTTCATGCCACGCATAAACTGCAGCAATAAAACAACAAATGTGCAAAATTATTTCTATTTTAGGTTACATCTTTCTACATTTTTTTTTTAAAGCAACGAACAGATAAATCCCATTTTCTTTAAAAAAAATATTTCTTAATATATGCTCTGTCGATTTCACCACTGCGTACAAATTATCAAATATTTATGAACAAATACTCTGAATGCAATTTTCCATTACAAAGCCTTTCGGAAGTGTGCTACTCTAGAAAAGCCATCTGTAAATCCTCAGGGAGTGAATAAGATCAACGAATCTCCTACCCGTTCGGGAATGAGCGAAGAAATCTTCTCTTGTGATTCGACTTATACCTTTAATCACAAACAAAACTCTGCCAACGACAAGGTTTCATTTCTTCGGAGAAATCTGGCTCATTTAAAATGCAAAAATGTGTTTTTCGCCCAGAGAGCAGCCCCTGCTTCTTTGCTTTTCTCTCTTCCGATGCAGCGATGGGGCGTCGACTGAAATCCGGGTGAAAAAGATGGCCGCAAAGTCTAAGCTTTAATGAGCCCTGGGACCCCCAAAGGGCGCATAAGTTTGCATGAATTATTCTTCTGAAATTGGGGGCGCACGTGAGGTTTAAGGGGCAGAATTCTTGTAAATGAGATTTTAAAGAGGATCAGCCACGTATTGCTGATAGTCTCGATCCAGATATTGCGCAGATGGTACATTCGTCAAAGATATATTAAAATTAGAAAATTTCTATACTCTTCAAAGGCGTAAATTATCCACGTAGAAAGAAGCGGTTTGACTCATATTGGAAGTGAAGATCTATGGATGTACATAATGAGCATGGAAATTATTAAATAAATCTTTAAAATAAAATAAAGACAACCCAATATGGTAAATTAAAAGGTTTTTAATATTAACACCGTTTATGGCGTATTTAAAATTATAAATCAAGACCGCTTTCGGACGTCACTACGAAAGTCCTTCATCAGTGGCAAAGTAAATTGTTGAGTGACGAACACGAGCTCTTTACGCTAATCTTTAATCGTTTACAAAACCCACCCAAAATATTGAAACTTTCGATAGGGATTCAAATGTAAAATTAAAGTCATGAAAAAGCGTGTTTTCTTAAACAAGATGTGCAGATATTGAAGAGCGCATATAACTGCTGAATTTTTTTTTTAAATATGTTTTTGATTACAGTACAGTTCCGATTATCGGAGATTCCGTGTTTTCCGAGGTTCCCTCTTTTCCAAATTTTGTGATCATTGATCTATAAATAAACCCTTTTATGTATGATTAGGTCAATTTTAATCCTATGCTGCTATGTTAAAAAAATATAAAATTTCGAATAAAATTTAAAGTTTTCGCTTGAATTTAAAAACAAATTCTATCTAGTTCTAGATTTTTTTATAATAAAGCCAGGAAGTAAAGTTTTATGAAATCCATTAATATTTGTAGTTGCTATCGTGTACACAAGAAATCGCTCACAGATATCAGACGGACGTCACCCTAATAATAGAGGAGACCTGTTCAAGAGGTCTTAAAACATATATTGGCATAAAAATCTCGAAACCGAAGATTTTCGTGAAAACGATACTACGTATGAGAAAGTAAACATTTAGTGAATCGGCAAAAACTTGGGGGCGAAAAGGGGGATGAAATATGCCCAGGAGAAAGCTGCAGTATTTCGTATACGGAGGGCCTAAATGCGATTAAGCCCGCACTGTGATACATCCAACAGCAAGATTAGCGTACACCGTGTAATCACAGCATATCCCTATACGTATTTTAAAAATGAAGCGTCACTGTCGTCGTTGATTGACATATTTCGCGTCCTTTGCGTTTCTCTGTTTTCTACGCAAAATCTATAGCATACAAAATTATAAAATTTGGTACATTTATAGAGAAATACAGTAGTATGGAAACAAGCTGAAATAAACCGTTTAATGTCAAAGACAGAATATTTGAGTTGCGAAATCGCGTTTTGGACAAACTAACAACAGCAAGATCGACCACGAAATGTTGCAAGCATGTACTTACATAGTTGACTTTTTGTAAGACAGAGCCTTTTTTTTTAAATACCAAGTACTTTGAGTTATTCTACTTTTCATGCACTTCTGAAGTGACATTTTTTTCTGTATAGGTGAGACCCTAGAATTTCTCTGTTTCATACCGCAAAAACTACAGCATTCGAAAATATGAAATTTTTGTACATTTGTACAGAAAAGGTAGAGTAATACGCTGAAATAAGCCGTTTTTTTTATTGTAGACTTTAGTTTGACTTGAAACAGCTTGTGCCAGAGAGTAGAAGTCTCCATGAGCGCCCGCAGAAAGTTTTCTAGACGGGCGTAAAACATTCCATCAGTGGCGTTATAATAAATCTAAAAAAATATAAAAATAAGTAAGAACATATAATTTCAATCATCGGTTAAAACATATGAAAGAAATATTTTTATACATAAAATAAAAAAAAAAAAATTAATGTGCATTATATTAATAATTTAATAATAGGAATAACACTTGCAGCATACCCGTTCTTTGTACGGAGTATATAATATAAAGAAACTTAAAACTTCACAATCATATGCAAATTCCTATAGTATACTAAATGATATTGTTAATCGATATATTCTATTAAAATACTTAATTTAATGCTCCTGTAAAGAAGTTTAAGAATATCTGTTCTCGCTATACAAAATTATCTTCACGGAAGATCTGAAGAATAATACTACCTGGCCCCGTTTGTAAACAGATTTACAAAAAATATGACATTGAATCAATATATGCAAAATCATTAAAATTGTACGGGACCCGTACTACTTATATTCGTGAATATTAGAAGATATACCCTGAATTGGTAGATTACACGTATAAATTGAAAACATCAATAAACCCGTTATCTTTAAACCTGAAAGCAGTAATTGATTCCAATATATACCAAAATGAAAGCGCTAAAATTGTATGGGAAGATATATATACCCGGACTAGTTATATTGTCGTGTATTAGAAAATATACCCGTGTGTTAGTAGAAGATTACCCGTATTACAATATGAGTCTCAAAAATCTTTGAAAAAATAAAACAGATGACGTAATAAATTGAAAATATCAATAATCTAAATAATATTTAGATCAGAAGGCCGTAATTGATTCCAAAATATGTCAAAATATATGCCAATATACATGTACTACTGATATTCTCGTAAATTAGTATACCCGTGCATATACCCGTGCATTTGTAGAAGGTTACCCGTACTACGTACAATATATGAGTTTCGACAATTTTTGCCAAAATAAAACAGCAGCGTAATAACTTGAAAATATCAATCATAATAATGTTTAAACCTAAAGACCGTAATTGATATTATCTAGTCAAAAATACAATATCAATGACATTTATTTTATATACATATCTTTATTATTTAAATCTGAAAATATTTAATAAAAATCGTCTGCAGCATACACACCTTGGATTTAAATCCGTTGCAAAACGACATGATATCACTTTCTTGAAATAAATTGGTGGAAAAAAATATCGTCTGAATAATGCTATCTCTATGGAAGGTTTAACGACATTTTCGTCGATTTAGCGACATTTTAAAAAATCGCCAAATTAATCGCCAAGTGGGACTGTAGAACTGATAGTCTCACTTGGCGACAAATTGAGGAAACATCATCACAATACTATCCCCTAACAAAACACAATTAATTTCATTTATTTAGAGCAATTTTATCAATTTCAAGATATTTTTATGGATTTACAAACATTTTTATCAGTTTGATGACATTTTTTAAAATTTTCTAAATGTGTTACTAAGTAGGACGGTTGGACTAACAGAGAAATGCTACCGAAACATCATTTCAGTATTCTCTTCTAACAAAACAAAAATAATTTCATTGATTTAGCGTCGTTCAATTTGGCGACATTTCCGCTAATTTGGCAATGTTTAAGAAAAGGTGCCAAGTTAGCCATATACTAAATTCGTAGATCTAAATTTTCAGATATGAAGAATTAAACATCCTGATCCCGTTTGTATATACTAAATAAAAATACTAAAATTGTATTAGAAGATACACCCGTTCTACTCTTATTCTGTTTCAACAATCGGCTAAATGAGTTTATTGGCTAAACACAATGAGTTTATTGACTGAATACAATATATAAGTTTGAAAACTCTTTGCCAAAATAAATGAATGTAATGTATTTAGTCTGTAATTAATATAATTAAAAGAAAATTCAAACCGTTCATTTATAAGATATATTTTTATATCCATTTATTTATTATTCGAATCGAAAAAATATTATTAAGAATTAATAAACACATTTGATTTGTTGCTGGGTGACATGACATAAGAAGGAATCTTTCTCATAAAATGCTGATAATCCAATAACCATTTTGATTTCTTAATACTGTTGAATAAAAGCTTGTGGAAAATAAACCATGGTGATAGATTTTCCATTTAAATTCATGTTTCAAACCTGCAATTTTCAACAGTGACTAATAAGTGAAATAAACTCCAACGAAACTCTGAGATATAATTTTTTTAAATTGCGGAATAAATATCGTCTGCATAATGTTATCTCTTTGGAAGATTTAATTGTTCGTTTTTAATTAATATCTCAACAACCCTTTATCTTAGAAACTTGAAACATGGACTCAATTTAAAGCGGGCTATTTCAAGGCTACCCACCAAATTATATCAAATTCGAATTAGCCGCTCTTCCGTGATGATGGGATAAACAGACAGCCAGATTTTCAATTTTATTTATATAGATTAGTTAAAAATATCCCCTTTCTCTACCCTTCTTTTCCAAATCTTAAAACTTTCACAGTTTCAAAAAGCTAGGATTAGAAGTTGAGTATTTGCCACGGTATATGCAAATTTTATGGCAGTGAGGGCGAGATGCAGACATGAGGCTGCCATTAGCTAGTTCAGGATTTTCTTTTACTTTTATTCCTGCGCAGTATGTCAATAAGATTTGAAGTGGAACTCGATGTTTGGAGAGAACTTAATACCCAAAATTGGGAGCGCCAATTAATATCTGTATCAGCTGTTGCGCCGTCTAGTACCAACCAAAATCGTTACGATCCTGATTGGCTAGGAATCAATCTAATGGTGCAACTTTAGGTGATGTAAACTTTTAGCAAAAGGCTTATGCTACAGTACGCAATTCTCAAGATGTAATTCCTTCAGTCATTATTCACAAGCGGTCAACAGCCGATTAAGTAAAAAAAAATTGCACATTCTTCCATCATTGAGCCAGAAAGTTTTGTGCCGGATTCCCCTTACCCTATGAAGATGACTTATGATAGTGGTACAGAATGCTTGACCTATACAGCAGAATTAACAAAAAACTTTGCATGCAAACCAATTTAACATTGCTACTAGGAGCAGATTTGAATCTTGGTTGGCCCAGAAGCACTTCAGTTTCGGTAGGCCCCCTCGCAATTAGAATATACTACGAAATGAATTAGGGTACAATTTCACCGAATTTACACATACTAGAATTGGGGGCGCGGTAGCCCATTGGTTAGCGCGCTGGAGTTGCACTCGGTTGGCCCGGGTTCGATTCCAGCCGCTGCCAAAACTGCCGCCGTGTTCATGCGGAGTACGATCACGTTAAACATGTGGGTCCGAAAGTCCTTCCGAGAGGTTGGTGGTAGGGGAAGGAGGGTAAGGTCCCTGTGGATGCCTCCCCCACTGGGTTCCGGTCTAAATTGGGTGGCACTTCCCGACCGTCCAAACTGTTACCTTACACCTTTCTGGTAGGTCGGACGGTCTGGGTGTCAACAACAACAACAACATACTAGAATTGACCGAATGAATTTATATAAAGAATTCACCGAATTTACACACACGTAATTGGAACTGACAAGTAATCCATACACTAGTATTATATTATAGCCTGTCAAAGACAGGAAAACTAACACTTCCAAAAAATTAAGCTGCAACTTCTTTTAGCAAATTTTATTTTGTTTTGCAACGTATGGTGTTTTGGGTTGAAAATTGTTATTTCAATTGCAAATGACCCTTATTCGGCTTTGCCCGTTGGTCGAGTTTCAGTGTTTTATGTCACCAGTGAAGGCTTTGGGAGGGTTATGACAGACTTAAGTTTCTCTTTCATTTTTTTTTCCTCCAGACAATATCGAAAATTTTGTGGTCGGTGCAGTGATTCAGCATTTTAATATACTGGGCTATTTGAGGACATGGAAAGATATTAAAATACTCCATAATCTTCTTCCGACTACGTTGAATTCTGCCCGATGGTCGATATTATAAATGCGTAAATATGCAACCTTCTAGGTTACAAGGGGGTTGTCTGAAATGCTTCTAAAAAAGATCCCATTTCCCGGAGGGTAAATCAAAAACCCGGCTTCGAAAATTTCTGTCCGATTGCCTGTTTGCAAAGTTTTAGCATTTTAGACCCAAAAGCGTGCTTCTGGAGGATCTGAAAAGACTCTTTGAATCCTCAGTGTGATAAATTGAAAACAGACGTAGTTGATGCTATATGTGAGCGGTGTGCCTTGTAGGTCACCTGGGGCTTCTTGGAGGTCTGGAAAGACAAAAAACATATTAAGCGCGTTAGATAATTATAAATATGTGATAGAAAGATACATACATATAGAAACAGCACGATAGCTACAGAATGCCTTTTTTATCTACACTTGACATCTGAAAAGTATTTAATAAATTCTTCAAACTGTATCATCTTCATAGCATGCTCTGCATCAAATAGAGGACTTGGACGTTCATGGATCCTCGTGTCTCAAAAAATTCTTTATTAGTACTAATTTGATGAATGATCTCTCATGAATAACTAGTAATCATCATTCTTAAATATATTCATTAACACTTAAGTATCATCAAGCCCTTCATTGTCAAGTAAAATTGTTAAGATGGAGTAAAACATGATTGGTAAAGGCTGTAAACTGGAGAATATCCTCTATGGTTCTACAGTAATCATTTATTATATCTTTGTATTAAGGGTGGTCTGTTTGGCTTACCGATTACCCCTCTTTTGCGTCTTATAAATCCGGCGCTGGTTTCCATAATTCTGATAAAAATAATATTTGTCTTTGCCCGCTCTCTTGAAAAATGATCGCATTTAAATATAAAATGGCCTAATAACTGAGAGTGCTCATGCTGGTTACCGAATGTCACTGTTAACTCTCAGTAATGGAATAATGAAGAGTCTTACTTGTAATGAAGGTACCAGAATCCGTGGATTGGTTTGGATCACTTCAGCTATTTGGAGCACAAAATTGCCCATACTCGTAGTGGTAGCAAGAATACTAGTTGTGGACTGAACTGCAATTTTACCAGCATCCGTGGATTAAACTTGCTGTAGACTGCAATTTTACCAGCATCCGTGAATTGGTTTCGATCTTTTAACTATTTGCAGCACGGAATTGCCCATACTTGCTATGGCAACAAGAAAACAACTTGCTGTGGACTGCAATTTTACAATCCTCTAGTCTATAAAGACAAATTAAGCCAAACAGCCGACATCAAATTAAAAGAAAATATTGAGCTCAGGCTACATAAGGCTGTGATAGCCAAGTTCATTATTAGTTCTATGGATATGAAATAATAAATATTTAGGAAACTGAGAAAGAGTGATATAGAATTAGAGAAAATCAGGAGAAATTAAATTTCATTATCAAAGACGTCGGTCAAATTTGTTACATTTTCAAAGGGATATTGTCCCCTACCAATAATAAAATGAATTTACTTTCTTCTCCCTTAATGATCCTATTGAAAAGTTCAATAATTGCGAATTTTATGAAATTCCTTGTCAATATAACAAACATACAAACGTACATTTGTCAAACTAAATGTGAAATAAATTATCGCTTAAAATATTATGAAAATCGTGTCAAAACCCAAGAAATTAATAAATTTTTAATCACCTAATCGTTTCTGGATGACGTAAATAAGGGGCTCGATTTTTTCCTCTGCCTCTATTATTCAAAAGTGATCTTCAATTTTCGATTAGAATTTTTTAGTTTTTCATATCAATTTAAGTTTTTCATATCAATTTAAGTTTTTCATATCAATTTGAGTTTTCATATCAATAAAAACTGATAATTATATCTTTTTTGATCAATAAAAATTGATTATTAGATCTTTGAAAATATATCAATTGATAATTCACATATTTTCATATCTGTAAAATTTGAAGTTTTTCATATCAAGACGTTTTTCATAATAATAATTTGAATGTAGTATGGAACCAGGATTATATGGTTAATGATTTCAGTTATTTGGTGATTTGTGAATGCAGCAATATTTCTTTGAGGTATTGCATGATCAAGTTTAATTTTTGTTTTTCTGTTTTACTTTTCTGCTTTGCACGTCGGGTTCTTGTACGATACATTTTATGTATTTTTTATTGCTTGCTTTACAATTTCGTTTTCCTTTCTTTTCTATTTTTTTATTTTAGTTTAACTCCCTTTCCGTACACTATGTGGCTCTAACATATAGGGTTCTGTCATTTAGCCTTTTTCTATTTGAACGGCATAGTCTAGCGCTTATTTGAACGTTCAGGTTTAGGCTTAAATGCACTGAAGGAGGACATCCAAAACATTCCGAAATGTACGTCTGCTTCACTTTATTAGCGTAACATTTTATGTTGTGATCTAGTTCGGTACAAACTACAAATGCCCTAAATATGAAGTAGATACGATCATAGGAATTACATTTGTTTTCTTAGATTTAATGAAAAGATGTGTAATAAAGTTTTAATCAGGTAGAACAATAAATGTTGTAAAATATGCATAGAAAAATGTTCGAGACAAACATATTTGCACGCGATTTTGCGACTCAAACAAACTACTCCGAAACAATTACTACGCAAACAGATGCACAATTCTTAATTTATATCTTTTTACATATATATTTTAAAATAGCGAATAGAAAAATATAATTTTCTTTAACATTCCTTTTTAACATATGCTCCTCTGATTTCACTGCTGCATTCAAATTATCAAATATTTATAAGATCAGAGCAAACACTCTCAATAGAGGTAGGTTTTCATCACAAAGCCCTTCTGAAGAAAGTGTTACTCCAGAAAAGCCACCGGGTGAATCCTTAGGGAGCGTAGAGGATGAACGGATCTTTGAAATTCGTTCGGGAACGAGCAAAGAAAAGCATCATCGTCTCCGGTGATTCCGCCTACCTTTAATCACAAACAAAACTATCGCGACCGCCAACGCAAAGATTTTCCTTTCTTCTGGGAAATCTGGCTCATTTAAAATGCAAAAATTTGTTTTTCGCCGGGGGAGCGCGCCGGTCTTCTTTACTTTTCTCTCTTCTGGTGGCAACGTGGGACTTCGATAGAAAACCCAGCCAAAAATAGGGCTATAAAGGTTTTTGAATGAATGAGCCCTAGGATTCAGTAGAGAGGGCACAAGTGTGCAAGAATTATTCTTATGAAAATAAGAGTCAAGATTCTTGTAGAAGAGATTATGAAGAGGGTCAGCCATGTATTGTTGACAGTTACTGACTGATATGATGTTCTCGATCTGATGAATTGAAACTATATTATTACAGAGAAATCGTAAAGATCGCAATGTCCATATAAATATAGAGCAATCTATAATATGCACTGAACTGACTGACTGATTTTGGGGGTGGTGTATCAAAGTTATTGTTGCAGCCCTTGGCACTATTCTTGCTCATTGGCGCTTTTGTAAGCGCATCGGCGCATTGCGAATGCGGCAACTTAGCTGAACCGTATGCAACGTGGAACACGGTAGTTCCTATCACAGACTAATATTATATAGGCCTGCCACTCTCGGTAGTTTCGTTTTCGCAGCGGCCATTAGAGATAGACCAAAACGAGGGTTGGCGCGCTCTTGGAAATGGTCTGGTTTGATCTGAGCGCTTGGCGATGGTCTGGTTTGGGTCCAAGACGATTTTCAATGTTACAACCCTATTCCGCTCGACGAAAACTTAGAACCACAGACTAGCGTGGTTTGAGTAACGTGAAAAAGGATTATTTGTTAAGTGTTTAGATCATTTCATAGAAATGGATTGTCAAAAGAAAACTGGTTGCGTTACAGGGTATGTAATTTATTTTTATTAAAATTGAAATAATTTTAGTTATCACCATCCTATATACGTGTTCATTATAAGTATACACGTGTTCATAAGTATACACGTGTTCATATAAGTATACATGTGTTCATCATACGAAATTGGTGCTGTGTTAGTACTGCCGATTAGACTAAATTCTAAGAGGTAGTGGTATAATTAGTTAAAAAATATTTTCCGTATTTTTATAAAATGCGAAATAATTGATATTTGGATAGCTTTTTCTTAGTTGAATGTGATATTGTATGTGTATATATTTATGCAAAATTTTTATTAAGTGCCTTATGGTGGAAAATTCACCCCACCCTCGGGTAATTAATGATTGAGTTCCATAACTTCGATAGTGCATTTATGTAAATTTGATATTTACTATATGAATATTTTTATATTTAAAAAAAGTCTATTATCAGTATCCCAGAACAAATTAAGGATCAAGTAATTTAACGATCAACACGCTAGTATACCTTTTAGACTGAAAATATTATATAATATTTCAGTCTTTTGAGTATGTTAGCTTGTAATTTTTTGTGCATTATGTTTTATAGTGAGACAATGCAATGCTTCTATTTTTAATCAATTTTATGTTATTTGAATTAAATATATAACTATGTTTATTTAAATTTACTTACATTAATCTGCAACATAAATATGTTAGTTTATTTTTAAATCCTGATAATTTCTATAGTTTCAAAAATTATAAAAGTACAGTCCTCAACATTTTGTTCCCCTCCCGTTTAGAAAAAAAATCGTCAAGCGAGCGATAAAGCGCCAAATCTGGCAGACGTATTTTGTTTACATCGTAGTTCAGTTGGTCCAACTCACGAGCTCTAGTGTCTATGAGATATCCCATGTTAAAAAATTTTCCATAGGGCCCTACGGGAGTGAACCTTCTGAATATAGTATTCTGTGGTTCCTATCTTCTCACACTGGAAGAGCTAGCTCATCTTCCTACAGATCTCATGTATGTTATTTCTAAGTAATGTTGATTCAACCATGGAATAAAATAAATGTTTACAGTCCACACATAGATATCTGTGTAAATTTCTCAGCGGTTCATTCCAGCTATGACCTAGCAATTATTGAGCACTCCCACTGTAGCAGGAATTTTGGTTTTGGTATCATTAGATTTGCTTCAGTTTCGAGACTAAGGGAAAATAAGATAAAAAATTAAAAATTGAGTTAGGGGGTGATAATGCGAAGAGATAACCAAAACACTCAAAAGAACTTTTCAAAATAATCAAGCACTTCCACTCGAGCCAAAATTTTGATTTTGTTCTCCTTCAATCCGCTTTAGCTTCGAAACCAAGTGAAAATATAAAAATTTTAAAATCTGAATTAGTAGCGACTGCGAAGAGATAACCCAAATACCCAAAACTATTTTTTAAAATAATCGAGCACTTTCACTCGAGCCAAAATTCCGGTTTTAGTTTCATTTGGCCTCATCTGTCTCTGATTCCAAATCGACGAAAATATCAAAAATTTTGAAAATTTGAATTAGGTGGGATGATACAAAGGGATTTAACAAAAAAAAATCTTTCACCACTTTGCCACTCAAAAGTATTAAATACATTATTCGATATCGTTTTTACTGCAAACAATTAAATCTAGGAAAAGAAATAACTTTCTAAATAGTATATAATATAATTTTTCTAATTGTTAAAAATCACTTTAAAATAATTAAATATTTTTGTGGCGTCGAAATTATATTCAAGACATTAACGAGCCAGAAATAATAAAGAACAATTTTACACTATTTTGCTATGGGGCCAACGGCCGTACCGTGCTGAAAACACCGGTTCTCGTTAGATCACCGAAGTCAAGCAGCATCGGGCGCGGTTAGTACTTGGTGGGTGACCACCTCGGAACACCGCGTGCTGTTGGCCATCTCGGGTGCGGTATCCCCGTGGTTTGCGCGCTAGATTTGCACGCTACCACAAATGCCGCCGTGTTCATGCGGAGTACGATCACGTTAAACATGTGGGTCCGTAAGTCCTTCCGAGAGGTTGGTGGTAGGGGAAGGAGGGTACGGTCCCTGTGGATGCCTCCCCCACTGGGTTCCGGTCTAAATTGGGTGGCACTTCCCGGCCGTCCATACAGTTACCTTACACCTTTCTGGTAGGTCGGACGGTCTGGGTCTCAACAACAACAACACTATTTTGCTGTCAACCAAAAAATTAAACAATTAAATCATTTTACCGAGCGTGGCAATGAGACTCGTCTATTTTCCCATTTAACATGTTAATGGAATTTATAAAATGAGTGACATTTTTATGCTTAAATCTGAAAGGTTTTTTGATATGCAGAAAAGTTATCAACATACCATCATTTTAACAGGTGGTTTTAGTTTTTAATTTGTCTTCCTTTGCACATAGTGGTTTCACATTTATGCAAGTCTTTTTGCCTTCCTTATATTGTACACTAAATGATTCAATCTTTGTATAGAGCATTTCCCCTTTTTCTTATTCACAGCTAAGGCTAAAAGTCTTTTCCCCTTTATTTTGCACAGTTAAGGCTAAGTTAAGTCCTTGGGCTAAGTTAAGTCTTTCTCTCTTTTCTTTGCACAGTTACGACTCAGTTAGGTCTTTCCCCCTTTTCTTTGCACAAAGTATTTTTTTCTTTATCTTTTACATAAAGTATTTATAGGACTTGTCTGCAAAGAAAGTCCTGCATTGACTACATCGTGTTTTCTGATTAAATGTTGAATCATCTTCCGATCCTTCAAAATTAAATTTGTAAAACCCTGAATGAAACGGATTGGGTACTTATGCGTCAAAATATTCCGTTAACTGCTTTCACAGTTAAGCAGTACGCCGATAGCAATCTTAACAGAGCCATCGGTCATTTCATAAGTACTACTGACATGTTTACTTTTCTGCACAACCGCAATATAGAAAAAAATATAAATTTATTATCAAATAATAGGTAAATAAATTAGTAGGGCAATCGAATTTTAAATTGTTCTATGACAGATGAGACGCTGATTTCGTCAGACGAAAACGGCCTTGTCTATTTATTCTGTCGCCTGGACAGCCATCCAGCAAAAGAACTCAGAACTGTAGTAATGATTCTTTATTATGAGCGATCGGAGGGAGCTACTATATATTGTGTTTTTTAATCACGGTTTAATAGTTACTGACTGCTGACGTCGAGATGAAAGACAGATGTACTGGAACCGTAGCATCTGAAATTCGATTCGAAATATATATTGATTGTACTGTATTTTGTAAAAACTAAGGAGAAAGATAGCTTAATTTGACAGGACATGGAGGGACATGAAACTTCTACAGCATCTTTTTCCTAGTTTTTTTTTATGTCAGACAATTTTGACAGATGTGGTACGATTTTCTGCTATATCAGTCATTTGATGAGAAAGGTAAAATTTTCAAGGACGTTGCCAGAGCGGGATTGCCAAATATGTACACAGAGCACCAATTTAGGGCATCAACAAAGAAAGGATGCCAATAAAATTATTGAAAAGTCTGATTTGGCCGACGCAGGGTTTTTCTTCATATTAAAAAAAATCATGATCATAGGAGAAAAGCTAACACAAATAAAAGCTTTCTTAATATCCGATTTTATTGAAAACAAAAAGGTTTATTGCCAAAATAAGTAAAAGCAAAAAACGCAGTTTTCCAAAGTGCACCCTTTCATAATTTATATGCAACTTATATGTGCGAAAAATGCATTTATTAAAATGCATGTAACTTAAATGCATGAAAGGGAACAACATACCAAATTTGAAACCGTCCGAGTAGCTCATCGATGGGGCGTTGGATAGCCAGTAAGAAGATCCGTGGTTCGATTCCCGGTTGAAAAAGTAAAGTTCTTCATAATGGCGCCCGAAAGAATCAACACTGTAGGTTAGTGCAAGAGTGACCTTCGTACGACCAGCACGGATTAAGGGGACTCTGGTATATTGAATGCCAACTCCCAAATGTGTAGATCAAAGGTCGCTCAAGAAGCCAGCCTGAAAATAGCAGCAGGAGGATAATGTGCGGTAAAAAGAGCAGGATGTGATCAGTCAGATTGTCAGTTTGGAGAATGCAGAGTGCACGTCAATGATAAGAGCTTGCAATTCCGTCCCAGTAGCTTGATGGTAGAGCGTCGGCTGGCCAGTATGAAGATCCGCAGTTCCATTCCCGGTTTGGGCAGCAATGTACTTTACAAGTTCCCCCAAAACAAGTACTTCCTGTGGCGAACCCAGGACGGGCTAGAATGGTAAGGTTCAAAATGTAAAATATACCATGAAAGAGAGCGATATGCCAAATATAATCTTTCTAGATACAACGAATCTCGAATTATTCTCGGAAGACGAATATATTCCTATGGCAATCTCAGAGGGGCAAGCCCGATTAGATTAAAAATTCTGAGAATTAAAACATACCTCATAAGACAGCTTGAAAGTTCATTCCAAAAATGAATTTTCAAGCTGTTCAGGCTCTCGAGTTATTCGCCAAAAACGACATTCGCTAGCATTTAAATAATATCCCGTGAAATAAAAGACTAGAGCCCAATTCTTGGACTTCAGATTACAGGTATCTTTTTCTCGTGAATGGAACGAACTAGATCCACGAGAATGATGTTAACGAATGTATCGTATAATATTGCATATGGAAAGTGAATCTATTTCACGATAGTCAATACTTTTATAATTGTAATTTTTTTAAAAAATATTTATTTGAAAAAGATGCAAAATCTGGAGAATTTAGGTTAGAGTTTTAAAGTTTGGAGCATTCGTTTTCTAATGAAAAATGACGCATGGCATGATTATTTATTTAACAATATTGAAAATCGTGATTTTTAAATATATTTTTCAAGAATTCATTTGAATATTAAGGGGGGGGGGATCATTCAAACATTCTATCGTATTTAAAATGAACATGGTTCTAATATTCGCCGATCGTAATAATCTTGCAAAATCGCGTTTGAATATTCTAATTGTTCGTGAGATATCACATGCCCAGAAAAAGGCATACACACCCATATCTACACACTAACACATATACACACATAAACAAATCCAAGCATCGCCTTAAAATCGTTCGATTCCACTTTAGGCGTGCTCTTACTTTGGATACTCGTATTCGAATTTTCACTTTTTCGAATTCATTATTTTCATCCAAATTATTTTTATACTGTTTCGTCTAAAGCTGCTTTTGTTGCTTATTTTATTAGACGTATACCCTTAACGTTGCTATACGCTTAAATGTTTAACCATTGCAATTTTTTCTAAGACTAATTACTCTAGAACTAATCGTTCTCGTGATATTTTAGTTTTCTTTGCGTTTTTTGCTACATTGCCTTTGAAAATCCATCTAGTCACCCAATGAGAACGAAAATCGAATTAAAAGTGTAAATGCATTGTAATTTCGAATATTTATCCATGTTATTAAATGCAATAAACATAATTTATAGAATTACGAAAGAGTTAAACTTAATTTAAAGAATTGTGAAAGCGTTAAACTCAGTTTAAAGAATTGCGAAAGAGTTAAACTTAATTTAAAGGATTGCAAGAGTTAAAATCAATTTAAAGAATTGCGAAAGAGTTAATTTAAAGAATTGCGAAAGAGCGAGAAAATAAATTTAAATCTGTATGGGAAGTCGGTGCTGTCCACATCAAATTCTCATTTCATTTTGTCTATCGTTAGTTAAGTAACAAAGAAACGTAATTCCTGGTGGTTTTGTTTTTAATTTTATCAAGAACAAAATGATTAAACCTAGATGCTGCAATTGGAAAAACCAATTTTATATCTTATACATTTCAGTTTAATTAGAAATACATAAATGTGATTCTATTTTTACGTGTTAAATCTTATTCTTATGTGAGTGTAGGTACTTCATGTACTAAACATATGAGAATGTACACTTTAAAAATAAAGACAATCAAAAAATTGGCCATAATTAAAAGTTTTTTATTAAAATCTCCTTTTTACGACTTACTAAAATCACACGGCCATAGTGCTTTCGGGCATTATTACGCCCTTCATTAGTGGCGAAGTGAAAATAAGCAGCTGTGTGATTTTAGTAAGTCGTAAAAAGGACATTTAAAAAAAATACTTTTAATTATGGCCAATTTTTTGATTGTCTTTATTTTTAAAGTATTAATTATTGTGACGTGTTTCCATACTATTTTATTATATATATATATATATATATATATATATATATATATATACATACATACATACAGAGTGTCCCAAAAAGATTGAAACGCGCTTTAATTCTTTACATGTTGGAGATAAGTGGACAATGTAAACTGCAAAAATGTTGAAAGTAAGCTAGGAAATAAGACGTTAATGAAATAGTCCTCCCATTAATTTAAAAAGTGACACTTTTTACATTTTTATACGATCCCTTTAGACACATTGGGTCAATCAGAAAATTTTTATTTTTAATGCAACAAGATCATTAAAAAAACCTCATATCTGTATCTTTAAAATCAACTGAATTATGGTAAAGGAAAAAATCTGACTTATGCCACTTTTCCGTACCATGTGAAAGGCTGTTTCATCAGTGAAAATAGGGATCATAAAAAAATTGACGATGGAAATTGTTTAGATAAAAAATACGTTAATGTGTCAAAATTTTTTATCACAAATGCATCTAAATAAATCATTACACAGGCGGAGATCATATAAAGCAGTGGTACTCACTACGCGGTTGGGTATCCTATGCATTAGCATCCAGTTTTATCTTTTTTGTGATATGTCACAAATTTACATTTCTAATTTGATATTGGGTCCTCATTCATAATGTTGAATTTTCAATTAAATATAACTCGCTCAATTTTAAAGATACAAATATGCCGTTTTTTTTCAATGATCTTGTTGCATTAAAAATAAAAATTGACCCAATTTGTCTAAGGGGGGGTCGTATAAAAATTTAAAAAGTGTAACTTTTTGAAAATTAACGGGAGAACTATTTCATTAACGTATGTTACATGGTAAATATGTAACATTGTACGTTTCGGATGGATCGCAACCTATAAAGATGGTCCCTGTATTACTTTTACAATAAATATATGTTTTCCCAGAATGACACTTGCAATGGAAGTGAGAACAGCGCTTTTTCAACTTGGTTAACGGAGAAGTCTCAATTACTGAGGGGTTCACAGTGGGTTCACTTCAGTGAAACCTTGGAAAGAGGCGACCTCTTGACCGCCACTGGTCACACGTGCGCCCAAGGTCGTGAGAGCTTTCGGTCAGCTGACACATATTAATTCTTGGGTGCTAACCAAACCTCCGAGATGACAGCACCCAATAACAGATATGTAACCCTATGCCGTTCAATGAAAATACCAGGGGCTACAGTGTCAGGCCAATTACAACCAGGGGCGTAGTTTTGTAGGAGGCAACAATTTTCAGATGTTCGAGAGAGAGTCAGATTTTGAGAAAAGTCACGACACTTGATTTTCTGATATTGGAGAGAGAAGTGTCCTAAAAACAACGGCAGAGATTATGGGCACCCGACGCCTCCTGACCCGATGACGGGCCACACGACGAAGTATCGAGGTACGCCATGCGTGTCTTTTACAAACATTTTTGTAGCCAGATTCTATCTCTCTCTCGACATTTTATTATCCTTCATATTTGAGATAATTGTTCCTTTTGTAAATTATTATATTTTAAGGCAGTATATGTTTGGATACGAATTAACTTTAATCTTACTGAAATTTAATCGTGAAGGGATTTAATTATACGTTTTAAATATGTGTAAATTTGAGAGACGTTCTTTTGGAGTGGAACAAATATTATTGCAATGAGATTTGATGTAAATACCACTAAGGTTGTGTTAATTAGAATAACTTTGCGGAGATGGTATTGAGAATAATCATGTTTAAGTTAGAATGTCAATGGAATATTTTCTTATTATTTTAATCATGTGTAAACAAATTTGTTATTGTTTTATATTATATTTGCTGTCCTCATTGTCCACTTATATTTTAGAATTAATGTATATGTGTTTATGTCCGACACGGCCAATGTCGAAGTTGACTTTAATGGGGAAAATTAATAATACTTGCGTCCTGACCAGATGTGTGGTGAATACTCACGCATCAAACGTAGTATCAACATTTTAGCAATTTACATTGCCCACTTATCTCCAACAGGTAAAGAATTAAATCGCGTTTCAATCTTTTTGGGATACCCTGTATATATGAGAATGTACTTCACATACTAATTTTATTATTAAAGTGATAAACTACAACTTTCTTGCACATCTTAAAATGTTACTACTAGATGAAGCATTTAATCAAGTCTCTATCACAAAGCATAAAATCCATATTTAAGCATATGTAATAACTCGCGAGCAAAGAGGAACATAGCAGAAAGGTCAGAGTTCTGCAACGTTAACCTGTAGTTAACCTACGAGTTTTATGGTAATTCCAGTCTCATATATGCAAAGATCCTCCGTATGTTTACAAAAGTGTTTAAAGTCGATGCCATGCCTCTGTAGATCACTTCACACACACACACACACACACAAAAAACTCTGCAGATTTCAGTCATAAAATGTGCACGACCGACATCTTTAGCAGCATATCCCCCCTCGAAAGAAGCAGAGAATAAAGCAGAAAACACGGAAAACCACACCGTGACTCATTTAGGCAGATAAATTCAAAGAGATATAAATATGCATGACTGTGGTATTCTTCCTCTCCTAATGTATTCTAACAAAGGCGAATTCCAGGAACCTCTTTTGATTTTTAAAAAATCGTTTGTACTTCTTTTCCTCCCAGGGTGCTGGCAACACTTTGGAAAAGAGGCTCTTAAACAAGCCGCGAAATAATTTACCAATTACCGCTGTCACGAAGGATGACTTGGGGTTCTTTCAACCCCAACACTCCGAGGATTGTGGTCAACAGCAATTGCTGGCTCTGTGTGGTGCTTTCTTTCTCGGTGGTAAGTGTTTTGTGTCCTTAATGGTGGTCGATTTTCGTGACCCATCAACGAGTGTCCTCTTCCAGAAGGGAAATTTCTCTCGAAACGGCCACCTGCGGATGACCTTTCCACAATGGTTGCCCACAGTTCTCCCAGAGTGAAGTGCTTCAATAACAGCGTGGAAATATGAAATTACGTAGATTTGTCCTGGCGCACAAAGGACGGGGTCGAGCGTTACAGGTGTCAAGAGTTACTGTAATAAATTACGACAAAAACCCTTTGCACACTTGATACGCTGAGGTGAATACAAAAGCCTTTTTGCTGTTGGTATAATAGAAAATCCGCATGCGAAAGGCCAAAGACTTTCTTTATGTCAAGTTTCTGACATTTTCGCTGAACCTTAAATGCAGTGCCGATGCAAAAGTAACAATTTGTGTTTATACACGTCCTTATATCAGTAGTTTATTGCTCTTAAAATTTAATTGACATCATAAAAAATAGTGAGTAACTCTATTACTCGCTGTAGATTGATGTCAAACATAACTCCTTTCGCATAATTCGAATGAGAAAAATGTTAATGTGTGTTGTATGTGGCGACGGTACAAGGGAACTATTGGAAAGTTTCGATACATTTTAGTTTTTTTTAATTTTATTTTTATTTACGTGTTTATTTATTTACTTATTGAAAAAAAATTCAGTTTTGAAAAATTAATTGGCTGATGTTTATTTCGTTTGAATCGAACCACGAAAGACGAAGTCATCGACAATGAAACGTTTGTCGTTTATTCCGAGCGTGCGGTTAGCACAAGCAATTAGCGGATGCAGCGCAGATGTCGATGCACAGAAGTCGCAGGCCTAAAATTTAAATTTTATCCATTTTTTAAACCAGTGTTGTTAATAATAAAGCTTAGAGGGGGTAGGGGATGGAAAGTTCAGTTGGTTGAGTCATTTTGGAGAAAAATCAGTTACGAAATTTCATAGTACAATATATGCAGACATACATTACACGGGGCAACATTTAAAAATAAAAGTTTGAATGTTGTTTGTTATAAACATATAACAGGTTGCAGTTGTTCAGAATTTGCTTTGAGTCGGTCGAGTCATTTCTGAGATATTTCTTTGTCGTAAAATTCACATTTGAGCATGTTGACCACCGGCAATTTTCAAAGACATCATCAAATGGCTTTCGTTTTTGTGTAGCCTAAATTTGTACAAAATTTATCTTCATTTAGTTCAGTAGTTTCGAAGATAACGGGGATTCCTCGATTTGGCGAAAAACCGACATACGAACGGATTGTTAAAAGCGTTTTTTTTTGTAATATGCACTTCTGAAATGTATTATAGAATTTTTTGATGTATTTCTCCCCACTAGGTAAAGGGGGAAACTTGGAAATTAAATGTCGCGAAATAAAAAAGATTGCATACAAAACCGTGTTTCATGTCCTGCACCACATAGACGTGGTTCTATGTAAATATGTACAACATAGTAAAACTATGTTCTTGTTTTCTAATTTGGTTAAAAATTGTTTTCGATGTAAAAACAATACTCCCCTTTAGCAAGAAAAGAAAAATGATACATATTTCATGCAACCCAATAAGAGTATTGCGCTGTTCAAACGACTCATTATTGAACATAATATTATCGAACACAACATTAACTCATCATCAAACGTAACATTAGTGAAAATTGTTTTTTTAATGATTTTGTCAAAATTTCACTCGAATATTTGGAAGGGGTGGGGGTGGGGGGTCTTCCGAACATTCGATTGCGTTTAAAATCAATAAGCTTCTAATAATCACCGATTGTAATACTTGTACTAAATTTATTTCGAACATGTATACACACATACAATACTTCTAAAACGCTCGATTCGAGTTCAGGGATGTTTGAAACGTGCTCTTTCGCCGAAGACTCGAATTTTCGACCCCCATCACAATACGTTTCCTATACATTATACTCTGTGGATATGTAAAGTAATAGAAAAACCAAAACTTTTTCAGCTGTGGTTAGATGAACGTAGGAGAGAGCATCACGCTGGGGCCTTTGCTTCATGAACGGCCTGGGATCCTTTAATGACGTGAACGTTATAGGTACAGTAATAGAATCATTACGTAAGAAAGCTTACTGGGGAGAGCGTGACTGGGACATAAAAAGGTTAATCCCGCTGTCTTTAAAAATTATTTCCGTGTATAAACCAGTAAATGTTCTTCCTGTTACGAAGCCATCTTCTTAGAGAACCGAGAGGTTTTTATTTTACGCAGAAGCGGGCAGAACTATAGAGGAACCTGGAATAAAAGATATATACATTAGAAAAAATAATGTTCTCACTGAATTTATATTGTCTGTGTTTGTGTATGGGTGTGTGTGTTTAGGAATTGTAGATATGATAACTGAAGGACGAGAACACGATAACAGTAGAACGATAACTAAAGAATTAGAGCAAAATTACGATAAACGAATACGATAACTGAAATACTAACACGTACAATACTCTTTGTGCGAAGGATAAGTAAAACTTAAGCAAACAGGCATGGGAGCAAGAGAAAGAAACAGAAGGATTTCCAAGTATTGAGTGTAACCCCCCCCCCCTTCTGCCTTCTTTTTTGCGCCCATTTCTCTTTTGGAATTCGGGTTTGTTGGTTTTCTTGCACTGACGAAGGGGATTCAGCGTATCCTCGAAACAGTTGTATACTGCATTATTGAATATGTGCTTTTATATGTTGCTTAAGTTTTACTTACACGATATCTGGAAAACTAGAACATGGTAATTGAAATATTGACACTGCAGCTGAAGTTATATGAAGTCATGTATAAATCTAAAAAATCATATCTGTATATCTATTTGTCTATCTGGATGTCTGTCTGCCTATCTATCCACATTTATCCATCCAACTTCTTGGATATAGATAGATGGTATATATCTGGGTAGGTATAGAAAGATAAAACTTACTATCAAACATTCCTTGTACGTAGTCTCATTGCCTGAAAGACGTTTCATGTAATTAGATTGTATTATTCAGCTTTTAAGCGTATTTTGGAATTTTAAAGTCACAGACAACCAAAAAAAATCTGATGTGGGCACCACATTTCCTTATATAATGCAAAGAATTTACTCCTTTTACAGTAAAAAAAAATGTTATTTTTATAGTAGATACTTATATTCGTTCCAAGATATTGAATTTTCTTCAATTAGTCGTCATTTTCATTGATTTAGCGTCATTTTTTATCAATTTGGCGAGATTTTCGTTAATTTGGCAACAATTTAAAATGTCGCCAAGTTGGCGACATTCCGCCAAATTCGTCGCCAAAATCTCGCCAAGCGTTATGGACGGAGAAATAAGTTATTCTTACAGCAGATAAATGACTATTGGCGTTCAAATACAAAAGTATTACTCAAAGTATCTTTTTTCATGAATGGAACGAGCTAAATCCACGAGAATGATGTCACTCAATGTATCGCATGGTATTACATATGAAAAGTGAGCATGTTTCTCAATAGGAAATTTTTTTTGTATTTTATATAACTTTTTGATAATTTTTTTTTAAAAATGTGCAAAATCTCGAGAACGGTTCATGTTAGCGTTCTAAAATTTATCTCAATCGTTTTCTAATGAAAAATTACATAAGAAATGTCTATCTGCGTAACTTTATTAGAGGTTTTGATTTTTTGACGATTTTTTCAAAATTTCACTCAAAAATTTAGGGGGGGGTTCTGAATATTCGATTGCGTATAAAAACAATAGACTTCCAGTGTTTACGGATTGTGATTTTTGTACCAAATTTCGTTCGAATCGGTCCATTCGTTTGTCAGTTATCGTCTCCACAGACTCACACACACACACACACACACACACAGACATCACTCCAAAAATGTTTGATTCGTGATCAGGGATGCTTGAAACGTGCTCTCCCGTCGAAAACTCGAATTCGAATTTTCGACCCCGTCACAATACTTTCCTTATACATTATGTATATAAGGAAAGTAATAGGTTTAAAAGTCCTTTAATAAACTCTCCTTTAGCCACTGATGAAGGGCATTGTGATGCTCGAAAGCGCTTTGACCGTGTCATTTTTGTACGTCGGGGAAAGGAAATTTTATTAAAGGACATTTAAACCTATTGCTTTCCTTATAGCATACATAGTATAATGTATAAGGAAAGTATTATGAGGGGGTCGAAACTTCGATTTCGAGTTTTCGACAGGAGAGCACGTTTCAAGCATCCCTGATCATGAATCGAACATTTTTGAGGAGATGCCTGTATGTGTGTGTGTGTGTCAGTGAGTCTGTGTGGAGACGATATCTCACGAACGAATAGAGCGATTCGAATGAAATTGGGTACAAAAATTACAATCCATGAATACTGGAAGTCTATTGTTTTTAAACATAATCGAATATTCAGAACCTCTTTTACACTTTCGAGTGAAATTTTGAAAAAATCCTCAAAAAATCAAAACTAATAAAGTTACGCAAATAGGCATTTCCTATGTAATTTTTTCTTAGAAAACTATTGACATAAACTTTAGAACGTTAGCATGAACCGTTCTAGAGATATTGCACATTTTTCAAATAAATTTATCAAAAAATCCCATAAATTAAAAAAGAAAATATTTTAACTGTTGAGAAGCGTGTTCACTTTTCATATGTAATATCATGAGATCAATTGGACGACATTATTCTCGTGGATCTAGCTCGTTCCATTCATGCGAAAAGATACTTTGAGTAATATTTTTGTATTTGAATGCCAATATGTCATTTATCTGCTATAAAAATAACTTATTTCCCCGTCCAAAACGCTCGGCGAGATTTTGGTGATGAATTTGACGGAATATCGCCAACTTGGTGACTTTTTAAATGTTAACAAATTAACGAAAATCTCGCAAAAGAGATAGAAATGACGCTAAATCATTAAAAATGATGACTCATTGACGAAAATTCAATATCTTGGAAATAATATAAGTATCTACTATTAGAATAACCTTTTTACTTTCCTTATATACATAATGTATAAGGAAAGTATTGTGACGGGGTCGAAAATTCGAATTCAAGTTTTCGACGGGAGAGCACGTTTCAAGCATCCCTGATCACGAATCAAACATTTTTGAAGTGATGTCTGTGTGTGTGTGTGAAAGTATGTGTTTGTGTGTGTGTCAGTGAGTCTGTGGAGACGATAACTGACGAACGAATGGACCGATTCGAACCAAATTTGGTACAAAAATCACAATCCGTAAACACAGGAAGCCTATTGTTTTTATACGCAATCGAATGCTCAGAACTCCCGTAAATTTTTGAGTGAAATTTTGAAAAAAATCGTCAAAAAATCAAAACCGCTAATAAAGTTACGCAAATAGACATTTCTTATGTAATTTTTCATTAGAAAACGATTGGCATAAATTTTAGAAGGCTAACATGAACTGTTCTCGAGATATTGTATATTTTTCAAAAAAATTATGAAAAAGTCACATAAAAAAAAATTCCTATTGAGAAACATGTTCACTTTTCATATGTAATACCATGCGATAAATTGAGTGACATCATTCTCGTGGATCTAGCTCGTTCCATTCATGAAAAAATATACTTTGAATAATACTTTTGTATTTGAACGCCAATAATCATTTATCTGCTGTAAGAATAACTTTTTTCTTAGTGCATAACGCTTAGCGAGATTTTGGCGACGAATTTGGCGGAATGTCGCCAACTTGGCGACTTTTTTTAAATGTTTCCAATTTAATGAAAATCTCGCCAAATGGATAAAAATGGTGCAAAATCAATGAAAATGACGACTCATTGTCGAAAATTCAGTATCTTGGAAAGAATATTAGTATCTACTATAAGAAAAACCTATTTTTTTACTGTAAAAGTAGTAAATTCATTACATTATATAAGGAAAGACATGCGTTGCCCACATCAGATTTTTTTAAACTCTTTACAACATAGTTGAAAATTGTTTATGGCTTTGTTCATTCTACCTGTCTGTCCGTCCGTTAGCATAATAACTGCCGTAAAAATGACTTTATCAAAATGACATTTTAGTACATTCTTCAGACGGTCTGTGGATCCCACTTGGGAATATAAATGAATAATATCACCCAATTAGTTTTGGATTAAACCTCGGTTGAAAAAATGAAATGCATTGAACCCTATGGGACCGAATTTTTCAAACATTTTTTAAGCAAATTTAAAATTCACAGATTGCTTCGAAAGTTTCAGGAAATATTTAAATTATCCCATAAAATATAGAGAAAAAATTTCAGTAAAATATGTTAGGTAGTTTTTTAAATAAAAATTATTTAATACAGGGAGACAAACAAATTCAATTAAATTCTGTCTCTTGCTACATCCTCCAGAAATAAAAAAGAGACAAAGTATAATAAATATATTTCCAACAGTTTCATTGTTTATATATCAGTGAGGTTGCACATTTTAAAATAAATATGGTAGATAATAATTTTTCAAATGTTTAAATAAAATAAGTGTTGTTATAGTATTGTGATGAATGAAACGATTGGAAACATGTTTATGAATGAAATGCTGCTATTATATAGAAGCGATTTATATTTCCATTACATCATTTGAATAAAGTTCATTTGTTTTCGATGAAGTTTTCAAATATAATGAATTATCGTAGTATTATGATAATTTAAAAATATTACTGAGGAATGTTTTGCATTTTAGAGATGTTTAAACCAGGCAATTTATATTTCAATGCCGTCATTTGAATGAAGTTCATTTTCTTCGATGGAGTTTCAAATATAATAAATTAATGTTGTATTGTGATAATTTTAAAATATTAACGTGGAATGTATCGCATTTTAGAGATGTTTATATAAAATTGCATTGAAGTTGGAAAGTGTTTCATAATCAATGCTGTATGCATGATTGATCTTTCTTGTTTACTATAAAGGTAGTCAATTCTTTAAAATTATATAAGGAAAGCCATGTGCACCATCAGATTCTTTTCGGTTGTCTTAGATTTTACAGTTTATTAAATTTGACGTGTATTCATAGTCTTTTGGAATCTTCATTTGTATATAAACATTGTAAATCCGTTGAGGTTTTTCTCGAATTATAAGAGGTCCTGGCAGACACACTCATAAAAGCGTGGATTGAAGGAATTAGAAGCGTGTATAACGTTCACTTTTATATATTAGGTGTATTATGAGGAAAGACAAGCGTTTCTATAGTTGTTAGAATGGATCGCTACATAAATTTTATCTGTTATCTATATATAAATATAAAAGAGAAAAATTGTATGTCCGTGTATGTATGTATGTTTGTCCGTGAAATGTTTACTTACTTCTAGAAGGAATAGAAACTTGCAATTTGTTATATAGATGGCTCAAGTGATGTAACTGACCAGAAAATTCCAAAAACTCGAAAATTTTTCCGTTAGGAGAGGCAATTTTATCTCTCATATCTGGTTCATATCTGAAAATGTCTCGCTATTGCACCGGATATGAATAAACATTGCTGTGAATTACCATTGTTACACGAAAATTAAAAAATAATACAATATTCAGCTATTGGATTATTTTTTAACTTTCGTGTAAGAATGAAAATCGCTATCCTACAATTCGCTATCCTATAATTTGAAAATGAAAATTGAAAACACCCAAATTTCTTCACAATGGACTTAGGAACTAATTAAACGTCTGTCAATCTATTTTTTCCGGTATTTGATGCATGTGTTCGTTAGTTAAATTTCTAGGATTTATAATTGCGTATATCTTATTAAACCATACGAGAAACCGATAGTCACTGCTATGTATCACTAAGTGTAATTGTCCAACGTGTTTCGTATCTAAAAATCCCCCAGAAGCTACTCAGTGACTTACAAAGTTGAATCTTTGCATAGTTATATAGTATTAATTATTAGACCCAACTCAACAGATCCGAATTTTCGATTTACATTGCTGGAGGCGGAGAAAATGAGGTGTTTCAAAATATTTTTTCAGACCTTCCAGAAGCCCCCTGGCGAGACAGAAGCCTGAAAATTCGCACATTTATAGTATAGATTCTCAAAAAGAACTTTATGTAGCCGGATTTTCTATTTACCACTCAGGACAGAGAAAATGGAGGATTTTAGAAAAGTTTTCCCCGACCTTCCAGAAACCTACCTGATGATCTAAAAGGGTAAATCTTTGCATACTTATAACAACCGCTGGATAAAATCTAACAGAGTCGGATTTTTGATTTTCCCCCCGCAATAGACGAAATGAGAAGAGTAAAGTCTTTCAGAATCCTCCCATAGGGGACATAAAAGGTTGAAACTCGACCAAGGGAAGAACCTAACGGGTCCAATTTTCAATTGAACTGTTTTCGACACTAAACACTATACACTGTCAAACAAAATACAATATATTAAAAAACAAGAAAGATCAATCATGCATAAAGCATTGATTATGAAACACATTTCAACTTCAATGCAATCTGCTGGATGTATCGCATCTCTAAATTGCGATGCATTAAGCGATGATATATTTTTTTTACTTATCATAGAACTACAATAATTTATTTTACTTGAAAATTTAAAACGAATCGGAAAAAATGAATTTTATTCAAATGACGTCATCGAAATATAAATCTTCTGGTTCTCTATGTAAAAGTAGCGAATATTTCATTCATGCACTTTTTTTCCAGAGTATAATAATTTTGCATAAAAAAATTTAGATATTCTTATACAACTCATCTTACAATCACTTGCTTAAATTCTGCATCCCTTAGAATTAGGCTTCTTTATAGAAATAAGCAAAGTCGGATGATCACTTAAACTCAATATTGTAATTGCCTTGGGGTAGAATATAGTAGATGCGCAGAAAATACGCAAAAACAAAGCTGTTTACGAACGGATGCAACACGCGATATAAATCTAAAAGAACTTCAAAAGTCATGATTTTGACACTGGGGAAAAAAGATGGATGCCCTATTTTATTTTGAAGTGGGTCAGGTGACCTCTTCATATTATATGGGTGTCATTATTATTTTAATTTTTCATTTAAAAAATTACCAAACATATTTTGCTGAATTTTTTTTTATATATTTTATGGGACAATTTGAATATTTCCTAAAATTTTCGAAGCAAATTATGAATTTTAACTCTTATTACTAACTTAAAATATGTTTGAAGAATGAAGTCCCATAGAGTTCAGTGTATTTTATTTTTTCAACCCGAGTTCAATCCAAAACTAATTGGGTGATATTACTCATTTACATTCTTATATGTCTCACAGACCGACTCAATAATATACTGAAATTTCATTTCGATAAAGTCAGTTTTACGGCAGTTATCTTTCGATAACGGACATACAGAAGGAACAAAGTCATAAGCACTTTTCAACTCTGTTGTAAAGTGTTAAAAATGAAAGTAAAATTTTTAAGTTAGTTTCCCTGTGTTTGGCAAGCTTAAATGCTAGTGATACCAAGTATTCAATTAGAATCTATGGAAGGGACCGCTATTCGGGTATTTGCGATTTATGAGAAAGAATAAACACTGTTCCTTCACAAAGGTAAAGCATGCTAATTAGAGGTTGAATGATTGCGGCATTGGACAAAAGCCAGAGAACGGGTTCCCCGTTAATTAATAAAACCATGGGATTCAATTTCTTTGTAATCAGTAGCGTGATTAAGAGACATTATTAACGTGGAGATATTCTGTTGCTCTTTTGGCATATCGTTTTACATGTAAGACTCTGTGTGAAAGTTGTATAAAGTACTATTCCACTTCAAGCCCAGATCGTGACTCTTGTATGAACCATTACAATTGACTTCAATCTAAATTAAATTTCCAAGAACCTAATGACTAAAGTTCGACGAAGGAATCACGACATTTTACAAATAAACAACTTTATTGACAGCTAGCTTCGATGTGAACTCAAAACACACACACACACACACACATATATATATATATATATATTACAAATCTATATGTTACCGCTAAAGTGCAGAAATCAGTTATTCTACAGATTATCTAGGTAATGTGCAGATTAACTAGGAGGAACCGTTAAAGTGCCGAAAATTTTTCATTTCTTATGTTACCTAGGTAATCTGCAAATTACCTACTAGGTACTCGTTAAAGTGAAAATAATATTTTGAATCTTCGTTAGAGGTTTGCGAAGAATCTTTTCTTCATTTTACTCACGAATTCGGTACTTGCTTGCATACTAGGAGTTAAATGTATCTGCTTTAAAAAAAATTACGTCACAAATTCACGCGCTATCAGGCAGAAACGAATTTAAAAACAGAATTAGCTATGCTACGCACTGGCAGCCGACGCAAATTATGAGAAATAAAAACAACCGGCGACGAGAAGACGCTGGCGAAGCCAAACTAAAAGTGGAGGGAGTAGGGGAAGGAAATGAGAGAAACACACTTTTTAACTTTAACGATACGGAAGCCGTTAATGTGCACATTACCTAGGTAAGATGCGGTAAACTCTTGATTGCGAACGTTAGGGGAGCAAATCAGTTAATCTACAGATTAGCTAGGTAATGTGCACTTTAACGGCTTTCGAGCTTCAGCGGTAACATATATACAAATTATTTACAACGCTAGCATTACAAATTCTACTCGAAACATACTAATCTACAATAAAGTTCAAGTTTAACTTATTACTAACTGACTTTCAATCCGAACCTATGATGATTAAACTACGACACTATATATATATATACACTCACAAGATTCCAGGTTATAACTCTCGATGCCACCTTTCATAGACGATCAGAACACACACAAGCGCGAACTCGGCAGAATGGCAGAGCCGTCATTCTAAAGTCTGCCCTTCTCATAGATCTGGCCAATCATGAGCATGCGATTTTTCGGAATGAAAGTTGAGAAGTTTGGGACATACATTAAAATCAGGAAAAGTAGAATTAGAATAAAATGATAATAAACAATAGAATCCTCACAGTTGTCTCATGGAAATATGTTTTTAATACTAAAGTCATGTTTGAGATGACGATATAAATAAATATTTTTACTATCTCATGCTATTGAATATAGTATAAAGAAAGTATTGTTTCACGAAAATTTTCGAATTCGAGATTTTGATGCCAATATAGGTTTTAGGACCACCTAAACACCTTTTAACTAGTATTACAATGATGTCTGTCATCAGGACGGTCTGAAACGACGATGAAGAAGAAGAATTTAAAGTTTGCAAAATATCAGTTGCTATACGGCCACAGGAAATTTCAAAAGGGGAAAAGCAAAACATAGATACGCAATGATTAGAAATACAAAGACGAGCAGGTATTTCAATCCATAATAATAATTTTGAAGTTTTTATGTACGTAGTTAACTGTGACCTTCATGGAATCAAGGATAAGACGCCAAGTAAAACTTTGTATAAGATCAAAATTGAAAACAAAATCTCGATGAATATCCAGATTAATCGAGCCTATGAAGCATGCGAATATCACTCTCTAACTCGTTTGTACAAGTTCAAACTTTCGAAAACAAAATATAAATTGGTTGCACGTCAAGAGATGGAAATCACAAATATTAAAACTTTAAAACAAAGTTTATTCACAGCTATAAGGTAAGTGTACCTGCAGTCGGCCACTTAAGGTTATTCAATCAATTGTCATTGAAACTTTGGGGAATTATAGCATAAATATATTTTTTTATCATTGGTTAAACTATTATCACACCAAATTGCAAACAAAATATTATTATTATTTTTTTAAATAAAAAACTTTAACTTCCTTTATGTTCCTGTAGTGGGTCACTCAAATAATGTATAAGATTTGTTGAAAGTTATATTTCGCTATATATTATCATTAACATAATTTCTAAAATGTATGTATAAAAAAGTGTCTAATTAAAAGAGAATGTAGTTTAAATCTTACTTTACAATTTTTCTTCTATTGCCAATTTTTTACAAAAAGTGAAGAAGAAGTGGAAGTTTTCTGGTTCTCTTTTTCTTCTGATCTGCAATCATTCTTTTCTTTTCTTTCATTTCTATTTTTTTTTCTTTCTTTTTCAGTTTTTTTTTCTTTCTCATTCACTTTTTTTTTCTCTCTTTTCTGCGGCTGTAGCAATTTTACTATATTCTTTCTTATAATATTGAAGCATTTGAGGAGAAGTCACAACCGTGGGAAGCTTTTCTCGTCTTCTCTTTCTCTTGTCACCCTCCCCCTCTGGCTAGAAAAATGTTCTAGAATAATTAAACTTTCTTGATGGGAAATGGCACATTTTTGGATGGATCTGCAATAGGATGGACAGTATTTAATGACATTGGATGCATTGCATTTCCAATAAGCTCAATTGAGCCTTCTTGAATATTAAGATCCACCTCAGCAGATTCAACGGTACTTTCATCATGCTCCAGCTCAACAGGTTCTTCATTGCAAGTGACTGGTGTACCGTTCGAAGTTTCCTTTGTCTCCAACCATAAATAGTAAAGGTCTTTTTGCTCACACGGCCTCTCTATTCTCCTTTATTTTCTAAGAATGTTTCTAACATCACTTTCCTAATTTTTTCTTCCAAAATTTAAAAAAAAAACATTTCTCTCTTCTTTATCGATGATACTGCCACTTTCTTGGATTTTAGCTCAGTTGCAACGATCACTTTCTAACCACTACTAACTCCTAGGTCCACTACATACTGGAACAATTTAAAAAGTAATGACCCAAAAGTGGGCCTCCCCTCAAAATTAATAATCTGTTCATTTTATGTCTTTTAAGCATAATTTACAAAATATTAAGTATACAATGAAATAGAAATATGACATTTTAAAACCAAATTAAATATACTCTTAGAGAAAAAAAATTACATGAATTGCCTCATGAGGAAAGCAATAAGAATCACTTCACAAAAGTATCCTTCCACCTCAAAGACTGGCAGGTTACTGAGATTGTGCCTTTGTCAGATAACTGATAAGGGTTTTAACCAATCAGAAGTTGTTCTATTACCTTGCAAGTATGAATTTTAAAAGCTGTTGTTCCACTTTGAAAACTGGTGGCCCACTATTGGTGCATGGCCCACTACTGGCACACTTACCTTATAGGACATTTCAATACAAATCATTTTCGCCTTAGCACTTTCGGACATACGTAAGCCCTTCATCAGAAGCACATGACGATTCACAGTACAATAAAAATATATACATACAGCTTAACTCATAATTTCATTTTCTTTCTTAAGGGATTAGGGAGAAATTGTATTAGATTGACTGAACACGTCCGCGATATTAAAAAATCTGATGTGGGCAACACATGACTTTCCCTGTATAATGCAATGAGTTTACTACTTTTACAATAAAAAATAGGTTTTTCTTATAGTAGCTATTTATATTCTTTCTAAGAAATTGAATTTTCGTCAATGAGTCGTCATTTTCACTTATTTAGTGTCATTTTTATCCATTTGGCGAGATTTCCGTTAATTTGGCAACATTTATTAAAGTCTATATAACATTTATTAAAGTTTATAAAGTATATATATATATATATACTTTATATTATATATATATATATATATATATATATATATATATATATTCTTGTAAACAAAAAGTAAGTAGAATGCATTCTAGTGCACTGGAATGAACTAGTATGTTTCATGTAGAACAGTACTAAGGGCTTGGTGTAGAATTTCTATGCAAAGAAGGCTTGATCAAAGATATCTCATTGTTGTTTGCACTTTGAGGATTTGCTCTAAAGGAAGCCATGGTACTGTCAAAGTGTTTTGGCCGTAAGCAATAGAAATCGCAGATAAAATCAGTTTGAGCTGACACTTAATCGAATTAATGTAATATTATTTTCTGAAGGTAGTGATGGTGATTATGGGAATTTAGACGAGGAAGATGTAGCCTTTGTAGAAGAACAGTTGAAACATAAATGTGAAAAATGTCATTATTGAAGAAACAAAATAAATATCATAGAAAATGAAGACCGCGTAAATCTCAATAATCCAGATATACACTCTTTTGCAGAAAAAAAAAGAAGCACCCTTAAAAAATAATCCGATTATCTCGAAATTTCGCATGCAAATTCCTTTATACCAAGTATGCAAATGATTAAATTTGCAAGGCCAATGAGAGTTAACTTTGGTCATAGCGCGCATTTCTATTACGCAATTAGCATCCTATAAAATAGGTTAAAAATGTGGACGGTTTATGTTTGCTCGTTATGCAGCGTTGCAGTTCCATGGAGACATAACCAATAATGCCGTTACGACATTGACAAAGAACTTATAAGCAATTATACGAGTTCGAACGTGGTCGTATAGTAGGGATGCGTGAAGCTGGCTGGTCATGCCGAACAACAGTCCGCCACCTGCACCGAACGGGCACTGTTGTGTACAGGTGCTGCCAGCAATGGTTGCTCATCGGCAGAATGAAGGCTCTGGAAGACCAAGGTGCACAAATGCGAGGCAAGATCGGATGATTGTGCGACAGGCCGAACTGGCCCAACAGCATCATTGTCTGCCCATAGGCGCCGACTACGGGGGGGCAGAGGGGCACGAGCCCCCGCTGAATTTTTTCAGAGGGGGCTTTGCCCCCTCTGGGAAATTTCAAGATTTCTTTCTAACTTCATATTTTACTAAATACCAAAAAATGAAATTTTTTAAACATAAAAATATTTGAATGAAAATCATATCAACGTAAATGTCATATTTCAGCTCAATCTTGTTCACATCTTCTTTACCATAGCTCCCTAAACACAAACGAAGCTCATCTTTACTCCCAGGAAACATGTTTGCGCTAATGATAAAAACACCTGGTTACCAGAACTTTTTCGACTGACCACCTAATTCAAAGAGAAATGGAATATTTACAGCCGTGTTATTGTAAGGTGACCAATCGTTCTCCTTTAGGGAGGACAGTCCTTCTTTTGTAGGTTCTGTCCTTCCTCGAAAAGTGTCCTCCTACCTGTCCTCCTTTTCGATATTTTAAAATAATCTGTTAATCTCTGTATTCAGAGACGCCGCCCCGAACTTTTACGCGTCATGTGACGGTACAGTTCGGAAAGACGCGATTATGAAACGCATGCGCAGTGCATAGGAGAACTTCACGTGTCTCGCACCATTGCACATTTCACTTTGTTTACTTTATCTCTATATTATACTTCGTGTAATCAAAATTGAATTGTTGATACTCTAGCTGCAACACTTACCGTAAAATTCAATATGAAGGATATTTCTTGCTCCGAAATTTTCAATATATTGTTACTGTTAGAAAATGATATATTGACAAAAAATATTCATTCAATGGCAAAATACTCGTTTAAGTAAATAATTAAAAGGGATGTAAGCATAATTAGTGTACTTTTGTTTGAATTAATAAAATGTTTCATTTATTTACGTTGTACTTTTTTCTTAAATTTTTTCGTCCTCCTTTTCATTGTAAAAAAATTGGTCACCTTAGTTATTGGCATTTCCAAAAAATAGCTGTTTCCCTCCAGTAATAACTATAAATGTTTACCACGAAGTAGAGATGACTTATTTTGTCTACCTAAAGATATCTTATCTGCAATTACTCCTGGATTCTATATACCAGTGCTGTCTTTACAGGTGGCATCCATTCCGTTTGAAGCTGCAAACCCCGCGTGTGGTATCCATTCCGCCTGAAGTTGCAAACACCGCGGGTATCTTTATTCCTGGTGAGCACCGGACGTTTGGCACAGTACCGTAGTCAGACAAGGACCAGAGGGAACTAAGCACCCCCCCCCCCACACACACACACACAAGGTATACTCAGCCCACACCCCCTGATAAAAATATTAAAGTTTCAGTTATGATAAGAAATGTCAACCAACATGTCATCCAAATTTTGCATAAAAAAATTATTTATGAGATTTTTTTTATAAATTGCTTTGTTTTAAAGATTTCTTAATTTAGCTAAATGTGTGATTATAGTGATGATCAATTTATTTATATATTTAATTTAAAAATATTTAAATATAGACAATAATATTTGGTTACTTTTGTATTATTGCTGGGTTCATTGTTTTAATTTATTGTGTCAAAATCAAATGATAGATAGTTAAGAGTTGATATTAAGCGTTAACGTGTATTAACTTTCAGATTTTTTTTTGATTAATTAACAGCTTTGCTACTAGTTAATTCTTATATTAAAATCCATTGTAATTATTATATATTATAATATTGATGCATAGTAACTATATGGATTTTCCTAATCAACTCCTAGCTTACAAATATAAATAGGCCTAAAAAGATTCAAAATATTTATCGTACAATAAATAAAACTGCTGATATATTTCTTTCGACCCAGCCCGTGCGACCTAACCGAAGGTGTTGAAGACCCAGACCGTCCGACTCGTCCGAGGACTTGAGCAACTATTTGGACGGACGGCTACCCGAAGGTGTAAGATATCTGTTTAGACGGCCGAGACAATGCCATCTAATTTAGAGTGGAACCCAGTGGGGGCGACATCCACAGGGACCGACTCTCTTTCCTTTGCTTCCAACCGCTCGGAAGGACTTTCAAAATCACAAATTTAACGTGCTCGTACACGGGAACAGTTTAGGCAAAGCCGGATATCGAACTCGGGTCCTCCGAGTACAATCCCCGTGACTTAACCACTCGGTTATCTCACTCCAAAACTGCTGCTTGTAAGACAATAACTTACAAAACTTCCTCGAGGAAAGCATATATATATATGTCAGTTAGGTGACTACAGTTTCTTTGATGGCATTATAATTCCCCCTTTTCAGGCCAAAATAACAGTATGCGCTCTCAACAACCACTACTGCCGTTCGTCGGACAGTTCATTCTTGGCGGTTGTTAAGGGTGCATACTGCTCTTTTGGCTTGAAGAAGGAGTTTAAAATGACCTCGAACCAATTGTAGTAAGTTGTTATATCTTTATCGACTTTGTGAATCTTTTATATAACTTTATTGGATTGTGCCCCCCCCTGAGATTTTGAAAACTCGGCGCCTATGTGTCTGCCATCCAGCGTGCTACAAAAACGTGCTCTTCCATATCACCTGTGGTACCTTCCATCATCTTACGGTGCTTAGCTGAGGTGGGGTTGTGCTCAAGGTGGCCCTTTAAGACATCTACCTATAACCCCACAACATCGACAGAGTCGTTTGGAGTGGTGTCGTAGCCGAGCATCATGGCTGCCAGCAGACTGGCATCGCATAGTGTTCAGCGATGAATCACGCTTCAGTCTTTAAGCAGATGACCATCGGGTACGTGTGTGGAGACGTCAGGGCCAGCGGCCCCAATCAGCCTTTATTTTACACAGGCACACATCCATTACCCCTGGTGTGGGGGTGCTATCTCTTACGACAGCAGGTCGCCCCTAGTCATCCTGCGTACAACTTTAACAACTTAACGATATATTGATGAAATTCCGCGACCGTTTGTGTTATGTATGGGACATGCTAGGCCGCCAGATTCGGGTACCCCGAAATGTAGCAGATCTGGAACAACAGCTGAGGAATGTCTGGCAGAATGTATCGCAGGATAACATTTGGAAACTTTATCACTCCTTACCTAGACTATATAAGCATACATGGCCGCCAAGAGGTGTTTCCCCAATTATTGATTTGAAAATTCAATGTGCAATTACTAACCATTGTTGGGTCCTGCGCCCTTGATTTTGTAATCATTTCATTACCTGTGTGTGAGCTATACCCATATTTTAATTTTATTAAAAACAATAACTTTCTTCATGGTGTTTCGTTGTTTTTGCAAAAGAGTGTGTATAGAAGTCCTAAACTAAACGATTCAGCTAAAAGTGATCTATCTTTTTTATCTGGACGATAAAAAAAGGAAGACTAAAAATCGAACAAGACGTGGAAAGAAAATAAAAGAAAACAGAAAAGGGGGATCGTTCAAACCAAACATATCCTGCTGCTTTAGAAGATGCTGATATTAAAGTTTAACGAGATAAGATAAAGCTATTCTACGAAAACTCTATAAAAGACGACATATTTTTTGATGTGTCTAATTTTAAAAGTTTAGTGGAAGATTTCATTGTTTCACATAAACTGATTATTCGCTGACTAGAAATGCGAAGCAATTGAGGTATCTAGAGAGGAGGTACATATACTTTGTTATGCAACACCATATTCTGCCGAGTTCAGAGATAACAATTTCTGGGCTATTGAAGGTGTTTTGAGAAGGGTTACAAGGACAATGTTTTGTGAAAATTTGTTGATATTAGAATAAATCTTGCACATCAACTATAATAACAAGGATAAACGACGACATAAGAGTCATATTCGAGAGTTCAAAATTCTGCTAATCACTGAGCAAAGTTATTTTAAATGCTGTTACGGCATAAGGACCTTAAAAACAGAAAAATGAATGCAAAAACGGTTGCAGTGAAAACATGGAAAATTGTACGAATATTTTTTAAGCAATGTAACTGCCATTTTGATCTAACAAATTACAGAAATGACTAAACCAAATAAAACATGCCTTGAACAATGAACTTATGTTTTTAATCATAAACTTTTTTATTCGGTTCCCACTAGAAGGTTATCTTCTCCATATTTTAAACATGTTTAAAATATAAATTATTCAGTTATTCATATCTAAATAAATAAAAAGTAACAAAAAGTAAAATAGTATATTTAATAAAAATTCTCCTTCAAAGGGTTTTAAAGCAGCCGTGTCAGCCGAACGAACATGCAAACCGAAAGAACAAATCGAACTAGTAAATGAACCGATGTAAAATTAAGACAGTGAATTCAAAAATCTTTGATCGCGTACTCCGAAGACACGCTCGCGTACCCATTTGATAATACAGATGTGAGATTTTTTATTCACTTATTTATATTTTGGATCTAATTAAGCGTTGGTTTTAATATAAAGGCTTCGAAGTAGAATAGCGCAAAAATGTTTTTTGTTCTACGGTTTTTCCAGTAAAGTAATATTCATATAAGCATAATAATATTGGTTTATAATCTTGAAATTTAAAAATACAAGTTGATACTTGGTATTCCATTTCTAATTTTCTATTTCTTTCTGTCAATATAAAACTTGTCTCAAAAGCAAGAAAACACAAGTGAAAATGCACACTGTTTAAACTGCTGCTAAAGTAATACAACTAAAATGACATCGTTAATAGCAGCATACCACGCATTGCTTAATTTTGTGTCATATACTGCTTTTGACGAAGTTATTTTAGTTCTACAAACAAAAAGATTAAACTTTTCTTGGCGTAACCACACGTAAAAACTCGTGTGCCCCAGTTTGGAGACCATTGCACTAAAAATCAAACATTATCAGGAATTCATTTTCTTTGGTTCAAATTATAAATTATTTTTATAAATTTTTACTTTCTCACACTATGAAATAATATAGTATGGAGAAAGTATTGTTTTCACGAAAATTTTCAAATTCGAGGTTTTGATGCCAATATATGTGCTAAAATCCCTTGAACACGTTCTGACTATTTTTGGAGTGATGTTCGTCCGTCTGTCTATCTGTCGGTGGTCGATTTCTTATGTACAGGATTGTGGCTGCAAATATTAAAAGATTTTAACGAAACTTTATATCCGGCTTTGTTATCAAAAAATCTAGAACTGGATAGAATTTTTTTAAATTCGAGCGAAAGCTTCAAAATGGATTCGATATTATATATATATTTTTTTATCATGGTATGCCAATGTAGGACAAAATTTGATATAATCATGTATAAAAAAGGATTTATTTATGGTTTAAAAACTACGAGACTTAATAGTTTCAATCATTGTTGTGAAAGATAGCCGCGACATATTATTTTGTTCGTGACATCATTAGATTCCCTCGGGGGAGGGGGGGGGGGCAAGTTACCCCCCTGGTGTACATTGCCAAGGTATCAACCGAATTTAATGGTATCAACCGAAATACTTTTTCAAGCCCTTTCACCTTTTGTTTACGGGTGGGACAGCGTCCTTTCCCAAATGAAGAACCTCTCAAAAAGACAGGTATTTGACATATCCTATCCCAAACAGTTTGATCCCCCTTTGCAGTCATTGGCGTCCTTGGATGCAATGTCTGCAAAGGGGAATCGAACTGTTTGGGATAGGGTATGTCAAATACCTGTCTTTTTGAGAAGTTCTTCGTTTGGGACGGACGCCGTCCCACCTGTAAGCAAAAGGTTAACACGCTAGAAATATTGTAATCATTTGGAACCACGTTGCAGATTTTCCAAAAAATTGTTTGTAAAATTTGAAAAATGAATTAATGAAATAAAATCTTCTAAAAATGGATTTTGATATGAGAAAGTCGAATTAAGCAATCCTCCAGTTAATTAGTTTTTGATCTCACAGATAATAAATAATTCTACATTTTCACTGCCGTATTGCATGCTTTTTATTAATTTTAAATTCCGGTACATGTGATTCGTTTAAGAAGGGATGCTCATTGACAGGATCTTATCTTAATGGCATCTATTCTGAAACAGCTCTGAAGTTGCCGGTGGGTATTTAAACACCTCCTAAAATCTCGGACAGGCCCGATATCCGAATGAAAAATAAGGTTTATCGAAAGTATCTCCAGATATCTTCTTATAGCGTGGATCGTGGATCCTGAAACAATGCACTCTTGTTAATCTTAACATTTGAGCCGAGGCACATGCTTCATGCATTCTACAGAGCATGAATTTTTCAGGAAATTTGCATCTGATTTGAAATGCGTATGTATGAATATGACAGGAATTTGCAATGTCGGTCAAGTTGCTCCTTCATGTCTTGGTGTGGTATCAAAATGAATCCTGCATGTACCTTTAGTAAGCTACTAAAACGAGATAATTTTTATCAAAGATCATTATTAATGTAATAAATATATACAGTCTAAGAAAGTCAAGGATCAAGCCAATTCCTCCGTATGACGGTTGTCTTACATTATTACCTTTTCACATAGTATCATGTATAGGGAAAGTATTGTGCAGAAGACCCCCAAAGTTTCGAATAAATTTTTGAAAAAATGAATGAAAAAATCAAGATGTTCAATAATGTTAAATAAATAATCATTTTATGGATGTTTTCGCCTTAGAGCTTTCAGACGTATGTATGCCTTTCATCACAGGGATATTCACATTACAATGGAGATATATGCTTACAGCCCAAATTACAATTTAAATTTGTATAATATCAATTGCCATATGGCCGCTGGAAATTTCAAAATGAGAAAGACAAAATACAGACATTGAATGATTAGAAATACAAAGACGAGCAAGTATTCAAATACATTTAAGAATTTTGAAGTATTTAAGCACGTAGATAACAGGTTGACCTTCGTAGATTCGAAGATAAGACATCAAACAAGACTGAGAGTTTGTACAGGATCAAAATTGCAAATAAAATCCCGATAAAGATAAGCAAAAAGGGGATTCTATAAGTGAAATATTTTTAGGATTATATAGATGCATTTAAACGACCGTTTTATGAAACAAAGGAACGAATTGCTCATTAAGAGCAGTTTAGGATAAAGCTGTAGATAATTTTTCGTTTTTAATATAGCGGGCGTGTTCAGTCAATCTTATACGATTTTTCACTAATCCCCGGAGAATTAAAGAAAATCAGTTATGAGTTGGGCTGTATGCATATATTTCCGTTGTACAGTGAATCGTCCTATGTCTGTTATAAAAGCCGTATATACGCCCAAAAACGATAAGGCGATATTATTTTATATTGAAACTTCCTATATAGCTGTGTATAATCTTTGTTTTAAAGTTTTACTATTTTCGATTTCCATGTAAGGACGAGTAGTCGTTTTATTTATTGCGTTCAAAAGTGAGTTTGTACAAACGAGCAAATCGGTGGATTTTAAGAGTCATCGCATGCTTTACATACTCAAAACCACTGTCGATTTATAGATATTGTAGCGAACGCTCATAAGGCAGTCTTGAGCTGGAGACGTCTTTAGCTCAGCACTATGATACTGGCCTACCACGCTTTGGCCCTGGAACGGAACCCCGCCAAGTTGATGATTTCACTTTCTCGCTACAATATAATAATAAATTGATCTATTAATAATTAATGATATTTAAGATACTTTGTACCGTAGTGAAAAATTTCTAGATATGTCGCTGCTTCAAACCATTGCAACACCCTTATGCACTTTAACAAGACGTTCTACCAACACGCGTTGGGGATTTCTTCGAAGAAAAAATGAAATGCCTCCTGACAGCAATCAAATATTCAACAACCTCTCCTCACGATTTCTCCCTAATCCCCTGAACCTAATCATACCCAATCACACACACACACACACACACTCCATAATCAACTATCGCTATAAATTAATAAAAAGATAAACAACATTTAAAAAAAAATCTTCTAAGTACTTGCACGCCTCTTCTTCGATTGCCACCGCCGATTAGGCTGCTTTCATTACAAAAACACTCTTTCATTAAGAAATACTTTCAGGTATTAACCAGGACCAGGGATTACCTGATTTCAGAAGGCAACACACGGCGATAACAATAACAGGTGGGAAGAGGGGGAAAAAATTAAGAAAGAAGTAACAGAAACGACGCCCCCGGCGGTATCCAAGTTGAAGGCTCCAACAATGGACTTGACAAGATGATGCCAACAAATGCGGTTTAATTGGAAGGAAAAAAATGGTGCTGTGAAAATTTAGGAATGGCGTTTTGTTCTTGTTGCTGTTTTGTTCTTTTTCGGAAATTAGGGATGCTGTTTCGTGTAAACATTCGATCGGTGGTCTTCCTTAAGGTGAAGGAACGCGATTTGTAAAAGTCCTTCCGTGATGGATGGATGGGGTGTTTATTGTTTGATGTTTGCCGAAAGGTTTCATTTTTTATTTTCTATGCCTACTTCTGGTATAGTTTTTCTCATAAATTGCAACTACAAGAAAAAGGGAAGTAACCGATTTCGAAATAACATGATTTGAATCATTTGGCCATTAAATTTTTCATGGTTTTCAAGATGACATTAGTGTCTGACATATTCTCCAAGGAATTCCAGATGAAATACATTGCATTATACATGTTTCATAGGTCTTATCGTTGGATGACTGAAATCAAGTAGCAATTCCATGAAATGAAAATCGATGATTACGCATTAGGTACTAGTGAAAAGACCAATTTATTTTCGTTTTGGATGGGGTAACAAAAATTCTCCTTTTGATTAACTTCGAAGGAAGAAAATAGTTTTGCAATAAAAAGTTATGTATTTTGTGTGAGCTAAAGATTAAGGTTGACTTTTATTAAAACCTTTTATTGAATTCGTCATGATCGATGGTTGTCTGTCTATTTGTCTGTATCAACTTTTTTGATGGCATTTTTAACATTCTTTCACACATCCTAAAGATTTAAAATTTGGTACACAGCTTAGCCCAGTAGAACATTTTAATCCGTTAAAATTTGGCGGATCTTTAAGAAATAGAATCGGCACTTTTTTTGTGAAGCCCACAAAAATCCCATTGTTGTAAGATAGTTAAAAAAGAGTCCAATCTGCGACTTCGCGTTTATATATGTTCCTAGTAGCAGTCCAATATTGGCTGCCAATATTGGAAATAATTAGACCAATATGAAAAATTGGACACTTTGACGGAATTAGCTCAATGTTAGCTTAAAATATTGGTATAATATTTCGCCAATATTGGCGTTTCATTAGAAATATTTCCAATGTAGCACCAATATTGACGTAATATTGTAATGAAAATATGTAGCCACTATTGGAGGCCAATATAACCCTAATATTTACCCAATATTAGTATTACAGTGGAAATATTTCCAATATTCAATTCTTTGGGTGTTAATAGAGCTCCTTAGCAAGCAATTCTTAAGTACAGAGAGCCGCATGCCTATGGGCCACTTAACCGCCAAAGCTAAAATTAGCAATTGGTGGCTAAAGCTTAGCACTTAGCCGCCAAAGCTAAAGATTAGATAATGATGCCCAGGGTATACCATGTATATGTGAATCTATAATTGTACCCCAACAACATACCGATTGAGAAACTGGATTTACTTCCAATTATGTCTGAAAAGGTTGACATCTTGATTCTTGTCTGTCTCTAGAGATGCTCTCCAATCCGTTAGTTTTATCCATGAAGCTGGAAGTTCTCCTTCTAGCTAACAGTAGGTTTAACAGTAGGTGTCCTAAAGAGGATATAGGAAATATACGGGTTTAACCTGCTTTTAAACATGTAACTGAAATGTCAGACCATCGGGAAAGTAGAAACAGTGTCAAAAATAGTTGTGCTCCAGTGGATCCTGAAATACTGTGATATTTATAGAAATAAGCAGATTGACAAATTAGGGGCAAAAACGCTGGGATTCTACAAATTGTAAATAACTGTCATTTTTCCCAATCAAACGTCTGACAATAAAACTCTGTCAATGAAACTTCAAGAGGATTTGAAGATTCGCATTTCGTTAAAAGACAGGAGAATATTGGTACGCAAAATTTGAAATACGTCCATGATTGGCCCAGCCGCGAGGCTGTTGCGATCTTCCATCTTTTTACAGGATATGATTGGTTTGCAGAGCATTTTTATTTTCCCTGTAATATATGGGAATATATTGGTATCGTGTGGAGTTTTCGACGGATCTACACGTTTTGAAACCTCCAGATCACAAAAACATAATTTTTAGCATGACGCCTGTTTGTGTGTTTGTGTGTGTATCTGTCTGTTTATCTATCTATCTAGCTGTGTGTGTCTATGTATTTGTCTGTCTGTGCAATGTATGTATTCACTCTAACTCATAAACTAATTGACCAAATTGAAACTAATTGACCCAAATTTAAGACTACGTATTCTCAAATGTAACAATTAAATACTTGTTTTATATTTAATGTTTGACAATGAAAATAATAATACCAACCCTATGACTCTCGGAATAGCTTTTCTCGAGATATTTTGGATTCATCACATGTTTGCTACGCCGCCTTTGAAAATGCGTCCAGTTTCTAAATAAAAAAGAAAAAATTGAATTAAAAGTGCAGTTTAATATTGTTAGTTTTATTTATTTTTATTTTTTTATATTGTATTTGTCAAGTTCTCTTTACAATAAAAGACATATATATATATAAATCTTAGCTATTTACATGTTGTATATCCACTGTAATTAACATACACGGCAAGACTTGTACTCATCGCGACATTTTACTCATCGCCGCACAAAATTAACTCGTCGTGTTTTGTTTGAAACATACCTATCAAAATATTTAATTATTCAAATTTTAACCAAAAATTTTGAACAATTATTTTTTAAACACTTTTTACCCATTTTCCCAGTCTACGCGGAGTATGGGAACGATAAATCTGTAGATCCGAAAGTCTCTCTTAAAAGGTGATGGATTAAGGAAATGAAGGTACTGTCTATGTGGTTGCTGCTTCCATTGGTTTCCGGTCTAAATTGGGTGGCTCAAGCGCGTAATGGGATCCGCCCTTTAAGGTTCGCCTGACAGAGTGTTATATAACGGCGAAAGATTTACGCTTCGACCGCAATGTAGGCGAATGATTTAATTATCAAGTGCCTGACCATTGGAATATATATATATCCTGGAGACATTTTACGTTACCAAAAAATCTACTTTATTATACACGAAACATATAATTTGTTACATAGGACCGAACTCCTGATCGTCGACCAGTTCTCAGGAAATCTTAATACGGTTGGTTCACCCAAAATGTACAGTTACATCGCAGGGGGAGGAATATGATGACATGGGGCACATGCTGCTTTCGCGTTCTTTATACTTTAAAAATGTGATGGGTAGTAGTTTCATATGAGAAAGTTTACGCAGGGGTTAAGATTAGTGACCCTATATGGTATGGTTGAGGAAAAGAGGAAGTGCGGGCAGACTTTGTTAATATTAGTGGCGTGAGACAGAATTGAGTATAGTTGCAATACGTGTTGGATACGAAACAGGAATTTGGAATAATAACTGTGAACGATAAGGACCCGTTATTGGGAAAAGCTTAAACTTTCTGTATCATATATATATATATATATATACGTTTTGTCTGTGCGCGTGTGTGTCTCACGAATGAATGGGTCGTTTAAGACGTAAAGTGATATGACTATTATGATCCGTGAATGCTAATTGTAAAAGCAATCGAACGTTCGGAAAACCACATAATTTTCGAATAAATTTTTGAAAAAAAAAATAGCATTCAAAGCTGTTAAATAAATAATCATATTGTACGTATCTTTTATTCTACTAGGGAGCTCTTTTTCCTGCAAACTCCGCTTGCGCAACCCCCTTCGGGAGGCTTCGCCTCCAACTCGCTGCGCTCGCAGAGCTCGCTTCATATCTATCCTTTCCTAAAAATTCTTCTTTCATAAATCTCTTTTCTACCCGTGACTATTTTCCGCAGAAGGGAAAAGCAGGGATTTTTCTTAGCCCAGGGAATCCAAAAACTGAATTTCTTGATCATGAGCTCGCTTCACGAGCTTTTTTCATACCAAACTAAAATTTAAATCGATAAAAGGTTTATTTCATCGTGTTACCCCATTATGTCTGTATAAGTGCACCAAATTTCATACTTTTGTATGTTATAGTTTTACGGTACGAGACAGAGGAGTCGCTAGACGTGAAAGTTCACTTCAGAAGTACATAAAAAGTAAAATATCTCAAAAACTACATCGAACTTAAAAAAGGGGGCTCAGTCTTGCAAACATTCACCCATGTAGGTACCTGCCTGCAAAAATTCGTGGTCTTGCTGCTGTTAGTCTATTCAAGACGCGAACTCGCAGCTCAAATATTTTGTCTTTGACTTTGGCATTTAATATATATTGTAGTTTAAGAAATATTTAAACTTCTGATGTGGGCAGCACATGATTTTCCTTACATAATGCAATGAATTGACTCCTTTTACAGTAAAAAAAAAAGAGGTTATTCTTATAGTAGATACTTATAATCTTAAGATATTGAATTTTCGTCAGTTAGTCGTCATTTTCATTGACTTAAGGTCATTTTTATCCATTTGGCGAGATTTCTTCGTTAATTTGGCAACATTAAAAAAGTCGTCAAGTTGGCGACATTCCTCCAAATTCGTCGCCAAATCTCGCCAAGAGTTATGGACGGAGAAATAAGTTATTCTTATAGCAGATAAATAAGTATTAGCGTTCAAATACAAAAGTATTATTCAAAGTGTCTTTTCTTATGAATGGAATGAGCTAGATCCACGAGAATGATGTCACCCAATTTATCGCATGATACTACATATGGAAAAGTGAACATGTTTCTAAACAGTTAATATTTCTTTTAATTTATGGGATTTTTTGATAAATTTATTTGAAAAATGGGCAATATGTCGAAAACGGTTCATGCTAGCCTTCTAAAGTTTATGTCAATCGTTTTCTAAGGAAACATTACATAAGACATGTCTATTTGCATAACGTTATTAATGGTTTTGGTTTTTAGTGATTTTTTTCAAAATTTCACTCGAAAATTTAGGGGTTTCTGAACATTCGATTGTGTTTAAAAACAATAGGCTTCCAGTATTCACGGATTGTAATTTTTGTACCCAATTTCATTCGAATCGCTCCATTCGTTCGTGAGATGTCGTCTCCACAAACTCACTGACACACATACACACACAATCATCTAAAAAATGTTCGACTCTTGATCAGGGATGCTTGAAACGTGTCCATCCGTCGAAAACTTTAATTCGAATTTTTGACCCCGTAATACGTTCCTTATACATTATACTATGTATATAAGGAAAGTAAAAGCAGTTTATTTCAGCGTATTCCCCAAAGCTTTTGCGTACCTAATTTCTTATTTTTATATGTAATAGTTTTTGCGGTACGAAGCAGAGAATCTCGAGAATCGAGAAATTTGTCAAATAGCGGCGACGGCAACGTCAGCTTATTTTTTTAATATAGAGAGAAAACGAATGACAGACATTTTAGAACGCTATTTTGAACCGTTTTCGATATATTGCACATTTTTCATATATATGCATCTAAGAAAATACATAAAAATAGGCAATAGTAAGTGTCATCAAATATAAAACACTTGGTAAAAAATTTCACGCCATTGGTGATTAATTTATCATAATATCGAAAATTCGACGACTTTTCAATGTGGGACCACGAAAATGTTCCCAAATTGGAAAAAATGACGCTAAAGTTACGAAAATAACGCTAAATTAGTGAATAATTATTGATATATTTTAATACATTGGAGTCTATTACTTAGGAGATGGTAGCCAAATTTCCAATTGTCGAGTGTATATTTGCGCGAAATATAATTTCATTGGATACTTCAAAATAATTGTCATTCATCAAAGGGCCCGATGTCGGTCTACTTTTCACCATCTGCTGTGGTTTTTCGCCATCAAAAGAAGTAAAGTACTTGCATTATTTATTAAAAGTCATGTGCTGCTTCTTATCCGATTTATTTTTTTTCAATTTTTATTTTCCTTATATATGTATGAGGTATATTATAATGTATAAGGAAAGTACTGTGACGGTGTTGAACATTCAAATTCGAGTTTTCGACGGGAGAGCACGTTTCAAGCATCCCTGATCACGAATCGAACATTTTTGAGGTGTGTCTGTGGAGACGACATCTCACGAACGAATGGAGCGACTCAAATGAAATTGGATACAAAAATTACAATGCGTGAATACTGGAAGCCTATTGTTTTTAAACATAATCGAATGTTCAGAATCCCTCTAAATTTCGAGTGATATTTTGAAAAATCAAAACCTTTAATAAAGTTACTCAAAATAGATATTCCTTATGTAATTTTCTCTTAGAAAACGATTGACATAAACATTAGAAAGCTAGCATGGACCGTTCTCAAGATATTGCACATATTTCAAATACATTTATAAAAAAATCCAATAAATTAAAAAATATATTAACTGTTGAGAAACGTGTTCACTTTTCATATGCAATATCATGCGACAAATTGGGTGACATTATTCTCGTGGATCTAGCTCGTTCCATTCATGAGAAGAGATACTTTAAGTAATACTTTTGCATTTGGACGCCGATAGTCATTTATTTGCTATAAGAATAATTTATTTCTCCATCCATAACGCTTGACGAGATTTTGGCGACGAATTGGGCGGAAAGTCGCCAACTTGGCGACTTTTCAAATGTTACTAAATTAACTAAAATCTCGCCAAATGGATAAAAATGACGCTAAATCAATAAAAATGACGCTAAATCAATAAAAATGACGACTCATTGACGAAACTTCCAATATCTTGAAAAGAAAATAAGTACATATCTGCTATAAGAATAACCTATTTCTTTTTACTGTAAAAGTAGTCAATTCATTGCATTATATAAGGAAAGTCATGTGCTGCCCACATCAGAGTTTTATGTATTTCTTGACTAGGACAGAGACAGAAGAAAAATGGCATTTCTGCTATTACACGCTGATTTGAAAGGCATTCATGTAATAAACAAATGAGGTCTGTATAGACCCTTCGATATACTGGGAGTGGCTTTAAGCCATATCGATGACTCAATTGCGTGCAAGGGGAGATTGTGTTCCGTGCACAATGAAGAACACCGCAGGCTACGCATAATGCTAAAGATAAATTGTCTTCATTAATATAAATGATTTTCCTATATGGAATGCATATTGGATTATAAACAAATGTACGCTGAAAGATTTTAAAATGAAGATATTGTGTATTTTGACAAGGCGTTTAGATGTGCCAATAATAGGTACCCTAGTAGCAATCCAATATTGGCAACCAATATTGGTAATATAGGACCAATATGAAAAAGTGGACATTTTGAAGGAATTGGCCGAATATTGGCTTACAATATTGGCGTTTCATTGGAAATAATTCCTATGTAACACCAATATTGGCGAAATATTGTAATGTAAATATTTAGCCAATATTGGAGACCAATGTAACCTCAATATTGGGATTATATTGGAAATATTTCCAAAGTAATGCCAAGATATATAATATTGGTCCAATATTAAATGTTACTAGGGTAGACCGATAAGTTGGTCACATCCAATTTTAAAATCATATTCTGACGAACTGAAAATCTGCGGATTTTATTTACGCAGATGGCATTGAATGAATGACATGAAGGTGAGTGGCTCCAAGAGAGCCCAGCACAGCGACAAGAGGTCTATTGTACTATCCCCTGAAATGAAAAAGTCCCAAAGAAAAGAGACCAGTAGCCGAAACCAAAATTAGCACTTGACAGGAATGTCATGCAATTCCCTGGGCTCGATCACATATAGACCCAAGTGTTCGAACCTATGGGCCGAGAACACCTCACATTCACAGAGTATGTGTGAGGCGGTTTCTTAGCTATAATTGCGGCCTTTACAAAGCGAATCCTTAATGACACCCATAATATTGAGGTATCTTTTAAGGGTGCAATGCCCAGTAAGAAGCCCAACAGCTCTTATGATGCCAGTTCTACTGAGCTCGAATACTTCCTTTTGACGCATACTAGGGCACTTACAGTTCAGTTTTTTCGCCTGCCTTTAGGCCCTTAGTATTACGCCAGTTTTCGCACTGAAGCTTTCTGAAGATGTCATAGACAATACTTCTAGTCAGTTCATTCACAGGTTTCATTAATATGCCCTCATAAATATCATCTGTTGTTCTCAAAACGCCAGATGATCATGGCAGGCTTCTGTTTTGTCAATCGAAGAACACGTTTCCTTCGAGTGAAAAATCTTTTATCTTGCAGCATATTTTTCTATTCGGAAAACACTCCCATTGCAGATATTAGTTCCCATGGACCCTTTTCGTGCTTATTATGAGCTTATCAGCATGGGATAACCACTATCTGCAATGGTGACTTGTTATAAGTCACAATTTTTGTCCCACGTAGTCGGCATAAAATTTATTTACAATTCAGTGCATAATAAGCTCGAAACAGGTTGACGGATACTTGTATCTGCAATGAGAGTGTCTTTTGAATTTTGAGACTAACCCTTATAGTGGGGATTTGTGTATACGAACTTTGCCTTTTCAGATTCATGTGCCTCGAGCTAAATTGTAAAGGAATTTTATGCTGCACTCGTGGAAGAACTGAAATTATCAGTTCCCATAGAAGTTTGCTATACTTGGGGCTAATAGCAAGTTTCTTGCTGGCATTGCAAATATCGGTTACATGCTGACGAAAGAATAATAAGCCTGAAACCGGTCCATGAATGCCGGTATCTGCAAATGTCTTCCGTATTTTGGAAACGTCTCTTATAGGCGGGTTTTGTGCTTATGAATAATTCTTTAGCCATTCTTTGGAAAGTGTCATTGTAGAGTTTCAGACAAAATACCCATGCTCTAAAATCCCTGACAATTCAACAATTACAAAGTTACTAAAGTGAAACTGAATCTGTTGCAGATAGAGAAAAATGCCTTCTATTTTTATTTGAGATAAACTGTCCGAAATAGAGACTACATTGCTGATAATCTTCAATGTACTTTCTTCTTCTTCAACCCAGATAGTCTGATCTACTCGAAGGTGTTGAAGACCCAGACCACACGACCAACCCTAAGGCGTAAGGCAGCTTAATGTGTGGCCGGGTACCAGAAGGTGTAAGGTATCTGTTTGGACGGCCTGGAAGTTTCATCGAATTTAGACAGAAACCCATTGGGGTCGGTATCCACAGGGACCCCGTACCCTCCTTCCCCTACGACCAACCTCTCAGAAGGACTTACGATACCCACATATTTACCGTGTCTGTACTCTGCATGAACACCAGGACAGTTTGGGCAGAGGAGGACATTGAACTCGGGTCGTCCTAGTGCAATCTCCACGCGTTAACCACTGGGCTGTCTCACCTCTTCAATGTACTATTCTGATACTCTTCAATGACACTCTCATACTCATTGGTCTAAAATAAGGGACTCTTTCACTTTGAAAAAACGCCATGGTCCTTAATTGATAAAAAGAGGTCTGTTTAATGATCGTATGACATGTTAAAAATAGCAGATGATATTTCCGACATACTTTTCATGGTATATGAGTGCCACCTAATTGAAAAAAAATTCTATTATTTCATTGTGTCGGTACAATATATTATTTTAACATTGATGTTTTCGACTACCATGTACTTGCATTTTGGCTAATACAATAAAAACAACACCGTATACAATTTTTCTACAAATGGGTCTTTTAAATGGGGAATACAATGTGTTCCAAGACCATTCCATTGCCGCTACTTCAAATGGTTTCTTGGCTCATAAGAACTCTCATAAAAAAGAAAGTCATGGACATGGAACGGTCAAATTTTAAAAACTACCTATTATGAGCTATTTCATGAGTGCATTAGCATATGTCCCAATTGGAATTTAAAAATTGCAAATGTACCCGAATGTCTACCAAATAAGATATGTTCTTAACCTTTTGCTTACGGGTGGGACAGCGTCAATCTCTGGACGCCAATGCCTGTAAAGGGGGGGGGGGGTTGAACTATTTAGGGATGTGATGGAACAGTAATGGTGAATGTGCCGCAACTATGTGAGGCTTACAGATAAATATTGAACAACATTTGGGTATTTATTTTTAAATCCCTTAGAAAGTTAATTTTTCAAAAATATTTTTTTGCATTAAAACTTAATCTTCATCATTTAATTGGGTTATTATTCACTTTTAATTACCTTAATAAAGTCCAATTATAAAATGCATACCCAGTTTCATTAAAATGTATGAAAGGTGTCTTCTTATTAAATTTCATGCATCTCAAACAAAAATTAAGACGGATGGAGTATTTTAAAAATTTAAAACTTTTGAAAATTCCTTTTCGAAAAAAATGCATTTATCCTTTTGCTTACGGGTAGGACAGCGTCCATCCCAAACGAAGAACCTCCCAAAAAGACAGGTATTTGACATGCCCTATCCAAACCAGTTCGACCCCCTTTGCAGACATTGGCGTCCATGGCTACTGGAGCAGGTGCAATGCTTCTGCCGGCGATTTCCATAGACGCCAATGTCTGCAAAGGGGGTCGAACTGTTTGGGATTGGGTATATCAAATACCTGTCTTTTTGAGAGGTTCATCGTTTGGGATGGATGCTGTCCCACCCGTAAGCATAAGGTTAATCTAGAAGCTCATTAATACGAGTAATACTATAAAAAATCGTCGGTGGCTTCAGGCCGATGGAACCCAAATGGTTATGCAAAAATAGCGTCTTGTTAAAAAAAAAAAAATCCAATAAAGTTTAATAAGTTTGTGTTGATTTCGATCTCATTTCTTACTTTCCCTACAATGCTTAAGATACAGAGATAGATAATGTACAGAGGAAGTATTGGAATTTGCATGAAAAATCGCAGCTCGAGTTTTCGACAAATTTCCAAGCTTCGAGCACTCTAGAATTCGGAAAAACTATTTTTAGCGTAATGTCTGTGTGTATTAACCTGGTGCTCATTAGATTTTGGTACGATTCCATACAACAGAATCTGCATTTTCTTACAAAATGTCTCGTAAAAATCATTTCCCCCGATACTAATGGCTACCGTACTTCCGTCTTTCGTAAATCTATGCTTACTAATTCTTGTATTCCCGCTCATTATCTCTTTTCCGTTTCAATCACTTGTACTGTTGTTCTTACATCAGTTGTCAATCTCGTTCTCATGAGTTCCGCTTCTTGTATGTCCTAACGAAGAATGTTATTTCTTGCCTTCGAAACCGGTCGGTACTATCAGTTTTATAAATGTTGTGTGAAGGCTAAAGTATGCTTACGAAGCTAGAACAACGCAACTGGATAAAATTGAGCTGGATAACTTATTTTTCGATCCAGAACATCCGACCCAGCCGAAGATATAAATTATCTATTTAGACCGACTGGAAAGTACCACCCAATTCAGACAGGAACCTAGTGGGGGCAGCATCCATAGCGACCGTACCCTCCCTCCTTCCCCTATCACCAACCTCTCGAAAGGACTTATGGACCCACATATTTAACGTGCCTATACTGCACGTGAAAACAGGGGCAGTTTGGGTAGAACGGGGAATCAAACTCTGGTCTTCCAAGTGCAATCCTCGCGAGTTAGCCACTGGGGTGTCGCACCCCATGAGCTGTATAGCTGGGGAAACGTCCGCGTCCGGCACTACGATAGAAGCGGCCACATTCACGACAATGCTCGTTGTCATGACCGAAAGTTGTTGTTGAGACCCAGATCTTCCGACCTACCAGAAAGGTGTAAGGTAACTGTTTGGATGGCCAGGAAGCAATTTGTGAATTTTAAATTCGCTTCAAAAATGTTTGAAAAATTGGGTCTCATAGGGTTTAATATATTCCATTTTTTCAACCCGGGTTCAATCCAAAACTAATTGGGTGATATTATTCATTTATATTCCCATAGGTCCCACAGGCCGTCTGAACAACATACCAAAATTTCATTTTGATAAGGTCATTTTTACGGCAGTTATTGTGCTAACGGACAGACAGACAAAATGAACAAAGTCATAAACACTTTTCAACTATGTTGTAAAGTGTTAAAAAAAGTTGTCAGCTTGACGTAATCTGAATTAAGTTTCGTTATTCGTGATGTCACGGTGCAGAGTAAACATTAAGGGGGTTGCCAAAACACAAAAAGTTTTTGCATTATTACAGTCAAAAGTTTGTTCAATTTGAAGTGGAAATATCCAGGCGTAAGCAACTTGCCGAAAGATTTTAAATTGTGCTCTGCACACAGTGGCGTCCAAGGAAATTGAGTGATATCGTTGGAGTAAGATGACATCGCAGTTATCAAGTTCGGCCCCTCTTGAGAGTCCGAGAACAAAATGCGCGCGTTCTTAATTCCCATGTCGTCCTTTGCGTAGAGACAGGTAAAAAGCCAGCCATGCCCTGGGACGAGCACTTACAGTTGATTGATAGCAACGGACCCGCCGACAGCATCCGCACTCATCCTCTCCCACTGGTATGGATTAAAGTTATTCATACAGCCGGTGATTAGAGTGAAGGCCAGTGTCTATATAAAACATAATGTGCGCTATATACCTGTTGATATTAATTTTCACACAACAATTGCATATACACTTTACTGACACTCCTGTATTGTAAATAATAAATACGTTACAGATTCAAAGCAGTCTAATTGCCTTCAACGCAATATGCTTGTTTGCAATAAATAGCTAGCACTGGGAGCCTCCGATTTTAGCTGGCACTTCAAAGGTTAACCAGTAAAAGCCAGCAATTTTGATTTCCGAAGCGTTTTGATTGTAGACCAGCGTGCCTGATCAGGAAGATTGTGAAAATAAATAACAATCAATGTCGACTACATTAGCCAGAAGTTATTATATTGAATTAGGATTCAGTTGGGTAGATTTGGTTACAGAAACGTGGATAAAAATGGGAAAAAAAAGTCGGAAACTGTAAGCCACAACGTCGCATTCAATATCCTTATACACACCATATAAATTTTAAACCCTAAACTCTTAATGTCATAACTAAGCAATGTTTGCAAGTGTAACGGTGATTCAGAAAGAGCATGCTTGACTTGCAAAACAAATTATGTGTAGTTTTTACCCGTATTATTATTTTATTTTAAGATTGTTGTATTATATAGTTTAGTTTTTTTTTATTTAAATGCTATGATCGTAAAAAGGGCTTCCATAAGTGAAGAATTTAATCAGATTTGCAGAATGGTGATAGGGTGTATTTAGTAAGCAGATGCAGACGAAGTGCGAAAGCAAACTGGTATCTTTAAATTGGGCAAAATTACGTCTGATTATCCTCTAATCTAGTGTGATAAAAATCTGGTTGTATTTTGCCAAAACAAATTAAGCGTTATATACAGAAATCTTAATTTTTTATCGCTTTCAATTCTGGTGGAATTCACAAAACTGGCATCTCATTGCTGTTGCCAGAATTTTAATGAAAGGACTGTTATTCATTAGAACGAGAACTGTCCTCACTTGTTTAATGGAATTCAATTGGTAACAAAGACTACTAGAAGCTAAGAGGGAAATTATCAATGATGGATTGCGAAATCTAAGCCAGACAATCTCTTAGAAAAGTCGATATTTTTTCTATCTTCCTGTGTGCTATGCTGCCAAATCAGATCATTAACCGAGAGTTTAGCGAATGAAGACATCGTTCCAGTGGCATGAGGCTCGGAAAGGTAGCAATTAGTCTGACTGATTTTTGATGTATTTCTCGGCGTCGTAGCACGCGAATCGGGATACTACTATTTTTTTTTATGGATTGAGTTTTCGTGTTTTTCAACAAGTCCAACCTGGGGTGTTATGTGCAATTAGCATCTTCAAGTATAAGGGAAGCCGGAGAGATAGGAAACGGGATAGTTTTTTAATTGACGGCATAATTGCGGAATTCTTCTGTTCTGAAGACTGCAGATAAAGACATTTTGAAAGTTAATTATGTCCCGTGGAATGCAATATATCAATATTAAAAAATAATTATTATTGGGGAAAACTTTTTGATTTTGCTTTTTCTTAGATATGGTGGTATAATTGCCACGGCACAGTGAGGTTTGAGTTGTGAAAGTTTTATATTAATTGAAATGCAATCAGGGCATATTATTATAGTATATAATTGGCATTAAATCCTTTCAATGAAGTGAAAAATCAAAATCATGCGATAGTGAGGAAATAAAAAAAAATAATTTATGAAATGTGTCACCTCTCTATTTTTTTCTCGCACATTCATGTTTTTATCAATATCGGTTTGACAAAAAAGGCAGTTTTCATGAGCTTTAATGTGTCTGTTTTTATACATATTGAAAGCTTTTTAAAACATATATTGGTAACAAGTCAGTTAAAAGGATGCATTGTGTGAAATTGTATGATTTGTTTTTGATATTGTTACGACGTATCCTATGGTGGGTGTACGCTTGGGATACAAGGATGAGTCCACATTTCTGGATAACTCACATGTTTATTTACAAGCACAGCGTAAACAGGACAATTTACAGCAAATAGATAGATAACTATTTCATAAGATCACTCAACAACAGTCAGGTACCGTAAAATGGCTCCACTTATTTCACAAAACAGCAGCTACTATTCTCAAAACATTGACGTATGTCATCGTTCAATGCACCTCGTATCACGTCAACTGCTGTCAAACGGATCGATGACTCCTTTTATATTCTCTCTGTGGAAACTTTTAGAATGAGCTTGTATTTCGTAGATTATTCCTTATTTCGAGTGGTTTTCGAATCTTCGAAAAGTTGCCAAATTGGTGATAAATCGCCAAATCTAGCATCCTCCTTCCGAACTTCAGCATATGACAACCCTAGATTTACGTCATAGGAAAATTTGCCTGTACGAGTGTTTTCAGAAGAGACTCTAATGATGATATTTTACGCATTCGTAGTAATATATACAGTTTTAATACCATTTTCATCCAAGGAATATATATCATACTACAGTAAATTCTCGTTACATTAAAACCAATACAATAAAAAACCGGTTATTACGAAATTAATTCTCTTTTTCAAAGGACATTAAGATAATGTACAGTAGATTATCGTTACAACGAATACCGGTATAACGAAAAATCTGCTATTACGAAATGAAAGCCAATCCCCTTTTCAAATAGTATTAAGACAATGTTGTTAATGTTTATAAGTTAATGTTTATAAGTTAGTTGGTTTCAGGCTGCTTGGTTTGTGCAGTGAAACAAATGTATTGTTAAACTCGGAATAATATCTTCTGTATATAAATATGCATTTAATTTACACAAGGGATCGTATTCATATTAAAATTTATACTAACTAGATTTTTTCAAAAGGCAACACCCACTTTTGATAACAGATTATGATTCTCCAGGTCGAAGCGCATGGAATTGATATATAAAATTTATTTATAAATTTTATTCAAGCCGTTTGGGAGTTATGATTGCTTGAAATTTCGAGCTCCTAATGTTAAATGGGTGCTACAGTTTTTCTTTTATGTTTTACGAAATAATTAGCCTCTATTTATATTTCTCATTGTGATACTAAATAACCCAAACAAAATGCATACAATTTTTCATCTGCAAATTTCTAATATTAATTATTAATTATGAAAACCATATATGAAAAAGAATTTGATTGGAAACGTTGGTAAAATTTGACGAAAATCGATTCAGAGCACTGTCAGGAACCATGGTGAACAAAATTTTAGTTTATTGCTTTTAGTACTTTTTAAAATACGGATTTATATTCAAATCTGCATCATTTTGTAGCGTTTTGGAAATCATCTATCCAGTGGTTGAATATTGCTTAAGAAGAAACATATCAAAATTACAGTGCAATATAAAGTTTGGACTTTGGCATTCGTACAACATGTGCAGACGCTGTAATGACATTGTGCTAGGCAAAAAAAAAAAATCATAATAATAAAAAATCATAATGTAAAGTGTAATGAAAGTTGATTCAACTTAGATTCATGCCTGCCATGTTGGTTTCTCATAACTTTACCTTTAATGCTATACAAGTTTTTTTATGTAAAATAATTTTAATTTCGAATTTCATTCAGAAATAGAAATCAAATATAATAAATCGTGAAGCTGCAAATGAAACTAAATGCATTTTAAATGTGAGGAATGCCCTTAAAGAATAAGTTGTTAAAGACTAAACTTGCATACTTGGGACTTTGCATTTTCAATTGCACAACATCTTTGGGCTTTCTCATTGAAATTTGAATTAATAATAAAAAAATTTTAATTACTTTTGATTTGACAGAAATCACTGAATGACAGTTTTAAATAGGTAAATTTTTAGTTATACACTTAAAAATGTAATTATATCTATATGACTGTGTTACTTTATTTTTTTTTATACTAGAAATGCTCGAAATAATGATTATAATTTATTTTACACTTAAAAGGCCGTTTTAAACAGGTAAAAAGGTAACATGAGATGTTCATTTTACTCACTTATTTACCTGCTCAAATAGGTTCCTTTAAAAGGACCTTTTTAAGTAAGTAAGCAAGTGGGTAGCAGGTAAACAGGTGTGTAAAATGGACATCTCGTATTACCTCTTTACCCGTTTAAAACGGTTTCAGCCTGAAATAAAATATAATCACCATTCCATGCAATTCTCATATGAAAAAGCAAAATAACACATTCATATAAATATAGTTATTTGTGTAACTGGAAATTTACTTGTTTAAAAATGTCATTCTATGGAAATAAACCCAGTTTTTTGTGTATTTTTACCCATATATTTTTAGTGTTGAAGACCCAGACCGTCCGACTCGTCCAGAGGACTAAGAGCAGCTATTTGGACGGCCGGATATATTTTTAGTGTGTAATTTTGCTTTACCTCGAGATGTCATTGGTAAAAAAAAAAAAAAAAAAAAAAAAAAAATGCATGCGCATTTTGTTATTGCCTTCCAAAATGTGGTGATACTTTTAAACATTATAGGAACATATTTATTAAACTATTAGCCATTTAGAATGAAAATATTAGACAAATATGAATGAAAATAAAAAAGCACATATATTTAACATTTTTGTAAAAAGGATAACCGATGCTGCCACTTTCACTCACATAAATTTTATAAAAATATGAATGAAATTAAGTGGTTAGAACATAGTTCGGATAACGGAATGTATATTATCTCTCTATTATATTATTTGAAAACAACATTTTGAGTCATTACATATCATTAAAATACTTATTATTATAAAATTAATTAAATAATAATTTTTCTTTCGTAATTTAATCTTTAATTCAAAAGCGTTCTGCATTTTGGTAACGTATTGTTCTACTAATGACATCAAAGCTAAACACTTTTTGATTGGATGCTGGGCTGATGGGCGCAAACTTATAGTAATGAACCCTGCTGAAACTAAAACTTGACGTTTCCGGCTTCCTTTGCAACTGTACCTTATCACGACCCTCTCCCCCCCAAAAAAAGAAAATATATATTTATACATATATATATGTACTTCAGTTGAAAAACACTCTCTTTATATTATTGTTTTAACGTAAAAATATGCCTAAACGTAAAGCCCCCTGACCCGCACATTTTCATCAAAACTGACAATCTTGATCAATCTAAGAATACATCTTTCCACACTGGATCTGCATATGCAAAAAGGGGCAGAATTGAAGCCCATACAACAAAAAACACATGTTAAACAATATCTTCTCTTTATTTTACCTGGCATCACATGTTAAGTTTTCAACCTTTAATGATACAGAGCGATTAAATAAATGATCTTAATGCTAGAAGTGTATCTTGTCTTATATCTTTTGGAATACGTGGGATTGAGCCTTGGGTGTGCCGTGCTCTGCCTTCTCAACTTAACAGTCTGCGCTACGATAATGATGATGTAATGGTTAGTGGCAAGGCATGAGTTTCATTATGTGTGCCTTGTTAATTAATAGCTGCTTCAGTGCTGATCACGTTTAGCCATTTTCTTGTAAAGATTCGTGAAAAGATGGGGGAATGTAAACATACTTTGTACATTTTTAAATTGCTAAATGATTTAAATTTTCCTTTGTTATAATTTCGAGCTCATATTTAAAAAATAAATAAGGGAGTAAATGATTTAATCACCCTATCAATCATTGTGGCTTCTTACAATGCATAATTTCGGCTAAATTGTTACCAGTTTGACTCGGAGCCGTGGATTCGCGCTTTATACTATTTTTAACGTAAGTCTATGGATGATGTATTTATGGCTAAAATCGGAACGTTAAGAAAAATTTAAACACTTTGGATATTTATACTGATACTTTTTTTTTGTAAATTTTGCAAGAAACAATATAAAAAATTTCGAATAAATTTTGAATTTTTTTTTCGAATTTCGAAAAATTCTATTTTGTTCTAGACTATTCCATAACAAAGCTATCGTGTACACAAGAAATCGACCACAGACAGGACAGATGGACATCCATCTAAAAATAATCAAAACGTGTTCAGGAGGAACTAAAACATATATTGACATTAAAATTCTCAAAATCAAAAATTTTCTTGAAAACAATACTTTTATAATATAGTCTATAGTATGTGAAACTTGAAATCTAAACAATTTGTACTTATTTCGTAGGAAATTCAATAATTTAATACTTTGAACTTTAAAAAATATGTTTTATACGAGCGAGTTTTTGCTAAGATACAAATAGTTTACTAGTATATATATCAGTTTCTAGATCATTTATTTGTTTTCATAAAATTTTGTGTGTTTTTAAAATATCTAGATACATGCTTTTTGAGATTTCACTAGAGACATATTTACTGATATTTTTATTTCATGAACGCAGCAAAAAACTCAAAATATTGAATCCAAAATATTAAATAAGTTATGTACAAAATAGTCTAGTAACTTGTACAAGTTATATCAAAGAAATAAAAATGTATATTTAGTGCGCGAATTTTTTTAAATTTATTTTTCTCCACAGACAACATAATCTGACCTATCACCTCAGATATTTGAGTACGTAGATCCAAATTTAAAATTCAGGTTTCGTCATGACCTAAAACAGGATTAGTTCAAACTATGTACAAAATTTTATTCGAATCGGTTGAGTTTTACTGTGCCAACGAAAATCTCCCACACAATCAGACTTGAGTCGGTGTTAGGAAGCTGCGCTAGGAACTCACTTCGTCGCAATTAATTTAATTTTAAGCTTATATAAAATTATTTCGCTCTTGTTATCGTATTTTCTAATGCTATTATTAGTTTTCCTACATACGATAATGTATAGGAAAAGTGTCGAAAATTTGAATCTGCGTTTTCGACTGAAGAGCACTTTTTAAGTATCCCTGAATGCGAATCGAATAGTTTTAAGAGGATGTGTGTATGTTTGAGTATATGTATGTATGTGTCAGTGAGTCTGTAAATGCAATATCTCACGAACGAATGGATCATTTCGAACATAATTTGTTAGATTATTACAATCCGTGAAAACTGGAACCCTGTTAACTATAAATGGGATAGAAACTTCGGAAGGTCCCCAAAATTTTCGAATGAATTTTTGAAAAAAAAAATAGACATTCAATAATGTTAAATAGATAATCATTTTATAAGCAATGTTTTAGTCTAAAACGATTGACATAAACTTTATAACGCTAGCTCAAACCGTTTTCCAGATATTATACGTTTTTCAAATAAATGCACCTAAAAATTACATGGAAATGAACGGTTCTAAGTATCGACAAATATGTAACACTTGGCGACTCAATTAGGGACATATCGTTAACTTGTTGACTTTTTAATGTAGTGTTAAATTGACGAAAATGTCGCCAAATTGGTCAAAATAACGTTAAAGTTATGAAAATGACGCCACATTGATGAATCAATAATAATTAACGTATTTCAATATTATATAATGAAGTATATTGCTTAGCATATGTTAGGAATATTTCCAGTTGTCAAGTTATATCAGCGCGAAATATAAGTTAATCAGGTACTTAATTTTGTTAATAAGTTAATTAGGTAAATAATTTTACGTGGTGTCACCCAGAAAAGAGTGTAATGTCAGTGTGCTTCTCAACGTTCAAAACATTGTACTGTGGACCTTGTCTATTATTTCGCATTGAAAGTAGTAAAGTACTTGCATTATGTAGGGAGAATGATGTGCTGCATATGTCAGATTTTTTTTCAGCGGATTCAGAGAGATATTTTATGACGCAGAGTATTTCGTGGGTTATTTGTGGACCCTTTCCCTTCACATCGCGATACACGGATGTCGAAATATAATAATTTAAGGGGGCTATGGACACTCTTAAAAGTGTCATAAACAGAGCGAATTTCCATGTTTCAAGTTTTATCTTGTGCCCCTTCTCCTATACGTCGATAACACCTAAAAATTTTACGGCAAATAAGTGAATTCCTTTAGCATATTTGATAATTATTTCAATAAGGTGAATCTGATAATAATATTTTAAAAAATTGTATAATGTTCATGAATTTATTAAAATTTCATTTTGATACATGTTGCTTGCTCCCATGAGGACAACAAAATTATTGCTTCCAGAAACAAAAATATGTGTCAATAGGATGCAAAAGCATCCGTTCAAAAAGACTTAGATCAAAATCAAAACATTTGCATAACTTAAGTTTTTAGAAATTAAATAAAAAATGTAATTACATTTTTAATTTTTGGTAATTTGATTATTTTAAACTTAAGTTATGCAAATGTTTTAATTTTGATCTAAGTTTCTTGAACGGATACTTTTCCATCCTATTCAGCCATATTTTTGTTTCTGGAAGCAATAATTTTGTTACATTCATGGGCGTAAGCAACATATATCAAAATGAAATTTTAATAAACACATGAACATTATGAAATTTTTAAAAGTATTGCTATCAGATTCACCTTATTGAAAAAATTATCATATATGCTACAGGAATTTATTTGCCATAATATTTTTAGGTATTTTCGATGTATAGGAGAAGGGGTACAAAATAAAACGTGAAACATGGAAATTCACCCTGTTTATGGCACTTTTAAGAGTCCTGAGCTCCCTTAATGAAATCTAGCATTTATTATTACCCAGCATAATATACCATCGTGACATCCATATACATTGCTATACTACAATTTTGTTACTTTCCTTATATACATAGTATAATGTATAAGGAAAGTATTGTGACGGGGTTGAAAATTCGAATTCAAGTTTTTGACGGTAGAGCACGTTTCAAGCATCCTTGATCACGAATCGAACATTTTTGAGGTGATATCTGCGTGTGTGTGTGTGTGTGTGTGTGTCAGTGAGACTGTGGAGACGATATCTCACGAACGAATGGAGCGATTCGAATGAAATTTGGTACACAAATTACAATCCTTAAATACTGGAATCCTATTGATTTTAAACACAATCGAATGTTCAAAACCCCTCTAAATTTTCGATTGAAATTTTGAAAAATCATCAAAAAATCAAAACCTTTAATAAAGTTGCGCAAATAGACATTTATGTAATTTTTCCTTAGAAAACGATTGACATAAACTTTAAGACGCTAGCATAAATCGTTCTCGAGATATTGCACATTTTTCAAATAAATTTATCAAAAAATCCCATAAATTAAAAAAATATATATTAACTGTTGAGAAACATGTTCACTTTTCACATGTAATTTCATGCGATGAATTGGGTGACATCATTCACGTATATCTAGCTCGTTCCATTTATGAGAAAAGATACTTTGAGCAATACTTTTGTATCTGAACGCCAATAGTCATTTATCTGCTGTAAGAGTAACTTATTTCTCCATTCATAACGCTTGGCGAGATTTTGGCGACAAATTTGGCGGAATATCGCCAACTTGGCGACTTTTTAAATGTTGCCAAATTAACGAAAATCTCGCTAAATGAATAAAAATGAAAATGACCACTCATTGACGAAAATTCAATGTCTTGGAAAGAATATAAGTATCTGCTATAAGAGTAACCTAATTTTTTTTACTGTAAAAGTATTAAATTCATTGCATTATATAAGAAAGTCATTTGCTGCCCACATCATATTTTTTTGACTTTGGTTGCTTTCAGAAATCATCTTTACCATTTACGTCTGTTACTAAAAAAAATCTTCTTGTCAGAGCTATAAGAGCCCTCGGCGACAGAATCACTTAATAAACTTAAAAAAGTATTTATTCTCAATGACATCTTACATGTGTGTGAAAGAAAATATTTGATTCCTAAAAATAAAGGTGACGGATTATCAGGAGTCGAGCATACATGACCTGACGTTCAAACAGGAGTGTCTTGGAGGAGATTCCTATGTAAATACGTCGGGAAGAGAACGGCAAATTAAGCGGAAAGAAAGATTTAAAAGCGAGTGAAGGACAAGAAGAATCTGAGGTGTAACTCTATAACCTCCCCCCCCCCCCCCCACCGATAAATTAACAGGTAAGCGACTTTTTGTCTGTTGCACAAAATGTTTCGTTATTTTCGAAAGTTCGTTGCTACAAAAATTTTGATTGAGAAATTTTAACGAGTTATTATATAATTACCAGTAGTAATAAATGAAACGCAATAAAAGAACTTTATCTGGATTTCTGTGTGCGTGTGTGTGTGTGTCCTCTGGAGGAATCTAAACATCGGACAGCCACACAATTCGGTAGTGTGTTAGCTAATTTTCCAGTACAAACATATCTCGGCGAGAATTTTTTAAAATTCGAATTCGCGTTTCAGTTAATTTATGTTTTAACACAATTTTGCGCGATTTTCACATAAATTGGTCCCTTAGCAACCGAAAATGTTACTATGGAGTTTCTACCCTGATACCAGCAAAAAGATCAAAGAACACTCTTTCCAACGATGTTTCAACTGGATCTTCAGGGTAGTTTCTTCATATGTATTTATTATTTTCAAGTAGTAAGATTAGCACAATTCTACAGTTTGGAAGAAAGTTCCGTGTATATCTTCGCATTCTAACAATATATTTTTTTAATCAATGCATTATTTTACTTTTTGTGATTTAAGCAAACACATAGAATCCTTATAGACAGATTTTGGGCTTATGAACTTTGCCTTTGCAGATTTGTATGGCCCGAGCTAAATTGCAAACGAATTTTTATGCCGACCACGTGAAATGTCTGAAATTGTCAGTTCCCATAGCAGTTCGCCAAAATTGGGGCTTATAGCAAGTTTCGCGCTGTCATTGCAAATATCGGCTATTCCGTGCTGACGATCGCACAATAAATGCGAAACCGACCCATGGATGCTGGTATCTGAAATGGGAATGTTTCCCAAACACATAAAAATTTAGATTTTCGATCACGCTCGTGGAAGGGTTTCATTCTCATTTTCTTCCCGGTCGAATGCGCGGTCGCCCGAGTTGGGTTTAGGCAAAATCGTCTCTTCTACAGAAAGGAACGCTTCTTTTCTTTTCTCTCTTTCTTTCTTTATTTACCTTTTCATGGTTGCGATACATAGGAAATTGAGAAGGAAATCGATGCACATATGCACACATACACACATATCTTCAGGCCACTTAAACAGTTGCTGCAAGCCCTCGGGCCAGTTAAGTTGTTTGGGTCGTAGTCTACTTCGATACTCTACGATATGTGTGTGAGTATGTGTAAGTGTGTATATGTGATACATATACACACATATACATACTCACACACACATATGCAGGCATCATCTTAAATACGTTCAATTCGAGTTCAGAGATGCTTCATACGTACTCTTCCGCCGAAAACTCAAATTCGAATTTTCGACTGCGTCACCACACCTTCCCTATACATTACGTTATGTATATAGGGAAAGTGAAAAGTGTCTCCTTTCCATCGATGAAAACATGTTTGCTTTAGCTATTTCGCCTTCTTATTTTATTTATATTTTCTTTATCCCTAGCTTTAAAAGAGTGACGTTGTTATGAGGTTTGACTGTAACGCTGTTTTGTTGAACACCTGTCTTTTTCTTCTTCGACCCAAACCGTCCGACTTACCGGAAGGTGTAAGGCATCTATTTGGACGCCCGGAAAGTGCCAGTGGCATCAAATTTAGACCGGAACCCAGTGGGCGCATCCAGATGGATTGTACCCTCTTTTTCCTACCACCAACCTCTGAAAAAAATGTACGGACCCACATATTTAACGTGTACGTACTCTGCGTGAACACGGGGAGTGTTTGGGCAGAGTCGAGAATCGAAATTGGCTCGCCCGAGTGCAATGCCCGCGCGCTGACCATTGGTTTGTCCCACCTAAATGCCTGTCTTGAAATCGTGTAAACTTTAAACCATCGATACTCGAATTATAGATTGAGCACTTGACTTGAAATTGAAGGAGGTAGAACTGATTCTAATTTAAGTGCAAACACTTAGAGAAAGTTTGGACTGAAAAGAGAGAATGAAACAAGTTAGCAATTAAAATATCTGACGTATTTGTTCTACGCATGTCTTTCCCTACAGATTAATAAATTTAAATTTTATTGTAAAATAATTACACGAATTTGAGCTTTTATTTTACTAGATCTTGCGAAAAATCTATAGATTTATTGCTGCTACCCATTAAAAGGAAAATCTTATGTTGACAGCGCATGACTTTCCCTACAGACTCAAATTCATTTTCTCTTCATTTCTTTAACGATTTATTAAATTGCGTTTAATTGAGCAAAATAGCACGCATAATCACGCATAAAGTGACACAGAATTTGCATTTCTATTTCAATTTTCTATTAAATTGGGTAACTGGAAGCATTTTCAAAGGCGGTATTTTCATCGTCAAAAATTTAATCATTAAACAAGCATTAAATTGATACATATGGACATATTTTACGTTGTCTTTTATTTTAAATTTTGACAATTTTTGCTGGTCATTTCGCAAAAAAGAGAGGTTCTTTGCCCTCGACTCGTGCCAAAATATATTTAATACCAGGGTGCGTGACTGCCAATAAAATTTTATGACATTGGGTCAATTAGCATTTGAGTTAGAGTGGATACATACATTGTACGGACACAAACACACACATAGACGTTACGCTAAAACTACTTTTTTTTCGTGCTCTAGAGGTCCCAAAACGTGTAAATTCGTCGAAAGCTCGAGTTGCAATTTTCGACATGATTTCAATACTTTCCCTGTACATTAGCATGTATTGTAAGTAAAAATCCCATCCTATTTCAAGTAACTTGCTCGATTATGTCCAGAGATGTTGCAGTCCCTGAGGAAAAGTAAAAGATCTAATGTAATCAAAACGAATCCTGACAAATATTAAACAATAATTATTTTAGTTTAAAATACTAGCAAAGCATTCATTCATTTGATTATTCTGAGTATATTCATCGCTTGTTAGAATGTATGCCACTTTAGACCAAAAGCTGGCAATATTCCAAGAACAAACGGCGCAGGTTATTGTTCTGTAATTTATATCATTCGCTTCTAAATTAATAATGACATATAAAATACCTCGCTCAATATAAATTTATATAGATTTCCATGGATCACATAAAATGGATTGTTTAAAGTATTAAAGGTAATGTGCGCGCACACACACTCACATACAGAGGGAGGGAGAGAAGGGGGAAGAAAATAAAGGAAAAAACATCAAACATGACCATTTTTCAAGCTTCTATAATTTGGTTGGGGAAGCATGGGAAACAGAAACACAGAGAGACACATAGACATTAAAAAAATTGTAATTTGTATGGGATGCTAAATACGTACAGATTCATCAAAACAAAAGTTTTATTTTTGAACTCATCACAATACTTTTCCTTATTCGAGTATTATATATTGTAAGGTAAATATCAGTAATACGTAATAGTGATGGATTGTTACATTTAATATATCCGATGCTACCAAGTTACTAGTTGTTAACGATGAAAAGTTGATTCAAAAATATTCATTTACACATTCTAATTCTTGGTATTTTTACTGTCTCATACGCACGACTGAGAAAGCATTGTTTTCACGAAAATTTTCGATTTTAAGATTTTAATGCCAATATATGTTTTAAGACCTTCTGAACACGTTTTGACTATTTTTGGAATGATGTCCATCTGTTTGTATGTAATCGATTTCTTGTGCACGATAGCAGCCACAAACATTAATGGTTTTTCACGAAACTTTAAATCCAGCTTTGTTATAAAAATCTAGAATTAGAATTGTTTTAAATTAGAGCGAAAACTTCAAAATGGATTCGAAATTTTATATTTTTTTAACAGGACAGCATAAGACAAAATTGGACATAATCATGTTTTAAAAGTGTTATTTATTGCTGAGTGATCACGAAGCTTTATAATTTCAATAATTGTGAAAAATAGCCACGGTACACATTTTTTGTGTCTGTGTGACGTCATTAGTCCCTCTTGAAGGGCATGTTACCCCCCAAAGGGTACATTGTCAAGTATGGTATCCATCAAATGATGTTTTCAAGTTTTTTAAAGTGAAGGGTAACACGCTATAATTGTAATCATTTGTATCCACGATACTAATTTTTCCAATTTTTTCTTGTAAAATTTGAAAAAGAAACAAGTTCTGGTTAATTTAATTTCAGTTAATTTAAACTGGCTCTTCTGTATGCCAGTATCAAAATTTAGAAGTCTTGCTGTTATCTTGAAAAGATACCCCAAAATCGCTTAATTTTCGAGACACAGATCTTCCCTGGACACACAGTTACTTGTTGAAGATCCCAAGATAAGATCGACAAGAGAGTGATGAAAAGGTCTCTTAAACGTCGATAATATTATCACCGATATATTTATCGTTCTCTCGATCAAATCAAAAACAATAACGAAATACATATTTATGCTGCTCATTCCGTTAATTGTCCTTTTTTCAAGTCTGCAGCTTCCTGAATCCAGGCGTTGTCGGGGAGCGTGGACGGGGACCATAAATGGTTCTCAGGTTATTCTACTGACACGCCTTCTGTAAATGAATGCAAGTATATCACTTTGAGCATCGAATTTCGCTTGCGTAGGGTTTAAACATTGGGTGTGCCGTCCTCCAGAATGTTGGTTCAACAGTTTACTGCATGATAATTGTTATCTAATGGCTCATAAATGCCCTTGAGTAGGTTTTTAGTACTCTTTTTTAATTGAAATATTCTGAGGCATTCCTCAGCATAGGTTCGGTGTATGAATTCAAAAAATGGATACAATCGAATTAAATTTTGTTGCACAAATTTATTAGCTTGTGATCTGCTAAACGGAAATTTTTGCGTCTTATTGTTTAAAGATTGAAACATTTTTTTTTTTTGCTGACATAATTATGTGAAGCGTTTCTTGGATTTATTTTTTGTTTACCAGCTAAACCGTGTGATTGTTTTTACTATTTTAGTTTGCAATCTAAGTCATATTAACTTTTTTACCATTTAAGTTTAACATCTAAGTTTACAATCTAAGTGTTTAGAATCAAAGTTTAGTATTTAAGATCATTTAAGTTTATCATCTAAATTTACAATCTATGGTCACCATATAAATTTACTATTTAAATTGATCATCTAAATTTACCATTTGAGTTTAATATATATGTAAGCTAATTGTAAGCGCCAACTGTAACCGAGAACTATTTTCTTGTAACCTTACGCTAGCAGCACTCAGTTCAGTGAATCTCGTGATGACATATATATGATGTACGATGGATGTCCGCATACGATGTAATACGATGTTCGACGTTGATGCCCGCACTCGATGTACTATATATTTTTGTTTGTTACGATGCGATGACGACGATGTAATTTAATAAACCTTTACTAAGTTATGCTAGAAAGTTATTGTTTAAAAGTTCTTCTGCCTGATAATTCCCTTACAATTCAGAAGTGGGATAGACATCGATGACTTGTTTGAACTCGTTCTACGCTTTTTCGACCAACGTTCGTGTTTATAAAAACAAACCGATGAGACAAGCAGACGGCTAGTCTACTACGTCGATGAAAACTTTTATTTCACCAGGTAAATAAATGCTTTTGAATAATTTTGATTTGAATGTATTGCGATGTTGATGTAGTTTAAAATGCAGTATTTTGATGCTCAGTTTTGACTAAGAAAGTAATTTTTATTTGATACTGTATAATACATTGATATAATAAGTAGCAAAAATGACGTATTTAGCCAGAGGAAGAAAGGCTAATTTAATGTTGTTAGCACGCGAAGTTGGGGAAACTATTCTTCCAGAAGATACAATTTTAGAGTTAAAAACAAAAATATTAAGTAGTAAAGAATACGATGAAGATTTTGTAAAACAAATGTTAGAAACTATAATTTTTGATAGAAAAGAAGCAGAAAAAGAAAAATTAGCTCATGATAAGGAATTGGATAGGGAAAAATTAAAGTATGAGTTTGAACTGGAAAAATTAAAGATAGAAACTTCGAACAAAAGGAACATTGATGAGTTGAATTAAGTTCGCGTAATGTTGAAAATTCTGAAAATAAAGGCAAGCGCTGTAGTTTACAACTTTTGATGCAGAAATTTGAAATGAAAGAAGGTGATATTAGTTTTTATTTAACGTTTTTTGAAAGACAGGCGCGTAGACCAAACATACATGAAGATGATTTAGTAGCTCATTTACTAGTGCTATTACCGTACGAAATATCACAATTAGTTGCGCGTGAATCCGATAAAGTAGCAAATAACTATGAGCATGTCAAGAATTTATTATTAAAGAGGTTTAGGTTAAGCCCGGAGAAATTTCGGCAAAAGTTTGTATATCATCAAAAATCCCCTAAAGGCACTTGGCGCGATTTTACTTTCGAATTGAAAAATTATTTTGAAGAATGGATCAAAGGATTGGATATAAACAATTTTGAAAAGCTTAAAGATTTGATTATAACAGATCAATTAAAGAGGAAGGCTCCATATGATATTAAAGATACTTTTTTGGATGATTGGTCGAAATTTGTATCTGCCAGTGAACTTGCAGACAAATTAGATGAATACGAAAGTGTTAGGGGCGGTAGAAGAGTTGCGCGATCAGTTGAACCCCATTAGTATTTTGAGTATGCGAGGAAAAACAACCAAATAAATAAGTTCCATGTACCAAAAGAAATAAAAGTAGAAGCTCAAACCGTAAAAGAATGGGATAGAAAAAAACTTGCTGGTCCTGATACTTGTTATAACTGCTATGAAAAGGGACATTTTTCGCGTGATTTTGGAAAACCTAAACTTCAAAAATATTGCACAGTGTAAAAAGGAAGGTCATGGTACTAAAGATTGCATTCAAGTCAAACACCCAACTTCTTTATGTGTTTCGAATATTATACCTTTACATCAGTCATATAAATTTGTAAATGTTGACGGGTTAAATTCAATTTCATCTATTATCGACACAGGTTCGAATGTGAGTTTAATGAAACTTAAATTGGTATCAGCTCTTAATAAAACTATTGAAAAAGAAGCACCAGAAAACTTGAAAGGTATTGGGGGTAGTTTGACACCCTTTAGTGTTGTTTATTGCAATATTGTTATTGATGAGATAAAGTTAAGATCGATTCGCTTTCTTGTTGTTCCTGATGATAGTTTCAAATGACCTGATGTACTTATAGGGACAAATGTTATTGATCTTCCAAATGTAGCATTAGTAAGAAAACAAGAAAATTCTATGTTAGTAGATGAAAACAATTTCGATTTGTTAGAAAATTTTAATCTTGAAAGTGATTCGAATTGCAAAGCAGTACTTAAAAGTGAAAAAGCTGTGATTGTGCAACCTCATAGTGTACAGCTAGTTAATTCTGCAAATGATGATATAAATTTAAATTTCTTTATTATTGAAGAGCAGAACTCTCAAGGTAATGAAATATATGTTCAAAGTGGCGTAGCATGTGTTTCAGTCATAAATTTTACCAATAGTACAATTCGCATAAAAGAAAACCAAGTCGTCCTTAGAGGGAATGTAATTCCAATTACAGTAGTAGAAAACAATGAAAAAGAAAATTTTGATGAGAGTTACTTATACTACACAAGATAATTGTGAGGAAAATGAAACTTTTGAAGTCCTTTGAATTTGGTGAAAGTCTACATATCCAACTAGAAGATCAGGAACCTTCATTTTGTGAACCGTTAATGTTAAGTCAAATTAAAGTCGGATCTCAGCTCACAGAATCAGAAGCACAAAAAGTGTGCGATCTTTTAAATGAATTGCAGACTGTATTGATGTGAAAACCAATGAGTTGGGATGCATCAAAACCACAACTATGAAAATTACGGAAGTTCTTGGAAGCAAGCCGGTTTCGCATGCTCCATACCTTACGTCATATCACGAACGTGAAATTTTACGAAAAATTATTACCGAACTGAAAGAACAAGGAGTCATTCAAAATAGTACTTCGGATTATAGTAGCCCTGCATTATTAGTAAAGAAGAAAACAGGAGATTACCGTATGGTCATAGATTATATACTTTTAAATGCACAGACGGTAAAAGATAAATTTCCTTTGCCACACATTGATGACTTACTTGATAGATTGACTGGATATAATCTTTTCTGTATTCTCGATGCTGCACAAGGTTTCAACCAGATTCCTCTACATGCAGATTCAAGACACAAGGCAGCATTTGTTACACCCGATGGCCATTATGAGCCAAAAAGATTAATTTTTGGATTAACAAGTGGGCTTGCTGTTTTGCAAAGAGCCATGACAGTGGCGCTGGGCGATCTCTTGTGGAATGTCGTAACTTGTTTCATCGATGATATGCTCATAGCAGCTAAAACAGTTGAAGATTTGATAACTCGATTACGTAAAGTTCTGACGAAACTTCTTGAAGCAGGAATAACGCATGGAAGAAATAGACTATTTGGGTTTCTCAATATCAAAGGAAGTAATAAAACCTGGATCTTGAAAACTTGCTGCAATTTCAAAAATTCCACCACCATGAAATGTAAGAGAATTGTGAAGATTTTTAGGACTTTCTAGTTTCTTTCGCAGGTTTATAGAACGCTATGCTTTTTTAGCATCTCTGTTAACCCAATTGTCGAAGAAAAATTCTACATTTGAATGGACTGCGGATCACCAGAAAGTATTCGATGAATTAAAATTACGTTTAACTTCTAAACCAGTACTAAAATTTTATGACAACCGTGATGAAACTGAACTTCACACCGATGCAAGTTCAGTCGGATTGTCTGGAATGCTCCTGCAATACGATAAAGATAAAAGATTACGTCTAGTATACTGCGTAAGCCGTCGAACGAATCCCGATGAAGCAGTGTACCACTCAAGTCGTTTAGAGTTGATTGCTACTGTTTGGTCAATGACACGATTGCGACCATTTCTTATTGGAAAACATTTTACTCTAGTAACGGACTGTTAAGCGATAACATTTTTTGTCACTCAAAGGAATCTCAAGCTTCAGATAGCCCGGTGGGCAGAACTCTTGAGCGAATTCGACTATGAAGTAAAACATCGTTCAGGGGATAAAATGTGCTACGTTGATGTCCTTAGTAGAGCTCCAGTAGAAGAACGAAAATATACTCCAAATGATGAATTCGATCTAACAAGCCCTGTTGAACTAACAGATTCACTTACAATATTGTATATTGCTACTGAAAACGATCAGGTAGCTTTATTTCAATCTCAGGATAAGGAAGTAAAAAGTATTTTACAAGCAAAAACTAAACCCTCAATTAACCGAAACCCATCGGAACGTCAACTTACCAATCGGTATATTGTAGAAAACGGAATTCTTTATAGAGTAATAACAGATCGTGATGCAACCAAGAAACTGTTTGTTATGCCTCGACCCATGCGGAAGTATTTAGTTGTCCGATATCATCATTTTGCTGGACATTTTGGTGTCAATAACGTTAGACAGTTAATTCAAGAAAAATTTTGGTTTCCAAATATGACTAATTACATAAAGTAGCATATACGACAATGTGTTAGCTGCGCTTTTAACAAAGTTCCTGCTGGAAAAGTTCAAGGGAAGTTAAACCCAATTCCCCCTGGAAGACGACCATTTGAAATTATCCATATTGATTTTCTTAGGCCCCTTACAACTAGTTCCCGCAGAAACAAGGAAGTTTTTGTCAACATAGATAACTTAACGAAGTTCATACGTTTACATGCTTGTTCCACTTGCACAACGGCTAATGTGATCAAATGTTTAGATGAGTTTATCAATGATTTTGGAGCTCCGCTTCGAATAATCTCTGATCGAGGAACATGTTTTACCTCAAAAGCATTCACTGAATACTGCAGTGAAAGAAAAATTAAACACACATTAATTTGTAGCCAACGACCCCAAGCAAATGGCCAAGTCGAACGAATAAATCGAATTTTGATCCCTGCTATTACTGCCAGTTGTAATAAAGATAATCAAAAGGATTGGGACAAATTTCTGACAGAATTCCAAAGTCAAATAAACTGGACACCAAGCAAATCCACTGGCAATTCTGCATTCGAGTTGTTGTATGGTTATGTACCAGAAAGAACTAATGATTTTCCAATTGACCTGTTACCGGGAGAAGGGAAATATTGTGAACCCAAAATCCTACAGGCAAAAGCAAAAGACGTTATTTCTGAGTCTCAAGCTGAAATGAAGAAAAATAACATAAATGACATTGCCCTGCTTTTAAGTATGAAGTCGGTGATGTTGTCCTTCTGAAGCGTTTGCCAGAGCACACTGGTAGCAGCACAAAACTACAGGTACGGTACCGTGGACCCTTAGTGGTAGAAACTGTTTTACCCTCTGACACATATACTGCGGAATATTGGACAAGGACGAAGACGACGTCCAAGTTACGAAACAACTGCACACGCCTCGCAATTGCAGCTGTTCGAATTAGTGAACGACGAGGAACATTATGACTTTGAGGATGTAGATTGCAAGACTACCGCAGATGCACCATAGCAGATGGCCGATTGTAAGCTAATTGTAAGCGCCAACCACAACCGAGAACTATTTTCTTGTAACCTTACGCTAGCAGCACTCAGTTCAGTGAATATCGTGATGACATATATATGATGTACGATTGATGTCCGCATACGATGTAATACGATGTTCGACGTTGACGCCCGCACTCGATGTACTATATATTACTTTCCTTATATACATAATGTATAAGGAAAGTATTGTGACGGGGTCGAAAATTCGAATTCGAGTTTTCGACGGGAGAGCACGTTTCAAGCATCTCTGATCACGAATCAAACATTTTTGAAGTGATGTCTGTGTGTGTGTGTGTGTGTGTCAGTGAGTCTGTGGAGACGATAACTGACGAAAGAATGGACCGATTCGAACCAAATTTGGCACAAAAATCGCAATCTGTAAACACTGGAAGCCCATTGTTTTTATACGCAATCGAATGTTCAGAACCCCCCCCTAAATTTTCGAATGAAATTTTGAAAAAATCGTCAAAAAATCAAAACCATTAATAAAGTTACGCAAATAGACATTTCGCATGTAATTTTTCATTAGAAAACGATTGACATAAATTTTAAAACCCTAATATGAACCGTTCTCGAGATATTGCACATTTTAAAAAAAAATTATCAAAATGTCATATAAAATAAAAAAAAATATTTCCTATTGAGAAACATGTTCACTTTTCATATGTAATACCATGCGATAAATTGGGTGACATCATTCTCGTGGATCTAGCTCGTTCCATTCATGAAAAAAAATACTTTGAGTAATACTTTTGTATTTGAACGCCAATAGTCATTTATCTGCTGTAAGAATAACTTATTTCTTCGTCCATAACGCTTGGCGAGATTTTGGCGACAAATTTGGCGGAATGTCGCCAACTTGGCGACTTTATGAAATGTTGCCAAATTAACGAAAATCTTGCCAAATGGATAAAAATGACGCTAAATCAATGAAAATGACGACCAATTGTCGAAAATTCAATATCTTGGAAAGAATATTAGTATCTACTATAAGAAAAACCTATTTTTTTTTACTGTAAAAGTAGTAAATTCATTAAATTATGTAAGGGAAGTCATGTGTTGCCCACATTAGATTTTTTTTGTTTGTTACGATTCGATGACGACGATGTAATTTAATAAACCTTTACTAAGTTATGCTTGAGAGTTATTCTTTAAAAGTTCTTCTGCCTGATAATTCCCTTACATATATGATTACAATCTAAGTTTATCGCCTAAGTTGACCTTATAAATTTACTTAATTGTATCTAATTTAGCTAATTTTATCATCTAAGTTTAACATCAAAGTTTGTCATCTTAATGTAGGATCTTTAATTTACCATTTTAGTTTATGATCATTAGTTTATCATAAAGCCATGGTATATTAGCAAACACCATAGATCGCATAACACAAAAATGCCGTCAATGTATCTTAATTACGCAAAGTTCTATTTTGGATTTAAGACTAAAAGGGTTTGCTCAGAATGTTTCTTGAATTCTATTTCAAAACGTCCAAAAGAGATTATACTTATAAAATCATTGACGATATTCTAAAAAGATAAATTCTAAATTAGACGTCTTTAGGATAAAGCAATCCGACACACACCCTAAACACGTTTCCTCTCTCGACTTCCACGGAAAGTCACTTCAAGAGGGGTTTATATCAAGTATAATATTAATGCAAGCCATGGAGCATTTTCAGAACTACTGAGAACTACTGAGTATGCTGAAATATGTTAATTAAATGCTCTATACGTAATTTTTATAAAACTATTAATAAATCAACCTCATTACTCTAAAATGGACCATTCTCGCGATATTAAAGTTTTTGAGATTTTAAGAAGCTGACGACGTTTTTTACTGTAATTAAAAAAATGATAAATTAAAAAAAAACTATTCGATGACATTTCTTAAAATTGGATCGGTAAGTTACTTGTTGAATAAACTGGTGCTGATTAGGTTTTGGTACAAATTAGAAAAATAGAACTATTCATTTTTTGCGAAATGACATGCAAAAAACAAAAATAAAAGTCTATGTATGCGTAAAATAATTTATTAAATGCGTGTTTTATACTTAATTTTTAAACGACGAAACGAATATGACACACTCCATTACTCCGGGGTGCGGTAGCCCATTGGTTAGCGCGCTGGAGTTGCACTCGGTAGGCCCGGGTTCGATTCCAGCCACTGCCAAAACTGCCGCCGTGTTCATGCGGAGTACGATCACGTTAAACATGTGGGTCCGAAAGTCCTTCCGAGAGGTTGGTGGTAGGGGAAGGAGGGTACGGTCCCTGTGGATGCCTCCCCCACTGGGTTCCGGTCTAAATTGGGTGGCACTTCCCGACCGTCCAAACAGTTACCTTACACCTTTCTGGTAGGTCGGACGGTCTGGGTTTCAACAACAACAACACTCCATTACTCCAGGGGCGCGGTAGCCCATTGGTTAGCGCGCTGGAGTTGCACTCGGTAGGCCCGGGTTCGATTCCAGCCACTGCAAAAACTGCCGCCGTGTTCATGCGGAGTACGATCACGTTAAACATGTGGGTCCGAAAGTCCTTCTGAGAGGTTGGTGGTAGGGGAAGGAGGGTACGGTCCCAGTGGATGCCTCCCCCACTGGGTTCCGGTCTAAATTGGGTGGCACTTCCCGACCGTCCAAACTGTTACCTTACACCTTTCTGGTAGGTCGGACGGTCTGGGTTTCAACAACAACACTCCATTACTCCGAGTCGGTTGGCCTGGGCTTTCGACACTCCATTACTCTCTTCCCGGCCGTCCACCCTGCTGCTTGCTCTATGTCTTAGGATGAGCCGGGCGGTCTGGACTTTCGACACTCCATTACTCTAGGATAAACCGTTTTCGAAGCATTTAAGCTTTTTGAAATTTAGAGCAAGCAGATGGCGACGTTTTGAAACACACTGAGTTGCTCAATGAAAAAAAATACGTATTAAAACCGCAAACTGGATCCATGTCAATTTGAGCAATTAATCCCAATTTAACCTTTTACTTACGGGTGAGACAGCGTGAATCCCAATCGAAAAATGGACGCCATGGATTCCGGTGGAAGCCAATGTCTGCAAAGGGGGATCGAACTGTTTGGGATAGGGAATGTCAAATACATGTCTTTTTGAGAGGTTCTTCGATTGGGATGGACGCTGTCCCACCCGTAAGCAAATGGTTAATGAATTATGAATTTGAGTTTGTAGGGAAAGCCATGTACTGTGCAGATCAGATTTTTAATTATCAAAATTTAACTGGAGGGTGAGGTGGGGTGGGGGGAAGCTGGATACTTTTTTCATACACTCTGTGTATTGTAGGGAAATTAAAACTCTAATTATACGTGACAAGATTCTCCTTTTTTAATCATAAATTAATTGGAATGTTGCTCAACTCGACATTCTCATACCGGAATCCATTTTTAAGTAGTGTTTTTATGTCTCTTTGGCTTTATTTTGAAATCTTACAAGTAAAATTTTGAAAAATCCGTATCGTTGGTCTAAATGATTACAATTGTAACGTATTACCCTTCACTTTAACGGTCATGAAGAAACATTTCAATTGATACCATCCTTGACAAAGTACCCCTGTGGTGGTAACTCCCCCCACCCTTCTCCGAGAGAGCTAATGACGTCACGAACACAAAAATTGTATCGGGACTATTTTTTATGACTATGATTGAAACTATTTAGTTATTGTGCCATAAATAACCCCTTTTAGACATGATTATGTCCAATTTTGTCCTATGCTGCCATGTTAAAAAAATATAAAATTTCGATGTTTTCGCTCGAATTTCAAAAAAATTCTTTCCAATTCTAGATTTTTCGATAGCAAAGCCGGATATAAAGTTTCGAGGAAATCCATTAATACTTTTGGCAGCTATCGTTTACACAAAAAATCGAGGACAGACGGGCATCACTCCAAAAGTCGTCAAAAATAGTCAGGAGATCCTAAAACATATTTTGGCATCCAAATCTCGAATTTAAAAGTTTTCTCGAAAACAATACCTTCTCTGTGCAGTATTACATAGTATGAGAAAGTAAAAATGTCGTGCGTTAAATACTTAGTAAAAATCGCACCTACTAAAAATGTGTCCAATATATCTTCCGCGCGCCTTTGTCCGTGTTGCGTGATAGGGAGCCTTTAATCATTTCACCTAGAGAAGCGGTCGCATCGGAACCTTTAGAGTTACGTTTTTGCTTTTCACTCTAATGTCATGTGACGCTTCAGAATTAATTAACAATCTTGGTTATTACTTTTTTTTTTTGCGACTGTGACTGTGTTTCTTTTCCTAAATCTCTGTTCGCAGGTTTCGTAGAATGGAGTAATGAGGCTGTTTTGTACAAGGTGACAACTGTGGACCATTAATCTCAAGCAAATTCATAAAACCTGAAATATGAGAACTTTGTTTTCGCATGTGAGTACGCGCTAAGATAAACTTTTCCCCCTCAACTACATTTTTTTTTAAATTTTTTTTTATATATATGGAAAGTGTTATAACCCTAACAATCAGGGTTAGGGTAATACAAGGGCCAGGAGCGTGTTTGACCATAAACGAAATATAGGCAAATGCTTGGCGTCGTCGTTTGTTGAGGGGGGAGGGGAGATTTTTCTCATCTTGATGTTTCCCTAATTTTTGATATAAAAATTTACCCGCCATAATCGGCTATTGGGGATCCAAGGAAAAAAAACTTTAGAATATTCCTCTGTGCTGAAAAACATGAAGCTCTAAATCAGAACATCTTGGAGTCCCAAAAGGCCCCTAAAATCGTAATAAATGGATACCTGATCGTATCGGTTATTCCACCATGTGGCTAAGATGGAACACTGGTTACCGCCAAAGCCCAGAACAGGCAAAAGAGTATAATTATGAAGACATGAAAGGGTACTTCATAAAATGTTGGTCCCTAAGTATCCTTCAACTACAAAAGAAAATGTTCCTAGAGCCGTATTTTAGATTTTGAGGGCCCAGGACCTAACATTTTTGATGCCATTGTTACAACGTATCCCCTAGACCCGTGGATGTACCTTCATGATTAAAGAATGAGTCAAAATGTCTGGATAACTAACACATTTATTTACAAGTACAGCGTAAACAGGAACAATATACACCAAATAGCTCGATAACTATCACACAAAATCACTACAACTGTGTGAGGTACAGTAAAACAGCAATTAAATGATCCACTCATTTTACAAAACATCAGCTACTACACTCGTCAAAAGTGAAATTGTAACACCACGAGGGAATGAACGTAATATGCAAATAACAGTATCAGTAGAAGAGAGAGTCATAAGCAAATAATAAAGTTTTCGTACATATCGGGTTACGTGACACCCAATTTCGAATGATAAAGACATGCAGACTGTTCGTCCCGTAAATGCTATCAGCGACGATTTGAAGCAGCCGAACTTTTGAAAAAGTGAAAATGCGATGCCTCGAAGACGTCAGCAAGCTGTATACCAGCAGTTAACGGCTGGAGAACGAGACCGTATCTTGAAGCTGCGTGACATGGGTTTGTCGATGCGTTCAATTTGCCACGCGTGTTAGGCCCGACGGGAGTATCATCCAGCGATGTGTGACACGATGGATGCAGGAACATCGGAGAACACTCCAAAGAGAGAGTGGATCGAACAGGCGCACGTCTGAGCGCACAGACCAGCAGATTCGCCGAATGGCTCGTAGAGACACTTTAGCAACGGTTAGGCCCTAGAAGTTTTTATAATTAAACTAAAGCTTTTGGGGGAAAAAACGGCGTTCCATGTGCGTCAAAAGGTTAATGAAGTTAAGGAGAACTTGAGCAACGTATATAAGTACAGATAACAACGATAAAGCAGCATACCGCTATTTCGAGAATATGTTGGATCCCCTTTATCAGTGCAAGAGAATCAACAAACCCGATGTCATTCCTCTTTTGGACTTCGGGTTTATTGGTTCTTTTGCACGGACGAATGGGATCTAACGTATCTTCGAAACAGTGGTATGCTGCATTATTGTTGTTATATGTGCTTATGTATACGTTGCTTAAGTTCGATAATAAGTTCGAACTCGGCAACAAATCGAAATAGAAAGAAAATACCAGTTACAAACATGTAAAACAGTGTCTAACTAGTAGGAATCGGCACCGTAAACATACTAAACAGTTCTATGGTATACAACAAATACCTCTCATATTGCATCAGCTGCTAGATACCCAACCACGCCCCAATAGTGTGGGACAGTAGTAAACGATTCATAAGCTTAGGCAAATGAAGAGGGAGGTATGAATGGTAATCCATTCATAAGATAAAAGACTATTTCTGCACACACAATTGTTGTTTATTGAATCATTCCACAATATGACAACAATTCGACTAAATTCATATTGCGTTAGATAATTTCATTCTCTTAACCGCACACACTGCGGGTTTTTTTAATAATCTTGTTGCATTAAAAATAAAAACTTTCTGATGGACCCAATTTGTCTAAGGGGGTCGTATAAAAATTTAAAAAATGTCACTTTTTGAAAATGAATGGGAGGACTATTTCATTAACGTAGTCTTATTTCCTACCTTACTTTCAACATTTTTGCAATTTACATTTCCCACGTATCTCCAACAGGTAAAGAATTAAAGCGCGCTTCAAGCTTTTTGGGACACCCTGCATAGACAAGAGCTCGACATCCATAGGGCGACATTGCTGTAGAATCAGAAATAGTAATAATTAACAGTTGAAAACAGCTGTCGAGGACAGGAAGATTAATAGCAAACGATTCGATTTCCAAGAAGGAAATGCCGAAAAAAGTATCGCCATCGGACGTATTAATTGCATATTCAGTGTCACCTGACAGCAACTGAATGCTGAGGTGGTACCCAAGGAACTCCGCTCGCGAGTGTTCCATCGCATGGTGCTTGATTAATGGATTATGAACACGCCATGCCGAAAGGGAAGACCCAAACCGAATCGAAGGCAATTGTAAGCAATAGATCAGATGTCTTATGGTCAAAACTTGAGGTCGGTATCTATCCCTTCAAAAGTCCCAATAGTCATTCACGTTTTCTTCATTCAAATCACAGCGAACTATTGATATACCGCGCTTTTTCTTCCTCCTGGGCAATTTGGACGTGAAAGCTTGCATGCATAAACATGCAAACACGAAAACTTGCATTCAGAAAGAAACAAGCATTTTTGCTGTCCCTGCAATGTACAGGGAAAGTATTGAAATCGTGTTGAAAATCGCACCTCGAGTTTTCAACGGATCCACACACGTTTCAGGACCTCTAGAACACGAAAAAACTATTTTTAGCGTGACGTGTGTGTGTGTCTGTCTGTCTGTGCAATGTATGTATTCACTCTAACTCAAAAACTAATTGACCAGATTTCTTAAAATTTTGTAGATAAGTCATTTTTGAATTACCCTGGTGCTAATTAGATTTTGGTGCGTTTCGAAAAAAAAACCCTGCCGTTTTGCGAAATGGCCCGCAAAACCTAGAACAAAAGACTAAGCATGCTTAAACGTATCAATCAAATGCTTGTATTATATGGAATTTTTGACGATAAAAGAATAAGACCGACCCTAGTGCTCAAGGACTAGCCGTTCTTAAGATGTTTAATTTTTCCGCATTTTTGTTATACGGGTTTCTGAGTGTAAGTCCTGTTACCAAATAAAAACGAAAGGTGAATTAAAAGCGTACATTCAGTGTATTTTCAATTAAATATGCGTGTAATTGAGTGCAATTAAACTCATTTTAATGAATTATTAATGAAATACAGAGACAATGAATTTTAATCTGTAGGGAAAGTCATGTGCTGCTCACATCAGACATTTTCTTGTAGATATTGATGATAATGGCAATTGCAGATATTGGTCATTATATACTGATAACTGCATAAGGGCGAAATTAGTGAATAGATGCTGGAATGGGATTGGAAGCTTAAATCTGTGAATTCTCCTTAGTGATGTCCTATGTCTAAGGTCAACATTATAGTTGTTTTTCTCATTTGTCAATGAAATGTTCACAGACTGTATTGAATGCCATTTTCATGAAAGTTGCAAATTTCTACTTTTTGTGTAATAAGAAATAAGCATTTCCCGATATTTTTCTGTCGTTTTCGGATTAGGCGATAGAAGTTTTTGCCGTAATGGCTTTGGAAATAGGATTTTCCTTTTTCATTGCAAAACCAATCATGAAAATAAGTATGCCATTAAATAAAATTTAATTAAATTGGCATTTACTTCACTAAATATGAAATTGCATCAACTATATTTGGAAGAGTAGTTAAGCTTCTCATTTTAAATAAGTAATTCAATACAAGTGACGCTCTCTGAGTTATGTAAGTAGATAATAATAAATTATGCTAAATAAAATTAATTTATAATAATTAATACTTCATTATTTTATGACAGTAATTTTGAACAAAATTAAATTTCAATGAAAAAATTTGAAAAATTTAATACTGAGATCTTTTTGAAGAATTAGAGAGAAGGAAAGTAATAACAATTTTTGAGAAAAGAAGATAAATTGACTAAATTCAAATTAATTAAGTTGAAAATGCATAAGTAAAGTAGTTTTTAAAAATGCTTAAATAAAGCAGTCAAAGATGCACCTTATGCCCGAATAAAGCACAAGGTCGGTGAATAAATTTGTGACGTCATACGCAGTAAGTGTTCCTATCGGTCAGTTACAGTCAAGAAATTGTATGATCTTTGCGGTTGCAAAGGCTTGTACCTTTCGACTTCTATTTCACACGATGCATGTTCACACAGTAAATTGACGATTCAATTTATTGATTCAAATTTTCGTATCTAGTACAGAGGTGTTAACAGATTTGTTTTTGAGTATCAATAAAGGATTTTTTTTTTTTATGAAATAATAAAAAATATGAGTATAATTTATTTAATATTGGTGAGTGTCCCAATTTCGAACTCAAGGCCTTACATTGAAGTCCTTTTATAAAAGCTTCACCTTGGTGTTTTGGAATAATAAATTCATTTTTGCTCAAATTTGTGTTCAGTGCAACGCTATAATTGCCTTTTCTTTTACTACTTATCAACAGTAAAGAGGGCATCGACCCATTCATAAATTAATTAATAGCAGTCGTAAAATTCTTACTTGTGGGATTTCATACTAAAAACATTGCCGGTCGTTGGAGATATAATAGTCATGGTACCACGTACTTTATATGAAACATATTTGCAATTTAGTAGCTTTTTGTTGAACTACGAATTCTGCTTAAGAACTACAGATTCTACTTAACAACAGACAGTAGTCTGAGATTATGAAAACTTTTCAATTCAAAAATATTTTATTATGATAATATACTTTTGATCAATAGATAAGCAAGCTGAACCTGTGGCTGACCGACAATGTAAATTGGCATCGGAAAGTTCGATATTTTTACCTTATATGCGCCGTAAATTATTTACTTATCGACCTCACCACAATTGAGCAGCTTTTCGGAACATTTTGAGGCAAGTCTGTTCGCAATTAAAATGAAGTTGAACACATGTAACTTGAACCTCTATTGATTAAGTTAGAGAGCCAACAGAGCAAATAATTAAAGCGTTTCATATCTGATAAGCTCGAGACTTATTGGCCCTGCTGAGTGATCATCACGGATGAGACTGGGGTGGTCCTCTATTCAGGCGTGGTGGTCTAGACTATATTTAACAATCTAATAGACTGTTGGCTCTCAGGGGAAATAATGAACTTAGCAAGCTTAAGATTTTTTAATTGTTACAAAAATGTTAAGCATCCTATGTAACAAATGTAATTAAGTTCGGATGAGTTAAAAAGTTATATAATGTTAAGTTTAACGCATGCTTTTCCAGTCGTACACCATCACATGCCTCATCTTTTTTACTATGTTTGACTATATTATTTCCATGACTGGGCTCAAAATAACTAAACTGCTAGGTTTGACCAACAATCATCCTACAAGATCATCCCCTCTATTGTTTAGTCTCTCATTTAAGGTTTCTTTAAAACCTCAAAACGATTGAAATTGAAGATAACTATCACGACATGGCCGACCCAAGGCGACAGGGCTGCTGCACCCGTTTTAACCTCGAACCGGTATCAATTGATCTTCGGATTATAAATGTGGTATCTTTGTTATCAGCCCTTCGGTGGCTTTTGATTAGAGAACTGGTAATTAATTGTAATAGATGAGTCTTTGTAGTTGCGCACGGGCCTTCCGGCTGAGCACTGACATGGGTGCATCGCCGAGGCGACCGTCTGTGTAGGTAAACCCGAAAGGGTACGGAGTTCAATGCCATGTACATTTCATGAAAAAATACTGAATGACCGAAATGATGTGATATGTAGGTGGAACTGTTTGAGACGTTTTGCTTTGGGCATTTTTTATTGCCAAAAATTATAAATAAGTTGTTGAGTATTTATATTTAGAGCAATATTAGCAAAACTATGGTGAATTGGATCCAAATTTACCAGTTCGCATGTAAACATGAGTTGTTATTGTCAGTGGCGGCTCATGAGATGACGCGGATGTTTCACATAAAGTTATAGGTTGAATGGGTTATTATTATTATATGGCGAATTTTTCAGATTCGTTTGGCTATTTTTAGTTGTGGCAGTAGGTCGATGCATTTTAATATTCGTTGTCGAGAAGGTGGGGACTGAATCTGCTTCATTTCTGAAGTCACGAGCCGCCACTAATTGTAGTGCAAGTTTGCAGGCGCTGTGTCATTTTTTTAGAGACTGATTTTCGAATGTGGAATATTGTTTTGATCAAATTATAAAATATATTAAACAAAATCCAAATATCACAAATATAATGAAGAAATTTTAGATAGATATATAATTTTTAGCATACTTAACAATGATTTATCTACCCATATAAAGAGTTGGTTTTTATAAGAGCATCTAACGAATTTCACATTTTGGGATCCCATTACTATAATAGATCTTAGTATTGTGTTAAAGTACGGCGATTAAAGCATTGAGATTTCTTCAAGAAAGATTTACACTCAAATCACAGAGTTTTACTGTATGAGATTGGGTCTCTGATTATATAATACTTTTATCAGCCGCGGTATCTCAACCATTAGCATGTGTTTTCAACCACTATAATTTCTCAACACTCTAAGTGGGAAATTATAGTTTTGCTGAACGCTTTTGCACGACGCAAGACATTAAAAACTCTGCATTGAACTGCCGACTTATTCTGCGAATTTGCATCACGTGAAACAAAAATTGAAAGTTCAAAAACATGTGCTCAACTTTTGCATCTGCAACAGTCATTGGATTTCTTACTTCTAATTGACTAATCGGAAACATGTCACCTCAAGCTAGTTTTCTTCTTCCGTGATGTGATGGAACAGTAATGGCTGTGCCACAGCTATGTGAGGCTTACAGATAAATATTGAACAACACTTTGGTGAAAGTATTACTGTTTATGGTGTGAATGCATCTATATTTTTAGGTTTACTTAAAGTATTATTTTTAGTTTTCCTTTGAATATAATTTTTATCTTCTATTCTTTTTAAATAGGATGCAAAATTTTCTTTTTGAACTTGGTTCGTTGTACTGGGGAGTAGGATTTCAAAGAAAAATTTAAATTTTATTTTAAATGATCACCACTTTTTAAATGAAAGAAATTTAAATAAATATAAAATTCTTAATTTTCTTATCATCGTCATTTCCTTCCATAAACTACTTCCAAGTAAAAGAGAGAGTTAATTGAGAAAACTCATTACAATTTCTTTAGGATTCTAATATTATTCTCATCGATACTTAAAAATTGAAATCTAAAAAGATCCTATCTCAGATTTTCTTGGAAGCAGTAGGTTGGCAATAATCGGTGGATAGTACTTAAACACTTTTTTCGTGTCGTATCGTATCATTAAACTCTGAAAATTAAAACAAAGATATATCAATTAATTAGCGGAGTCGATTTTCAGTTTTTGGATTATATAATTTCACCACACAAACTTATGTACATATTTATAAATCATAATAATTGTCTTTATAGTGATTTTAGGTCCATACCAGTGATTTTAGGTCCATAACAGTGATTTTAGGTCCATTAGGAAATCGCCGGCAGAAGCGTTGCACCTGCTGCAGCAGGTGCAATGCTTCTGCCGGCGATTTCCATGGACGCCAATGTCGCAAAGGTGGGTCGAACTGTTTGGGATAGGGTATGTCAAATATGTCTCTTTGGGAGGTTCTTCGTTTGGGATAGACGCTGTCCCACCCGTAAGCAAAAGGTTAAATGTGTAAAACAATGTTATATATTAAAAAAAAATTTTTTTTAGTCGATTTTTGTTCATTTCAACGTCCACCGTCCCCTTAAATGTTGATTTGACAAGCCGTTGTGATCGACTAGTGGATCGCGATAGACGGGTTCAGCACCATTGCAATAGACAATGCTCTCCAACCAATAGACAATGTTCTTCAATCAATAGACAATGCTCTCCATAATTGGCTGTTTTCGACTGTCTCGTTTTGTTGCCGAGTCCACTATTCAAATACTTTTTAACTTCTTCACTATAAGGGACTTTGCAATTTGATTCGATCGGGCATTATTATCACTTTACTGTATAGATCAATCAATCACAACCTTTTCTGGTGAGAAACCCTTAACGTTTTTAGTAAAATCTCATTTTTATTGCGTTGGTTGTTAATATTTTTCACATTTTGTGGCAATTTTAGCTTTATTTGCTGTAACGGATAAATCCCTCTGTAAAGTTTGGGGTGAGTCTGGAATTTGTACCTTCAAAATATTTGACTAATTATTTACGATAATTATACAAATCGATAAAAGTTTTCCCTTCAGACGAAGTCTACGACATAAGTGCCACTCCTTCAGGTGACATTGATAACTGGGATCTGGAGCGTTTAAAAAATCTGAAGATTCTATGAAAATACATTTTAACTGGTTTGGCATTTTATGTTATTGTGTGGCTCTTTTTTTCTTTTGCCAAAATTTTTATCTAACAATCTTGTAAGTAGTAGGCTAAAACGTCAGTATTGTTCATTACTGTTATTTGAATTTCTTGCCGCTGCAAACATTTCCCAGTTCAGCCAAATTTATCTAAACAAGTGAAACTCACGTAGGGTTCCCTGTGGGGTATCCCTGTAGGGTTTCTACCTACACCTCTCGTATTATCTATTTGTATCTAACGCGCAAATATCCAGTCAAGTTAAACTTTCAAAATGTCTCATTCTTTCATTAATAGATGATGCTCATTATTTTATTTATTTTTACTCTGCAGAAAGAATGCAAGTTGTACTTTTGACTTTCTCATAGTGTGTAATATAGTAGAGAGAAAATATTGTTTTCACGAAAATTTTTGAATTCGAGGATTGGATGCCAATATATGTTTTAAGATATTCCGAATACGTTTTAACTCTTTTTGAAATGATGTCCGTCTGGCTGTTTGTATGTCTGTGGTCGATTTATTGTGTACAAGATAGCGGCCACAAATATGAATGGATTTTCACGAAACTTTATATCCGGCTTTGTTATCAAAAATTCTAGAACGAGATTTTCTTTTTTTTAAATTTGAGTAAAAACTTCGAAATGGATTCGAAATTTTTCATGGGAACATAGGACAAAATTGCACAAAATCATGCATAAAAGGATTTACTGATGGATCAATGATCACGAGACTAAATAGTTTCAATCATTGTTGTGAAAAATAACCGCGATACAATTTTTGTGTTCGTGACGTCATTAGGCCCCCCTCGAGGGGGCAAGTTACAACGTATTCCCTCGGGGGTATATTGCCAAGTATGGTTTCAATCGAAATATTTATTCAATCCCTTCAAAGTGAAGGGTAACACGATATAATCGTAATCAATTCGACCCATAATATCGATCCGTCAAAATATTTCTCGTATAATTTGAGAAAAAAAAGCTGTCAAAAAATGGATTCTGATACAGTTGAGTTGAGCCATAATTTTTTACAAGTTATTGCAAAATCTCACGTATCCCTTTACACTCGTGGAGCCGAAGGGGTCTGTCTGCTCTGAGGGAAAATGGTTGAGAACCACTGCTCCAGATAGACATAATGTGTACACTCATGGACATTTTTTACAAAGTTATTGAGGGTTCTTATGGATTTTCCTAGGAACCTTGAATTCTCCTGGCCATCCAGTTGCTACTCAAAACTTTCGAGTTCCAGTTAGACAGCCTGGGTAGTGTAAGTAGTAAACATCTGTATTGTGTTGCAATCTGAAAATGATAGCATTATTCAAATCAAACGAATGCTGTCTTTCATAAAACTACGAATACGAGAATCGAAAAAATTTGCGTGAAGACCCGATAAATCAGGATAATGAGCATGATTATTTACGACCACATGTCGTAGGTTGGCTGACCCTGACTCGAAAGATAACATTCTGCCGATGAGAAGCGGAACATGTTCCCGCGAAAAGTTTAATTTATTGTTCTTCGGTTGGTGACAAAATTAAAGCAAGATTTATGATTGTTTCATTTAATTAGCGCATTACACTGTCTTGGAATGTAATGTGGTTCCGTATTAAGAACGTATTCACACCCGTGGCCTTGATGGAGTTTATATTTTTTTAGTTTTATCCTTGATTATTTTGCATGTGATTCGAAAATTGCGATAATGTTGCGTACAAGGTGATGAAATGCGACTAGTTGTGATAAATCGTTATGGATGTATGTGTCCGAACGCAATTAACTGGCAATTTATGGATTAAAGTTGCTGGTAATGATAAAAAATGGAAGTGAAAGCAGTTGAGAAATGCGAATCGCATACCTTGATAACACACTCTAAAACTTTTGCAAGCATGTTGCCGAAAGTTCCAGCTGTCCGGCTTTTCTTATCAGTTTATCGAAATTATCAACAAAGTAACTGAAAAAAAATGAGCAAAGGTTGCAAAATGTTTTACAGTGAATTTATTGATTTCTGAAAAATATGCTATAGCAGCTTTATAAAATATATAAGCTAATATATTTTTTAAAAATATATAAGCTTATATATTTTTTAGCTAAATATATTTTTATATATTTCTGAAGTTGATAATATCTAACTGAAAAGTTTTCGAAGTAGAAGTACGAAGAGCCAATGCATTTTCAGTTTTCACATTACTAATATAGGGATATTAATCTTAGGGCTTATGTAAATCAGTCATCGTCATCATAATCAATGTCCCGAAAGCACACTGTGGGCCTTGTTCTTTTCCCGAACAGCAGGAACTCAAACATTTTCTTTGTGATTCTGTTGTTGTCCATTCTTAGCAAATGCCCTACCCATTGCATTCTGTTAATTTTAATGTATTTAATTATGTCAGAATCTTTGTATGATTTGTACAGTTAAAATCTGTATCTTCTTCTCCAAATATAATTTTTATGAATTCCACCCCAGATACTGCGCAAACGCTTTCCCTCAAAGAGGCAAAGAGCTTTTTCTCATCATGTCCTATCAGAATCCAGGTTTCTGAAGCATACATTAAGGTAGGTCTTATAAGTACTTCATATAGATGTAATGTTGTTCTTCTCCAGATCAAGTATGATCTGAAGAAAGTTTCTTAATCCATAAAAACAGTGATTTGCAACTAATTCGTTCTTGAGTTTCTAAACTAATGTTATTTTTACAGTTTACTTGCAATGAATTGCTATAATTTGTCTATATACACTGTAAAACATTCTGCAATCTTTGCTCATTTTTTCTCAGCTACTTTGTTGATCATGTCGGCAAACTATCGGAAAAGCCGCAATGACAGGCGTTCATGAAAATCCCAGCTTAATTTCGGAAATATTTAGCTAATTATCGTCGGACAAAGCCTTATTTTTGTATTTATGTATATATATATGTTATCCAAAACTACCAGGAACCTTACTCTCCATTACGGACAGTTAATTCCCCTGAAACTTTCAGTAACATGCTTGCTAATGTTCTACAGTGGGGACGGAGCTAACCAAAGCTCCGCCACGGGACGAACGGCAGTGATTAAGGGCACCCTATTAGTCAAAATTCTTTTTGGCGATTGTAATAAATCTCGCGTCCCTGCAAACAAGTTATTAAATTAATTCAAGACAATCCTTCGTATTTCTTTGTCCATTTGCGTCCTCACCCTAACACAAATGGGGTGCAATTAAAGCCAATCAAAGGCTTGGAATGGAGATCCGTAGACGTTGACCTCCGTCTAATGGAGGGACCCTGCGCAGAAGCAAAAACAGCAGATGATATCTTCCAACTCTGTCCTCTGCCTTTTCTCCTAATTCGATTTCATATAATTACAAGAAAATGGCTGCTAAATTACAGACCACCTCGACGTTCAAGGTGTAACGGAACGCAGTTTTAATTCGACACATTTATCACGCTGCGCAGCAGGAGGGAAATATCTAAACTCGACCCAAGCGATGCTAGAATTCGTTTCAGAAGGCTCTTCCCTATCTGATCATTCAAATGAATTATGTTTTGTTTGCTCAAGTGGAGAGTTGCAATTATATCTACGGCTCATAATAATGACGAATGGTGATCCCTTTTAATGCCAAGCTTCCTTTGCCCACGGTATTACGATGGATTGCCAAGGATTTCGTTCAGTGTTTTTCCCATTTCGCCTGAATCTGATTCGGGTCGTATCGGGGGGTTATTACAGGAGAAAGAATTCGAATAACAGCTTTTAGATGCAAATTAGAACTGCGAATATCATGCGGACTTCAGGGTTAATGGGTGATGACCACCGTTGAGCATCATGAAGCTTACACATTGTATTAAGGGAATGCGTGTCCTTGAGATGTATTGATGCTATAATTGGATAATGGGGAAATGCTTTGATAACAACTTTGTGCATATGTAAAATGCCTTATAATGAAATCAACACGGATTTTCTGTAAGGCTATTGCGTATTCAGTAATACAGATTACAAAATATTCAATACGTAGTTTTTACCGGAATGTTTGGTATATTATCGAATTGGCAATAATGAGGAACATAATATATTTTGTGTTTTGTGGAATTAAAAAAATGGTTGCACTGAAATACGGAGTGTTTAAGGAAACAGTGATATAAAAAGTTATATCTTCTCAGAAGTTAAACTTATAAATAAAGCCCGGAAGTTAAAGAGAAATGCCTTAAAATGCCTTTTTTACTTTTCCTGCAATGCATAGTAACGTATAGGGAAAGTAATTGCAACTCGGGTTTTCGCCGGATCTATATGTTTTGGGGCCTCTAGAACTCGATAAAGCTATTTTTAACGTGACGTCTGTGTGTGTGAGTATCTCTGCTTTGTGCGTGTTTGAGGGGGGGGGGGACCAAATTTCACAAAATTTTATAGATAAGTCATTTGTGGGTAACCTTCGTGTTGATTAGATATTGGTATCATTCGCTTTTTTTGAAATAAATGTTCTCAAAAATCGTCAAAATCTAATGTAAAAAACTACGTATGCTCAAATGTATCCATTAAATACTTGTTTTATGCTTAATTATTGACGATGAAAAAAACAAAGACCAACCCCATTACTTTAGGACTAGCCGTTCTAGAGATATTTTATTTTATTCTCATGTTTACTACACCACCGTTGAAAATACGTCCTATTACCCAATGGAAACGAAATTTGAATAAAAAGTACCCATTCAGAAATGTAATCAAAAAAATTATGAGTGTTATTTTATGCAGTTGAACTGAATTTAATGAATTATTAAAGAAATAAAGAGAAAATGAATTTGAGTCTATAGGGAAAGTCATGTGTTGTCTACATCGGATTTTATATTTCTGAAACTTGATATTTTATCCGTAACTCTAAATAGTTTTCATTTCTTTCCATTCTGTTGTAATAATTTCTTACCTGGAATTCCACATACCTGTTAATAATACTAGAAAAAAAACTTTATTTCACAATAGCACTGTTAAACACAATGACATTAAGAGCTATTCTATCTATAAATTTGTTGATCTCTATAATACCTATTGCACTGATATTAATACTTTTAATTTGACTCCTGCGCATTTTAAAAATGCCTGTTTTAGTGCGTTTAGCATGTATACTACTTAGGATTCTTGTATTCTATGCCCTGTTCTTTTAATGTTTGTGTTGAGACCCAGACCGTCCGACCTACCAGAAAGGTGTAAGGCAACTGTTTGGACGGCCGGGAAGTGCCAAATTTAGATCGGAACCCAGTGGGGGAGGCATCCACAGGGACCGTACCCTCCTTCCCCTACCACCAACCTCTCGGAAGGACTTACGGACCCACATGTTTAACGTGATCGTACTCCGCGTGAACACGGCGGCAGTTTTGGCAGCGGCTGGAATCGAACCCGGGCCTACCGAGTGCAACTCCAGCGCGCCAACCACTGGGCTACCGCGCCCCTTTAATGTTTGTGTGGTTAACTTGTGTGGATGTTTGTGTGGTAACTGACTTTCATGTATAGTTGCCACGCAAACTAAGTAAAGTAAAATAATGATTATTATCTGTGTGAGAAAATTGTGTTAATGTGCCCCCAGGGCGGGGCACATTTGGATAGGCACTTCAGACATACATAAATATCTCTCTATATGGAAAAAAGTGGTTGCCGCCGCCGTTTGACACATTTCTCGAGATTCTTTGCGTTGTACCGCAAAATCTGTTGCATATAAAAGTATGAAATTGGGTACACTTGTCGAAAAAGCTTTGGGAAATACGCTGAAATAAACCGTTTTTTGCTATCCAATGGCTCCCAAAAGTTAAGCACGGACAGTAAAATCAACAAAAACGGAAAAGTAAAGCTTTGATTAACTCAAAATTAAAAATCTAGAATTACGTACAAAGATGACAAAAATATTTACTTTTCGTAAATTATAGGATGACATCAAATTTGGGTCATTAACAAAATGATGTACAGAGGCAAACAAACCAAGCAACCCTTACAATTAATATGGTATGTGACCACCCCGGACCATCACACAAACTTTACGATTTTCCATGCTTTCAATGAGGTGATTAACCATCGCAAATGCGAGCAATGGCCATTCCTCCAATAGGGCAGTTTCCAACTGTCTGAGACTGGCTGGAGGAGGTAAACGTTCAGTGTCCGAAGGCACCCCAAAGGTTTTCAAGGTCGAGGGAATACGCCGGCCACTCCATACGAGAGATGTCTCACTTTCCAGGTATTCGTGAACGATGTTAGCTCGATGGGGACGGGCATTATGTTCCATAAGGAGGAAATCAGGACCAGCTGTTTCTGCGTAGAAACTTGCAATGGGGTCTAGGACTTCATCCCGATACCGCGAGCAGCCGTCACAGAACCGCCTTTAAAGATGTACAGATCTATGCGATATTCCATTGAAATTCCAGCCCACCCACCACGTTGCCACCTCTGAATGCGTGATGTTCGATGATGTTTTTGGCCTGATTGCGTGTGCCTCGTTCTCTCCTGACCCTTACACGCTTATCGTTTGATTCCAGAGCAAATCTGGACTCGTCCGTGAAAAGGACGTTGCACCATTCTGAGACAATCTAATTGACATGTTGACGATACCACTTTAATCTTGCTCTTCTGGCATGGACGGTTAGTGGAACACAAAAACGTGGTATTCTGGCGAACAGTCCCTTCACGTGGACTCTTCGACGCACACTGTTGGCAGATATTGTCTTACCAAGTGCCGCTGCAACTATGGATGTAACAGTTGTGGAGGTCGCTCGTCGATTCCGCTTGTCTACTATAGCAATATACCGAACATCAGAGGAGGTGGTAACCGGACGACCGAGCACAGGTCTCCGGACAACTGTATGACTTGTTTGGAATTGTTTCCATAATCGAGAAATTACCGAATGATCACAGCCAAAGAAAATAGCGACATCTTTGACTCACTGCCCTGCTTCAATGCGTCCGACAGCACGCCAGCGATTACTTTCTGTCATTCGTCTTCTTTCAGCCATAGAAACATAGATATTATCAAACATAATCCTACAAAAGTTATAAACACTTTGTATCAGCATTTAAATGCACCTCCTCAAACCCTTCAGAATGCTGACGTCTTCAACGACTGCCTAATTAGCATATATCCGGACAGTCAATCGTGATTGGCTGTGTGGCGGTTAACTATCGCCATTTCTGTCACTTACACCAAAGCGAACTCAAAGCGACGTTTCTCTACGTGTCTTATAACGGAGGAAACCGCATACTCTTTTCCTGTTTTGGACGCTTGACTTCCGAAGACTCCCGATGGGGACTTGCACATAATTTTCACGTCGATGACAGCATGTTGGCATTTGTGAGTCATCATTTTCGGCAGCTGCGTGTGTGAAAACCAATAGGATGGTGCACGTCACCTGACGTACATGGGGACACCCTCATAAATGAGCCCCGGACCGACGACGACCCATGAGACCCACGACGTATACAAACTTCAGTCGAGAGAAAAACTCTCATCCATTAGGACTGAAATTGCTCATGAAATCTCGAACTGATCAGTCGAACCTCCATTCGACTTGCTCTTGAACTTTTGCACTCCGCAGTCGAAAGTTTCGAACTTTAACGGTCTTAGAATTCTACTGTTCTAGAGTATACACAGGGCTTATCCGCTTGGCACAGAATCGCTCTGCAAATGTTTCTGCAATTAGTATAATGTAAATAATAAATATTTCTTTATGCAAATTTAACGCTTGTCTACAAAACAACAACTGAAAATGTCGGGGGGTTGTGCCGGGCATTAATACACGAAGTCAGATTTAGCCCACACAATCAGCAAAAGAGACACACAGCTGTAATATACGATGTTTGCATACTGCCATCTACATCCGCAGCGAGTTTCAGCCATTCAAATTCAAATACGCTTTCGAAAAATGGAAATTTGCATTGCTTGCTTCACTTTTGGAAGTCAGTGTATATTGTAGTTTAAAGAAATATTTAATGGCAAAGTCAAAGACAAAATATTTGAGCTGCGAATTCACGTCCTGGCCTAGATAGACTCAGAATAGCAAGACTACGAATTTTTGCAGGATGAAGGTCCCTTTTCTTAATTTCGATGTAGTTTTTGAGGTACAGCCTTGATCAAAAGCATTAGGCACCCTACTGAAATCCATTTATTACTTTCCTTATATACATAATGTATAAGGAAAGTATTGTGACGGGGTCGAAAATTCGAATTCGAGTTTTCGACGGGAGAGCACGTTTCAAGCATCCCTGATCACGAATCAAACATTTTTGAAGTGATGTCTGTGTGTGTGTGTGTGAAAGTATGTGTGTGTGTGTGTGTCAGTGAGTCTGTGGAGACGATAACTGATGAACGAATTGACCGATTCGAACCAAATTTGGTACAAAAATCACAATCCGTAAACACTGGAAGCCTATTGTTTTTATACGTAATCGAATGTTCAGAACCCCCCCTAAATTTTCGAATGAAATTTTGAAAAAATCGGCAAAAAATCAAAACCCCTAATAAAGTTACGCAAATAGACATTTCTTATGTAATTTTTCATTAGAAAACGATTGGCATAAATTTTAGAACGCTAACATGAACCGTTCTCGAGATATTGTACATTTTTCAAAAAAATTATGAAAAAGTCACATAAAAAAAAAAAAAAATCCTATTGAGAAACATGTTCACTTTTCATATGTAATACCATGCGATAAATTGAGTGACATCATTCTCGTGGATCTAGCTCGTTCCATTCATGAAAAAATATACTTTGAATAATACTTTTGTATTTGAACCCCAATAGTCATTTATCTGCTGTAAGACTAACTTTTTTCGTAGTGCATAACGCTAGGCGAGATTTTGGCGACGAATTTGGCGGAATGTCGCCAACTTGGCGACTTTTTTGAAATGTTGCCAAATTAATGAAAACCTCGCCAAATGGATAAAAATGACGCTAAATTAATGAAAATGACGACTCATTGTCGAAAATTCAATATCTTGGAAAGAATATATGTATCCACTATAAGAAAAACCTATTTTTTTGCTGTAAAAGTAGTAAATTCATTACATTATATAAGGAAAGTCATGTGTTGCCCACATCATATTTTTTTAAATTACTATTGCGTTGGGATAAAATAAAAATACAGATTCAAAATAATCATTTTTCATTGAAACTTACCAATATTTGGTTGGACCTACTTTCGCCGGAATGAATTCTTTCAGGCATAGAGCCTAGATTAACCTATTGCATTCCTGTCTCGGTGTCTTCTTCCATTTCTCTTGCAATATGAACTTCAAGGTTGTTTTTGAAATAATGGAATGCTTCCTAGTCTTGCGTTTGAGAAAAACCCACAACTGTTCAATGGGGTTGAGATCTGGAGACTGTGGAGGAGAATGCAAAAGATGTACACCATTTTCACTGAGCCACTTCATAGTCACAGCAGATGTGTGACAAGTTGCCTTGTCTTGTTGGAGTTTGTTGCCATCCATGTTTCTCCTCACCTACACGTCTCCTCACATAAGACACATCAGGTGTTCCAAATACCAATAGTATTGAAATTATTTTACTAACATCCTAAAGAGCTTTACAAAGAAATTTGCTACATATTGACAATTTCACGCTAATTTTGAATAAAAGCAAGTGAAATGAAACATACCTGAACGTTTGATTCATCAGACCACATACCTTTCACCCAATCTTCTTAAGTAAAATAACGATGTTTAAGAGCCCATACCAACCGTTCTTTTTGTTTATGTCGGAAATCCATGGCTTCTTCCTGGCCTTGCAGCCTTTCAATCCAACTTCTACAAGCCGTCTTCTAGTGGTTAGAGCAGAGATTCTTTTTCTTGTTGCCTCTGACAATTCAGTAGTTAATTGAAATGGAGATTTTCTACGATTTTTCAAATGTAAATCGTTTCAAAAGTCGGTCATCCCTGGGTGTAGTGATCTTTTTTCACCCACTTCTTCGACGATTTAAATGACTACCAGTTTTTTTAAGACGTTTTATAGTGTATTGTGCCTCGCATCTCGAACATTTCACTTTTCTGGCAATTTCACATTGAATATTGCCTTGCTCGTATAAAAATTGAATTTTCAACCATTGATCGTTGTTAAGTTCCTCATTTTTCGGCGTTTTATACAGACAATACCTCAAATTTAGATGAGATAAGCAACAATCGCGTGCACGTGTACAAACCAGAACAGCGAAGGCAAATAACTGCTTCCACAAAAACCCGGAATTTCCAGTTATCATCCTAGAAATGTTTTATTGGTTGTGAATTGAAATGAAGTTTGCGTTTTCATTTTAACTTCCTACTACGTATGCAGTCATAAACAAATGAGGTGATTTCAAGTAACACACCGGCAGTTAAAGTAGAAAAATTAGGGTGCCTAATACTTCTGCTCAAGGCTGTATTTTACTTTTTATGCACTTCTAAAATGAACTTTTTTTTTCATATCGGCACGTTAGCGATTTTTCTGTCTCGTACCGTAAAAACTATAGCATACAAAACTATGAAATTTGGTACATTTATAGAGAAATAATAGGGTAACACGATCAAATAAACCATTTATAGATTTAAAGTTTAGTTTGGCATGAAATAGCTTAAGATCAAGAAATTCAGTTTTTGGATTCCCTGGGGTAAGAAAAATCCCTGCTTTTCCCTCTTGCGGAAAATAGACAGGGATGGAAAATAGATTTTTGGAAGTAGAATTTTTAGGAAAGATAGATATGGAGCGAGCTTTACGCCCGAAGAGCCCTCCTAGTTGAAGAGAATAAAGCAGTATTGAGCATTTGTATGTTGAGAAGTTTACATATCAAAAAACTTTCTGTTTGATGATCTAAATTGTTTTACGTCAAAAGATATCAAATTTCCATAAAATTGAAAATAAGATGCAGATAGGAAGTACGTGCTGAATTCGTTACAATAGGTAATCGAAGTCTCTTTTACGCCTATAACACTGATATCTGTTTAGGAGAAAAAACAACATTCCAGGATCCTTCCTGTTTTTCTAAGCACGAGTTGCTATATTATTGATTGTTTTCGAATTCCTTCCATTGGACCGCCCTAGTAAATGGCATTTTTTATTTCTCATACTATTATGTAATATAGTATAGAGAAAGTATTGTTTTCACGAAAATTCTCGAATTCGAGATTGGATGCCAATTTATGTTTACGACCGCCTGAACACATTTTCACTATTTTTCGAGTGATGTTTGTCTGCCAGTCTGTTCGTGGTCAATGTCTTGCGCAGGCTGCCCGTCTATCGGAGTGAGGAGCGTCTGTGGTTGATTTTTGGGGTACACGCTAGCGGCCACACATATTAATAGCTTTCCATGAAACTTTATATCCGGCTTTGTTACCAAAATATCTAGAACTAGATATAATTTTTTTAAATTAGAGCGAAGACTTTGAAATGGATTTGAAATTTTATATTTTTTAACATGGCAGAATGGGACAAAATGGGACATAATCATGCATAAAAGGGTTTATTTATGGCTTAGCAATTCTAAGACCAATTTGTTTTTGTTCGTGTCGTCATTACTTGCATCCCCCCTTGGGATGCAAGTTTCTCCTTCGGGGATAACATTACCAAGTTCAATATCAATCCAAAGATTGTTTCAAGCTTTTTAAAGTGAAGGGTAACACGCTATATTTGTAATCCTTTGGACCCATCAGACCGATTTTTCGAAAATTTTCTTGAAAAATTTGAAAAAAAAAAAAGTTACTAGATATGAATTCTGGTAAGTCGAGTTCATCATCTACACTCCAGTTAATTTGTTTTAAATTTCACGAGAAAAAAGTTATTACATTTGAAGAGAATAAAGAACTTGATTAAATGGTTCTAATTCGGAGGATGGATTGTTTTAGTTCACAATGTCATACTCCCTGTCATTCTGGAGGAGTGTAGTATTCATTTTCTGTGCATTCATCAGAAATATTTTTTCTATATTTGCTTTTATTAATGGCTTTTTCGAACACACTGCTTTTTTTACGTATTTTTTTTTTCCATAACTTCCACTTCTAATAAATTTTCCTTCAGGATGTCTGTCATAATTCTGGTTTTCCTTTTTCTGTTTTTCTTGTTGGCTTATTTTGTGTAGGCAATGGATAAGGTCGGACAGCTTCTGCCTTAGAGATAAAGATTTACAATTATTTTGTACATTTTATTTATCAATAGTTGAATCAGACAGAACAGGTGGAATAAGTTCAACAAATGCCCTGACTTTGCCTATCCGGATGTGCCTCAGGTATTATTTGACACGAAACAGCTAGACTTAAGAAAACGTACATTTGTTAACCTATTTCTTTTTTAATTTATGTTGTAGCATATGTTGTAGAAGATTCATATGCTTAACCAAGGTTCTTTACTATAAGATTGGGGCTATCATTCCGGCAAGTAATAAAAAAGTTGTCATCCGGACATTGACGAACCGGACGTTGACGACATTTTATCATTCGTAAAGCCAAGGACCAGGAAGGACTTTAAGAGTCGTTTCCAAAATGCAGCACGGTTTACCATCATTATAATTAAAAATTATTTAGTAATTTTGAAGTGGCAATATCCGGACGTAAACAACCTACTCAGAGATTTTTAATTGTGCTGTGTACACCTTCCTCGGTGACGTCCAAGGATATTCTTGGTCCCTTCAGAGAGCCGGAGAACAAAATGCGCGCGTTTGCTATTATCTTAATATCATATGCGCAGAGCCACGTAAAAATATTAAATCAGTCATGCCCTGGATAAGCCCACTCCCTGTGTTTAACAGAGTTTAATAATGTCTAGATACTTTTAAGTAATAGGCGATAAAGGACTAGCAAAAAGCCGGGCTTTGAATTGATTCGCGTAGATGAAGTATGCGAGTTGTGAAATATTTCAAATTAAATCTTACTTTAACAAATAATTAAGAATGACAAGTATAAAAATTTAATTTCAATATTTGGGAATCCTAATACAAAATAGCATGCAAGTTTTCGGAATTTGAATATTCAATGAAATACATTAGAAAACCGGAAAATAATGAATTTAAAACAACCCATTTGAATCGCAATAACGTATGTGATATACAAGAGCGCGTTTCAATCACAATGCATCTACGTGCACACGCTTAGATCAGCTAGCTCTATATAAGTTGTTTGTCATTTGTACGAAGCGTAATGAGCATGCGTGGTTTGAAAACGGGCCTTTCGCCGTGTTACAGTTTGTTTTAATAATTCAAACTGTAATTCTGTAAATCTGCGTGCCAGCTCATGTATGTATGCGAAATTTGATCTTTCTATTTGATGTGACAAATCACAACACTTATTTCTTATTCAAAATATAATACTTTTTATAAATCGTTAAATATTTTTTATTTTAATTATTTAAAATTCTATCTTTAATTACTCTAAATTACTTTATTCAAAATTGCTTTTTTTTTACTTATTATTGAAAGTAAAAAAATAACAGCAATTTTGAATAAAGTAATTTAGAATAATTAAAGGTAGAATTTTAAATAATTAAAATAAAAAATATTTAATGATTTATAAAAAGTATTAAATTTTGAATAAGAAATAAACGAGTGTTGTGATTTGTTACAACACTATTTATTGTAGTTTTCGAGTCATTTAGGCAGTGTTGATTTTGCTTTGTTAGCAATGGAGAATAAACTTCGCTTCGCTCGTCCATAAGAATACTTATTTTACACACACACACACACAAAAATGTATTTTAAATGACCATTTAAATTAAAGGTAAATAACTGAAAACCACCTATGAGCACACTACTATTATCCATTAGTATAGTTCTCAAATATTTACTAACAATGGGGAAAATATGAATGCCTTTGTCTGAATGTACCCTATTTCCGAATGTGCCCCCCTCTACTCTATTTTGATATGACTTTTATAATGACTGATCATATGACTTTTTAATAGGAATTTATTGCTTTCCATATACGCGTTTCGTGCGTTACTGGTGTTGATTCGCACTCATTAGATAATGTTCTACTACATTGTAATTGCCTATTTTGGTTTATCTTGCTTTGTTTACCGAGGAACTTGTATAACTCACTTTTTTAATTCACTGCCGGAATTTTTAATTTTTTATTTGTTTTATTGAGCACAGTCACTTTACTATAGAAACAATGGTATTATTTAGCCGTTTCAGTTAAACTGGCTGTAAAAAATATTAGTTACGCTTAACCCGGTTGTTAAAAATATCTAAGTTCGCCAAACCGGTTGTTAGAAATATCTGGGTTCGACGACAGCCCAGTGGTTAGCGGGCGGGAATTGCACTCGGACGGTCCGGTTTCGATACCGCCACTGCCAAAACCGCCCCTGTATTCACGCGGAGTATGAAAACGTTAAACATGCGGGTCCGTAAGTCCTTCCGAGCGATTGGTGATAGGAGGAGAAGGGGGCTGTTGATGCCTCCCCCACTGGGTTCCGGTCTAAATTGAGTAGTATCTAAATTGAGTACTTCCCGGCCGTCCAAACATATAATACCTTTCTGGTAGATCATACGGTCTGGGTCGAAGAAGATGAACCGGTTATTAAAAGTTTCCGTGAAATTCGGTACTTTATTTCACGGGACGATACGCTTCGTCGCGATATTTAAATTAGTTAAAAGTGATAAATATTTAAATTAATTTAAATGTGGAAATCCTTTACCCACTACTTAATTACCCAATCCTTAATTCTCTACCCCTCCTGAATTGGATGCTATATTTGTAGCTGATTCGGAAAAATAGATGATGCAAGAAGAATGCATATTTTTGAATCGGAACTGACATCACCAGACCCAGAAGTGAAAATCATTAGTGAGTTCCCTATACCCTCCAGAATTGGAAGCTGATCAGTCATTATCTAAGCTCTATTTATAGACAATCCTGAGAAACTGATGTTTATATGAATTTTTATAAAATCGACGTGGAAATGGATTTGTGTGAAGAAATTTTTAGTGAACCACACTCCTTCCCTCATAATTTGATGCTGAATCCATATCAGTTATAATTTAAGCTTCATTTATAGCCAATCTTGAAATCCCTGTGAAACAGATCTTTCAAGGAAAATGAACATTTTTGAAACCGAAATTGAAACAGAACATTAAGTTGAAATCCTTGGTGAAACTTACTTTATCCTCCGGTATTTAATAATAACTCACATCAGTTATCATCTGAGCTATATCTATAGCAATTAGCAAATTCTGAAAAAAAAATGATTCAAAACGAATATATGGTAAGCAACAAAGGTATGGCAAAATTTTTGCCACCCATAAATTCTATTTTTCGTAGTTTTAAAAATATAAAGCTATTTTAGTATTCTTCTTCTTTTTTATCGAAACTTAATCTTTTATTTCAAATATTTTGCAACTATTGCCTAATTTTAATTTAAATATTCATGGTATGTGAAACTAGTCTTGTGCTTAATCAAAAAGAAAAAAAAATCCCGGAATCTCCAGAGGTCCAACTGAAGCAGTTGTTAAATTACAACGACACCACTGAGCTTAACACGTATACTCATTAACCTTTCCTTACAAGCTTATTGGGGATGTTTAAGGACTTTTCTAAAAATCCTATATTTAATAAAACAAAAAGGCAAGATAGATTTAAATGCTGATATATTCCCACAGTACTAAACTACCCATTTAACAGAATAACAAATAAAATCTGGGGTCCGCTTTAAAATTATTATACATCGGGATTTTACTGTCGCTGCTCAAGAGAAACTTCTCTGCTATACCTTTTGGAGGTCTGACATGTAAATTGAAATAATTATAAACATTATTTTTCTTGGCTTGTTTAAAGGACACGCTTTTAAACCAGTTATTAAACAACAAAAATTCTTGCCAGTAACGGAAGTCTAAAACACTTCGTATCTAAACCGCCCTCAAAAGAAAGATGTATAACCACGACTATCTGGATAAACAATCGGTGCAATTTATTATGTTGATCATCGTTTAATGTATCCTGATTGACATGATATCAGTAATAGAATATCTTGATGCTGAAGATATATATTTTTACTTTCCCTGCGATACATGGTAATGTATAGGGAAATTATTGAAATCATGTCGAAAATCGCAACTCTACTTTTTGATGGATCTCCACGTTTCGGGGACTCTAGAATACGAAAAAACTATTTTTAGCTTGACGTCTGTGTGTGTGCCTGTCTGTCCAATGCATGTATCCACTTTATCTCGAGGACTAATTGACCCAATTTCATGAAATTTTATAGGGAAAGAAGTACTTTTATAGGGAAAGTAGTTTGTAGAGAAAGTCATGTACTGGCCCCATCAGATTTTTAAATATTTTTGTTACGCCTCTGATGAGTTGAGGTTATAATTTATTATCAAGCTGTACATATTTTAGAACGTAATTTATTATCAGGTTGTACATATTTTGTGTTTGTTAGAAGGCGAAGATGTACATACAGCATTTTGCCAAACTGTAGAATTGTGCTAATCTTCTTAATGAAGTGCGGAAAACGTACCAGATAACTTTAAAAAAGCAAATTCCAGTATATATCGTTATATTCGGTATATATCCTTTCAAATATCGTTGGAAAGACATTCTTCGATCATTCAACAATGGTGTCAAGGTGCAAACTTTGATAATATATTCGACCACTAAGGAAACTGATTTGTGTGAAAATCGTTCAAAATCGTGCTGAAACATAAAAAGATTGAAATATGTATCATCCCGGGTCTTGAAATAACCTGTGCCAAATTTTGTCGATGTTCGACGTTTAGATTTTCCTCTACAGACGACAGACGACACACACACTTACTTTTTATCACCCTATTTTTTTTTATCATATATTCCTTTAAGAACTTTTCATATTTTTATCAATATTCCTTTAATAACGTACAACTACTGTCAATCAGTTTACTATCAGAACTAACAATCAGAACCCATTAACAACGGTTTTGAATTGATTTCATCCATCCATTCCAGTTTAATACTTCCGTTTTTATTTGTTTACCAATAAAGTAATGAAATACCATGCGTTCGCTATAAGTTAACCAACTAAAAAAAAAAGAGAAAATAACTCTCAGTTATAAAGAAAACCATCAGCCAGTCATTTTGCTAATGGAGTTAGTTCTCAGTCGGAGTTTCAATCTTCTATTGTTCAAAAAATCTTTAAAGTACGAGGGATGCTTCCTATCTGATTCAGCCTTGTGATGCATGTTATGACCAACACGATTTGCAAAGCTCGAGTTTGATTAAATGAATACATTTAATGGAGATTTATCGTCATTGCATTCATGTCAAGTACTGAAAGTTCTTTTTTTTCCACAAAGGTTCGACATGACCTATAGTTGATTTTTCAGTGGCACTAATAGTCTACCCTACCAGCCAATTATTCACTGGAATAAGATATTTTTTTATCAGGTAACGTATTGACTAAAATGGATGAACTGTTTGCATTATTTTTTTCTTTACCTAATTTAAAATTTTAAAAAGATTCACTTCGAATTTGTTATCCTCGTTTTTTGCCTTGGTTTTAGTGACCTTGAACTTGTTTAAAATGTTTAGGTCTAGAGGTTTCAGAGGGGGAAAAAAATCTGAAGTGAGAAGTATATGACTTTCCCTGTAGACTCGGATTGAATTTCTCTTTATTTCTGTTATAATTCATTGAGTTTAACTGCACAAAATAACACTGATAATTATTAGAAATGGCATCGAATTTTTCTGTTTCAATTCAATTCGATACACATGAGTGTATCTAGTCCTTTACTTTAGATTTTGACGATTTTTGCTGGCTATCTTGCTAAATCGGCCGGTTATGTTTTTCCGAATTGTACCAAAATCTCATTAACATCAAGATAATTTACAAGTAACTTATGTACAAAATGTTGAAAAATTTCGTGGAATAGTGTTTGAGTTAGAGTGAATAAATACATTGTACAGACAGACAGACACACACAGACGTGACTCTAAAAATAGTTTTTCGTGTTCTATAATGCTCGAAGCGTGTAGATCCGTCGAAAACTCTAGTTCCGATTTTCGACGCGATTCCGGTACTTTTCCTATACATTATTATGTATTGTAGGGAAAGTAAAAACGCAGTTATAATGATAGCATGCATGTAAATAATAGAGAAAATATATTTCCCTTTTAAATTTATTTTAATAAGAAACCATTAGTGAAGCCATTTTTTTGGCAGTATTGAAATGCTGTTCAGGTGTATATAGATGTGTTTCATAGAAAACGAAGCTGATTTCCATACTTTTGTTCAGCTGACTAGCGAATCATAAGCCCAAAACCGAACCATAGATACTGATATCAGCAATGGGGGTTCTATTCAACGTTAATGATTTAAAACGAGAAAATTGCGCAGTACTGGAAACATATGAAATGGCAAATTAAATTATTATCCCTTTGTAGATATTTATTAGTTAGATAAATAATTTTTGAATAAGAAGTGTATAAACACAATGAACTACGATTTTTCATGGATGCTGTATTTTTACTTTCCCTACATACATAGTATAGTCTATAGAGGGTTGTTGTTGTTGTTGTTGTTGAGACCCAGACCGTCCGACCTACCAGAAAGGTATAAGGTAACTGTTTGGACGACCGGGAAGTGCCACCCAATTTAGACCGGAACCCAGTGGGGGAGGCATCCACAAGGACCGTACCCTCCTTCCCCTACCACCAACCTCTCGGAAGGACTAACGGACCTACATGTTTAACGTGATCGTACTCCGCATGAACACGGCGGCAGCTGTGGCAACGTGCAAATCCAGCGCGCAAACCACCGGGCTACCGCGCCCGAAATGTGCCAACAGCACGGGGTGTTCTCAGGTGGTCACCCACCCAAGTACTAACCGCGTCCGATGCTGCTTGACTTCGGTGATCTAACGAAAACCGGTGTTATCAGCACGGTAGGACCGTTGGCAAGTCTATAGAGGGTGTGTAACGGTGTCGAAAATTTGAATTCGAGTTTTCGACGATTTTTGCACCAATATTGCATTTTTACTTTACATGCATAGTATAGTACATAAGAAGAGTATTGCGACGGTATAGAAAATGCAAATTTTCGACGATTTTTGCATGGATATTGAACTTTTACTTTTCTTATATATAAAATAATAGTATATAGGGATATTATTGTTGCGATGTATCCTCTGGAATCATGGGTGTACGCTCAGAATACAAAAATGAGTCCAAATTTCTGGATAACTAACACGTTTATTTACAAACACAGCGTAAATAGGAACACTATACATCAAATAGCTTGATAGCTAGTTCACAAAATCCCTCAACAACTGTTTGTTACAGTAAAATAGCAATTAAATGCTGTACTCATTTCAGAAAACAGCCGACACTATTCTCAAAACATTAACGTATCTTACACTTCAATGTAACCCGTATTAGGTCAACTGCTCTTCAACTAAGCGATGACTCCTTTTATATATCTACTCCACTTTATTCTTTCTCTCTCAACGAATTAACTTCTCTCTCTCAAATAAATGTTTTGTCAATTTGATCACTCTCTCTCTCCCCTCCCCCCTCTCTCTCAAAGAGTGAATCTTTCTAGCTCTCTCTCAAATGAATGATTTTGTCAATTTTAAATATCATTTTAGTGTTTATATTTGTTACATGCGTTTTATATTTTGTTACATGTGTTTTATATTTTGTTACATGTGTTTTATATTTTGTTACATGCCTTTTATATTTTATTTTACTTTAGCGTTTTCACCTTATAACATTTATATTTTATTTTACTTTACTTTCACTCCCCTGATCTCTGAAATCAAAGAATCTCATTGAAATGAAGGAATGTTGCTGCAATTTTTTTTTTATTTTTTGCAAGAAATGAATTTTTTTTGTCTTTGAATTAATTTCTTTTAAAAATGTACGAGTTCCGAAAATATGATGTGGAGGGGGGGGGGGGGATTTCCTAATTAAACGATTTTTGTGAAGGGTACGAAAGTTCTATTATGTTTTTGAGAGACCGTAAATAGATAGATTGCTCAACAAAATTAACGATAAAATAAAATATTGAAACCTATTTTTGTTTAAAATAGTGTTACGAAGTAAATTGTTCGAATTCTGCAATACATTTGAAACGCTTTCTACTTTCAAGCAACATACAAACTTGAAACCTGGTATCACCCCCCCATCGGGACAGTCCGTTAGATCCAACTGAATAATTGCAGCTTTCAAATGTTGGATAAGATCAGAAAAGATCAGAAATCATTTAAGATAAGCTCAGAATATCCTTTCGAATTCTTGAACACAATAAAAAGTGTTCTATAAAACTTGATAAGTTTAAAATTTGGGGGGGAAATGATAAGCCATTATTAACAAAGGCGGAAAAATATTATGGTTTTGGTTTTCAAATATTTGCATTTCTAGGAGTGTTTAAGTCGAATTGTCTGTCGAACAAATTCTGAACGAGATATATTTAAAATTTTGTAATCAGATCGACCATTTGACAAACTGGACGTGAAAATAAAAGTATTGAAACTTATTTTGTGCCGCGGAACAAAAACGTTCGATTTCCGGACTAAATTTGAAACTCACACTACGAGATTAAAGAAATGAAATTTTGTCAATTGCATGCATATAAACGTAATTATAGAAATTTTATTTCTTGGAGGGTACCATGACTAAAATATTCAAGTTAAAGTGAATGCAAAACCTCTGATTTAGAGCAACATAAGTGCTTGAAAATAATGACACAGAATGGTAGCATGAGCGGTTCTTGAGATAATAAAAATAACTATTTATTTCAATTTCTTGAAGGGTATTTGGTTAGAGGGTTTCACAGTGATTATGCAACAATGAACTGGTTCATAAAATAAAATGCAGTACAAATAATTATCTTTTGAGTAATATGCAAGTTTCTGTAAAATGCAGCTCAAATAAAATTAATTATGTTTATATCTTTATTTACGTACACTTTGCGTTACAAGTTTATTATTGATTAGGGGCGCAACATTACAAACTATACTGATTATTAAATACTTTCCCGATTCTTTTTAACAGTATAAAATAACTTCAATACTAAATAGTCGCCATCATGTTTAACTATCCTTAAAATTTAACTAACATACAAAAAAAAAATTCCAAGAAATCGTCAATTTCCATTGTTTCACAGCAGACATTGGATCTAGGTTTCGTATTTCATATGAAGATAATGGATTAAAATAAATAAACATATTATAAAGCACATAAGTTTTACTTATGAGAAATTAAATATAATTATTCTGTTTGCTCAGCGAGTTGAGTAAATTCTGGTAGCTGGAGTGGTGCCACGGACGCGAACCCCGGAAGGAATTCGAATGTGAGATTGATGACCTGTTCCAAGAAGTCTGGTATAGAAAGTTTGTATACGAGTCCATTGTATCAGATCTTATCAAAGACTTTTCCCAGCATCCAAAAGTAAGTACTCTAACTGGCTAGTTGTTATTCTGTTCCTCAGCTACTCAGAATAGTCGTTGTCTTCAGGACCCGATTAAGCCAAAGAGGAATTCCCATCACTCTGAGCACACAAACAAATATCATATACCAAATTTGAGGACCAGGGACTGCAGCACCGACGGTCCTTTTGTACATATAAACTTCCATACTTTTTATTTCAAAGCAATATAAAGAATTAAAAGAATGTATAATATTTAAAAATATTGACATATTTGTAGGGAGGCAAAATGCCTACATTCTGAAATTGTAGGAGAAAATTATTTTTCAGTGAATTATTTTCGTAATTTTATTTTTATATTTTAATTTTAAAAAGATCTACTTCATGGATATTATTTTTTCTTAAAAAGTAAATATTATTTCTGCTTAAAATTTACCACATACAATATTTATTTAGAGGCTCCTAAAATGTTAAGGTGCAGGGTCGCGGCCCGGACGCCCATGCTTTAATCAGGCACTGATTGTCTTGTAGTATGAGACAGCCGAAAGTCAATGCTTGGGAAGGATTCTGCTGTGACATCTGGTAAAGGCGTATGAGAGTCATTCTTTCTGCCACTTTGCTGGCCAGAGGCTCATATATATCCAGTTCGGAACAGGAATCTATCAATCAGAAAGCAGAACAAATACGTTCCGGCTTTTTGTTGTGCTTTTAAATGGGTATCCTCTGAATCTTCAATTTGTCAGAACTCTGCTCCAGGATAAGATTATGTAACAGGGAATAAGATAGAGGAAATAAGAATTGCGTATTTATAGTAATAATTGTAGCAAAAATCGCATTTTGTCAAATGGAAAAAAAAACTGACTTGTCTGTTTCTGTTTTCATTTTGTTGGAACTATTGTGTTTTGAAACATTCCAATATCTGTGTTGGCTTTCTGATTTCGAAATGACTGGACTACATTTCATTCTGTCTTTTTATTAGTACTCTTTGATTCTCCCATCGGTTTGTTGCTTCTAATCTGGTGGTATCTGAATCTATCTATTTGCAGTGTTGGGAATACAATATACATACCTAACTGATTCTTACATTTGTTCCAATTCTGCCTTTGAGTTTGTTGATGTAGAGGATCAAATATATTCTCGAAATAGCTGTGTGTTGCATTGTAGTTTAATTTCTGCTCATTTAAATGGCTTACATTTTACCCTATCTATATATACAGAGTCCATAAAATATCTGTGTAGCCCTATGTATGAAATGAAAACCAAGCATTTATAAACTATTTTTATTCCTTCTTTTAGATACATTGGAACATCATTATATCCATGTAACTTGGACCCAACCACTTTTATTGAGGTGAGACTCAACATGTAGACACAATAAAATCTCTAAGCATTACATACAAGAACAAAGCAGAACTTCTGTAATAGGAAAACCACCGGTTAAACTAAGTAAACAATTAACTAAAATAAATAGTGATGATCACTCTATGCAGTATTTTGAATCATGACGCTCTGTGTTTACTTTCTTATGCATTTCATGTATTTCTTTCATGAATTTTTAATATTTTTTACACAATATGTTAAAAATATTTTATTTCATGCAAATATAAAATTAATTTTAATTAATGTTTCTTGGCACCAACAAGAAATAAAGTTTCAAACATTGAACTACGGTAGAATTCTGTCGATCTGTTCCCTCAAATGCAATGTAAAATTCCGAATTATCTAGAGGGCGCTTATTGGAAATTTTGTGGGAAAAGATACAAGAAGAATTCCGTCGATCTGTCCCCTGAAATACGACGGGAAATTGCGGAGTATGCAGAAGGGGGAGGTTTACTCAGAATTTCTTGTTAAAAGAAACAATCAATCGAAAATCATTTATTAATAAATTTATTTCATTCTACGACGTTTATTTTTCCAACGTTGAGGAGGGAAGATCGAAGGAATTCTATCGTATGGATTGACGGAATTCTACAATACGGATTGCCGAAATTCTACACTTTAGATCGACGGAATTCTATATAGAATAGGTTTTCTCTATTCCCCGAAGCATTGATTCCTAGACTTTTTAGTTACGTAGGACTGTTTCAATTCGTAAATGTATACAGAACACTTACTGCTTTTGATCTTATTCAGATACCAAAACTTACGTCATTAAGGGAATCCGGGACAGAAAACTGGGATAAAAGTCCACATGTTAACTTCAAAATACTATAGGTATTTTAGAATTAAATAATACCAACCATATGTTTTTACGATGATTACATAAACTGATATCAATTTCTGTATTGTACTATCTGTGTTGTTGAAGGGTGAGTACTAAACTTTTTTTTATCGCTGTTTATTTATCTCTGAAATAATTTTATAAAATTTTGTACAGAGTTCCTCTATTCTACTTACAATAAATTGTCTCAGAGGATTTTTGATTTTCAGTAACACATTTTGAAAATATTTGCTTTGAAGCAAACATGAAAATAAAAAAAAAATGATATATTTTACTTTTAAAAATGTTGTGAATAATATTCTTTTAAATCCTGAAGACACATAACACGAAATCGATTTTGTGCACAAAAGTGAAAAAAATTATGCAAACTGAAAAAATGTATTCAGCAGTTATCAAAATTTAAACATGCTTAAAATTCTAAACTAAAAAAAAGCACATTAAGAATTCTCCATATGTAATATGATCTTTATATAGGCACACATTTCAGGAAAAAGAATCGTCACAAAACATCTATAAATAAAAAGAAAAACATTTTGTGTCGAATAAGGGACGAACTTGAAGGGGACCCGGGTTCCTTTACTTGTTTTTAAGGGTGATGAGAACATGAAAACTTAACAAACAGCGTAAATACAAACATAGATAGGGCTCGTGACACAATTTGAATGTGTGTCCCTGCGATGGCTTTGGATGATAAATTACATGTGTTTAAAAAATCAGACATTTAATATAACATCTTTGAAATAAGCTTTGAAAGGAGATTGAAGAAGACTTCTGTGATTTTAATCATTTCGACGTAGATATGAATAACATGAAATATGATGAATGAGAAATACGATACAAATGTAGTAAACAGTCGAGTGGTGCCCTTCACTAACGATCATTTCGTCCAAAAGCAAGGTTCAGTTATGAAAGTCATACATGAATGATAATATCGCATAGTTGTTGCGTATTAGAGTGATCACATAAAAATATTCTATAACAAATGTATACAACATACTAAACACCATAATAAATTAGAAACCTTTGCAATGTCAACAATAGAAGCAGGATTTGGAAAAAGCAAACTGTCTTAAATAATTTAAAACCACTCAGGAACATCCATTAATTTACATATATTTACAAATACAGTTGATATGATTGATAATACTTTATTTTAATAGAGCGACACAATTTCAATCGAAGGGCACTTGAGGATAAATCAGCAGATCATTTTAGCACCGGATAGACATGTAATGGCATTATATATACATAAAATCAAACGCATATATTTAAAATATAATAAAAATACCACGATACATAACTTTAATTTGTCTTTGTGAATGAAAATAATTTATTCATAAACACATTCACCTTTTGTTCTGGGGTATTTTATTTAGAATTTTAGATAAAAATCAGGGCTTCAATTTGGCCACCCACAGTAAATATAATCAATAGTTCTGCTTATTAACAAAATAACAGTATTAATATCGATATTGGGAAAACTGGGTATTCGTATGATTCAATATGAAGCGAGGGGGATTACAATGTTATAAATTAAAATACTTGTTATAGGATTCTTTTTTCTTTTATTTATTTATTTTTCAGTTCAAAGTTTTCTAATATTATGTATTCAAATTCAATGAATTTTTGTAGTGTAGCACAACAGTTATCGATTTGAATTTCGTGGCACTTTAATTTGAATGCATCCGCGTTCGATCCAATCCTTTGCTGGGGCAAAGCAAATGTCAATACAAGGTAGGATCAAAAAGTTCGGAGACTGTGCTGATATCTCCAACCCTGATTGGAGGAGAGGGGAACTATTTTACCATGGCGTAGAGGCACATGTGACGCGAGATGTGAAAAGGAAGAAGCAAGTCCGCAGTGCAAGTTTTTTCCAGACAATGCGTGTCAGTGAACTGCAGTCGTTCGTGTTCGTCGAAAATGGAAATGGCGTTTGATGAACAACGTGCGAATATGAAATTCAGCCAGCGTTTGGGGAAATCGCAGCAGGTGCAATGTTTCTGTCGGCGATTTCCCCAAACGCTGGCTGAATTTCATATTCGCACGTTGTTCATCAAACGCCATTTCCATTTTCGACGAACGTGAACGACTACAGTTCACTGACACGCATTGTTTAGAAAACACCTGCTTCTTCCTTTTCACATCTCGCGTCATATGTGCCTCTAAGCCACGGTAAAATAGTTCCCCTGTACTCCAATCAGGGGTTGGAGATATCAGCACAGTCTCCGAACTTTTTGATCCTACCTTGTATAACTCAATGTGATTCAACTACTATATTTAATTTGCGCCGGATTTTCAGGCCACAGAAAGTATTTTGTAAATTTTATTCTGCCCCGCATAGCAGCAAATTTCTTTCAGTTAAGCAGTAGTTTACACTGCGCGCCCAAATTAGAAAGAAAAAATCGGTTACATTTCAGATGATTTATCGGCAAACTCCTATAAAAATTTAATTTATACCCCAATTCAAATAAAAATAAATTTGTTTAGTATTAGATCAGTTATCATCGGACAAGATAATCAGAGAAAGTCCACTAAGAAAGTGAGCCACGTCATTCCTTCACACAAAAATAAGTAGTAAATAAACTTACTCCCTGGCTTCAAACAGTCAGGCAAGCGGTGATTATAACGATTGCAAACCAAGGACCTATTCTATTGTCATATTTTATGTATTTTTTTACTGCGTTTAATAATATTTTGGTGTCTCTAATTGGATTGTAATTTATTATTTAAAAGGAGTTTTAAAAATTTCTGCTTTTTCATTTAAAACGATTTTTCCTTGAAATGGGGATTTCAGATTATTTGAATTTATCTTATTTTTTATACCAATCCCAAGTATTTTTTTTTCTTTGTATGTTTTCTTTTGTGTTGTTTTCTGTCTGTATTGTATTTCTACGTATAGTGTCTTTGTATATTTGCGTATTGTTATTTTTGTGCTTTTCCAGACCGTCCCCTTTAATTGCTCCACTACCCTTTGGATGAGCTGAGCGGCCTGGGTAATAATAATAATAATGATCATAATAAAACAGGCCAAATGTTTGCTCTAAATTCTTTTGTGCATCATGCATTTTAAAATTCTTCCAATATAAGTTATTAAAAGTGCAAAAAGTCATTTTTAGTATTAATAGTAAGTAATATATATCATTAAGAGTTTTATTAAGTGCCGGAATGAGTTAATTTCGAAAGAAATTTAATTTAATTTAAAGTGTACAGGTTTAGAGGGATACATCATTTTCTTTTGAACACAGATACCAGCCCGTCAATTGGACAGAAGTGATATATGTTAAATTCCTTTAAGGAAGATCGATGAAGAATGACTAAAATTTAATATTAAACTAGAAAATAAAAGTAAGTAATAGACGAAAAGGTAGAAATATGAGATATTGAAGGCATGCAAGGTTATTTAGTTATACACTACTGACATCTATAGGATAGCAAAAAGTAAAATTTTTGTTAAAAGCCGTTATTAATTTGTTTTATGTTATGTTTTTGTCGGAGATTTTAATTTTTAGCTATTTTGGCAGCCAGTTTGAACGATTTATTTTTTAAATTTATAAGATATTATGGAACTATGCATTTACGGTCTTCCAATATTATGTTTTATTCAGTAAGTTAAAATCCGTTTTTCTTTTGACAAACGTCTTTTAAGATTTTGTTTGTGTGGCTGCTCTAGCGCTTTTCTTTTGCAGAAAGGTTATTTTTTTTTCTTTTGAAACCACTGGATGCAATCACTCAATTGTTATGTGTTGTATTCTTAAAAAAAATGGTTCCTTCTAGTTATTTTTAAATTTTGTTTTTGTTATTTTTGAGCATTTTAGTTTATATATAAAGCTGTTTACTGTGTTGCGGTCTGTGCAACTTGTATTTATATTATGGGACTGTATGCAAATGAAATGTTTATGTTTTTTTTTTATAAAGTTCATTTTGGGGTTTGTTATGGCAAACAATGCCTTCCTGCTCTAATAAAATTAATAATAAGAGCATATCAAAAAAAAAAAAAAAAAAAAAAAAACGGTATTTAAAAATAGATTCTGGTGTGATAAGTCTGAGCTACAATCCAGTTAATTTTGTCTAGCTGCCTAATGATAAATTGCAGTTATGCGGATGGACAACAGTATATTGGATTAACACAAATCATTGTAATTATACATTTTAGTATGGCACGAGCATTGGCTTATTTTACATTATTCAAACATTCATGTTCAGTGATGTTATTACTGTTATAGATATCCTATGTAAAATCCAAATAATTTGTAACAAAACACATATCACCGGTAACGCTACAATTATGGAAAGCAATTTGAATCTTAAATAAATTAAATTTTCATAGTTGCAAACCTAACAGTAACTTGGTTAACATATGACAAAATAAAATACCGCTGGCTTCACCATATCATTCGTTTAGAACACTGAAATGTTGGCACGAATGGACATACTTGGGTTTGAAAGTCAGTAATTTCCGGGGTTCCATTCTAGAATTTTACCGATGCAAATAGCTGTTGACGGGAATGGAACCTATGGCATTAAAATTCGAAGAAAATGACGTCACACACAGGACGGTCAGACCGTGACAATAGCAAATTGAATTCTTTCATGATGAATCTGCTTGTTACTGAAATGTAAAATGATGGAATGAAGATTTCAATACTTCATATCTCCTAAATGACGCGAAAAATGAATAATCAGCGCAGCTTAGCCATATATGTATCCATAAAAGAAAAAATACTGTACATACTTCTGCGAAGTTTATGTTCTTCTCAACACTAGATTTTGCTATCTCGTATGAAGATATATCGTGTTACCTCTGTACAAAAGTCTACACTGATACCAAGAAAACTCCGTATCAATAAAATCTTTGTTCGCTTTAATTAAAAGTTATTTATTTATAAACTGTAATCAGTATCTTTTGAAAGAACCCTGTAGAATATTTTCAGTTTAAGTTTTCTATAATTGGAGAAGTTTTTTTTTTAAAGAAATCTAGAGGAGATTTCAGCAGACAAATCATTTTGTCTTATGAGAACATGAACTTCTATTGATATGGCACTGATCTGAAACGTAACTCCTCTGTCTAAAATAACTTGACTAAAACAGGAAAAATCGTTTTATGGCATTTGCAATTTTTTTCTCAGTATCTTAACATAAAATAAATTCTCAGCAAAATAATGTGTTCTGAGAATGAAGCATTGCGTTTCATAAATATTCTTAATTACATTTAATTCGCGTTAATTTCAGTAATATCGTTCATTAAACTAATTCCGGTAAAGGAGTTGTCTGTGGAAGTCAGCATTAATACCATTGATTCATTCATTAATGTTTCTTTTCAATCAAGCAACTATTTCTGCTGGAAGATGAGTTCTTTCTTCCTGTTCCTGGAATTCCACAGTTTCTGACTTTACTTCAGTTTCTATAACGGTATCACTACTTTCGGCGTCATTGGAACTGGATCGAGGCTGTCGAATGTCTCTGTAACTGGATGGTTCAGGTGATGGAAGGGGAGATGATTGTTTTTCAACTTTTGTTAGAATGTCTGTTGAACCTTCCACCTTGACTTGGTGCAGTTGTTCTTGATGTTCTCGCAGATATTTTTCATCGTCGAATAGCTCGTCGCATACGACGCACGTGTGTTCATACCTCCTGTTGTGTTTGTCTCGTAGGTGGTGCCGAAGGTCTGAGATGGACGGAAAAGATTCTTCACAAATTTCGCATGATTGCGTAGTTGAAGTTATGTGTGTCCTCATGTGCTCCTGAAAAAGTTATACATTAAGTAAAAGAGCAAGATAGAGGCAGAAAATTTATTTAACAATCTTTAAAACTATTTGTTAGTGCAGATAAACAACCTAATCTGTATAATTAAAATTAAAAATATGTTTGTTTCATCATCACGGGAGAACGGCTGAACCGAATTTCATGAAATTTTGTGGGCAGCCTTGGAATAGCCCCACTTAAAATTTAGTCTATGTTTCAAGTTTTTGGGACCAGGAGTTGTCTAGATATTAATTGAAAACGCACAGTTAAACCTTCCATAGACATAGTATTATGCAGACGATATATTTTCCAGTAAATTTCTTGAAAAAAAAATATATATGTCGCCTAGCAACGGATTTTAATCCAATGTGCTTATGCAGCAGCCAATTTTTATTTAATCTTTTCCGAGTGAGTGAGTGAGGTCTTTATCTACCTATGGTATAGACTATGGTTTTACTTAATCAACATATGTCGCTATATTTCCATATAGCAACATATGTTGTTCTTCAGCATTTTGCCATTTATTTTCTGTCATTAGATCTGCCTGTGGTATTACTTACTCAACATATCAACATATGTCGCTATATTTGCATATAGCGACATATGTTGTTCTTCAGCATAATAACGCACACCTTTTTCTGATATCATTCATAACACATTCTTAGCATTAGATGACACATTTTTCTGAGCGCTCAGTTATTATGTTACCTTTAACTGCGATCGTTTCAGGAAGATTTTGTCACAGTGACAACAGGAATAGCCTTTCATCCCAGAACTGGTGTGATGGGACTTCATATGCAACTTTCTGGCTTCCTTCCTCGGGAAACGTTTGTTGCAAAACGGACAATCGAAACTTCGTTTCTCACGGCCAGACTTGCTCTGCACATGGTTCGATGTGTCTATCTCTTGTGAGTCTTCATCGAACTGGTACAGGTCCTGCTGTGAACCTACATGTGAAGAATGTAAATTTTGTATAGTACGGTATGTAGTGAGCATGGAATAATAATCTTACTTTATTCTAAATGAAAGACTCACAATTGATTAAAGGGTCAGTATGAGTTTATTAAAAGTTTTGTAGAAGTTTTGTTGTGTTTCATAGAAATATGTGTACAAAATTTTGATCTCTTAATGTTTTCAATAGTTATTTACGATTTTGACGACAATTATTTTGGCGACAATGCGATTTCAAGAGAAATCGCACGTTCTCCAAAATACATGGTCACGCTCTGTGGAATAGAAACAATTTTAATATCTCAAACAGATTGTTATAACTACTAAACACTACAAACACCGATACTCCCATTGCCAATGTCAGCATCCATGGACAAGTTTTGTGGTCATCAGCATGGAATAGCAGATATCTCCAATGTCAGCAAGAAACTTTCTATCAGCCACAATTTTTGTAAACTTCTATTGTAACTTACAATTTTAGTTCTTTAACTTGATCGGCATAACGACTATTCCATGCTGACGACTGCACAATAAACGCAAAGCCCGACCATGGATGCTGATATTGGCGATGGGATTGTCTTAAGAATTTGGAGAAAGCTTCTTATAAATGAATTTAGTGTTTTATGAACTTTGCCTCTGCAGCTGCGTGTTGCCTGAGCTAAATATTTTTAAATACAATTTAACGATCAAACGATGTCTCAGACTTTTTGTCTAAGCACTTGAAAGCTATAAAGTTTGCAATTTTCTAATTTTGTAAATTTTAAAAATAATTTTAAATTTTTGGAATATAGAATTATTTCAATATTGTGCACATTCCGAAAATTTGAATTAAATTAAACGTTAAATTTTAAAAATCGACTTGAGTAATTTATTCTAGAGATATCGTTTCAGACAGGCGAGTAGCCGAAAACGACTGACGAAATCAATCATATAATGTAACCGGCTTCAAACTCGTAGAAGTTATAAGTTATATAAATAATAGGCTTCAAATTTAAAAATTTATAAATTTTAAGTCAACTGCACGTAATATGATTGAATACGTCAATTACCATAAAGGTTCGTAAAGTAACGGCTCAGCAACTTAGGCTTCTAGTGCAGTTATTGACTATTCGGTTTCGAAGCGTGTTATCAAACGCGAAACGGGTTTTATTCGCTGCAATAGGAACACGATTTCTTAGTGCCTAAGGATATCACACCATCTGATTAGAGGACAGAATTCTGTCTGATTTTATGAATATTAGCTGAAAGGTAACCGTACCTCTCTCCAGCATTAGGCCTTCTCTCATGGACATTGTTGGATGGATTAGCATCATATGGCCCATCAAGTCCTCCTTAGAACCGAATTCCATCCCACAGCTGGAACACACAACGCTGCTTCTGCTACTCGTCGGTTCGTTTTTGAAACTGAGATCGTGGCCATGAGACCTTTGGTGTTTTGTTAAGTCAACATTGTTTCCAAACACTCCTGGACACTTTCGGCACTCATAAATCATTGGTGAGGTCTCAGTTGTCCCTCCTGCTGAAAAGAGGGAAAGTACTTGGTGTTATTTGATCCAGAATGAAATAGTTTAGACACAAGTTGCGGATTCTGTTCTGTAACAGAGCAACACAATTGAGCAAGAAGGTGTTCTGTCGATCATCCGTCACTACACTTGAATATTAGTCTTCAAACTAAAAATGGGATAACATAAGTGCAACGTTAGGACAATATTATATCTTGAGCGGTCTTTAAGCTTAATGCTATAATCCTTACGAATCATGATTTAGTTCTGAAAGCAAACCCGGCACGGGCAAGTTGATGATTTTACTTTCACGCTACATTGCTGACCTCGGATAGGAAAAGTACCCTTTGCTGTAGTTTTATCCAATTATTCAATATTTTCTGAAATATTATATATGCATTGTTAGCACGTACCATCTGTACTCCCCATGAGATGGTCCCAAGAGGTAAGGGAACGTGAGATTTAAAAATTCTTGTATTTTCTTCATCAGCCACGTGATTGGCAACACAATTCATTGCAGCCACTTCTCATCACGGCCACATGACTACTCCTTCATTTCGACTTATTGCTGACACACTTCATCTGCAACTCAACAGTAATTTCGGTCTATGTTGACAAAATTAGCTGAGACGGGAAGTACTGCATCAAACACGGATAAGGCAATAGTATTAACTGCCTTGAGTTGAAGACGTTTTCAGCTCAACGCTGTAATGCTCACCTACTACACTTTAGCCTCAGGAAGAAATCTCGGCCATTTGGTAAATTCCATGCTCGCTACATACTATAAACGTATTAATCTTAAATCTCATTTATGAAACAAAATAGCAATTGTTATTTTAATAGGTAACTGCTACAGCATATTTACTAATTTAAATGCAGGTAAATTGGCATTGCCTTTTAAGAATTGAGCCTACCTTTCTGAATGGAGTTTGTAGCCGTTTGAAATCTCTTCATATTTTCCCACATATGGATGTAGGAATGATTATCCAGTTCCGCACGGAAAAAGAACTTCTGGTTACAGTCGGTGCAGTCGTATGGCCTGGCGTCCAGACCGTGCTCCAGCATATGCCGCTGTAGCAAGTGAGAACTGGTAAACACGGAGGCACACAGGTAGCACGTGAAGTGAGAACTTCCTTCATACGTATGTTCGATAAGATGACACTGGAGTTTTGATGGAGAATCCAACACCTACGTGGATAAAACAATTCGAAGATTGTATTTTAAATTAATAATGATACAATAGTATAAATATAATTCAATAAAAATGAAGCGAAGCTGATTGTGCAGACATAAAAAGAGCTGAAAATAAATTTCATTAAAGACGTAAATGCTTAAGATAAATTACGTTTAATGCAAAATTTCCAAAGAAAGTACTATAGCAAAACACACATTTTAATTTTAACACATTTTGACTAACATTTTTATTTAAACATTCAGCCATTAAATGAACAGTCTTCGTTAAACATTAAATTAAGTATATTTAAAGCATTTCAATCCAAACTCCAATTTTAAATTTGTTCATGAAATTACATTTAGAGTATCCAGTTATTGAGGTATTTTAGTAAAGGTTGAGAACCAATTTTCAATTTTGTTCTCTAGGTTTGTTCATGTAAATGTGTCAATGAGAACGTTATTATCCGAAAAGGTTTTGCCCTTTACTTTTAAATTCAAGCATTTGAATATTATTTTTTTAAAATTTTGAAAAATCAGTACAACTCTTTAGCATAAATTTATCCAAAATTAAATTAAGGTAAAGTATTCTCAAAGACGATCCTAAAATATAGGCATATAGATAAGAGTTTTGGCAGCTATTTATAGTGTGTATTCTACATACCTCGTGACATAGCCTGCATTCCAGATGCGTACCTTCGTGCATCACGTGACATGTCACATGAGCCTGAATCTCCGCCTCTGTCTCAAAAGACATCTGGCACTTAATGCACTGATATGTTTTTTTCTGATGCACAGTCCTCCGATGCACGTCATAATCTCCGAACGACTCAAACTTTACTCCACAGTCAGAACATCTCGACGTCTCATCCTCCCCTTTGGAGTGAAAGCACCCTTTGCACATGTAAGTGTGAGACGGAAAGGAATTGCTCGACGACTTCACCGATCCCCGAATGATTAAGTTACCAGGGTCAAACATTCTGGAACAAACGCAACAAGGAGCTGATGTCACAAGCGGGGGTTCCAAAGATGCGTTTTTGAGGTGAAACCTGGCGTGCATACGAACTTCAACGTCCACCACCAGGGTTTGCCTGCAGACCACGCAAGGTACGGGAAGCCCGTTGCTGCTGCCGTTTGGGGAATTGTGTTGTTGTAGGTGGCTCAAGAACTGGTCTTCACTGGACAGCTGAACTCTGCATACGATGCACGTACTGCCGGAAACGACCTAGAGGTTAAAAGTACGAAAGTTATCTTTGGATTTAAACAGTGATAAATACATGAAAACTGTCTCCACGATAGCCAGTGGAGTAATTAAATGCTTATAAGACTTAACATAGATATTTTAAAATAAATTGGCATGATAATTATACTTATGTCACAATAAAAGGAAATAATCAATTTACACGAAAGGGGGTTAAAAATAATATTAATTATTCAAGGTGGGGCTAAATATAATATCGCGAATAATAATATCAATTTACACGAAATGGGGGCTAATAATAATATCTATTAAAGGTGGGGTTAAGAGCCATATAATTTATTAAAGGTGAATATAATAATAATATCATGAATAATAATACCAATTTCCACGAATAGGGGGGGGGGGGAAATAACATTTGACCAAGGCCCAACTTAACGTAATTTGGTGCTAGATTGAGGCTCCAAGCAAAAATTGCTCTTTTACTGTTTCAGAAATTAATAATTCTCTTATTTTCAGAATTATGTTAAAGTATTGATTGAACGAGTTAATATTTGTTATAATTTGAAATTGAATAAAATATGTAGAGATTTTGGAGCATTAGTCTTAAGTGTTTTATGTCCTATCCGCCTGCCGGTTAATACATTTCTTATGACTTGTTTTCCATTTGTTATTGAAAAAAATTGTAATATTTTGAGAATTTCAGATGGGACCGTTTTGCAAACGGTGTGATTCATTTCTCACTAAAAATTGCATATAAAATGGCTATTTCTGCTCCAATTTTTGACAGATTTATTTTTCTTCTATTTCCCCCGAAAAAAGTTTAAAAAATGAAGGGTTTCCCTATAGTTTGAGTTGTCTCAATATTAGTCGTTCCTTGACGTTTATTGAACAAAGTAAGCAAAATAAACTTAATTCGATTTGTTCATTTTGTTCGAGAGATATCATTCCGATAGCATCGCATGTAAGCATAAAAACAGAAATATAAACATCGACGAAAGAAGATGGTGCGTTCAACATATTCATTTTTCCATCAGTATTCACGGAGAGCAAAAATTAAGATTTTACATAACTCAATGTCGTTTAAAATCAAGACACGCATTTGTGTTAACGATTTAAATAAGCATATACGTTTTCATGGAAATAATTCACTTAGATACTTTTGAGAGTATAACACGCTTCCTACTGGGGAAGGCGAAATTTCTAATATCTCAGAAATGGCTTGGGATACTTCCCAAAATAGTTTAAATTCATTTCTGTTTAAAAGACAATTAAATAATGCTCCACAACATTAAAATTGGCTATTTTCGTCCATCTCGCTTTGATCAATTTGTTATCCTAACTTTTAAAATTATCTACTGGAGCGTTGCAATCATTTTTATTCGATCGTGCAGGGTCGCATTACTACAGATAGACCTAACGTGTATACTTATGGACCTTCTCTTACTAAGTTATTGGCGTGATTAATTTACCCAATTTCACACTTTGCCGGTAACATATATATATTTCCCAAAGCTCATTTAAAATATTGTCCATACCTTGCAATGCGTCAACTTGTGTTCCGCCAGCGTAGTGGCTGACGGGAACATTTCGTCACATATGTTGCACTTGTGCTTGCTGGGGGAAGCGTGAGACTTCATGTGGTTCTCCAGCTCCCGTCGGGACTTGCAGGACTCGTTGCAATACGCGCAGAACAGGCTGACCACTGAGGTCCCCGACGTGCTTGTACCGCTGGACTTATGTTCCTTATGTCGACCCGATGAAGGACTGGTTGTCACAGTTGACGAAACCGGTGAAGATGCCGGCGGCGCAGCAGGTGGGGTATCACAGGTTTGTTGATCTGGGGAAAAAATTTGAATTTATCGGTGTTGGTTAAAACTTGTGTATCTCTAACAATAGGAGTTACAGCTCAGGAATTTACTTCGTTAATGACTCCCTTTTTGTTACGCAATCAAATCACCTATCTCCGAATGTTCTCCTAGTCATTAATCTAATGAGTGGATTATCATAATTTATACAATAAGATATACGTATATTTGTTGTTTATTTGTCCGTCTGCTGGTACGTAGGGGAAATTCAAAGTGTTTCCCAGTGATATTTCAGGCCAGATACCTAAGATATCCAAAATACCTAATATACCAGAGATACCTAAGATAATCCGAGAGAAATTGAGCAATTGATTGCTTCTATAAAATTTTTAATGACAACTTTTGATGAGATTTCAACTGACAATCGTTTCTTTTGTTGCCACAACTAGTGTTGACATATACATAATCAGACCTTTATATTTTTTTTATAAATAATTGCGGAGGAAAGAAAATTGTTCGTTGTTTAAATGGATCAAACTGTTCATCAACTGTTCATAAAATCACTACCACTGATTTATCAACACAAATTAATAAAAATATTTACGGTGGGCGATAATATTAATCTAATTAATGTCTAAAAAATAAAATTCGTTCCTCAACACAATATTCTTTTGACATTCGATAGTCAACGTGAGCACCCAATGGGATCTTGTTCTTATCAAATAAATATAATTACATTCTGTGCGTAATGCGACAATTTTTTCGTAGTAATTTTAAATTTTACACTGGCAATAAAATGCGATTTATGAAGTACATCAATTTTAATTTGAAAACAATAAAAAAAGCTTTATTGACAAAAATTCAAAGATGACAACCTGTACAAGTTTATAATATATTTCAAGTCGGAAATTTTGAAATTAAAATATTTATGACTATGTTTGTATTAATTTCAAAGTTTGTACAATTTTAAACCACTTATTTTAAAGTTACTTGTGTCGTTCACATGCGAGCATACTTGTCAGCTACACGCTTACATTGCTACGAGCACAGTATAGCTATTTAAGACAGGATTCATTTGTGAGGAATGGTTCAACACCCCTCCGAATTAAAATGTTTCAGATAAATCTTTCTCTAAGATGGCATTGTTAATCTGAACTTTTAGTTAGTTTAGGACGAATACTTCCTCAAGCTCACTCTAAATGTCTGTTAAAATTACGTAATGACCGTTAGTTATGACGTCATATAAAATATATCTTATCAACACAAGATATTCTGTGGCATTAAGCGTTACGTTTACTTTACTTCAGCGCTTAATAAGCTGCGCAATAAGAAGTTTCCACATAAAAAGCTACAGCTACACATATTTAAATACGAATTAAAATAATTGAAACAGTCAGTACCTCTATTTGGCTGTCCATTAGATTTCTTGGTGCACAAATTCTGAGCCTCTTCGTTTTGCTGAGAACTCTGGTGCGTCCCAGAAGAGGCTTGTGGTGGAACGGGACTACCTTTTTTAATCCCCATAAAGGTATGTTGAGATGGAGACGTTGCATTTGTTTCTTGGTGGACAGTCTGCATGTGCCTATCGAGTAAGAATTCCACATGGAAAGCCTCTCCACACGCATTGCAAGAAAATTGCTTCTTGTGTGTTGCAGCATGGTACTGAAGTTGCACCTCGTTGGGGAAGAGTTGGTCACAGAGGAGACACCTGTAATTGGTGTTATTGTTGTTGAAGTTCTTGGTAGAAAGGTGAGCTAACTTCACATGAACCTGGAAGATAATACAATTGTGTGTAGTCTGGAAGGTGTATGAATAAAGTTAAGTACTTTACTTCTCTTGAAAAAAAATTATGTTAAACAAGTCATTAGCTTCATATTCAAAAAAGTACTTTATATATTACCATCATGGCCGTTTTTCTGTTTCACACTGCTCTTTATCAAGTGGTAAAGTATGGGACTACAAGATCACATAAAGCATATTATAAGTAAGAAATGCAGATTTTTCCTGGTTTAAGATTTGCAACCAAAGACAGTTCAGGACATTAATGTTAGTCTTGCCCACTATTGATGTAATTCTAGACACTCCAGGTAATAGTGAATCAATTCTTGCCTCACATCGCCCCCTTGTTTATATAGTATATCACTCTGTTATAAGTTCAAATACACTTTATAGAAGCTCCGAGAACTCGTATTTTTCTTGATGATGAGTAGAGTAAATATTATTATTCCCTGTGCTGCCACTAGCTTAAGGTAAATATTTGAAAATTGTCTACCAGAAAATTTTGTACAATTTTTACTTTAAAAGTGTAAAATTTTATTGTTAGCAAAATGTTGTGGATTTCCGAATTAGAACATGAAAGTCGAAACTTAATCTCTTACTAGATTTAAAGAAATACTACACATTAAGCAAACAGTATAAAGTTCCATGAATATTGATATAATTTGTATTTAATAAATGTATGTGTTATGATTCCAAGTCAAGCATACTTAGAATGTGCTAACACCTATAACAGTCCGTCTGGTTCTAATCTCAAGCAAGCTATTTTTTTTTAATTTAGTATATGATTCACCGAATGTCTTGTTATCTATGTGCTGATTGTCATTCAAATTAAAGTATCGATTAATCTTCGATTTTTACCGGCTGTCCTTCGATACCTTCCGAGAAATATCCCAATAGGTAAGACTTGAAAAAGCTGAAACACTTACAAGACACGTTAACTGGAGCGTGGATCAACTCGACCTTCTCATATCAAAATCCATTTCTAAGTAACTTGTGATTTATTTTTATTTTATTTATTTATTTATTTTTTCATTTATATTTTTTTGAAAATTTCGTAGTTTAAAAAAAATCTATATTATTGGTCCAAATGATCGCAGCATATTATTCCTTATTTTAAAGGTCTTGATAAAAATCTTTCGGTTGATAACAATTTTGACAATGTAAGGGGGCCGAAAATCGAAAACCCAGACCGTCCGACTCGTCCAGGGACATGAACCAATGTAAGGGGGTTGTTGTTGTTGAGACCCAGACCGTCCGATCTAAGGTAACTGTTTGGACGGCCGGGAAGTGCCACCCAATTTAAACCGGAACCCAGTGGGGGAGGCATCCACAGGAACCGTACCCTCCTTCCCCTACCACTAACCTCTCGGAAGGACTTACGGACCCACATGTTTAACGTGATCGTACTCCGCATGAACACAGCGGCAGTTGTGGCAGCGTGCAAACCACCGGGCTACCGCGCCCGAAATGTGCCAACAGCACGCGGTGTTCCCAGGTGGTGACTCCCACCCAAGTACTAATCGCGCCCGATGCTGCTTGACTTCGGTGATCTAACGAGAACCGGTGTTTTCAGCACGGTAGGACCGTTGGCCCAATGTAAAGGGGTGTAAACTTTATGGGGGTTTAAAGACGTCTAGAACACAAAAATTGCATTGCGGCTATTTCTCAAACAGTGATTGTAATTGTTAAGTTTCCAGATTATAAATAATCTCTTTTATGCATAATTATGTTAAATTTTGTCCTACACTGTCATGCTATAAAAATATAAAATGTCATCTGACATCACTCTAAAAGTAATCAAAATGTGTTCAGGAGGTCTTGAAACATATATTAGCATCCAATTCTCTAAGTCAAAAATTTTCGTGAGGTAAATACTTTCTTATTGCATTTTATAGTATAAGAAAGTAAAAATTATAATTTTATAAAGTATGATTCTCTGATGTCTGGTTAATGAGAATTAAAATATTTCAACACAATCTAACATTAAGTTAGACGTATTTTGAGATTAACTAGGTCATTTTTGCCCGATTAATTGGGTAATAGTAAACCAGGTCAGATTAGTATCTAATGTTTTTTTTTCTATAGTGGTTCATCAATTATCTAATTCATATGTTACCGTTCAACATGGTCCACTTATTTAAAACTTTCAAAATTTTCAATGTTATAGTTACATGAGTCAAAGTAAAAATCTAATTTGGGCAACCCATGACACATTACATACCTCCACAATAAAAATTCGAATCCCAATTTTCCCAATCCAATATCTTCTCTATATGTGCGATAAGGAAAGTAAAAAAGCGATCACAACAGGTGGTTTCTGCTTTTATTTCAGCACCGGCTCTATTTCGTTTGCCTTGAAGAAGGAGGTACTTTTCACTATTGAAACGAGTTGATGCCATTATAATTTTGTTTTTTGCTATATAGTGAAGACGTTTTTTGAAAGGATTATTAAGATATTATTTAAAAAGCACCTGATTACCTGGAATTCCAGCTCCGTTCGAAAGTAGGCGCTGCAGGAGGTGCATTTGAGAGACCTGCACTCGTTGCTGTGCTTCACTGCGAAGTGTACTTGGATGCTCACCTAAAGGAAAGAAGAATAGAAAGTCAAACTTCGGAAACAAAAATCGGTGGAGTATCCAGTCCGATGGGGATAAAATTATTTTGCGTGAATAATATTACGACGTATCTTCTGTCATCGCGGGTGTGCTCCCCGTGGATGTACTTTCATGATTAAAGAATGAGTCCAAATTTCTGGATAACCAACACATCTATTCACAAGCACAACGTAAACAGGAACAATAACAGCACTTAAATAAATGCTCCACTCATTTCATAAAACAGCGGCTACTATTCTCAAAACATTGCCCCATGTTACAGTTCAATGTAGCTCGTATCACGTCAACTATTACGTTTTGAGAATAGTATCCGCTGTTTTGTGAAATGATCGGAGCATTTAATTGCCGTTTTACTCTACCTGTCAGTAACTTAGCAATTTTGTGAGATTGTTATTGAGCTATTTTCTGTACACTGTTTCTAATGGGCTTGTCAATACACGTGTTAGTTATTCAGAAATTTGGACTCATTTTTGTATCCTGCTCGTATACCCACATATCCAGAGGATATATCGTAAAACATTGGTGTCAGGAAGGGGCAACAACTGCCATGTGATGCTCTTCCCAATATATTTCTTACACAATTTTTCTTTCGAATGATATTTCCAATAAAACTGTTTAGTCCATTCACTTTTGCCTCCTTTTAAGAAATTCTATTGCTCTTCCCAAGAAATTGACAGTGATTGAAAATGGCGCCGCTGCTCTTGGGCTTGAAGATTCGGAGCATTAGCGAAATGGGAATGGTCACATAATGGCTTTATTACTTCAGTATGTAATTGTTTCTAATATTATTTGCATGAGATTATAATATAATTGGATATAGTAACAGTATATAAAACAATAAGGTTTTGTAATATGTTTAAAATCGGCAAGTGATTGAGCATCTGCTTCAATTAAGAAACCGAAATGTTACCACAATATTGCTATAATTAACTGTGAAAAATTGAACGGTACCTTGGTCCTTAACACGTTAAGCGCGGCGTGGCGTCAGTCCGTGGGGGCTGACAGTATCAAGGTTAAAAAATAAATGTTATAGTTTTAATGGCGTTTATTAAAACATTCTAAGCAAAGATGTGGTTTAGTTTTATACATATTACAAAAAGGGACGACCTGTTTGGTTCATTTTCTGGCTGTATTTCGCCCGAATGTTTTTGCGACATGCGCATAGCCGAAACGGACAGGGAAATATAATCGTCACCTCGACGCATGTGCTGTATTCTGTTTATACTCTATGACCGAACACCTTGCCGAGAGATCGCCGCTGTGTGCCGACGGAAAGGTAGGCAGAGCAAAAACAGCTCCGCGCTCAACGCGTTAAATCAACATTTTATTGTCAGACCATCTTAATTCACACCTGAAGTATTCAACAATCCAAAAAATTTTCAAGTTCAAAAATGTTTGGTTCTGTTATACTCGATTGTAAAACTAAAAAAAAAATTAAAATTAAGTGTGTGACTCAACTCGACTTTCTCATGCCAGAATCCATTTTTAGTAGCTCCTTTTTTTAATTTTATAAAAAAAAGTTGGAAAAATCGGTATCATGGGTCCAAATGATTACAATTATAGCGCGGTATCCTTCACTTTAGAGGGCCTGAAAAAAATCCTCTCGATTGATACCATTCTTGAAAATGCAGTTCCCGACGGGGGGGGGGGGGGGGGGTGACTTGCTCCCCGGAGGGGGGCTAATGACATCACGAACAAAAAAATATCTCCGCTATTTTTCACAACAATGATTGAAATTAATAAATCTCCTGATCATCGAGACAGCAGTGAACCTGTTTATGCATGATTATCTCAAATTGTGTCCTATGCTGCCATGTTAAAGAAATATAAAACTTCAATACATTTTGAAATTTTCACGCAAATTAAATTTTTATCTAGTTCTAGGTTTTTTGATAACAAAGCCGAATGTAAAACTTCATGAAAATCCATTGATATTTTTGGCTCCTATCGTGTACGAAATCGCCCACAGATAAACAGCCACATGGACATCACTCCTAAAGCAGCCAAAATGTGTTGAGGAAGTTTTAAAACATGTATTGCCATCAAAATCCCGAATTCGGAAATTTTCGTAAAAACAATACTTTCTCTATACTCTATTGCATAGTATGAGAAATTTAAAATAAGGAGTAAAAATATAAGAAAAACACCAGAATCCGTGGGAAGATAATTCCATCTAATCTAAATATTCCATGAAACAATATTTATAGAATATTGCTACAGAACACGTCTTTTGGAATTTTATCACGACTGCCACCAAATATTCCTCCCCCTGGCCGTTCATCTCTCCTCCAGTGTCATGACACTTAAAACAAAGACCACACGGCGGGACCTCAACTAGTGGGTCAATATTTATAAGGTGCTTCTGCCACTACTGTTGCCGTTGCAGCTACCACAATATTACCATAGGAACAAGATAAATCAAAGATTCCACGAACTGCGATAAGAGCTTTCAAGCGGTAGAAATACTTGATAACAGTAATAAAGAAATCTAAGGCAGCCCATGGCTCAGTAATCGGCGAAATAATGGTGTACAAGATCCCTTGCGCAGTGGTTTTGGCATCGAGTTAACATCACATCGATTGAAATCGGGCTCTTTTGACAACTTATGAGTCCAGACAGAATGGCTTATTCATACTCGCATGCAAAATCCACATTCAAATATTTAATTAATATCCCTGGTAGTAAATGACAATCGGTAAATTATCTGGCATCAAAATCTAAAATATTTACAACTGTTCAATATTTTAATACTTTGACACTTTTTTCCGAAACGCCCTTAAAAAGTAGATCTCCGAATGTTTCTCTCATTTTTCTAACTTCCAATTGAAATATATAGTAAGCAATAAAATACAGATATAAATGATAAATGACAAAATTGTGTACTAGAAAATTTAGTATTTAAATCTATATAAAAAGCTCTTATAGTTTTCGAGTCATCGTCTCGTCAAGTTGAAGATTGAAAATTTTACGCTTTCAAGTGTATAATCCTTATATCTTAAAAGCTAAAAGAGCTAGCTTTCAACAATAAGCAAGAATATGTGGCTCTTTGAAAGCTCTACAAGTGTGTATAATTAAATTTTGGATCAAGCTTTATTATTTCGAAAATCACTTAAAAAAGTATCTGTCCGAACTTTTTTTTTTCCCCCATACTTTCACTCGAAATTATAAAAAAGTAGATATAAGTAGTAAGCGGCAGAAATATGTATGAGGAAATTTAGTTTCTAAACCTGTATTTATGTTAGCTTTTATAGTTTTCGAATAATCGTTTTGTTAAGTTGAAGAAGTATAAAAATTTTACGTTTTCAAGTTTTTAATGCTTATATCTTAAAAACTGACAGTAATAGGTCTAAACAATAAGCAAAAATGTGTAGCTTTTTGAAGGCGCTATAAGTGTATATAATAAGATTTTAAAGAGTTCTTCTTTTTTTTTCGATACTAAAAAAGTTGCGTTTTATTTTGTAAATTGTTATTCCGGTAAAACCATTTCGTCTCCATCGGACTGGAGCCACCGCCGAATTTTATTTTAGCGTTGCTATGGTTGCAGATACGGGAGTTCTTTTTACTTTTCCCTGCAGTACATGGCAATGTATAGAGAAAGTATTAGAATCGTGCCGAAAATCACAACTCGAGTTTTCGACGGATCTATATGTGTTGAGACATCTAGAATACGAAAAAAATATTTTTAGGTTGACGTCTGTGTGTGAAATGTTTGTATTCACTCTGCTTTGTTCCAATTTGTACTTTATGTTTGTATCTACTCTAAGACTAATTGACCCAATTTCATAAGATTTAGTAGGTAAATTATTTGTGTGCAACTATGGTTCTGATTAGATTTTGGTACGATTGGAGATAAAAGAACCTGCCTTTTTTTGCGAAATGGCCCGCAAAAATCTATGTATCCACTTTAGCTAGAAAATTAATTGAGCAAATGTCACAAAATGTGCCAGATAAGTCACTTGTGGGTTATTTCGATACTGATTTGATTTTGGTACGATTTGGAAAAAAAAAACCTGCTGTTTTTTGCAAAATGGCACACAAAATTCGTCAAACTGTAAAATAAATAACTACGTATGTTCAAATGTGTCTATTTGTTTTTTTTACGTCATTTTTGTCGATAAAAGTAATGAGACCAACCACATTACTTTAGGATTGGCCGTTCTCCAGATATTTTTGTATTTTTGCTACGCCGGCTTTGAGAAAAAGTCCAGTTACCCAATGAAACTGAAACTGAAATTAAAAGTGCAAATTCAGTGGCATTTTACATAATTATGGATGTTATTTTGTGCCATTAAACTCAATATAATTAATTATTGAAGAAATAAAGAGAACGTGGATTTGAGTCTGCCAGGAAAGTCATGTGCTGGCCACATCATATTTTTTAAAATTTACTTGAGTGTTGTTATATGTATTATATTTACATTCAGCGTTTATTTCTCGGAACATTTTGTGGACATTTTGTGAATGGCTCATGCTTAACCTTTAACTACACCACGCGACAAGTGGCGTGAGTATTGTTAAAGGTTAAGCATGAGTTTATAGAAGCATGCTCTCGCTGCACGCTCAACGTGATGAATCTCCCTTCTCGATACCAATTAATGAATATGGAGAAGGAAACCGTCCAACCCCCAAGACGTATGTCTTTTCAATCTACATGAAAACATCACCTCATCCAACAGACGATATTTTACGACATGTATTAAAGCAGTCGGCCATGGCACGATTAATTGCAAATATTCATGAATATTGGGGCACACAATCAGGAATGAAATTATCTGGTCAATATGGAATTTTTTTTTCTGCCCGGAACCCTGCGATTCGTGTGAGTCTCATGTTCATGCATTTTACATATCGCAAATGTATGGGAGTTAAAATATTTTGGAAGTATAATTAAGATAACCACCTGTAGTAATTTTTTTTTAATTCTTACCAGAAGCAAAGGTTCAGGTTCGGTGTGTGCAGAAGAGCTAGCTCAGTCATGAAAATTCCTTTCGAAAACACGACTAAGAATTTATGTGTGCATAATCTTTTCTTTTAGCCTGAATAAAATAAAACTTAATGTAGAATGTTTTTATTTGGGCAGCTCATGGCTTCCCATAAATATCTCTTCTAATGAAATGACGAAATCATTTTATTTTCTGGATCATTGAAATCCAAATTCAAACCCCGTGCTACAAAATTAAAATGTAACACTGTAGGCGACTCTTTTGGTCAAACAGAAACTATCCATTCAAACTCACGGGCGCACACACACACAGACACACACACACACACACACACACACACACAAAACCAATAACAAAATACCTTCAATATGCAATTTATATCATATGAAATGAGTGAGATTGAGTAAACTAGTTGGAATTGAAATACAAAGTTATTATAAAATAAACAATTTAACTGTACGAGAATCTTGTATAATCTTACATATATTTTATATCTGTTTGTGTGTCTGTGCTGCGTGTGGTGGAAAAGCTACAGACAGGTGCACAAGTAATACTGAACTTATGGGACGATGTATCTTGGCGAGCTTTCTTAAAATTCAAATTAGTTTTCAGTTATTTTTTGAGGTACAGTGCAATTTTGAGCAATTTTCACAAAATCGGTATCTTAGCTATTGAAAATATTATTGTAAAATTTGACATCATCGGAAAGATATTTTTCCAACAAGCTTTGAATCGAAGCTGTAGAACAATTCCTTTATATTTTATTTTTTAAATACACCAGAATATGCGTATTTCAGGAAAATTTATTTTTATTTTGTTGCATCGGAGAATTGGGGATTCGTACGATTTAAGTTTCCGGTAGGAATATGAAGTGGTATCATTGCATACTAATATAATTTTTAATTATCCTATTTCAGAATTTTGTATGAATTCCTAACTGGATCTAAAAAAGTTGACTTTCGCAATATCGACAGTAAAAAGCTCTTATTTCCATGCAAGACAGCTTACGTGTGACAGTTCCAATGCAGGCACAGTAATAATTTCGAACAGGCTTGCTTGTTCTATAACTAGGACTCTAACTTTATCTCGAGAAGAAAAAAGTAAAATTTGCCTGACTCTCATGTGGTAAATCGCGGAATTTCGTAAAAGTTTTGCGGCGGCCGAGTATTCACACTAATATTTCTAAAAAGAGTCTACCAGTTACGACGTAGTAATATTGCTTCAGCCAGTTGATGCCGGCTACATGGAATGAATTAAATTTTCAGTTAAGAAGTTCACAAAAATTGCTCATATAGTAAGTTTCTTTGTTGCCATTGCAGATAACGGTTACTCCATGCTGAAGAGAGCACAATATGTGCGAAACCGGTCCCCCTTGATACCCCAACAGGTAGTGTTTTCCAAACTTTTGGATACGCCCCTCACAGGCGGGTTTTATGACTTAAATACATAAAAGTTCTTAAATTATCGATGCTAATTGTTTAATCTGACGTTCTTTTTAAAAAAAATAGTTTGCAGTGTCCTCTCTTAAACGATAACATATTGCAAATTCCGTCCCAGTAGCTCAACGGTAGATCGTTGGTTGGTTAGTATGAAAATCCTTGGTTCGATTCCCTGTTGGGGTATCAAGATTCTTTACAATGACGCAGGAACAAATAAACTATAAAGATTAATGCAATGATGCCCGTAGTCTAAAACTGACTCTAGTACGATTAGCACGGATTCAGTGGACTCCGCTATAGTGAGCGCCGATTTCAAATCGGGAAGTCAACGAACACGTAGGACACTAACTTGGAGGCAGGAAGAGGCTAATCTGAGGTAAAAATAGCACGCCAGTCTTTCTTCCTTTCGATCCGGACTGTCCGAGCTACCCGGAACTGTACAGTATCACTTTGGATGGCCGCGACAGTGCCACGCAATTTAGATCGGATCCCAGTGGGGACGACATCCACAGGGACTGCACCTCCTTATCTTGCTATTAACATCTCGGAAGGATTTTTTGACCCACATATTTAACATGTCTGTACTTTTGTCTGGGTAAGGCAGGAAATCTATCTCGAGTGCAATCCCCGTGCCTTAACCCCTGACCTATCCCACCCATTGCAAGCCCTCCAATCTGACATTAGAGCGTGGGGAATGCAGGGGTTCACTTCAACAAGAGTTTGCCATTCCGTCCCAGTATCGCTCAAAGGTCGACTGCCCAGCACTAAGATCCGTGGTTCGATGTCTGGTTGGGGCAGCAGGATTTCTGACACGTTGAATGATTCCATTTTGCATATAACAACAATTTCTTGTTACCTTTTGCCTACGGGTGGGACAGCGTCAACCCCAAATGAAAAACCTCTCAAAAAGACAGGTATTTGGCATATCCTATCCCAAACAGTTCGATCCCCCTTTGCAGACATTGACGTCAATGGACGCCAATTTCGATCCCCTTTTGTAGACATTGGCGTCCAAGGACGTCAATGGACGCCAATGTCTGCAAAGGGGGATCGAACTGTTTGGGATAGGGTATGTCAAATACCTGTCTTTTTGAGAGGTTCTTCGTTTGGTGTTGACGCTGTCCCACCCGTAAGCAAAATGTTAAGGGTTTGAAATTATTTTCTGGGAATCAAGTTTTAAGATGTTTTTAAAATAAAAATTCCTCTACTCAATAAATGCACCTTCGAATCCAACACCATGTATCCATATCGGATGGTTTTCACTACCGATACAGATATTCACCCGATTTCGGTTCCCTGTGGGTATTATCTATTATATCTATTACAATCTATTATAAACTGATAAATGGTTTCTATTTGTATGGGGGAAAAGTATTGGGCCTTATCAGTGCACTTAAATGCTTCTTATCGGAAGCTCAATAGGCAAGAGAGAAACATCTATGCGAGAAGCATTATAGTGACTGTTGAAAATGTCGTGGAGTTCTTTTAGGAATACAGACCTCAACGTGGTGTCCGCATCGAAGCCTGGTAATCCTCTATACTGCATTATTAAATGGAATATTATTAACGTGTCTTCCGCCCAAAACGTGCTAAAAAGCCCATACTTTGACGTGAGCCCGACGTTGAAATGGAATTTGTTGTTAAACTCAGTCCGAGACGGAGATGTAATAGTTGGCATCCATCTGAATCAGAGCCCCGTTTTTTCACGTTTCAGTCTTAAAGGCGAATTGTCTGTGCACGGACCCATTAACAGTCTTATATTCTGCGAAGAATTTGAAAGAGAATGTGATTTGGAATCGAACATCGGCATTGAATTTTACGTAAACAAAACAAATTTTGTGAGAAATACGTCGGATTCTTGTTTAATTCGCTTTGAAGTGATTGCATCGCCCCAGTTCACTCCTAGCAGAGCCTATCTGCACCTACAAAAACTCTCATCTGACTTTCAGAAACTGTTTAATGACCGTCATAGATCCGACACTAGAATTAATGTGGCATCCGAGACGTTCTTCGCTCACAAAGCTATTTTGCATGCAAGGTCCACTGTTCTAGCGGAAACGTTAAATACGTGGAATGACAATATCTCCACACGATACGGAAGAAACGGGATTATCCGTGCACTTGTATTTTACATGTATTCTGCTGATCTGCAACATTTAATTTCCACATGCCCTTTGTTGAAGTTTGGAGAAATAGCTGCATCAGCCAAGAAATTGGGTTTGGAAGGGCTGGAAAAAATCTTTACACCCGTGCGGATTCGCTGCAATACTCGCATCAACTACGAAGATTTCCTCTACTCTTGGAAGATATATAATTTCAGTAAGTTGGACGGCAATGCTGATGGCTGCATTCGTAGCCAAGAATTCCAAACGAATGAAGTCAGTGAAACTAAATGGAATCTAATCCTTGATTGGCAACCCGTTCCTGGTGCACAACAATACGGCATACATGTGGCGAGGCTTCATTCCACGAAAAACAAGCATGACGCCCAAATACAGTTCTGCATGCACAACAAAATCTCGAAAAGAAGTGTATCGAAAACTAAGCATTATACTTTTAGAAACAGCAGAATGGTTGGCGTGTCATCATTTGTTGATAAAAATACGCTGTACATGGATATTTTGAATGATGACAATTTAAACGTGGACTGCAAGTTTAAAATTTACGGAAATATAGATTCGTGGACCGATTTCCATGCTGCATTTACTGATTGGCCAGACGACGTAGAATACTATCTCAACCACCTAAAGAACCTTTCTCGTGACTTAAAGACGCTACATATGAGCGAAATCTATGCTGACATAGCGCTATGTGTAGGCAATACGAAACTGAAAGCGCATAAAGCAGTTTTATGCGCTAGATCTCCATATTTTGCACATTTGCTTCCATTTAGTAGTAGAGAATACCAAGTTGCACCCGTCGACATAGAAACAATGAACCATGTCCTGTTGTACCTGTACGCAGCAGAACTACCACAACTTAATCTGGAAAATGTAACAAAACTCTACAAAGCATGTGTATTATTCCTATTGCAGGAATTGGGAGAAGTTTGCCAAGAATACATTCTTAATCACCTGAATATTGATAATGTTTTGGAAATATTGGTCATGGCGCATGAAAATGATGATCATGTGCTTGAAAAGGCGGCAGAGAAATTTGCGAGTACTCGTGGAAATGCCAAATTCATCATTAGCACAGATAGGTGGAGGAGTTTTTGTCGGGACTATAACGAAATGGCAATGAGAATTTATTTCAATTTGGCATGTTCGTACTGCGGTATTGATAACCCAAATATTTAAGCGCTGAATTTTATTAACAACCTGTTTTCGATTTAGCATTATTTTTCTGTATCATCATCAAATATTTATTTTGCAAGAAATCTTAAAATTTACATGGTTTAATCTAACATCCAATATGTTTGAATCAGGTGAGAAAAATCTCGATTTTTTTTAAACGAATTAAAAACCTTTAAAACCATTATGGGCAATGAAAATTCCTCAATCATCAGAAATCTACTGTTATTGTCTTTCTGAACACAATGTTTGTTTATACATATGACATTTTATTTATAAATAAATTATAAATTTTAAAATATCCCTAAAGTGGAGATTATAGCAAACCCATATCTACAATTACTGTCTTTGTTACTCCAAAGATAGAAAAGGTAAAAAATATATTTTTTAGAAATAACTAAAGAAAATGCCCTGCCTTAATATAACAGCATAAAACAAATAAATGAAGGAACCAATTATAGTTTTGGAGGCAAAGCGAGCATTTCTCTTCAGAACAAATGATCTTTTTCTACAGAAAAAGAAGAAAAATGCGTATGTCTTTGTATGGAGTGTTTTCTCTGTTTCGTTTGTGTTTAACATTTTGCTTACGGGTGGGACAGCGTCCATCCCAAACGAAGAACCTCTCAAAAAGACAGGTATTTGACATACTCTATCCCAAACAGTTCGATCCCCCTTTGTAGCTATTGGCGTCCATGGACGCTAATGTCTTCGTTTGGGATGGACGCTGTTCCACCCGTAAGCAAAAGGTTAAGAACAGAGCTTATTTTTGTCTCCAAAATAGGTTGATAACTTTGGTTATTTGTATTTTGCTGTTCTACTAACAAAATGTTTTCTTTAGTTATCTTTTACAGAATTTTGTGTTATATATTCTAAATTGCTATTGAAATTTATGTTCTAAAGTATTTATAACTAATTTAACACCGTTCTGTTAGTTATTTAAATGTTATTTATTTATTGTAAATGAATGTTATAATCTTCCAGTGCTACCTAAATAAATATTATAATTTAAAAGCTAAATATTGTAATCAATGACCAATTATTTACTTTTTAGATTAGGTAAGTCGACTATCACTTATCTCTACAGTGGGCGTCGACTTACCCAATCTGAAAAGTAAATCATCGGCCATTGACTACAATACAGTTCTATTGACTACAATAATATTTTATCGGAGTGACCAAGGAAGAGATGCGAGACCAAGCAATATTTATAGAAATATCAAAAAAGATCTGAGCTCGACCTAGTTGTCACTATATATGCCTGGTGCGTATTTTGTGTGTATCTTTCACTAGAAATCACTGGCTTTGTCCTCGGGCACTAGGGGGGAATAGGTTCGAATCTGCATCATCTGGGGTTGATTCCGAGAACTACTTTTAAGTTTTCATCATTCAATCTATATTTTTCGTTGCATCAAACTTTATTTCTTTTTCTGCTTCTAGTCCTCATATCTTGAAGATCTTTTCCAATCTGCTTGTTCTTTTTTTTTTTCGTTCATTTTTACTTGACCATACTATATAATATAGCATAGAGAAACTATTGTTTTCACGAAAATTTTCGAATTCGAGGTTTTGATATAATTTTTAAGACCAATATAATTTTTAAGACCTCTTGAACACGTTTTGACTATTTTTGGCGTGATATCCGTCTCTCTGTGGTCGACTTCTTGTGTACAGCCACAGATCTTAATGGATTTTCAGAAAACTTTATATCCAGTTTTGTTATCAAAAAATCTAGAACAAGATAGAATTTTTTTTAATTAGGGCAAAAACTTTGAAATGGATTCGAAATTTAATACGTTTTAAAATGGTAGCATAGAACAAAATTGGACATGATCATACATAAAATGATTTATTTATGGATCAATGATTACACACAAGACTTATTAGTTTCAATCAGTGTTGTGAAAGATAAATAAATTTATCAACAAAAATCCCATAAAATTAAAGAAAAAGTATTAACTATCGTGAAATACGTTCACTTTTCATATATAATATTATAAGATAAATTTATTAACATTACTCTAGTGGATCTAGTTCGTTCTATTCACGAGAGAAGATACTTTTTTGTTGTTGTTGAGACTCAGACCGTCCGACCTACCAGAAAGGTGTAAGGTAACAGTTTGGACGGCCGGGAAGAGCCACCCAATTTAGACCGGAACCCTGTGGGGGAGGCTCCACAGGGACCGTACCCTCCTTCTCCTACCACCAACCTCTCGGAAGAACTTACGGACCCACATGTTTAAAGAAGATACTTTGTGTAATAGTTTTGTATTTTGACGCCATTAGTCATATATGAAATGCTCTTCTCACTTGTCTGCTTGGCGATACATTTGATGAGTTTGGCGATTAATTTAACGAAATAGTGTCAACTTGTTGTACTACAATTAATTACAACTACAATTAATGTATAATTACAATACAATAAATGTAAAATGCTGGCTTTATATGTGACTAGAACGCATCCTGGTCCAAAATGAGAACCGGCTGTGTAAATAATACAGATTCAGATAATACAGATACGGATAATATAGATACGGATAATACAGTAAAAATCTATTAAATGAAAGATTTTTTTTATATTTATTATATCATATATGTCGAAGAAATCCCGTCTGACAAGGAATGCTGCCTTGCACAAATATCGACTATTTTTTTTCAACAAAATTTTTGTAACTTGAACTCCATCATAAGTACTTTTGAATAAAATCTGATGTGAGCAGCACATGACGTTTTCTACATAATGGTTTTACTTCTTCACAGCACGCAAATGATGTACAAGATTCATGGAACAAAGTTTTTAACGTTGCGTTGTGTATTAACATTGGACGCTTTTGTAGATGACTATGTGTAAAAAAAAAACTATTTCAAAGTACTCAATTAACTTATATTTCGCACAAACATAACATGAGATGTAGAAATGTGGCTAGTGTCTGCTAATAAATATAGCCAATACATTATACAATTGTAATAATTTAAAACTTGAATTTTCATGAATTTTGACGTCATTTTCGTTAATTGAGCGTTATTTTTGACAATTTGGCAACATTTTCATCAATTTGACAATAATAAGTTGCCAGTTCCGTCAAAATTATCGCTAAAATTAAACTATTTAAAGATATTTACGACGTATTTCAATTTTATGCAATTTTTTTAATAAATTTATCTGGAAACGTGTTATATCGCGAAAGTGATTCATGCTAGCGCTGGAAATGTGGTGTTGTTCGTTTTCTAGTGATATTTATGTAAGACTTGGTTATTAATTTAACATTAAAGATCCTAATATTTTAATGATTTTTTTAAAAATTCATTTGAGCATCGGTGGGGTCTTTGAAGCAGTCGATCTTGCTTAAAATCTATAGGATTCCGGTATTCACTCGAAATAATCGTACCGAAATTCTTTTCTGATCGCTCCATTCGTTCGTGAGATATTGTTTCCACAAACTCACTGACATACACACTAAGATATACAAGCACATGCTAATATACACACAACAACCTAACATACACACAGAATAACACACATACGGCGCACACAAACTAACATACACACAGACTAACATATGCACACATACATTAACATACACGCAGACTAACATACGTACACACAAACATCAGCTTAGAAATGTTCGATTCGAGGTGATGGATGCTTGAAACGTACTCTTCCATCGAAAACTCGAATTCGAATTTCCAACCCCGTCACTATGCTTCCTCTATACATTATGCTATATAGGGAAAGTAAAATACGAGATCGTTTATACATTTTTCGCAATACAAACTAAACTTTGCTTTATATTCGCAAATTCCAGGTGTATGTGCCACTTATAATTACGCATGTAAATAGCAATGGGTATCCCAAATAGGGAACGCCCCTAAAGTGACTATAAAGGTACTGTGACTATAAAGGGTATTATGAATTCACCCCTTGCTTATCACATTTGGAGGTGTTGTTTGTCGCGCGGTCTCAGAGACACCTGAAGAAGACCAATGAGAATATAATTACAGTCCATGTATTTCTTCCTTCTAATTTCATTGTCCATTTGTCTCCCTGGTGGTGACAGTTAGAATTTTTTCTTGACTGAATAAATGTCTTTATTAACCTACCCGGCAATTTGGGGGGCGATGTCTCTGTAAGTTACCGCTTCAGGTACCTCAGAATAGGAAGTGTTTTTACAACCACAATATATTTCCTACGTATTGTAGAAAAGCAATACGTATTGCAAGTATCATTAGAAAATCATCAGTCAAACAGTTTGTTATTAAGTTCCAACCGAATTTGACGCAGAGAGCTCTGTGGGCGTCGCAACGAAAAAATAATCACGCTAGATTCCAATCGAAGAAAATAGAGACATCAGAGGTTTGGACAATCTTTTTGATTGCAGAAAGCGAAAGTGTGCAGTTGGTATCTTTGTACGTGCCATTCATGATGCAAGTTGTAGGTCGCTTTTTCGGTGCTGATAGACTTGTCACACTCGGGTTGTAAGATGTTACCTGCCTTGGCAGGAAGGGTGTATTACTGAACGTACATGCATCCAGTCGTCCTGTGGGAAGCAGAAATCCAGTTGCTAGGTAGTAAATAAAACATCTTATTACACGAAGAAAAAGTTTAACAGGAAATATTGATTCTGTCAATTCAGAAAATATTGGTTTTGTTTTTGCATTTGATTTGACAGCAGATTATTTCGGCTCTCTACTATTCATTTACGTACACTAAAATTAATTTAACCAAGACTTCAATTTTAAAGTAGATTCTAGACCATTCACGGTGAGTGTGATTTTTATTAGTGAAATGAAGTGTTTTACAATGGGATCCTGGGCAAAAGTACCATAGTATGCGTGTGGCCCCATCCACCAACCTTGTTTCAACGACGTTTGAAAGATGTCTATATGGATGATAAATAATCTGATATGGACGATAGATAATCTGATATGAATGATATGATGCAGGGGTTAAAATACTGATTTAATAGTCTATGGAAGTTATCTTACCTTATCAGCACTTGATACATACTCTTGTAGAGACTCGAAAGTATGGGTTTTGTCTAGAAAAGAAATCCACGCTGTCTATCTTGTATGATGAACTTTGCGATTATGTAGATGATTCATAATCACAAAATTTGCCAATAGGAGGTATTCAGTAGTTTGGAGTTATACTTCCAGTGCAATAAGCGTAATTTCGTTCAAGTTAGAGTTCAGGAGTAGCGCATAGATGTTAATTACACTGGCAGAAAGAAACTTTGCTACAAAGGTAGTTTTGCTATGTAGTGAGATGTAGTAATTTTGTTGACTATGTTGTACAATAAAGTTGAATGTCACAAAGTTTATACAATTACAGTAAATAGTAGGTTTTCTTTTCGTCCGCTCCATTCACAGCTATTTAAAGCTAAGGAAAGCAAAAGTAGTCAGCTGGGCCTGTTTCCTACATGCAAGAAAATTAAAACATTTTAACAGAGTGTTAAAAGATATAAGACATCTTACCTTCGAGTCGAACATCTGCTTACACAGAGCACACCTGTAGAGATGATAAGCATGGACGTCCATCAGATGTTTCTGCAGTTCGTCTGGCTTGGAGAACAACTTGAGGCAGGACTGGCATCCATATTCGGTGCTGGCGGACAGGTAGTGTCCCGCTACGTGACTGTCCAGTTGAGATTCACTGGACATCTCAGCACCACAATCGGGACATGAGAAATGTCGCTGCTGCGTGGGTGTTGGCGGCACAGGAGCAGCAGCGGCATCTAAGTGGCTTTTCAGGTGATTTCGGAAGGATTCAAAGTCCGTAAAACCAGCATTACATTGGCTGCACAACAAAGTGGCGGCATTATTCGTCGACGGACTTTGACCTGCAAGAATGTTATTGAAATGTCAAATCCTTTCACAGTCTGGATAACTCAGTTGGTAGAGTGCATGTCAGTGGTAAATGTAAAGTTTACACACAAAGCTAGAATGCATGGAGTGCTTAATGCAAGAGAAATGAAGATATAAAGAGAATTGGGTGACAAAGCGTTTCTTTTTTTAATTAACGGACCTTTCGTTTTAATTGAATATATGATATTATTAAAAGCTAATTGATAAATATCAAAAAATTAAATGTTATTAAATTTTTCAGAGCTACAACAATAGTGTTTAGTTTCACCAATAAGCATTTAACACATTGGATAACATTTTATATCATTTGTGTAACAAATTTTACACTTTACATCGCAGTTGTTTGAATGATAAATATTAAACAATAATGAATAACTTTTTATGGTGCAGACGTAAATAATGTTTAGTGATTTTAACAGCATCTAGGCGAGATATACTAATTTGCTTGAATAATTAAACAGATAGAAAAATATTTAGTAGAAGTCTACACGGGTTCGAACCTGGAATACGGATTTAAGTTTAATCTCGTTCACGGGTCAAGTCAGATACCTGATAAACAATTTCAGGTTGGATCGACATTTAAAAAAAATGTTGATTGTATCGGGTCAACTTATATATGCTTCATACTTGAAAAAGTTATAAATGTTATTTATTAAAATATATAAAATTATTTTGTTGATTTAAGCCATGTTAAAAAAAAAGATGTAATTATTGTACAAATAATTAAGTCCTCGTACAAGAATTTAGTTATTAATGTAATTTCTTGGAGTACATGAAATTATTTCAGATATGAAAGAGATATATTAAAAAAGAAAGACCAATATATTTACTTTTGAACAAACAAACAAACAATTCATATTTTTTACAAGTATAAAACAAGCAATTCATATTTTTGACAAATTTGGATGAACATAAGTTCTGGTCGAATCAGATCGCGCCTTAAGGGCCACCGGGACGAAGCAGGCTCGAGTTCTACGTATAAACATTTTTCGGGTTCTGTCATCATTGCTACAGTCGGGTCGGGAACGTAAAAAGTCTGGACCACTAGGAAAACGATCGAATATCGATGTTACCGTACACATGGTAGTTTAAATTATTTTATATCGCAATTGAGATATTTTTCTATTACAAGACTTCTGTATAAAAATATCTTTAACAGAAATAGCATTAACACCCAAAGAGTGTATTATTGTTGTTGTTGTTGAGACCTACCAGAAAGGAAAGAGTGTATTGTGAATATGTTGAAAAAACCAATGAAGTTAACCAAAGATAAATTGAACTGAAACCATTATAAAGATGCCATTAATGTAACTAGTTTGATACTATAAAGGTAACGCCGTCAAAAGACGAGGTAACGTTGCAAAATATTTTTTCCCATTTGGTCACCTGCAGTACCTGCGCTCAACATCTCAGACACATACGAGCCATACATCATTTTTCCCATTCAATATTAGCATTTCTTAAACGACTCCCTATATCGAAACGTTCGTACTATATCATCCCCTAACATGACGCAATTAATTTATTCTTCGCTATACCCATTAATAAAATATAGATGTCTCACACTTGCGCTTGAATACTGCGCGAGCAGTGAAGCTCACTATATTTTAATTAAAATACATTAAATTGATAATTTCCTCAGAGCGACAGGGATCATCAAAGAAATTAAATTTAATTAATAGAATACATTTTCTGCCATTTTTTTATTGCACATTTTCGCCGATTTGACGATGTTTTGTCAATTTTGCGATACTTTCCAAAAGTCACCAGGTTTGTCGGCAAGACAGCCAGATTTGTCGCTAAGTGGGTCAGAAAGACAGACAATCAGCCCCTATTGAAACATAATTAATATAGCATCCGTTTATTAACTTGCTTGAAATTCAATCCATTCCTGAAATTTAAAATCGAAATCCCACTTATGTTTTGATTTTACATTTAATCAATTTGGAGACATAGTTAATTTAGCGCCGTTGTCATCTATTTGGTGACTTTTAAAAAAAGTAGCCAAATTTTTCACCAAGTTCGATAATTTTCGCCAAGTATTCCTTACAGGCACAGAGACAGATGTACTTGGGTTATTATAGAATTTATATAGCGCAGTGCATTGAAGTGGTTCATATTGCAGATATGCTGATGCATTGCAGGATGTTGAAAATATATGCTGTACAAAATTGATCGGAGTTTTGATCTATACACTTCACTTTTCCTATTATTCGTCTGCAGAAAGTTAAAGCGAATCCGAATAACAAAATTTAAAGAACTTTTCATTTCAACCATCATTTGTGGAAGTTAATATGACATGCATAAGTGCTATAAAAGAATGAAATTGAATGTTACAAAAGATTTCAGCCAGACTGTCCAGGTTCCAAGAATATAAGCTACATGAATCCTTTCCCAACTTCTTTTAAAATTAGCTACTTTGAATGGAGACCATTGTATCTCTGAATGGTAGTAATGAGGCAAAGATTACGAACCTGAGTTTATAGGGGTTTGACCTCCACCCGGATCCTGTCTTCTGTAGTGAGAACTCGCCGTCCCATTGAAAAGTGTGGAATGCGTTCCCAAGACACCGGAAGACTTCAGGTACTTAGCTCCATTTGGCCTCAGTCGAGAACTGGACAAAGACCTACAAGAAGACAAACAATACATCTGTCACGGAGTTGGAAGTCCCGGGCTTAAATTAAACGTGCTTAAATCAGATGATACTTTATTGGTGAATAGAATTTTGAGGAGAAATGTTTTGAATATCACGTTTTACAACTCTAAGGGGTCTCGACTTGCAAAAAGTGACACTCAGGCGTAGTAGTGTAACTATAAACAGGGAGCATGCTACTCAACTGTTCCCGATTGCTGGATTCTAATTTCATTGCATGTCCAGAATTCAATAAAAATGTTCCTTCTTGATATTTGGGGTCGCTTAGCCACTAAATTTAACTTTCTTGTTCAATATTACACAGATAAGCAAACTACTGTCAAACTCGATTATATAATATTCTAATATGGGTATTCTAATATGGGTCATGTCATACTTCCTGTATATGCTTCTCGAAATGTTTTCTTTTCTCGGTAAATGAAAAATCAAGATTTCATCATGTTTTTTTTTTCTTGTACAGATATTAACGCTTCTCTATTTTTGCCATTAACGATGAATGGCCTACCAAATCTTATTATCTATCTCCTAAATCTTATGAAGAAGTCAGGTATCCCGATAATGTCGTCCAAGTTGTTGAAGATTTGTTGAAGTATATTGCGGATGAGTGCAATGAAACATTTTTCGAATGTTGCTGAATTCGTCGATATCAATATCACAACTAGTGAGACAGTGATAGAGTGAAAAATGTCAAATTATCTTTGAATACTGCTGAAGTTGAAGATGACGAAAATGATCCACTAGAATCAACATCGAATACAAGAAATGCCTTGGAAGCCATTAGCCATCTATGAAAATTTTATGACGCATAAAGGGGATATCCAAAAGTACTTGCGAGTGGGCTGAAGGAGATTATGCTGAAGAAGATGACGAAAATGATCTAGTAGAATCAATATCGAGCACAAGAAATGTCTTGGAAGCCATTCATTCGTAAACTACGAAAATAGTATAAATATTATGAGGCAAAACGTGGAGACCCAAAAGTACTTGCAAGTGTGCTGAAGGAGATTATGCTGAAGAAGGAGATTATGCTGAAGAGGGAGATTATGCTGAAAAAGGAGATGATAAAAATGTTAGAGTAGAATCAATATCGAGAACAAGAAATGCCTTGATGGAAGCCATTCGTAAACTACAAAATATTATAAATATTATGAGGCAAAAGGTAGGGATCCAAAAGTACTCAATCCAAAAGTGTCCTGAAGTGGATCCAAAAGTGTGCTGAAGAATGAGATTATGATGAAGTATGAGATTACGAAGAAAGAGATTATGCTGAAGAAAAATATTATGAAGGAGATTATGCTGAAGAAGATGATAAAAATGATCGAGTAGAATGAATAACGAGCACAAGAACTGCCTTGGAAGCCATTATTGTAAACGACAAAAATATCATTCGGCGAAAGGTGGAGATCCAAATGTACTTGCTAGTGTACCGGTTGTAGAAAACGGACAACATTAATACACTTAATATCAACTCAAAACCTCAAACGAAAATTACTTATTTCTTATAAAATTTGGTAAATATGAATTCTTTTACGGTCCACTTTAAAATTTGATCTCTTAATGTATTAATCAGTTCTCTTGATGCATTAGTTAAAATAAAAGTACTACATACACTACATACACCATTTATGAAATTTATTTTATGCACCAGCATTTTAAATTATTTATCGTTACAATATCACTCGATTATATCGTCAAAATTTCAACAGTCCCTCACCTGTCGTTATAACCGAGTTCAACTAAGTAAAATCTCTTTCAATGGCATATAAAAATATATTACCTTTTACTAGTATGGTTTGGCGAGGACGGTGGTCTTTGGACTTGAACATTTTCATGTATCATTTGCACATGATCCAGAAGCGCTGCGGATGATGTGAAACCTATATTGCACTGTGAGCAGTACGTATCGTTGGGCTTTTTCAGCATAAATCCGTCACCCAAGGCGGCCTGCTTCTGCAAGAAGTGGAGAGCTGAGAAGTTCGTATCACAATCAAACCCAGGATAGTTGAAGAAAGGATCTAAAAGTTAGAATGCAATTCCAAAATTATATTTAAATATAGATTAAGTAATAACATACAGGTACAATTAAACACAGACTATTATTTATATATTAATAAATAAAAATGACGTCACAGTGAAAAATATTTCACCTATAAAATGATAAAAAAGACAAAAAACATATCACATTCATAAACATTTGGGTTTGCTTCTTCATTGATAAACGCGAAATGAGAAGCATGTGTTCTTGAAAAGGACAAACTACTGCAGTAGTGGAGCCACCTGGTGTTCCGAAAGAATAGCGAAAGGAGAAACAACTAGGTAAGCATTTGAACAAAATATGGGATAATAAATTAAATAGGGTCAGGTCATGGCATAACTCAGAGGAATGCTGTATAATAGACAAATTACTAAACAAATATTTGGAACTAGCCGTTGCTACCTGAGCTTCGTGCGTTCAAAATGGCTAGTGATCATTAAATGTGACACTTGCACACTTGAAAAAAAATAGTTAATACTTTTACGAATATTAAAAACAATTTCAGATTTATGTCTGAAAATGACACACATTTTATTATTCCACTAACAAGTTAAATAGGAAAATATATAGAATTTTATTTCAGCGTGAGATAAAATGATTTAATTGTTTAATTTAATTGTCAGCTAAATGATATAAAATAAAGTTTTTATTATTTTTGATAGGTAAAAAATTGTAAATTTTCTGAAAATACCTTTCTATCGTCATCTTTAATTCGAGTTTTGGAAATTTTTTTATCATTTTTTCTTAGATCTAGAAGCTAAGACGAATCGAGTAAGACCAAAATTAGGATTTTAGCCATGGAAGAAATGCTCGACAATTAAGTGGCCATGCTCGATCGAATAAAAGTGACGGAAACATCTCTAGCGAGGACCTTAAAAAGTTAGGATAATCAACTCGGCAATAAACCGAGATACACGAAAAAAAAAGCCAATTGCAAAATTGTAGATAATTACATTATGAGTAGGAATCGATACGAAGAACGCACGAAAAGCGTATATGAAAGGAAGTGAACACCCATGAAAAAGTCGTATTATCAGGGACTGTAGTATTTTTATGCCAGCAATGCTTGTCAAAATACGCGATGATAATTTTCCTCGAATTCAAATATGCATTGTGAACATTTTGAACAAGCTGTACGTTAGATTTCTGTACATGTAAATATTGTTTGTTGTAGCATTCTTGAAGCTATGTGTCAATAACCGCATTGTGTCCAGTAAATTCATTACATAATAATCTTAAATTGTGTAATTGCATTTTTCGTCCAATCTCCCTTTGTTGCCGAGTTTGTTATCATAACATTTTAAATTATGCACTAGAGGCGCAATCCTTTTTATTCGTTCAATTCTTTTCAATCCTTTCAATCAATCCCTTTCAATCAATCAACCCGTTCAATCCTTTTTATTTTATCGGGCATTGTCGCTTTACTATAGATAGACCTAACGTGTACATTCATGCACTTTTTCCTGTCAAAGTTATTGAAGCGCTTAATCACTTTCCTAGGAATCCACCTTTTCTAGGGGATAAATATTTTTGAAAGGCACCGTCATTGTAGATGCCAGTATGCATGGACCTGTTTCGAGTTTATTATTCGCTCGTCAGCATGAAATAAACGATATCTGTAATGGCAGTGAGAAACTTGCTATAAGCAATGTTTGCTATAAGCAGCTTGCTTCTTCTTCGACCCAAATCGTCCGACCTACCGGAGGATGTGAGGTATCTGTTTAGACGGCCGGGAAGTGCCACCCAATTTAGACCGGAACCCAGTGGGGACTGCACCATCCTTCCTCTAAATCGACTTCGCGGAAGAACTTACGGATAAAATTCATAATTCATTTACAATTTAGCCCAGGCCACACGACGCTGCAAAGGAAAAGTTTCTGAACGCAAAACCACGAGGCGTTCCCAAAATTGGGAAGACACTCCCTTTGTGATTTTCGAATTTATGGAAGATGTTATTTCCTCACGGGGTCTCGAGATTTAATATTAATACTACCGGAAAGAAGATTCAAGTCAAATATCCTATAGTAAAAATTATAACTATTTGAAAATAAATAAACAATATAATAGTATCAAAAATTGTATTAAATAAATTTGCATTTCTTGCATTTTGACTCCCGCAAATTATTTTTCGTGCATACATAAATTCTTAACATATTCGTCTTATTTTTAGCATATTAAACATCAACTTCATTTCCATATTTAAAAAGTAATCAGTGTAACAAATTTAATGACACCATGAAGAAAAACATATTTTTTCCCAAATGTGTATAACTTCTCTATTCACGATCTAGACATGTTTGATGGCATTTAATGTTGTTTTCAAGCTAACACTCTGGGATACCCAAGAGGATGTACATTGAACCAAAATTTACTTTATTCACATTCCGCATGCTTAGTTTGTGCAACATACAGTTATGCGACAATAAAAGGAGCTTCATTCTTGAGTTCTTCATACCAAATTCCCCAAGAACATTAAAATGGAAATGCATGCATCAATTTCATGCGGATAGTCACACAACATCAAACATATAACTTCTTATCATATTTATAAAATCTTCTTATTAAATTACTTTATTGTGTTAAATTTGATTATACTTCCTGTGCTATTATTATTTAATACTATTGCCTATGCTATTATTATTTGATGCTATTCCCTATGCTATTATTATGCTATTTAACGCTATTATATATTATCTTAAATTTAATGCTTATTCTAAAACTTTAAATTTTCTAATTGCAACATAAATTTCTAGAAATTGGGAAACTTTAATGTCACTTATATAAGTTGCATATCACATTAATTAATACTGCAAAGAAGCAAGCATCTTACCTGCATGAGAGTTTTGAGGCCTTTTGTGCATTAATGAACGTATTGATGCGGCAAGTGCTGCGTCGGACCCTCCAGTGGGCAGATGAAGAACTTGAACGTGCAGCTGCAAGGATTCGAACGTAGGAAAATCCGATTTGGAACAAAAGCCGCACGTCAATTTCGAACTTGGGGAGAACCTCTCATCCAAAATCTTGTTGCATTCCGGATTCGATTTGTCAGAGTCCACCTCAGGATAAGGCTATAGGACAAGGAAGGAGATAAAGAAAATGAAAATGGCACATATATATTAAGTAGTTATAATGTATTATATAGGATATCAATAAGTAAAATATATTTTGTGTAAAGGATACGGAAAACTAGAGTAAGTAAATAGCACAAATAACACAATAATGCAAGATAATAACAAACATAAATCAAATTTAATTAATATAATCAACAAACCTGAAGCCCAAAAGAGGAATGAGCAAGAAAGGAAGAAGCAGGGGGATTAAACATACCCAAGCTGGATTAGGAGAAAGCCAATCAGAAAGCAGCATGAAGAACAGCTCAGCCAATCCGAAATGATAAGTGACACACAAAATTGGCGTGCACCAAAACACAATAGGGATATCCAGACAGGACAAGAAGTCTGAACAAGAATAAATAAGACCCAACAAGACAAAAAAAAAATAGGTTGAAACGACACATAAGAGCCCCACGGCCGTCCAGATGGGGGGATTTAAGGAATTTGTCTCATCATTGTGAAATAAAAATTCGAAAATTTAGTTGAAATCAGATTTATATTCCATATATAAATGTCATCTGAATAGGAAAAAGTAGAAGGAGAGGAGGTGAATAGGAGAATAAGGAGAGAAGAATAGGAGAATAAGGAGAGAAAAAGAATAGGAGGAGAAGGAGATGACAAAGATGAAATAACTACATTTTACTGAAAATATGATAATGTGTGTGTGATGTATAATAAATATGATAATGTGTGATATATGTGAAAGCAAATGTGTTTTAGCAAATGTTTTTTCACGTGACTCATAAAGATAGATGCTGTCAATTGAAAGTAAATAGAAACGAAAAATAAAAAACCCCAAAGAGGTATAAAACAAAGTCAAACCAACAATAGAAGATTGCAAAGAATCTGCTCAAGACAATGTATAAAGTAGCACTGAACATACAAAGCTACGAAATCAAGAAGAAACTAACAATGATGAAGGAAATCCACCGGCTATGAAAAGAAAATTGCTTGAAAGCAAACTGAAACTCAAAACAAAGCTGTTACCTTCCAAGGAAATTACAAGTTTTGAAAACTAAATGACTTCATTTTATAGGGAAATGAAAACAGAGCAGTTGCAAAGAGCCCGATAAGGTAAACTGGGCAAATAACACCTAAAAAATAAAAGCAAAGTAACAACATAAAAAATTAAGCAAACAGCACCCGAAAGACATCAAAGTAATGGCATGCGTTTCAGTTTTATTGATTTCGAATTGGCGACGCCTATCTCTGTGTCAAGTATTTTTCTGTTGACAGATACTTTCCTGTTTTTTATATGCGGTAACTTCTTTGCCTTTTGGTCCTCCACCCCTCAGTCGGCGCAAACCATGCAAGGTCACCCGGAGGTGGCTAATCCGACGAAGGAGACTTTTGTTTGCTTCCTAAACCGGTTGATATTTTCCTTGTTTGTTGCATGCAATGTTATTATCAAAGAACTTACTTTGGAGTTATAATACTCAATTAACGTTCTGTGCAATCAACAACAACTTTGAAAGCTATTTGAAATCAATAAATGATAAAAAAAGAAAAAAAGTAGTTACCTTTCTGTGGGGACATGTGGCGTTAGGAGATGCCAAATCCTCAGCGCATTTCGGGCAGGACCTTCTGCTGGGAGGTCGTGGAGACTCAGAAAGTGGGGATGAGAGGGATCGGTGCATCTGAAGCACGTGTTCCCCCAAGGCCGTAGGAGATGTGCAAACTTGAGGGCATAGTGTGCAAAGGAGAGGTTTCGGAGGATCAGGCGTGTCGTCGTCATCCCTACTTTCTTTCTCCGTCTGAAAAAAAAATGTTTATCCATGCTTTGAAATTAAAACTGAAATGGATTGCAAGTTTTAAATTGCATTTCGTATAACGGCATGCATTTTGAAATCTGAGTACCCCCGAAACCTGTTCTAATGCACGTATTAACTTTTTAGAGGCGTTGACATTGTTGTTTTTGCTAATATCTTTGGATAACCACTTAGTCAAGGAATCACTTAGACTAAGTCCAAAAAACCATGTCTTAGAAGAAATCATCTCTTTGTTGTCCGAAAGCTGGCCCACCGAGGCATCAATGCAATAAAGTATGTGATAGGGTGTCACAGGAACATAACAAACACAAAACGGGAAGGTTTCGTGTTTGTAACTCCATCTACGCGTTTCATGGGTTTAGTATACCCACTTCTAACATGTCTTGCCAAAGTCTTGCCAAAGTGGACTAGAGTAATATAGGGGGCTTAAACTGTGAGACCCTTCCAGGACTTTTAGCTGGACACTAAGATATCAAGTATGAATATTACTAACTTCTATCGATACTTGATTTCAATCGTGGGCTTGACACATGCCACGTTACACACCGTGTTTCGTGGGACTGACAAGCCTTTTCAAACAAGTGTCTTTGTCAAAAAGTTGTGATAACATTAGATTTCAGCAATCATTGAAATGTCAGCTCCAAAATATTATTTAATTCGTTATATTTCTAAATGATAAATATTATAATTTCTTAATACAGTGACCGCCGCTTATAAGAAACACGTTCGTTTCGCTCGTTTTGTTTCTTATAAGCAGTTGTTTCTTAAATCCGGAAATTTTTTAAATATCGTTCTTCCATTGTAAATACTAACTATTGAACACAGTTTTACAGAATTTAAAAGATAAATGTATATAAGTAAAATATTAGTACGTACATAATACATTTGTAAATTAAGTTTTGCATTCAAAAATATTTCTCATTTTACAAATTAAGCCTTACAACTTAAATTATTATCTATATGCATATAGTATGCAGTTAAATAAGAATAAAAAGTAAAATTCATAGGTCGTTCATTTATGTATAAGAGCATAGTACATTTTCATACATACCGTAATCTATTACTGAAGAATAGCAAAAAACTTATCCAGTATTGTTTGTGCTAACGAGTCTGTGATTAGTTTACGTACATCCATTTCTAAATCATAAAACAGTCCATAAACTTTTTCTGATGCCCCTCTGTGTTCAAGAGTTTTTCTAATTATAGTTAGGGCTTCTCGCGACTGTTTGGCTGTAGGAAAATTTTCTTCTTGTGGAACGTCGTCTTCATTTTCTTCTTCATTGCAAACATTCTGAATTTCCGCACTATGTCATCATCATTGTTTTCTTCAGATGTTTGTAAATTTTCGTCGATGTGAATCCATTCTTCGAAAGGTGCTTCAAATTCTTCTTCATCTTCTGCTGGTATGGCAACATTATTTTTCAAAAATCCTGCTTTACGGAAGCAATTAAAAATGCATATGTCAGAAACTTTTTTCCATGCGCCTGCGATCATATGGATAGCATCAAGCAAGGTTGTTTTCTTGCTTATTGACTACACGGAGGTGGAGAATCATACTTTTTAAGTAAACTTTGCTTTTCAAGCAAAGTAAGGGTTTGCGACATGCTTCACTAGCAAAACATAAAATGACTAACTAAAGCTGTACGAATCTTATTTGAGTGCATAAGCAAAGATGCCTTTCCTTATCAGTACGTTTCCTTAACTGCCAAAAGATTAAAGCTCGTTTCTTACTGGTTTGGGGTTGTACTCCCCAAGCCTTTCTGCGGAGAAATCCTCTGTCATCCTTTGTTACATAGCAAACTCCCACCCCCTCCCCGTACGCCCAGAGACAAGAGATAACAACTCGTCCTTCAGTTAACCTTAAACAAATCGATTTTTTTTTTTACACCAGCGTCGCAAAGAAATCAACAAATTTTCTGTAGAAAACTGTTTCTTATAAGCGGAATCGTGTTTCTTATAAGCGACACAATTTTAATGTTAAAACGAAGTTTGTATTTGTTTCTGTCGTTTTGAGTCTTATAAACGGCTGTTTCTTATAACCACTGAATCTTATAACCGGCGGTCACTGTATATAGAAAAGAAATACGCTCTAAAAATATTCATTTGAAAACTAGCGGATATTGTGTTTTTTTAAATGTCGTTTTCCGACTTATACAATTTCTTGATTAGGGAAGTTCGCAAAGAAGGATAACCTTGGATAAATTGGAAAGACATGTTTCAAAATTTCCGGCATGCAGCATTATATTTCATTTGTATTTCAAGTTTAGTATCCAATTTGAAAGAAAAGTTCCAAGCCGTTATGACGCAATTATATTTACTGATATTGACATTACGTAATTTTTTTTCTTTTCACAACCCAAGTCGTCCGGGATACCCGAAGGTTTGGAACAACAAAATGAGCAAGCAGGATATTAAGTAGTTGAATCTAATGTGTTCCACCCAGAGCCGTCGATAGGGGAGGGGGCAAATGAATACATAACATAAAAGCTCGGCAGGCCTGGAGGCCCGGGCCGCTAAAGCAGGTTATGAAAAATGTCAATAACGTAAAATAGGAGGTAGTAGGGGGCGTGCATTTACTACATAGAGGGCAGAAATTATTCTGTTAACAGCACTGATTCTTCCAATATGCGAAAAAAAAAAAACTGATTTTTTAATTTTATATGATGGATTCCACAAACAAATTTACAAAATCCTATAAAAAAATCTATAGGAGGCTTTAGAATGATGGCCTTTTTTTTTTTTTTTTTTTATAGAGCTCTATAGATTTCTATTGTCTGAATTGAGTTTTAATAGAATTGTAGAGTGTTTTAGAGTCTCTGCAAGATTGACAATATATAGCGGTCTGTAGAGACTCTTATAGAAACATACTGAGCAGAAAAGAGACCACAATTTGAAAGCTTTTATCATTGGCTTTTAAATAATTTTGTAGGGCATTTTTGTATGGGATAATTTGACACTTTACATAAGAGCATATTTCGTACTCGGCAAAATGGATCAAAGTGGTAAAATTCGATTTAAGTGACTCCCTAGCTGACAGGGCTTATAGTTGCGGTGAGGTTCTTGAAAGCAAACTCTCTTTTTTTTTTCATACCAAAATTTGCGTAACCATATAATATTCCATAAAATTATTAAGTCCATAATTTTCCGTTTTTATATGTTGGTCCAGATTGAGGCAAAAATAAATAAATAAATAAATAAAATAAACTCCTGCTTCCTCATCAAAATTCAACCATCCATTGTCCGATCGCTTTGGTGACGTCATAATGAAAAAGTAAACACACCACTGCCTATAAACTATTGCTTGCTAATTACGCGCATTCAACTAGCATATCACTAAATCATGCAAAAGCAACACTGACTCACCGCTTCAGTCACGTCTCGTTAAAAGAAATGGGTCGGAAACAAAAAACCCGAATACTTTACAAGAACCTGTCCCCAGGGAGAGCAAGAGGAGATGACCCTCAGGCTGATAAAAACTTTGTAACCTCATCACAGTTCTCTTCGGGAACAATGATAGCTCCCAATCAGGGCTTTATTTACGAGTTGACATTAGTTTTTTGGAGGTGGTGGGAATCATAAAGTAGCCGGAGATGAGGGATGTTTCCGAGTCTTACGTGAACAAACAGGGTTCCGAAGCGAGAGATTTTTCATTTGCCTGTGCCGCTTCTGGGGTGCTAATGGCCATTCCTGGTTGGTGGCCCAAACTCTGCGGTAGACTTCACATTGAACGATGAAAAAAGAAAAGGAAAGAAACTTTTTTTTCATGTTCACGAAACGGAGATTTGTAAAATGTGTGGGTACGCGCCTGTCATTGAAGAGAAAGCGATGAATTAGTGGTTTTTCTCTTTGCGTGGAGAAGGTAATAGCTGTTTGGACTGGATAATAACTCTGATGTGGGGAAATGGCATTTATTTATGAAGTCCTTACCGCTGTTTTAAAGCACGTTTTATTCAACACCATATAGTATCTAATGCTTGTTGTGGCAATCACTTTTTTAGCTCTATTATACATTCAGTGAATAAATGTAACCGCATCCTTCTAATACGTCTGGAATAAAATACAAATTTTTTAGTAACAGCATAAGTAGCTGATTAAAAGTATCAACTTGTTTCGGAGGTAAAAAGTAGTCTATATATTTCAAATGAAAATAGAGAGCAAAGGTAAAAGAGCTACCTATAAGGTAAGAAGGTATCTCTATTAAATGTGAAAAAGTGCATATAACATCTATATTATTCAGGATTAAAAGACAGAACAGCCACTCATCTATTGTAGTGTAGTTGCTTTGTCTTTCTATCACAAAAAAAGAGGCTGTTTCTCGAGTTTAGTTGATATTTGTAATGAGCTGCGCATTATTTTACTAACGACGGTTATTTTATTACAGATTATTTTAGACAAACAGTTTGAGTGAATTTTTATTACTTTTTTAATACGTGTATTAACCACAAATAAATGATTACATTTAAATAATTCGTTTTAGATACAATTTTGTTTAGGTAATATCCAAAAAGTTGATCAGTTTCAGCTAAATTACTGCCTACAAGATGCATGTGGCCCACAATCTATAGCTATTTATCTACAAAGAGTAATTAGTAAATGATTACCAGAATTAAAACTGATTCTTATGGAGATTAAAATTATAATTCAAAAATATATTCCTAAATATAGATCGACAAACTTCCGGCAAGATTTGAAAGGAAATCTATTTCCAAAAGTTATTTAACCTTACGTTGTGGGAAAATATGCCAATATAGATCTAAATTTAATATTTTAATTAAATTTTGAGCCAGGACAGTATTACCAACAGAATTTCATTCTATAATAGGATACTGTCAACAACTGAAAACCTGCTAATCGGAAACACAAAAGAGATTCTCCAGAGAGCCAAATAAACTGACTAAATTGCTCTTGGCTTGTTGACTACTCCAAATTCCTTAATATAAACATCTGAACTTTCACCAACATTTAAAACGTCTATTTCCATAAGATATATAATCCTACGAAAAACGCACCAATAAATCTAAACTTGATATTTTAATTAATTTTAATATATCATTACGAATAAAATTTCATTTTACATTGTGCAACAAGGCTCATGATTGAAAACTTGATGATCAGGAATACAGAAGAGATCTCTCAGAAGGAAAGGTGTAAATAAACTGACCACAAAGTCTTTGGTTCGAGGACTATTCCTAATTCCTTAATATAGATTACTAAACTTTTGACAATAGAAACGAAATGTATTTCCGCACGTCATTTACCCCTATATTTGTGGGAAAACATAGCAATAGATCTACATATTTTAATTAAACTTTGAAACAGTATTATCAATAGGATTTCATTCTGCATTAGGATATTGTCATCAAGGCTCATGACCGAGAACCTGATGATCTGGAACACAAAAGAGATTCCCCTGAAAGAAAGGTAAATAAACTGACTAAAAAAGCCGCTGGACTGGTGATTACATCCAATCCATCAAACCGAACAAAGGACTCTTACGCGACATCGGACAAGGAGGAATCAATTAGAAGTCGGAAAAGAAATTAATTCCTAGCTCGAAGCTGTGTAAAAGATGAACTGCTTTTCTTGGAGGAATTGTCGCACGAATTTAGTTGGGTACTCGGATTCCGAGGTAAATGCAAGTGTTGTTATAGTGGATATATAGTTATTTTCTCATGCTTTCTTATATTGTGCATTATATATGGAATATATTTTTTCCGCAACATTTTTTATTTCTAGGTTTTATCAGAAGAGCACCCGTTAATACGGGAAATTGGTACTTTAAAATGTGTTATACATTTGGAAGGTTATGCATGAACACGAATCAAATACATGAATCTAGTGTATGAGCTTGGTTAAGTTGTTAAAAATTATATTTTATAACAAATGATTTTTTAGAGAACAACTCACAAATGAAAGCTCATAATAGATACAGTTTCATTCTCACTATGATACTGATTGCGATAAAAATGGACATAACACTATGGAATACGCTAAAAACGGGCATAAAATTATGGAATATGAATATATGTCAGGGTTGGAGATTTATACTGCAAATATAAAATATTTTTGCGTGAAATCATTTTAAGATTCTGTAGGATATCGTCATCAAGATTTTGTGGGATATTATCATAAAAATTGTGTAGAATATTATCGTCAAGATTTGGTAAGATATTGTCATCAAGATTTTGTAGGATATTGTCATCAGGATTTTATAGGATATTGTAATCAAGATTTTGTAGGATATTGTCATCAAGATTTTGTAGGGTATTGTCAATTCTGTATTATTATTGTCAATCATAATTATTTTTGATCAAATGTCTGCTGCATATTATCAATTTTGAAGATTCCTAAGTATATTGTAATCAATATCTGTGACTAAAATCCTGATCATTATGAACTAAGAACAACTCCAGAAAACCTAGAATCCTAAAACTGAATAAATAAACTGAATCCAAAGCTTTTGGATCAATGATGGAATCCCAAAACTGAATAAATAAACTGAATCCAAAGCTTTTGGGTCAATGATTACACTTAATTCACCAATTCGAACAATCGTAATATATGGGAGACATCGAATAAGGAGATATCAGTTACCAGAAGTTAGATAGAAATTCATTTCTAACTTGAAGATGTTTAAAAGACGGTAGCGCCTCTTGAAGGAAATTCTGAGCGAAACAGAATGAGATTCGTTTGAATACAAAATTTAAATTCTATTACCATCATATTACCTATAAATTAACTGTGTTTACTTTCCCTACAATACATGGTAATGTATAGGGAAAGTATTGGAATCATGTCAAAAATCGCAACTCGAGTTTTCGACGGATCTACATGTTTTGAGACCTCTTGAACTCGAAAAAACTATTTTTAGCATGATGGCTGTGTGTGTGCGTGTGTCTGTGCAATGTTTATATCTACTCTAACTCAAAAATTAAATGACCGAATTTCATAAAATTTTGTTAAATTAAGTTTTGTTAAATTTTGTAAAATTAAGTCACTTGATGGTGATCCTGGTGCTGATTACATTTTGGTACAATTTGGGATAAAACAACCTGCCTTTTTGCCTCTTTTTGCGACATGGCCCGCAAAAATTGTATGTATCCAATCTAACTAAAATATAGTTAACCAAATTTTATGAAATTTGATAGATAAGTGACTTGTGGGTTACCCTGGTGCTGATTAGATTTTGGTACGATTCGAAAAGAAAGAACAACGTAAAAATAGTTAAAATTGTTAAAATCTGTAAAAGAACATAAAAATCGTTAAAATCTATAAAAAAAAATAACTACGTATGCTGAAATGTATCCATTAAATGCTTGTTTTATAAGTAATTTTTGACGATGAAAAGAATAAGGCCAACTACATTATTCTATGACAAGCGGTTCTCAAGATTTTTTTTTTTCATTGAAAATAAGTCCAGTTACCTAATGGAAACCAAAATTGATTTAAAAGTACAAATTCTGTGTTATTTCAAATAATGATGCTTGTTATTTTGTGCCATTAAATTTCATTTAACGAATCATTAAAGAAATAAAGAGTAAATGAATTAGAATCTGTAGGGAAAGTCATGTGTTACCCACATCAGATTTTTCCCTTCAGAACCAAAATCATCGCTGATTAGTGGTATAATCGGGAATTGGGGGTTACCTCTGTTAGCAATTTGATTTATTTAGAGAGTAATGTATGTTTGCATATGTTGAACAAAAATTAATAGACAAAATCAAATTTTATTTTTTTACTTTCCCTGCAATACATGGCAATGTATGGTAATGTATTGCAGGGCAAGTATTTGAATCATGCCGAAAATCGCAACTCGAGTTTTCGAGGGATCTACACGCTTTGGGATCTCTAGAACACGAAAACACTATTTTTAACGCGACGTCTGTGTGTGTGTGTCTGTATATCTGTCTGTGCAGCGTATGTATCTATTCTAACTCAAAAACTAACGGGTCTAATTTCATAAAATTTGGTCACTTGTGTGGGACACTGGTGCTGATTAGTTTTTGGTATGATTCGGGAAAAACCAACTAGCCTTTTTTTTGCTAAATGACCTACAAAAATTGCTGTATCCACTCTAGTTGAGAAACTAATACATCAAATTTTACCAAATTTGGTAGGTAAGTCACTTGTGGGTTACCCTGGTGCTGATTAGATCACTGAACTGAAAAACTAATGAACCAAATGTCACAAAATTCGGCAGATGAGTCACTTGTGGTCATCCTGGTGCTGATTAGATTTTGGTACGATTCGGAAAAAAATAACCTGCCATTTTTTGCGAAATAGCCCGCAAAAATCGTCAAAATCTAAAATAAAAAACTACGTATGCTGAAAAATATCAATTAAATGCTTGTTTTATACGTAATTCTTAACGATGAAAAGAATAATATCAACCCCATTACAAGGGTTAGCCGTCCTTGAGATATTTTAGTTTTTTCGCATTTTCGGTACTCCACCGTTGAAAAAAAGTCCAGTTACCAACTGAGAACGAAAATTGAATTAAAAGTGCAAATTTAGTGTCATTTAAAATAATTATGGGTGTTATTTTGTACAATTACACTGAATTTAATGAATTATTGGAGAAATAAAAAGAACATGAATATGAGTCTGCAGGGAAAGTCATGTGCTGTCCACATCAGAATTTTTTTTTACATAGTGATAAAAATGCAATAAAAGAAGACCGCCAAATCAAGAAACGCCAAACCTACCACAGAGTCATTGGCAGTCGTCGCCGTCGCGCCAAGCGTTGCTTCCGACTTTTTGTGGTTCTGCATGTGAGAAGACAAAGCGGCCGCCGTGTTGTAGCCGCGATTGCAGACCGCACACTGGTACGGTTTCCCGTTGTCGTGCGTCTTCATGTGAATCTTCAGGTGGTCACTGCGGCTAAAAGCGGACTCACACTGGGTGCAGCGGTACTTGCGGTCACCCGTGTGCAGCTTGACGTGACGGTCGCGGCTGCGCTTGTGCTTGAAGAGCCGCTGGCAGTAGTCGCAACGGAATGGCATTTGGTCACTGTGGATCTGGAAGAAAATGGAGCACAGGTTTCAGTAAAGATATAACAATGTATATATATATATATATAAAGTGCCTCCATAACATACCAAAATCAGTCTAATAGTGCATATCTTGACGTCTTATTTCAATTTTAAATGAAACGGCCATATTAAGTAAATATTAAATTACAGTATTTCGTGGATATTGATGTTTTATTCGATTTTCTCTTCTGGGGGCGGAACTTTTGTGCCAGAATCCCTACAATATCGTGAAGTCTGTGTTCTTGAGATGATAGGGTATCTCAAAGGTGACATTGATATATAGAAAATTATCCTATCTCAGAATTTTGGGGACAAAATAAAAGTAATACAGTTTATGTTTAGCAAATTATTAAAATTCTTGTTTATTTTGGAAAGGAGTCACGTCATGACATACACTTATTACGCATGCGAAGCTTCATTATACTCTCTTATGCTTCATAATGTGCCCCAACTACAAAATGTACCAGACGTTGCCCGGAGGTAAAAGCAGGTAAACATTAAATTCATTTAAAATATAAATAAATAACTTTAATTCATTCAAATAAATAACTTTTATTCATGTAGATAACAGTGAAAATTGAATGTACACCGGAGCAACCGGCGTAATAGGATCCCTTCCGAAACAAAACATTATATTCTTATCCCTACGAACACTATTTTGACCACCCATAGAAATTCGAAAGTAACCAATGGGTACGGTACGACCCATCCCCAATTGTCCCCCTTCTCCCTACCTTTAAAATTTCTCCGATTCCGTGCCACTCAGAAAAAAAAAAATAATGATGATAATAAAAATAACAACAACAAAGGATTCAAAAAGAAATATTTTCTTTAAGCGCATGCGAAAAGAAAGGCGATGCGAAATAAAACTTGCCCCTCGGCTGAGGTACAAGACGCAGGACATCGACAATCTTACAGATTCGCTCGCTCGCTCAAAAAAAAAAAAAAAAAAAAAACCATCAAAATTGCAATGACGTGTGGAATGGAAAAAAAAAATGTTAAAATCCGAAGATATACACCTAACTTTTTGTCAAACTATATAATTGTGCGAAATCTCAGTTTTTAGGATGCTGCGAAACAAGAATAACAAAACCTAAAAAACGCAAATTTCGATGTATTTAAAAAGATGAATCAAGAATTGTCTTTTGGGTGCGGTTCAAACATCGATGGAAAGTCCACTTTTCAGTCTTTTCGACTGTGTCAAGATGGGAGATCTTTGATAAACTTTTAGGCCTTTAAGGAACCGATTTGTGTGAAAATCGTAAATATCGTTCAAAATTGTGCTAAAACATAAAATAACTAAAAATCTAATTCGAATTTTTAAAAAAATAACACCGACGTGCCCCTTTGTGTGTCAAGAAGTACTTGTCTACTAAATTTCATGGCCGTACGATGTTTAGATTTTCTGCTACAGGCTGCACATATAGACAGACAGGTGACATGAACTCACAGAAAGTTCGTCCTTTATTACGTAAAATTACTATAGACTGTTGAATCATAGTTTGACGGTAAAAGATCAAGAATTATAATTTTAATGTTGTTTTTCGTCTGCTTAGAGGAGACAATTATTCAATCTTGAGGTCATTTTCTGAGCAGAGGGATACGATTGGCTCAATGTTTAAAACATTTAATTAAGAAAATAATATAACGACTTGAACGAGCATTACAATCATTGATATCGTTGATATCGTTAAAGTGTTAGTAAATAATAAAATTAATAAAAAAATTAACTTAAATATAAATGATTAATAAAATTATAACAACTACTAATATGTAAACTGCAAATGTAAATATAAAGAATTATATGAACTATAATGCAAAATATAATGTAAAAAATCTGATGTGGGCAACACATGACTTTCCTTATATAATGTAATGAATTTACTACTTTTACAGTAAAAAAATAGGTTTTTCTTATAGTAGATACTAATATTCTTTCCAAAATATTGAATTTTCGACATTTAGTCGTCATTTTCATTGATTTAGCGACATTTTTATCCATTTGGCGAGATTTTCGTTAATTTGGCAACATTTCAAAAAGTCGCCAAGTTGGCGACATTCCGCCAAATTCGTCGCCAAATCTCGCCAAGCGTTATGGACGAAGAAATAAGTTATTCTTAAGCAGATAAATAACTATTGGCGTTCTAATAAAAAAGTATTACTTAAAGTATCTTTTTTCATGAATGGAACGAGCTAGATCCACGAGAATAATGTTACCCAATCTATCGCATGGTATTACATATGAAAAGTGAACATGTTTCTCAATAGAAAATATTTTAATTTTTATTTTATATGATTTTTTGATAATTTTTTCGAAAAATGTACAATATCTCGAGAACGGTTCATGTCAGCGTTCTAAAATTTATGTCAATCGTTTTCTAATGAAAAATTACATAAGAAATGTCTATTTGCGTAACTTTATTAGCGGTTTTGATTTTTTGACAATTTTTTCAAAATTTCATTCGAAAATTTAGGGAGGTTTTGAACATTCGATTGCGTATAGAAACAATAGGCTTCCAGTGTTTACGGATTGTGATTTTTGTACCAAATGTGGTTCGAATCGGTCCATTCGTTCGTCAGTTATCGTCTCCACAGACTCACTGACACACACACACACACACACACACACACATCACTTCAAAAATGTTTGATTCGTGATCAGGGATGCTTGAAACGTGCTCTCCCGTCGAAAACTCGAATTCGAATTTTCGACCCCGTCACAATACTTTCCTTATACATTATGTATATAAGGAAAGTAAAAATTATATAAAATATAATGCATACAAATATAAAGTGTAATGCAAATGTAAATATAAAGGATTAATAAAATTGTAATAACTACTAAAATGTAAAATATAATAACTCTACTAAAATTGTAATAATTGTAATAATTAGTAGGAAAGATAATAAATACTACAATTGTAACAACTATAAGCTATAAATCACCATGTCAAATAAACATTCTTAATAATTAACAAAATTCAAGTATTTTGCACCCCATCAGTAGCATTCTACAGGACTAACTATTTGGCTACTACTGTATTCAGCCGTTGGATCCACAGGGGGCTGAATTAGCCTCCAGGATACGAAGAAGCCCTTGTGTATGGGTGTCCGTAGCCATTTGGAACTGTATAGGTATGCTTCAAATTAGCCCACGTGTGCAAAAACAAACAATCAAAATAAAGACGCCTGAAGAGCTATATAACCATACCATCAAAAGTTTTTCACCCATAGTTCGTAGGTACACAACTTGCTGATGCCATCGTTTATAAGCGTTCCGAACTTTTCTGTTTCTTACATAGCGATATAATGCCATCGAAATTTTGCTGCTATCTCCTCACATGTCTATGCGAATTCGCGGCTTATGTCATTGCACATTTGTTGAGAAACAACTTAGAGCGTGACAACATGCCGGCCTTTAAACAGACTGATGACCACTTAACTCATTATTATGCCAATGGGACCACTCTCTGGACACCCCATCATGGCGTATATATCACTGTTAAAGAGAACCGAAATACACATAAGATCTGTTCATGTGCCCGTCGTCATTCAAAGTGATTAAGACTACACATTGGAATAACACAAATCCGATACAGAGTTTCTGTTTATATCACAGATGGATTTTAATCCGACAGTTTCCGAAATTGAAACTCCAAGCACGTAGCTTTATGGGCCATTCTTTCGTTACATTTGGATTGAAGAAAAATGAATAGCAATGTGATGGAACGTATTCTTTAAAGTAGCGCTATTCTTGTTTAAAGGAGTAGTTTGCTTTCAAATTTTTCTCCGGTTCCACCTCATCACCCCCCCCCCCCCTTTTACGATGCTTTTATGTATATAATAAAATGTCAACAAGAAATGTCAGAAATGTGAGCTTCCACTTGATGTTCTATATTTTCACTTTCCCTATATACATAGTATGTTGTATAGGGACATTATTGTGACGGGGGTCGAAAATTTGAATTCGAATCGAACGTTTTTAACTGATGCATGTGTGTATGTGTGTGTATAAGTTAATGTGCGCGTATGTATGTTAGTGAGTTGTGTATGTGTGTGTATAAGTTAATGTGTGTGTATGTATGTTAGTGAGTGTGTGCATGTATATTAATGTGTGTATGTATGTGTGTATGTATATTAGTGGGTGCGTGTGTGTGTATGTGTATGTTAGCGAGTGCGCGTGTGTACGTGTATATGTATTTTAGTGAGTGTGTATATGTGTATGTGGGTATGTATGTTAGTGAGTGCGTGTATGTGTGCATGCATGTTAGTGAGTGCATGTATGTGTATATGTATTTTAGTGAGTGTGAATATGTGTATGTATGTATGCTAATGAGTGCATGTATGTGTGTGTATGTGTGCATGTATGTGTGTGCGTAAGTTAATATGTGTATATGTATGTTAATGAGTGCGTGTATGTATGTATGTATGTATGCATGCATAATAGTGAAAGCCCCAGGCCGTCCGGCTCGTCCAGAGGACTTAGAGCAACAGATTGGACGACCGGGGTATGCATAATAGTGTGTATGTATGCTACTAGTGTACATACATTTTCTCAATTTGTTTGAGAGTTGAAAAGGACTAGGGCAAGTTGATGCAATTTTTAAATTTTAATTCTTGTATTACTTTTTCTATATGCGTAGTATAGAGAAAGTATTGTGACGAAGTCTGAAATTTGAATTCGGTTTTCGATGAAAGAGCACGTTTCAAGCATTTGTGAACTCGGATGAAACATTTTGAGATGATGTTTGTGTATGCATGTATGGTGGTATGTGTGTGTATGTATGGTAGTGTGTGTGTTTATGTATGTATGGATGTTAGTATGTGCGTCCGTGAGTTTCTGTAGGCGATATTTTACGAACGAATGGAGAGTATCGAACAAAATTTGGTACAAATATTACAATCGATAAATACTGGAATCCTATTAAATTTAGAAGCAATCGAATGCTTGAAAGATCTCCCAATTTTTGAATGATATGTTGAAAAATCATGAAAAAATCAGAACCTCCAATATTGCTGCATAAGTAATCATTTCTTATATAATTTTTCATGAAAAAACGAATAGCACAAACTTCAGAACGTTATCGTGAACCTTTCTCGAAATATTGTTCGATTTTTGAATATATTTATAAAAAATTACATGAAATTTGCTCACTTTCCATATGCGATATCAAGCGACACATTTGTTAGCATCATTCTCGTGGATCTAACTCGTTCCATTCACGTGGAAAGATACTTTCCGTAATATATTTGTTTTGGACACCCAACCACTTGCCAATAGTCATTTATTTATATATAAGAAAATCCCTTCTCTTCGTCTGTCTGTAAAGCTTGACGATAAATGTAAGAAAATCGGCGACTCATTGGCGAAATATCACAAATTTTGCGATTTTTTCAATTGGATCAAAATCGCAAAAATGACGCTAAATTGAGAGAAATGCCAATTTGAAGAATTAATTATTAAATATTTCAATATATGGCCTGTATTGCCTAATGCGGTTGCTATCAATTACCTTTCTATAAAAGCTCAGTGTCAGTACATCATATTTACTAACTAGCAGTATACCCGTTCTTCGAACAGAATATATAATATAAAGAAATTAAAACTTCAATTATGTGCATATTTCTGTAATACTTTAAATGACATTGTCATTCTAAACATTTTATTAAAATAAATAATTGAATTCTACTAAAAAGATGTATAAGAATTTCTGTTCTCGCTATACAAAATTATCTTCACAGGCAGATCTGAAGAAAAAAAACATCTTGATCCCGTTTGTAAACACATTTACAAAAACTTATTTAATTCTCACAAAGCGACGGGGATTATCAAGTAAATTGAACTTAATTTTGCAAAATATTGAATTTTCATACATTAGGAGTCATTTTCATTAATTTAGTATCATTTTATCAATTCGGCCGCATTTTCATTAATTTGACGGCATTTTAAAAAGTCGCCAAATTCGTCATAAAGTGGGACAGTTGGACAAAAAGACAAACGCTACCGGAACATCATTATAATACTATCATCTTTCAAAACGCAATTGATTTCATTGATATGGTGTCATTTTTATCAAGTTGACAAAAGTTTTATCGATGTGTCGATATTTTCGTTAATTTGGCGATATTTGAGCAATTTGGCCACATTTTAAAAGGTCGCTAAATTTGTTGTCAAATAGAATGGACTGACAGTCAAAATCTACCGAAACATCGTTACAATACTATCCCCTTTCAAAACAAAATTAATTTCATTAATTTACCATCATTTCTATCAATTTGGCAATTTTTTTTTATCAATTTTGGGACAATTTTATCAAATTGCAAACATTTTTAGCGATTCGACAACATTTTCCTCAATTTTGCAACATTAAAAAAAAGCCCGCCAAATCTCTCGCCAAGCGTTACAGGGACGGACGGACGTAATCATTTATATTTTCGTAGATTAGAAGATTATACCCATGTATTAGAAGATGTACTCGTACTACAATATATGGATTTAAAAATATTTTCCCAAAATAAAACAAATTGTGTAAGAATTTGAAAACATCAATAATCTAAACTTGTTAAACCCAAAGGACGTACTGATATGATCCAATCAAAAATGCAACTCCAATAAAAATGTATTTATATATATACAGGGTGTCCTAAAAACATTGACCTCGGATTTTATTCCTTAAATATTGATCTTGGACATATATAATAAATTACAAAGTTGCTTAAAAAAGGTACAGAATTTTATGAAATCGATTAACATTTTCAAGGGAATTAAATTTTAAGAAATGCAAAATTTAAATTTTTATACGGCCCCCGTACGAAAACATTTCCAATAAGTAAAATGTGCCCCATACACTAATAAGGTGATTTACAAAATTTCAGCATTTTATCATAAAAAGTTCCAGAGATATGAAAAGACAAAAATGCTGACTGAAACCGCTTTTCGATGCATCGACATGGGTTCTCAGAGGGGAAAAATCATGTCGGCAGATCGCATTTCAGTGGTCATACACAAATTACGAAAGAAAACAATTACATAAATAAATAATAATTTTGCTATATATTGGTACGAAAGTATCTACACTGTGTAGAAATAATAACTTTACACAAAGATTACAAAGCTTGTTTAAAATGTTTTCCATCCATGCCAAAGATTCATTAAAGATAAGAGGCAGATATTATTTGCCTATGATGCATTTCTGTGTTGCGTCATTTGCACTCTTGCTGTAAACATATACATTTTAATGTATGATTAATCCCTCACCCACTTTGTTTAAACATATCTCTGAGACTTTTTATGATAAAACGCTGAAATTTTGTGCATCACCATATTAGTGTATGGGGCACATTTTACTCATTGGAAATGGTTTCGTACGGGGGCCGTTTAAAAATTTAAATTTTGTATTTCTTCAAATTTAATCCCCTGAAAATTTTTACCTATTTCATAAAATTCTATACCTTTCTTACGCAACTTTGTAATTTATTAAATACTAGCCGCCTTTGGCGACCAGCCTGTTCGCTACCCTTGAAAATTCTGACCTTGGCAAATTCTAACCGTGGCACACTCGCTGGCGCGACCTACCAGTAAAGTGTAAGGTAACTGTTTGGAGGGCCAGGAAGTGCCACCCAATTTAGACAGGAACTCAGTGGGGGAGGCATCCACAGGGACCGTACCCTCCTTCCCCTACCACCAACCTCTCGGAAGGACTTACGGTCCCGCATGTTTAACGTGATCGTACTCCGCCTGAACACGGCGGCAGTTTTGGCAGTGGCGGGAATCGAACCCGGACCTACCTAGTGCAAATCCCGCGCGCTAACCACTGGGCTACCGCGCCCTCCGCGACAATCTCCATAACCTTCTTTTTATTCACCCAATTTAGACCGTAACCCAGTAGGGGAGGCATCCACAGGGTCCGTACCCTCCTTCCTCTACCAACAACCTCTCGGAAGGACTTACGGATCCACATTTTTAACGTGATCGTACTCCGCGTGAAAATGGCAGCAGTTTTGGCAGTGGCGGCAATCGAACCCTAGCCTACCGAGTGCAATTCCCGCGCGCCAACCACTGGGCTACCGCGCCCTCCGCGACAATCTCCATAACCTTCTTTTTATTCACCCAATTTAGACCGGAACCCAGTGGGAAAGTCATCCACAGGGTGCGTACCCTCCTTCCTCTACCACCAACCTCTCGGAAGGACTTACGGACCCACATGTTTAACGTGATCGTACTCCGCGTGAACACGGCAGCAGTTTTGTCAGTGGAGGGAATCGAACCCGGGCCTACCGAGTGAAATTCCCGCACGCTAACCACTGGGCTACCGCGCCCTCCGCGACAATCTCCATAACTTTCTTTTTATTCACCCAATTTGGACCAGGACCCAGTGGGGGAGGCATCCACAGAGACCGTACCCTCCTTTCCCTGCCACCAACCTCTCGGAAGGAATTATCGACCCATATGTTTAAGGTGATCGTACTCCGCATCAGTGGCGGGAATCGAACCCAGGCCTACCGAGTGCAATTCTCGCGCGCTAACTTCCCGCGCGCTAATTTAAATTTATAACGACCATATGCTAGGCTCTTAATTCCACCATCCTCGTTCCATCGTTCCATCATTTAAAATAGCCATAAAATTAAAATATCCATTTAAAATATCTATAAATTAAAATATCCATAAATTAAAATATCCATTTAAAATAAAAAAATCAACCATATCGTTCCACCAATCCATAAATATAATAATTTCAAATACATCACCACAATTCAAACCACCATAATTCAATCATTTAAATTATTTAAAATATCCATTTAAAAATATCCATTTAAAATATCATATAAATATAATAATTTCGCCCGATGTATACAACACTTATGCTCGTAATTCAGTTAAAACCGAAAGCGCGGTCTCCATGGAGACGGGGAAGAACCTAATGCGGATGGGGGGAAAATGCCGTTGAGAAACTGAGCCGGTAGCCGACAAATTTAAAATCATGGCGTCTTTAAAATTGCCATCCTGAAGGCAATTTTCATTATTTCTGGACCAGATTGGACTTGTAAGAATGCCAGATGTTTGACCTTTCTGAAAATGTAAATTATTAGTCGAAATTATGAGTACTTTTCACGATGCGAGAATTTAAAAACCAAAAATCGTTTTCTTGAGCAAAAAGTGACTTTTGTTTTAAAATCTTTAAAAAATATTAGAAATCAAAATTCAGATTTGAAATTGATATATTTTTACTTGCAATTGTCTGCTCTTTCCGATGGTGTGAGTTGTTTTTTTCTACGACGTCTGGATCGTGGAGAAAAAAGGGCAAAAAGGGCAAAAAAAGGTCGAAATCGCATAAAACATTAAATAAATAAAAAAATAATTAGAATTTTGAAAATCGGTTTTCACGTGTCCCCTTCCCTCCCCCCCGGGTCTCCGATTGCCAAATTTCGTAGCTCTCCGACGCGCGGTCGCGAAACGTATAGTGTATAAGACAGACAGACACACACACACACACACACACACACACACACACAGACATTGCCTTTTATTATTTAAGATGTCTAAGATCAATATTTAAGGAATAAAAGCAGAGGTCGATGTTTTTGGGACACCCTGTATATTTCTTTTGTTTAAATCGAAAAAAAATTACTGTTGTAAGAACTCATTGCGTTTAATTCCGTTTCTTAGCAACATGGTATATATTTTTCTTTTCAAATATAAACTCATTAGGTTTAATTCTGTCGCTTATCAACATTATATCACTTTTTTAACACTTTACAACAAAGTTGAAAAGTGTTTATGACTTTGTTCATTCTGTCTGTCTGTCTGTCTGTCTGTCTGTCCGTTAGCACGATAACTGCCGTAAAAATGAGTTTATCAAAATGAAATTTTAGTATGTTGTTCAGACGGTCTGTAGGACCTATGGGAATATAAATAAATAATATCACCCAATTAGTTTTTTATTGAACCCGGGTTGAAAAAATGAAATACATTGAACCCTATGGGACCTAATTTTTCAAACATTTTTTAAGTAAATTTAAAATTCACGAATTGCTTCGAAATTTTTAGGAAATATTCACATTATCCCATAGAATATATAAAAAAAAATTCAGTAAAATATGTTAAGTAGTTTTTTAATTAAAAAAATTATTTAATATAGGGAAAAAAACAAATTCAATTAAATTGTGACTTTGGAATATCTTCCAGAAAGAAAAGAGAGAGATATTATATAATAAATATCTCTCCATTTGTTTAAACGTTTTGCATATGGGAGTGGCTTCATATTTTAAAGTAAATTTGGTAGATAACAATTTTTCATTTTTTTTAAATTTTATATAACTCTTCATGATAAATTTAATTCATGGCATTTTAAATGCACTTTCCTACGTCCTAGAGAGTTAAAATTTGGTACACAGCTTAAATTTGTTGAACATTTTATTCGACAAAAATTTGATGGATCTTTAAATATAGATCATACATTTTTTTCGAAATGGCCTGAAAATAATCCCCGTTCACGTCTATAAATCATTGGTGTAATATTGTTAAAAATTCTGATGTGGACAGCACATGTCTTTCTCTGCAGACTCACATTCGTTCTCTTTATTTATTCAATGATAATTTGTGTTTATCTGCACAACATAAGTATTTTAAATGACATTGAATTTACACGTTAAACTTAAATTTGGTTCTCATTTGATAGCTGGACTTATTGTCAAAGGTGGCGTAGCGAAAACGCGAAAAAACTAGAATATCTCAAGAACGGCTAGTCCTAGAGTAATGGGGTTATTCTTATTCTTTTTGTTGTCAAAAATCACATATAAAATAGGAATTTAATTGATATAATTGAGCACACGTAGTCTTTTATTTTTATATATAACGATTTTTGCTGGCCATTTCGCAAAAATAGCCCGTTCCTTTTTCCCGAATAGTAGTAGAATAACCTACAAATGATTTATATACAAAATTTTGTTAAATTTGGTATATAAATCACTTGTAGGTTATTGAAATATTATACTACAAATTTTGTTAAATTTGGTTCATTAGTTTTTAGCTAGAGTGGATAAAGGCAATTTCTGCGGCCATTTCGCAAAGAAGGCAGATTCTTTTATTACGAATCGTACTATAATCTAATGAACACCAGGATTTCCCACAAAAAACATACCTACCAAATTGTATGAAATTCGGTCCATTAGTTTTTCAATTAGAGTGGATGTAATATCCACACAGACACACAGAAACATACACAGATACACCCTTACACACACAGATGTCTTCCTAAAAGTAGTTTTTTCGTGTTCTAGAAGTCCCAAAACGTGTAGATCCTTTGAAAATTCGAGTTCCGATCTTCGGCACGATTCCAATACTTTGAGTACATACACATACACATATATATTATCTGTGTATTATCTGTGTATCTAAATTCCGTGCCTATGCAATTACAATAGTTGTGATTTTAAATGATCCCTAAACTTCTATTATTTCTTCAAGGAAGCCTAATTTTAACATATACAGAATGCAAATATCTCAAGCGATTGTAAGATGAATTACATAAGAATTGCTGAATTTTTTTCACACAAAATTATTTAGCTCTGGAGTCTGGAATACAAGTTATATGAATGAAATATTCATTGATTTTGCATAAAGAATCAGATGATTTATATTTCGATACAGTTTTAAGTATTTAAGTATAATAAATTACTGTAGTACTGTGATAATGTAAAAGATATTACCACTGAATGAATCACATTTTAGAAATTTTTAAATGAAATTACATTTCAGTTGGAAAGTGTTTCATAATCAATGCTTATGCATGATTGATCTTTCTTGTTTAAAATAATTTTGCGGAACAAATATCGTTTGCATAATGCTATATCGTTTGCAATGGAAGGTTTAATAGTGCGCTTTTCATTAATATATCGATAACCACTGGTCTTGAAAACTCGAAACATGGACTAAATTTTAAGTAGAGCTATTCCAAATCTATCTCGAAAAAAATTTCATCCAATTCGGTGCAGTCATTCTCAATGAGACAAAACAACACGATGAGACAAAGAACAACACGCAAATATATCCACAAATATTCTGATGTGGGCAACACCTGACTTTCCTTATATAATGCAATGAATTTACTACTTTTACAATAAAAAATAGGTTTTTCTTATAGTAGATATTTATATTCTTTCCAAGGTATTGGATTTTCGTCAATTAGTCGTCATTTTCATTGATTTAGTGTCATTTTTGTCCATTTTTATCCATTTTTTGTTAATTTGGCAACATTAAAAAAGTCGCCAAGTTGGCGACATTCCGCCAAAATCTCGCCAAGCGTTATGGACGGAGAAATAAGTTAACCTTATAACAGATAAATAACTATTGGCGTTCAAATACAAAAGTATTAATCAAAGTATCTTTTCTCATGAATGGAACTAGCTAGATCCACGAGAATGATGTCACCAAATATATCGCATGATATTACATATGAAAAGTGAACATGTTTCTCAACAGTTAATATATATTTTTTAATTTATGGGATTTTTTGATAAATTTATTTAAATAATGTGCAATATCTCGAGAACGGTTCATGCTAGAGTTCTAAAGTTTATGTCAATCGTTTTTTAAGGAAAAATTACGTAAGAAATGAGTATTTGCGTAACTTTATTAAAGGTTTTGATTTTTTGATGAATTTTTCAAATTTTCACTCGAAAATTTAGAAAATTAGAAATTTAGAAAATTAGTAATAAACACACAGATAGATTTTCAATTTTATTTATATAGACTATTAGCAGTATACCCGTTCTTTGTACGGAAAATATAATATAAAGAAATTTAATATTTACAATTATGTGTAAATTCCTATAGTATTTTAAATGATTTTGTTATTCAAAATATGTTATTAAAATATTTACTTCTAAAAAATGCATAAGAATCTCTGGGCTCGATATACAATATTATCTTCACAGGCAGATGTGAAGAATAAAGCATCCTGGTCCTGTTTGTAAACAAATTCAGAAAAAATATTTTTTAATTCTCACAAAACGACAGAGATTATCTAGAAACTCGTACTTAATTATGCAAAATATTTCGCCAAATGTATCACCAAGTGGGACTTTAGAACTGACAGTCCCACTTGGCGACAAATTAACGAAATATCATCACAATACTATCCCCTAACAAAACACAATTAATTTCATGTATTTAGAGCAGTTTTATTAATTTCAAGATATTTTTATGGATTTATGAATATTTTTGTCAATTTGGCGACATTTTAAATATTCGCTAAATGTGTTACTAAGTAGGACGGTTGAACTGACAGACAAATGCTACCGAAACATCATTTTAGTACTCTCTTATAACAAAACAAAATTAATTTCATTGATTTAGCGTCGTTTTTATCAATTTGGCAATTTTTAAGAAAAGTTGGTAAGTTAGCGATATCTCGCCAAATTTATAGATTTGAATTTGCAAATCTGAGGAATAAAACATCATGATCCCGTTTGTATATACTGAATGAAAACACTAAAATTGTATTAGAAGATATACCCGTTCTACTTTTATTTTGTTTCAACAATCGGCTAAATGAGTTTATTGGCTGAACACAATATATGAGTTTATTGGCTAAACACAATATATAAGTTTGAAAACTCTTTGCCAAAAAAAATGAAAGTGATATAAGCAGTCTGTAATTAATATAATTAAACGAAAAATCAAACCGTACATATATAAGATATATTTTTATATCCATATATTTATTATTCAAATCAAAAAAATAATTACAAAATTATATATCATGATATGAGAAAGAATATTCCTCATGAAATGCTAATAATTAAATAACCATTTATTTCTTAATATTTTTCATTGTTGAATAAGCCTGTGAAAAAATAAACCATGGAGATAGCGTTTCCATTTAAATTCATGTTTCAAACCTGCGATTTTCAAAGGGCGATTAATTAGCTCAAAAAATCTCCCACAAAACTCAGAAATAGGGTTTTAATTCACTTTCACGTTTTAAACCAACGATTTCCAACTTTTTTCGTTTGGAGGAACCAGGGAGTTAGAGAGTAGAACTCCTAGGAAAAAGTTTCATTTCTTTTCTTTATTAGTTCGACAACCCCCTGATCTTAAAACGGTTACTTTAAAACTTTTCTGGTAGGTGGGACGATCTAGGCCTCAACAACAACATCTGATCTTAGAAACTCGAAACATGGTCTCAATTTTAAGTTCTGCTATTTCAGGGCTACCCACAAAATTTCATCAAATTCGGTTCAGCCGTTCCCTCATGATGACAAACAGTCAGACAGATTTTCAATTTTATTTATATAGATTCTACAATGCTGAATCCAAATATGGCATTAAAATTACCCCCCCCGGATTTGGAGAAATAATTTGGCCCATTCAAGTGGAAAGGAGATAAAACTCCTATTGGATGAAGCGCTTGAAAATGCTATGATGCTTTGAAAATTATATCTAGGTGTCGCTCGTGTTAGTAAAGTAGCTGCTATTTTTAGTTGACACAGCAGACAGGCGTAGTATTTATTAAATGTATTTTTGCTTATTTTTAAATTAAAGGTTCCCTTATTATGAGTATAATTCACGAGTATTTATTCATGATTGTACGACAGAGTACAAAATATAGGGACATAAAATTAAATTAAAAAGTAAAATAATTTTGAATACGCAGGAATATTCTTTATTGTTTCAGTTCTACTTTGTATTGCGCTCATAATTTATGTTTACAAAATGAACAGTTTAAACAAATATTTTAAAAGGAATGGAAAGGCATACAATGCAGGGCTACGTATTATATCCCAGCACAACCTGAATGATTGTCTCAAACGATATTGGCGTTATCTTCATATAAAGTTTTACTTCTACCTCCATGTTTTGGCCTTTTTTGCTATTTTTGTGCTTATTTCTCAGGGCGAAAGCTTTGCCACGACATATGGAATTGCATGGCGGTATTCAGCTCATGGAGTCAGAGATGAGACCACCTCCATGATTTCGCTGAATCAGAAAGTCGATATCGAGTGATCATCCCAATTTAAAAATTCAGAACCATGGAGTTAGAGAGACTTGCTTCCTCCTTTATCTTCAAATTTATATTTTAAACAATGCAATTAATGTTTATTAGATAGAAGATAAAATTTTATATTAAGAGAAAAAAAAATTATTCGCTCGTGAGATTTCGCTTTCCCAGACTCACAGATACACACACACAAACGTACATACACACATAGTAGCATACACCATTCTGGTAGGTCGGACGGCCTGGGTCTCAACAACAACAACATAGTAGCATACATATACAAACCAACATACACACTATAACATACACACTCACATACAGACAGAAACCTTTCCAAAAGTGTTCCATGTGTATTCAGGAGTTCTTAAAACGTGCTTTATCAAAATTTCGAATTCGAATATTTTTTGGAAAACATTCTTTTCTTTAAATGAGAAAAAGTAAAAACAGGCTTTTTCATTCATAAATTTTAATTAATTCGTGTGAATTTATATAGTAATATATATCTTCGTAGGATCATGATTAAAAAAATATCTTTTTCTATTCATTGTTTAATTACTATCAATTGATTGTAACTATTCTTAAAAACTATGTTGTTAATCTATTTTAGAAACGAAAAATGATGGTTTAATCATAATTATTATTTTAACTCTCTCATTAATTACATACGCCTAAAAGTCTAAGGTATAAGTCATGATTTTCATATGTGCATTTTATTCCTATCTAAACAAGTAAAATTACCTTGAGTAAAACATTGTTGGGAGTTTTTATTGAGTCAATGTTTATGATCATGTACTTAATTTTAAATTATATAATATGTATTTAAAACTTCAAATTAAAGTTTTTGACTATAAAATAAGATCTACACAACATATGTTTAAAAGTGTATATTGGCGATAAGTAGGCTTTGGCGTTTGTAGAAACAGGTTATTTTTGTTCTGTTTTCAAATTTCAACGACTTATACGAACTTACATCCTAGAGTGAAGGTACACTCGTGAAAGGACCAACAATCAGCAAAACCAACCTCGCAGATAGAATTTACATACAGAAATACAGAAAAACGTCGATATTTGAGGTAAATGCAAATGCATACTTATAAAAAACATTTAAGAACATGAACACGATAATGTAACAAAAACGGTTATACTTTCGATGTATTTTTTTTTTTTTTTTTTTTTTTTGATAACTCATGCAGATACGATAGGAATATGAAAACAATAATGGAACAAAAATGGTTTTATTTTCGGTGTATTTTTATTTGATAACTTAATGATTGGTGGGAAAAGGTTCCCATTTAAAAGAAAAACGAAAAATAAAATCATAAAGCAGTTTATAAAATTCAACCAGTGGTCATGCTTAAACAAGATGAAAGTTACGACTTTTCCTGAAAAAATGTTGCCTTCTGACTTATGAATTAGAGATCTCTTCTCTATGGACTAAGTTTCTTGAAGATAACATCATATTATATTCCTATAGATCATTGGTTTCCACCTTTATTCTCCCGAGCACCTCACTTAATGTCCTTTCCTTTCGATTGTACCCCCGATTGTCTATTTCTTTCAATTAAATCCCTTAATGTATATTTTCTTTAGTTGTTTGTCTTGACCGTCCATTTCTTTAAAAAATTCTCCTGACTTTCATTTTCATTCCTGCTTCCCTTTATGCTTATTTTTTCTAATTACACACCTCCTACTGTCTATTACTTTCAATTGTTTCTCCTTACTATCCATTTCTTTCAGTTGTATCCCCTGATTGTCTATTTCTTTCATTGTCAATCTCTGACTGCGCATTTGTTTAAATTGTACCACATGACAGTTCATATGCCCTATGACTGTCCATTTGTTCAATCGTTTCCCTTAATTGTTCATTTCATTCAATTGTACCACCATCTTTCCATTTCTTTCAATTGCTTCCCTTGATTGTTTCATTTATGTCAACTATACCCCCTAATTACCCTTACTTTTAAACTACATCCCCGTTCCACATTTTTTAATTTAACACATTTATAATTCATAAACACATAACCTGCCAATAAAAGGCGTTCCCAAAATTCGGAAGAAACGCCCATTCCTGATACCAGCATTCATGGAACGGTTTCGGGCCTAATATGCATTCGTCACTATAGAATAGCCGATATTTGTAATAAGAGCAAGAAATTTGCTATAAGCCTCAGTCTTTGCAAACTTCTATGGGAACTGACAGTTTTAGTCTTTCCACGTTGACGGCCTAAAAGTCATTTATTTCCAATTTAGCTTAATTTTATGCCGATCACGTGGAAGGAATAAAATAGTCAGTTTTCATAGAGGTTTGCAAAAGTTGTGGCTTTTAGCAAGTTTCTTGCTGCTATTTTAGAATTCGGTTATTCTATGCTGACGAGCGTATAATATAAGACAAACCGGTCTGCTTATGCTGGTATCCGAAATGGGTGAGTCTCTCGGAATATATAATTGTTCATTAATTTTTATTTCTTATAATTAAAAATATAGAAATGGATGAAAAATGTATTTCGAGATTTTACCCAGGCAAACAAACAAACAGAAAAAACAACCTAAATGAAACTGTGTAAATACTTTGTAAAGACTCCTATCATAAATCTTATGGTCTTAAGAAAATTAAATTTTTACTTTCCTTATATACATAATGTATAAGGAAAGTATTGTGACGGGGTCGAAAATTCGAATTCGAGTTTTCGACGGGAGAGCACGTTTCAAGCATCCCTGATCACGAATCAAACATTTTTGAAGTGATGTCTGTGTGTGTGTGTGTGTGTGAAAATGTGTGTGTGTGTGTGTGTGTGTGTGTGTCAGTGGGTATGTGGAGACGATAACTGACGAACGAATGGACAGATTTGAACCAAATTTGGTACAGAAATCACAATCCGTAAACACTGGAAGCCTATTGTTTTTATACGCAATCGAATGCTCAGAACCCCCCTAAATTTTCGAATGAAATTTTGAAAAAATCGTCAAAAAATCAAAACCACTAATAAAGTTACGCAAATAGACATTTCTTATGTAATTTTTCATTAGAAAACGATTGACATAAATTTTAGAACGCTAACACGAGCCGTTTTTGAGATATTGTACATTTTTCAAAAAAAATATCAAAAAGTCATATAAAATAAAAAAAAAATTTCCTATTGATAAACATGTTCACTTTTCATATGTAATACCATGCGATAAATTGGGTGACATCATTCTCGTGGATCTAGCTCGTTCCATTCATGAAAAAATATACTCTGAGTAACACTTTTGTATTTGGACGCCAATAATCATTTATCGGCTGTAAGAATAACTTATTTCTTAGTGCATAACGCTTGGCGAGATTTTGGCGACGAATTTGGCGGAATGTCGCCAACATGGCGACTTTTTGAAATGTTGCCAAATTAACGAAAATCTGGCCAAATGGATAAAAATGACGCTAAATCAATGAAAATGACGACTCATTGTCGAAAATTCAATGTCTTGGAAAGAATATTCGTATCTACTATAAGAAAAACCTATTTTTTTACTGTAAAAGTAGTAAATTCATTACATTATATAAGGAAAGTCATGTGTTGCCCACATCAGATTTTTTTTAAAAACTTTAGGCATTTACTACATCTACACATTAGGGTTAAATGACTCGAGCTACATTGTTAATAAAACTCGGGGAATCGTACCATAAATTACCGATTAGCCAGACGAATCGATGCTAGTCGGAAAATTAAAATAATTAACTTTTCTTCTATAATATAAGTGAACCCTTCAAGCTTTAAAAAAGTTGTTTTATAGCAATGTAATAAATATGTGCACCAAAATAATGATATGAAATATTAGTGGATATGTAAATTACAATATACGGAAAAAGATAAAATCAACGTATCCCAATTGAATACTTTATCATCAATCAAAAAAGTCTGCTTAACACAATCTAAGTGCTATTAAATGCCTTATTTTTCCTATGGAAAGCTTGACGAATCGGTTTTTTTATTATTTTCAAGAGTTCTCTCCCAATCCTAAGGCCGTTGGACTTATTTCAACACCTCGACGTCGATACCGTGTGATTAATTCCCTTTGAATATCGCCCAACAGATGTTAGTGATACCGCAATAATTAAATCACAAGGAAAGGCTTTTTAATAGCACTCAACACTTGTCGAACTTCTGGAGGGCGTGGAGCCGGGCTCGGCCCTCTTTCTATGCAAAGGGGAGGCGTTAGGTAACCTACTAAAATCCTTGCCACCTTATCGATATCGAAAGATTTATGGAGAAGCGGCCCTTTGGCCTAATTGAAGCCATTAATGGACAAAATGCGCAGACAGACGGCGACTTTTGCTTTTAGTGTTGTTCCAGAGTTTGCCTTGTTAATGCAAAGCCCGCGGGTTATCTTGCCGAAAAGCAAAACAGAAGTGTTTTGCATGTGACAGGAGAAAACAGGACAGTAGGCGGATTGAAGAAAGATAGCCATTGTTGAGTCTTCGTTCTGTCGGGTGCTATCTCTTTTGGAATGACGTAACGGCTGTCTACACATCGAGTTATTCATAATTTTGTAAACGAGTGAAATTTTTAAGGCGTTTAATTTTTTACTCACGTCCACAATTGAAATGGTGCGAGTGTTTGACATGGTTTTTGGCAAGACTGAAATGACTGACTTTGGGAAATGGGATTTGAAGGTGTTATTTAGCGGTGGTAAAATTACGCAAAGTGTTCCAGATCAGGAGAGATGGGAATAAAGGATAATGGAATGCTAAATTTTAACAAAGAAGAATCGCGGAAATACACAGATAATACTCGTTTCGACTAAGTAAGTGGGCTTCGTGGTTCAAATTCATTAAATGCATTAAAACTTTCTTTGTGCAAATAATGTCTCGGACAACAAAATGGGGTTTACGCTGGGCATAACTTATGTTCAAGAGTTTGAAAAAAAAAAGAAATGCTTGCTTCAAAGGTCTTTATGACGTCAAAATACCTAGAGTAAAATGAAAATGTCTTAGCTCTATAAAATGGAACGTGCTTTTTGATATACGCACTAAACAGTCGAGATACGGGATTTATAAGAAGGGTAATTTTTAAAATCGAATTTTTGGTACTTCATTGTATTGGTATTTCATTACTTGGTTCTACATAGTATTCATTATTCACTTGTCCAGTCATTGAATTTAGACCCCACGCCTTCATTCCAATAATGTATTCTAAAGCAATTGTTCGACGGGAAAAGCATTTAGCTCTTTTGACGTTGAAGTAAAGCAAAATTTTGGTTTTACGTTGCTGTTAAAACTATATGATTTCGCTCATGCCAACACTTATTGTCAAATTTAGCGACGAATGGGGGTGAGAAATTGCCAATTTGGCGTTTTCGCCAATTTTTTTTTAATGTTGCCATATTGACAAAAATGTCGCCAAATTGATAAGAATGTCGTTAAATCGATTAAAATGACGCAAAATCAATGAAATGGATTGCGTTTTGTTAGGGGGTAGTATTGTAATAATGTTTCGGTATGTTCTGTCTGTCAGTCCCCGATAATCCACTCCACACGACTCACCCGAAGGTTTGGAGTACAATATAATGTAGGCGGAAAAGGGCCCTCCCAACAACAAGAAGGCAGAAAAATCGGCACCGCCACACAGAGAGAATTTCAAATTAAACATTTTTTAAAACAGTATAAAGTTAAACATAAAGTGGTTAACAACATTTCCGTAAGGAGAAAGAAAAAGGGGAACAATTAAGAAAGCCCCAGAGCAAAATAGAGAAAACAACTGATTTTTTATTCAGGTGTTCCAGAAGGACAGGAAAAAAGAAGTAAATACCGTAATTTAGTACCTGTCTGTCAGTCAGACCATCTCACTTGAAGACAAATTTGATGACTTTTTAAAATGCTGCCAAATTTATCAAAATATCGCCAAATTAACGGAACCTTCGCCAAATGGATAGAATGACGCTTAATTGATGAAAATTCAATATTTTAAAAAATTAAGCTCAATTCCCGTGATAATACTTGTCGCTTTTATGGGAATTCTTAATTTAATATACTTGATTCAAATTTAAGTAAATTTCACTGTTTGTGGGATAGATATGTTTCAAAAGTATGTCGTAAGGTGGTCGTTATCCACAAGGAAGTCGTAAAAGATTTGCTTTTTTATAGGGGATGGCATGCATGTTTCGACGGGTAGTCGTATAGGAAATTATAGTATTGACTGAAAAAGGTGAGTGACTCCCAGGTGTCCGTAAGTAGCAAGTGATAGATAGCAAATCCGTATATAGTAAGTGTAAGTAGATAGTAAGTACGGCCGAATAGGAGGTAATGCTTTGCAACGTTTTGCATTCAGTCATGTGATGAGCCTTCTAGTTTGTGTAAATAACAATATATTTCTGGAAAGTATGTTAAACTACATCATCTAATTGTAGTCATAAAAGGGGAAAGCTTTTAGCTGGAGAACCAGACAGTACGAAATGTCTACAGTATGTCCAGTAAACCAAATACGTTTTGAATAATGAGAGAGCAAAGAAAGTGAAGTGTCAATATGGTAAAGTGAGCGCTATTAGATGACATGGATAAGGGCCATAGAGGCAAAATTTGGAAGTTAGAACTTCTATCAAAACCTATTGAACTTAATTCCTTGCATTTAGTTATTAAGTTTAGAGTCGTCATAAAATCCACCAATAGAGGTATTTCCAGTAACTTGGAATTATGCTCAAAGTTTTCTAAATGTTGACACACGTTATATTATTGCGATTGCGTTAACGTCTATTCGGTGCTGATGTGCTTGAGAAGCGTGAACTGTCATTCCGAATGCTGCAGATGGTTCATTTTCAGTAAGTTTAACACTGTAATGTCAAAATGCCAGCTCTGAAGATATGAGTATGCGTGTTTTAAAAAGTACACTTATATGTACAATACTATCAATTTCCAATGCCCGTAAACTAATTTAGAGTGTAATGTATCAAACATTGTATATTTATATCTGACTTAAAGTTGATTTAAATATGCCTTTAGGGAAGATACATATTGATACGCAAGGTCAGCAAGGAACCCTACATTATAGAGTTGACTTTCCAATGAAAACTATAAGAAAATAAATATATAGAAAATCTAAGAAAATATAATATATAAAATAAAATTCTACGGCAGTGTCAGCAATTTTATACGATGTTCGACAAACAGTGCTGTTGCACGACTATTTTTCGAACAGCAAATCAAATGTCATTCCTATGATGTAAACGTTTTTAGAAAAAGACCAGCCTCATTTAAAGGTAGCACAGTTCAAAGAACCACGGGTTAGCGGGTTAGCTCTTTCATTTTAAGATCATCTGCAGCTGCTGACAGATACGGATTACAAATATCCCATTTTAAAGGAAGTAATTGACATTAGCTTAATTCAACACCGGTCAGTATTACCCAATGAACGAAAATAAAAGATTAGCCAACCCTCCTATTTAAATATTCTTCTCAACTCTACTCAGCTTTTCAACGACCACTTCCATTGCCCAATCACTGACACTTGATAAAGGATGATACGGATCTTTGCTTAAACAAACCCACCAGGACATCAGAACTTATAACGACCACCCCTCTGTTGGTATATGCAATATGGGGGCCCCAAAACGTCTTTCAAGCTCTCCATGGGTGCTAAAAATCTTGAAGATTCTGCTGTGCAAATACCCTTGGAACGTGATGGATAGTGTCGAGGTCAAGCGAGGACCTGTGAGGGTGGAAGTAAAAAGTAACAGGTTTCAGAAACCGCCCTGTTACCGCACTCTCGAATCAGACGATTGTGTAAGTGAGGTAAGTCCAGAGAAGATTGCATTTCGAGGAGTTTACATTGGTCGAAGAGTGTTTGATCGATTTGATAGTGAGCGTGGGCGATGGTATTGATCACTGTGGTCTAGTTTCAGGTCCTGGGCCTTATTTGGAATGAGAAAATGGCGTTCGTAAAACAAGAAGCAGAATTAATGATACGCATTGAGTAACCGTTATCAGTAGATTCTGAAATGGAAATTTCAATGGAGAATTGAAATGAGGACATTTGATAGGATATTTAGAAAAGTTCTTGGCTACCTGCTGTGTTTGATGGATTTAATTACGAGGTTCGATTCTGTTTCCAAGTAGAATTAAATTGTTTATTGAATGTTCCTCGCTATTATTTTAGACATGACACAGCATTATCTAAAATATAATTTGAATTAAATTTTTTTTTAAATTATTATTTTCAGCAGATTTCGAATTCTTTATGTCTTGGCGTATTAATCTATCGATTCGCTGAATTATAAGAAATACTCTTCTCTCTATTTGTCATGTTTGGAGAACTACGGCTAACTTGGAAAGTTTTGGAAAAAACAAACAAAAAAAAAGATGCCAATTCAGAGAAAATCAGAATAGGATGTTTGAGGCTTTAAAATAATTGTTATTTCATCATGTAATTATTTAATGTTAAATACAAATGAATTCATATAAAACAGTTCATTATTTATTAACAAAGATAATTTAAAACATTTAAATTCTCTAGCCAAATCAGTTTTTTAAACATGTTATTTTTTAATCAAATTAAAATTTTAAAATATAAATTATGTCTATTAAACAGATTTAAATATTTTGCAAAATAAAATTACCAATCTTTCATCGTTAAATACATTTTTTTGGCTTTTTTGTGTCCCAATTATGTAAAACAGGATTCAATTCGAGCACCATTGGTATTCACAATATCCATGAAACACTGTGCAGTTAACCTACTGCTTTTTTTACACTTCTTATTAACTTCACGATAACTCTCTCTTTGCCCCTTCGTTTAGTATCTTTGACGAGTTCGTTCTTGACTCCCAAAGTACGTTGAGAGCTAAAACTCGGTACGCAGTTTTATCTATCCAAAGAATCTATAAATTCGAGTTTTCCACGGAAGGGCACGTTTCAAGCATTCCTGAACTCGAATCAAATAATTTTGAGGTGATGTCAGTGTTTGAAGAGTCTGTGGATACGATATCTCACTAATATATAGAGCGTTTCAAACGTCATTTGGTAGAATCATGATGATCCATGAACACTGGAACCCTATTGATGTTAAACGCGATGACTCCAAATTTTCAAACAAATTTTTGAAAAAAAAAAAAAGCAGAATATTCAATAATATTAAGTAAATAATCATTTTATATGCACTTTTTTTTAATTCAGAAACGAATAACAGTTTTAAAAAAAATGCTGACTTGAATCGTTCAGGCGATATTGCACGTTTAAAAAAAATACATCTAAAGCTTACATAAATATGAATAGTAGATCATTAAATAGGTAATAGTAGATCATTAAATATGGACATTGATTCGGAGAAATATCGCCAACTTGGCGACATTTTTACTGTGGTGCAAAATTGACGAAATGGTTGCCAAATTGCCAAAAATAACTCTAAAGTGACGATAATGACGCCAAATTGATGAAGTAATAGTTAACATATTTTAATGTATAATAGAGTAATATCTAAGCAGATGTTAGTAATATTTCTAATTGTCAAATTATATTTGCGCGAAATAAGTTAATTTGGTAACAACATGTCAAATTATTAAATTTGACATGTCGTTATCTAGAAAAGAGCTCAATGCCAGTGTACTTTTCAAAGTTAAAAGTATTGTGCTGTGGATCTTGTCTATTATCATTTAGCATTATGTAGGGAAAGTCATGTGCTGTCCACATCAGATTCTCTCAGAATGTAAGGATATATGAGAGCATTGTTTCTTTTACTTGATTTGTTGTACTGGAACATTTCAAAGAAATATTTAAATTCTATTATCCACCACATTTTTAATGAAATAAATTCAAATAATATCTGGATCTGTCATTATTATTTTCCTTATATACATAATGTATAAGGAAAGTATTGTGACGGAGTCGAAAATTCGAATTCGAGTTTTCGACGGGACAGCACGTTTCAAGCATCCCTGATCACGAATCAAATATTTTTGAAGTGATGTCTGTGTGTGTGTGAAAGTATGTGTGCGTGTGTGTGTCAGTGAGTCTGTGGAGACGATAAATGACGAACGAATGGACCGATTCAAACGAAATTCGGTACAAAAATCACAATCCGTAAACACTGGAAGTCTATTGTTTTTATACGCAATCGAATGTTCAGAACCCCCTTAAATTTTCGAGTGAAATTTTGAAAAAATCGTCAAAAAACCAAAACCGCTAATAAAGATACGCAGATAGACATTTCTTATGTAATTTTTCATTAGAAAACGATTGACATAAAGTTTAGAACGCTAACATGAACCGTTCTTGAGATATTGCACATTTTTCAAAAAAATTAACAAAAAGTTATATAAAAAAAAATAGTTAATAAAAAAAAATATTTCCTATTGAGAAACATGTTCACTTTTCAGATGTAATACCATGCGATAAATTGGGTGACATCATTCTCGTGGATCTAGCTCGTTCCATTCATGAAAAAAGGTACTTTGAGTAATACTTTTGTATTTGAACGCCAATAGTCATTTATCTGCTGTAAGAATAACTTATTTCTCCGTCCATAACGCTTGGCGAAATTTTGGCGACGAATTTGGCGGAATGTCGCCAACTGGGCGACTTGTTTAAATGTTGCTAAATTAACGAAAAACTCGCGAAATGGATAAAAATGAGACTAAATCAATGAAAATGACGACTAATTAAAGAAAATTCAATATCTTGGAAAGAATATAAGTATCTACTATAAGAATAACATTTTTTTAAACTGTAAATGTAGTAAATTCATTGCATTATATAAGGAAAGTCATGTGTTGCCCACATTAGATTTTTTTACGTTGAGAAAACTAAATCACTTGCATTGTATAGGGAAAGTTATTTACTGCCCACATTTTTTTTTCTATTATTGTTGGAGATATAAGTGTCTAAAGTGCTTATAATTTTTGTAACGTTCCAATTTCAACCGGAAGAATATAAGTATCTACTATAAGAATACACGAACACGGAACACGAACTCTAAGAAAATCTAAGAAATTAAATATTTATATGAGCCATGTGAGTTTTCATTATTGAGAAAATGATCAGCGATTTTAAAAAGATGCATGTTCACCACAACAGTGATGCCACAAATTGATTTCAAGCTAAATACGATATTCAAAACCCTTATTGAAACGCGGAAGCTGCTACTTTATTAACACTTAAAAGCTTAAGGCCTACCAGAACCCCTTAGATTAGGATGGGCATTTCAGGCTTCTTAAGATTCTGATCTTCAAGGTCTTCTCCGTGAGAGGCCAGGATTACGGAAAGGGTCCCGACCCTAGCTGCCAACAATAAAGATGTAGAAGTCTGAAGTGAGGGGCTGTCGCGAACGTTTTGGTATACTCGACAGAGAAGACAAAGTTTTGAAATCAAACACATTTATTAAACATGAAATAACAAGGCAGTTGATCGAAAACAGTGGAGTACAAGCATTTCTCGCAACAACTCAGAGTTACACTCGGTAGGGTGACCATTAAGAACACCCCTGGAGGAAGAGGAACCAAGAGAATACACATATTTTCTGATACATAAAATAAACACAATATTCCTCATATTATACTTGACATTTATATATCACATTTTTATACTTTGAACATATACGACATTTTCATATAACATCATCAATGACTTGATACTCACGAGGATTTGACAATTAACACTCTATTCGTTAGGTGGAAGACTAAATATATATAAAACTTTACCTCGTCTCTTTTAAATATAACATTTACAATTCTGTACCATGGGAAAGGATATCAGGATGGACTCTCGGCATAAACTCATCGAGATTCTTGCGCAGAACAAAATCCATAATGGTCGGGAAACTTGACTACACAACATCATGCTGGCGGAATTCGACATCTTGGTTGGTTACGGAGATTGGTTGATTCGTACCTTAGGACACAAGGAGGAGTCAGGCAAATACAAATCGCTGTAAAATGAGCTTTCCCTCTAGCCCTATTAGCGATTCAAGCCGACCAGTGAAAGAACCATTTTCTCTTTTCACAAGACTCATTATTCCATTACTACCAGGCTGATTCATTTAAAAACACGAGTGACTCATCTCTGAACCGAGCCAAACGACTCTACGCACAACTTGTCGAACTATGTTACATATTTTAATCACATCCTTCCACTTTCAAAATTAATCCACCTTTATAAAATTCGCGATCATACGCGAATCAAACACACACGTCTACATTTTTCCACGACTCCTTCCAATCTGCTTCCAAAATCCTTTTTCAAACGCGCGCGTGCGCAAAACCTGCAAGTTCCCAACTAGCGACTGAGAAGCGAAAATACAAAACTATTACTATTTTTCTGGAACATAAACACTTTTGCGATTTTAGAGTTCACTTCCCTTAAAAGTCAATGTAATTGAAAACATGTAGAAAAGACATTTACATTTCGAAATTGACACTTTCAATCACACAGAAATAAAACAATACTTTAATATACAATTTTAACACAGAGGTGTGAAAGCCTTATCACAGGGCACAGTGGTTCAAACGCAGTTACTAGCAGCAGGTGGTGGCTTTTCTTTTTTACTGCAGACGTTACATAAACCGATATCACCAGTTGCATACTTTTCATGTGCCGAAATATTGCCAACATGAAGCTGTCAGGGAACTGTGTTATTTAAAAACTCATTAAACTTGAGGGGGGTAAAGTTCATGGAATGTACGTAGAGGCAGTGACGAACTTTCTATAAATAAGACTGGAACATAGATCTGAGGATTTTAATGGACGGCAAATTTCTGGAAGTTATATATGCAGTAAAATTAAAATAGTGTTGATTGGAAAACAATAAAAAGAGGATGGTGCTTCTTAATTAATAAAGGAAAATGTGTGTGTGTGTCTGGGCAGACTGTAGTGGGAATTCTAAGCATTGAATGGCCATGAAATTTGGTATACAGGTATTTCAGGAATCGGAACAGTACACATTAACGTTATTTTTTCTTTAATTTCAATCAGTTTTTAGTTATTTTATATTTTAGCATTTTTACACAAGTTCTTCCCTTATCGATCAAAAATGATATCACAGAGTTTTCATCCTGACACCATCGGAAAGATTAAAGAACGTTCTTTCCAACGATGTTTGAACCGAATTCGTAGAATAAATTCTTCATATTTATTTATTTTTTAAATATATATTGAAATTTACATTTTTTCACGTTATCTGATATATATATATATATATATATATATATAATAGAAGATTTTTATGATTACTTGTATTATATATATACCCGAGAAATACCAAAGAAAATTGCTTGTAAACTGAAGGTAAAGGTAAATAAATTGCAAAACAGAAGCCTAGTGTAGCACGATGAGCTATGCAAGAAATTTGGAAATTGAATAAATGGAATCTAGTGAAAATAAAAGGAATAAAATGAATATGAAAAGCATTTCTGAAACCATGTACGTTATCAAGGGCCATACATGTTTCATTAATGCTGATTCTACGTTTCTGTTAACACTACTGTAAAATGTATTACAGAAATAATGTAAATGGCCCGACGTAGAAGAAAAAACAAAGTGGATCAAATACACAAAAAAATCAAACATGAATATAAAATATTCTGTAACACTAGCTTGTGGCTAATTATTTAAATGAGGATGCAAAGTATTATAAAGTAATATCAAAAGAATATAATGAAAATAAAATGAATAATATATCTACCCCTAGTACTGTGGTACTTCTGGAAAAGCATGTGTATTACCAACCATCTCTGAACTGGTTACAGTGAATTTTTGTTACTGACTAAGCAGTTTTCTCAAAGCAGGTTACAGTGAATTATACAAAATGTTTAACTGTTAGAAGAAGACATGGAGATTATGAATTATTTAGAAATGTTAGAGTATGATCTGTCAATATGTTGCTGTAATTGCTGCAAGTTTTTGAATTTAAATTTAAAATGTGTTTTAATAAAAGAAAAAATAAGATTGGGCGGATAGTTATTTGTGATAACGGTGTTGATGAATTTATGAAGATGTTCTTTGTAGTAACAAGGTGTGCTTAACATTTTGATTCTTAATAACTGGTTATTAATAATATTTCTATATACAGATTTGGAAAGATTGGAAGAGAAATGTTGAAGTTTATTTACTTTGAAGTTATAAGTTTCTGTTTTGTCATAGATTTTAAATTTTATTGTATTTGCATTTTTAATTGTTAAACTAACGTCTAGAAAATTGATCCAGTTGGATGTATATAGATTTTCAATGAGTTGTAGATTAGGTGGATAGAAATCAAAATTTAATTCATTAGCCTCATTAGTAATTCCAATAATAATAAGATCATCAATATATCTGTACATGATATGACTGTTGAAAGTGTACTGATTTTCGTAAAAATGTAGATAAAGGTTGGCCAGTATGGTGGATGATTTACCTCCCTGTGGTATTCCTTTATTTAATTTGTATATGCTTTTTCCTTGAACTATATACTGTTTGAACAGAATGAATTTTAATAAAGTTTTGAATTTTGGAAATGATATGTTTTTGGCTTGAGTGAATTGTTCATATAAAAGAAGTATGACTTTATATAAATCATTAATGTCTATATTATTAAATAGGTCTTTGAAATCAAAAGTTTTTACATCATGTATGTAAGGGATTAGTTTTATTTTATTAATAAGTTCTATACTATTTTTGATTATATGTGTTTTTTGTGCAGTAGAATAATCATAAATTTGATTGAGTATGATTAGAAGTTATTTGTCAGCTGCATTGGTATATGAATTAAAACCTATAGTAACTGTTCTAAATGAAATAGGTGTTTTATGGAATTTAGGTATGAGTACCAAGTAAGGAAAATTGAGATTGTATTTTTGTTTAAGAAGTTTGTAGTAAGCTATTATTTGTTTATTTATAACATTGATATGAGTGTATAAAGGAGTTAAAGAAAGAGAGGTACTGAGTTGCAATTTAAGCTCGTCCAAATAAAATTTTTTGCAGATAAACGCATAATTACTGGATGCCTTGTCTACATATGTGATTACATATTTATCTTGTAGTGACTTGATTTCTTTAACGATTTCTTGGTAATTATGCTTATATATTGGAATGGGAAAGTGTTGGATCAAAAGTTTTACATGCCTAGTTATTTGTACTTTCCAGCTCTTGAAGGCTTCAAATGGGCAGTGGGATTTGCCTGACATTTTAAATATATATTTGTCTAGATCTATGTCAAAAGCTTGTATTATTTTCTTTTTATTATAAAGAAGAGGTAATCTGTATTTGGATCCATAGCTTAGAAATTTTTTGAGATGAGGTTCCTTTATTAAATCTAGATTTCCGGTGATTATGTGTCCATGTTGTGGGTCGATAAAGGGAAGATTGCAGGTTTCATTGCACGAACAAGATACAGAATTATTCAATTGTTTTGATAAACGATTATAGTTATATATTTTACGTCCTAAAGGTACTGGATATTTATATGCTTTTACTATGTTAACATTTTTAATAGGAAAAAAGGATTGGAAATTTTTAAAAATTTGTGTGAAGTTGAAATAATTAAATATAGGATTTGTGTAATTAATAACACAATAAGATTGGTTTGTTTTTTCTTTTTTGTGTGAATGTGTGAGTTGTACTCCTATAAGTCTTGCTCTTGTTAGTAAAAGGTCAAAAACTAGGTGTCCGAATTGCTTTTTATTATTGAGATCTATGAGTGAATTAAAAAGTTTATTTAAATGTGGTTTTTTGATGGAAAAAACCCAGTTTCTAATATGTTTCCAATTATAGTTTGATTCAAAAAGTGTGCATTGAAGATTTATTTGAGATGTGAAGTCTAAGTTGAGGGAGTGTTTGTTTTTGTGTATACCCCTCTGTGTGCGTGTAGTTTTGTGTGAATGAGTTTGCATCAAAGAATATACTGTTGGAGTTAGAATAGAAGCATTGAATAAATCATTTTTTACTATATTGTGACCATTAACTATTTGATTTAGTCCATAAGGAAATGCTGTATTGTGTTTTAAAATTAGTTTGTTTTCATAGTAAATTCTGTTTGAGGAATTAGGAATTATATCCAAAATTGAAATAATTACTGAATCAAATCCATGTTTGTAGAAGTGTTCATACTCAAATTGATTTTCTGAATTTCGATCTTTATCATAATGTTTGATGTTATTGCGATGTACATTTATTATTAGATGTATAGGTGTACTAGTCTGTCCCACATATGCCATCTGGCATACTGAACAGCGAAGCATGTATATGCATCTGTATACTTTACAAAAAATAGGTGAATTCTTATCACTGTTGATTTGAGAAGGTTCCGCATTTGGGCAAGTTTTGCAGTTTTTGTTTCCACACGTTTGAAATTTAAAATCCCTGGGGCGCATTGTGTCTTTCACATCTTCAGACAGATTAGGGTAACAGGATGTCGATCTTTGGAATGCCCTATTCATACCCAAATACCGGGCACAAGAATTTTTATGTTCTATTTTGCCAGTCGCTAAATTATCATGTTGTATATTCATTTTAGTAAAAAAGTATAAGCAATATTGCTTATGAGAAATGCATGGAAAAAACAATTTGAAAGTACATATAAAAACAATGTGAAGGTACATATAAAAAAGTGAATATCTGTATTATACCTAAAAATAGTGTCTGGAATATGTCTTGATTATATAAATTACTAAAATATAGACAACATGTAGCCATCTGTATATTAACTCCTTAAGCAGTTCTGCAGCTGCAGACGATAACTTTACGAATTTTATAATCAAGATACAAAATGATTACCAATCCATAAAAAACTTTCCTATGGGACTGTGGAAGAGGATAAAGATCCCTTAAACTCATGAACATCAAGAAAGGATTTCAAACAGTGTGAAAAAACAAAATGCAAATATCCTACAAATTTCAGATAAAACTAGAAGAAAAGTGCACCAGATGGCAGCACTATATGTTAAGTAAATGCCTGAAAGAATAAAGTATTAATCTCAGGTTTATAAAAAACAAGTAGTATTAAATATATTAAATATATTATGTATATACACATTCCATATATTACAATTTGCGCTAATGGAAATTGGAAGTTATTAAAGATATTGAAGTGTTATAGCATTTATGCGCAAAGCAGCTACAAATACTATACACGATATAAATATAAAAAGGTCACAACCCCTTACCGCCATTAAGTAAGCTTCTCGCTAAGCCTTTCTTCTTTTTTCAAATTTTAAATGCTTTTTATACTATATATATATATATATATATATATATATATACAAGGTAGGATCAAAAAGTTCGGAGATTGTGTTGATATCTCCAACCCTGATTGGAGGAGAGGGGAACTACTTTACCGTGGCGTAGGGGCACATGTGAAAAGGAAGAAACATGTGTTTTTCCAGACAATGCGTGTCAGTGAACTGTAGTCGTTCGCGTTCGTCGAAAATGTAAATGGTGTTTGAAGAACAACGTGCGGATATCACATTCTGCCAGCGTTTGGAGAAATCGCCGACAGAAACATTGCATCTGCTACGCGAACGACTACAGTTTACTGACACGCATTCTCTGGAAAAACACCTGCTTCTTCCTTTTCACATGTGCCTCTTCGACATGGTAAAATAGTTCCCCTCCCCTCCAATCAGGATTGAAGATATCGGCACAATCTCCGAACTTTTTGATCTTACCTTGTATATATATCGTCGCAACCCCAAAAAACAAATATTAGTACAATTCTATAATTTTGTTAAAAGTGCCGTATATATCTTATCATTCTACCCCAAAAAAAGTGCTTCCGATATCATAAGTAATTTTAATTTTTGAAATTGTTTAGGCGATCGCATTAACTGATTACAAAGCAACCAATGAATCGCCCATACAGTCCACGGACTCGATCTTTCTATCAGTAGATTCTATTGCGCATGCCCGCCTAGAAAGCACAGAGTAGTCTGTGTTTTCTTATTTATTTATTTTTGGCTTTTGTAGATAGCGTATGGGATTTGGAGCCTGCAGTTTCCGAATCGAAGCCATTTTAAATAGGGTTTAAATGTAATATTTAAGTAGCGGCCGTTTATTTAGTTATTTATATAAGTAGTGGATGCTTATTTAGGACCAGGGCAACACTGCGTCATTTATTCTAGTAGAAGATAAAACAAACGAAATCAGGAAATGACAATTTTCTAAATTTTATTTTCATAAAAATTCTAACAATATGCACTAAACTGATTTACTTCTTGAATGAATGATTAAGTGACTGGGTTACATAATAAAATGATCGAATACTTTCATTATAGCTAGAATCTTGGTTTATATGTCATTCAATCCGTCTCAGTTTCAAGTCCAAGGGAAAAATAAAAAAAATTCGAAAATTCGCGTTATGGCGTGTCGATGTGAAGAGATAGTCAAAACACTCAAAACTACTTTTCCGAATTATCCACTCCAGCCAGAATCTCGGCTTCGGTCTTTTTCAATCCCTGTCATCTTCCGGGTCAAAAATGAAAAAAATCTAATATTTTGAAATTTCAAATTCGGAACGACGAAGGAAAGGAATAATTCAAATATTTAAGACCACTTTGCTTATAGTTATACAGCCCTTCCAATTTAGCTAGAGTCTTGGTTTTGGTCTCAATCGATCCGTCTCAGCTTCCAGATCAACGGAAAAAGAAAGCAATTTAAATATTTGAATTAGGGGTGACGACACAAAAATGATTTCCAAACAAAAATTACACTACTTTGCCTCTTATAAGTAATAAAAATACACTTTGATATCTTTTCGCTGCCAATCGGAAAAACTCAGCAGTCAAATTATTTTGTCGAGCTCAGAAGTAAGATTCAATATATTTTCCCATTTTACATGTTAATAGAATTATAAAATATGTGTCATATCTGGAAGGATTTCTGATATCCAGAAAAGTTATTAGTAACTTCTCATTTTATTCTTCTGTCATCTTTTACAAAATCTCGAATGTGAACATTTTCGAGAAAACAATATTTTCTCTATGAGAAAATAATATTTTCTCTATGAGAAAATAATATTTTCTCTATGAGAAAAAAATTACTTCCTGTATGAGAAACCAATACTTTCTCTATGAGAAACCAATACTTTTTCTATGAGAAAACCATACTTTATGAGAAAACCATACTTTATGAGAAAACATTACTGTCTTTGCTATAGCATGATAAAGTAAAAGTTGTGGATTATTAGACTAGATTTTATTTCACAGACACATAGTTGAAACCGGGCTCGAACCCATACCTCCTGGATTATGCCCTTCATTCTATTACCAAAACAACTGCGGCCATGTAGAGAATAACTTGGAATTATGTGACAAACTTATCGACTTATTACTTACACTAAAACTATATTAACATGTTGTATACGTGTAGACAGACAAGACTCTCAAATAACAAGCAAAGAATTTAGATCTTATAGCATTGCTGAATTAATTTAATTTCACAAGATGTGCAATTTTCATAAGCAATAAATCCCTCGCAAAATGTAAGGTTAAGTTAATTAAGCCATTAAATGTCACAAGCACTTAACCTAGATTTGATTTGTGTTAAGCGATAAAAATTTTATTATTCCTTTGCAATAAACTGGAGAATGAATATTAATAAACTTCTCTATGAGGTTTCATTTGGTCATGATATAGATTGACTACTTTTGGCTTTTTTTTTTAATATTCAACTTATTCTATTAATTCTTGGGGGAATGGATCAACTGAATAGATAAACTAAGAAGTCGAAAAACTCTAAATTGTAGCAATTTATTAAGGACAAGTTATAAAGCCCATGTTAAGAAATGTATTTAATTATTTAAGACATCATAAAGCAATTTTTTCATGAATTTGTAGTATATTAGGTAGTGTAACAAGTTTTTAGTACACTTTTAACCAATAGCAGTTCCATTAAAATAAAAAAAAGAACAATCATGCACAATGTATTGATTATGAAACACTTTTCAATTGAAATGAAATTTTATTAAAACACCTCTATATTGTGATGCATTCAGCGCTGACATTTTTTAAATTGTCACAGTATTACTACTTGAAAACTTAAAATTTCATCGAAAAATACAAAGCTAGTTACACAAAATGAATTCTATTCAAACGACGTCATTGAAATATAAATCATTTGCCTCATTGTAAAATCCATACATTTTTAATTTATATCACTTATCTTCCAGACTCCAAAGCTAAATAATTTTGCGTGAAAAAAATTCAGAAATTCTTATACAACTCATCTTACAATCGTCTGATTTGCTTACATTCTGTATGCTATAGTTTAGCTTTACAATGAGGCTTCGTTGTAGGAATAAAGAATGTTTAGTGATCATATAAAATCAAAAATATTGTAATTGCGTTGGCACAAAGTTTAAATACATAGATAATAAGCGAAAATAAAGCAGATTTATGACGGATGCAACACTAAATATAAATTTAAACGATCTTTAAACATCTACGATTACAGCGAAAAAAGGAAACCATATTACTTTCCTTATATACATAATGTATAAGAAAAGTATTGTGACGGGGTCGAAAATTCGAATTCGAGTTTTCGACGGGAGAACACGTTTCAAGCATCCCTGATCACGAATCGAACATTTTTGAGGTGATGTCTGTGTGTGTGTGTGTGTGTCAGTGAGTCTGTGGAGACGATATCTCACGAACGAATGGAACGATTCGAATGAAATTTGATACAAAAATCACAATCCGTGAATACTGGAAGCCTATTGTTTTGAAACGTAATCGAATGTTCAGAACCCCCCAAATTTTCGAGTGAACTTTTGAAAAAATCATCAAAAAATCAAAACCTTTAATAAAGTTACGCAAATAGACATTTCTTATGTAATTTTTCCTTAGAAAACGATTGACATAAACTTTAGAACGCTAGCATGAACCGTTCTTGAAATATTGCACATTTTTCAAACAAATTTATCAAAAAATCCCATAAATTAAAAAAAAATATTAACTGTTGAGAAACATGTTCACTTTTCATATGTAATATCATGCGATAAATTGGGTTACGACATTCTCGTGGATCTAGCTCGTTCCATTCATGAAAAAATATACTCTGAGTAACACTTTTGTATTTGGACGCCAATAATCATTTATCGGCTGTAAGAATAACTTATTTCTTAGTGCATAACGCTTGGCGAGATTTTGGCGACGAATTTGGCGGAATGTCGCCAACTTGGCGACTTTTTAAATGTTGCCAAATTAACGAAAATCTCGCCAGATGGATAAAAATGACGCTAAATCAATGAAAATGACGACTCATTGTTCATCGAAATCAATATCTTGGAAAACATATATCTACTATAAAAAAAACCTATTTTTTACTGTAAAAGTAGTAAATTCATTGCATTATATAAGGAAAGTCATGTGTTGCCCACATCAGATTTTTTAATTAGCAATGAGTCTCGTGATTTCTTCATATAATACGGGCGTCATTATTATTACTTTCCTTATATACATAATGTATAAGGAAAGTATTGTGACGGGGTCGAAAATTCGAATTCGAGTTTTCGACGGGAGAGCACGTTTCAAGCATCCCTGATCACGAATCAAACATTTTTGAAGTGATGGCTGTGTGTTTTTTTTGGGGGGGGGGGGGTGAAAGTATGTGTGTGTGTGTGTGTCAATAAGTCTGTGGAGACGATAACTGACAAACGAATGCACCGTTTCGAACAAAATTTGGTATACAATTCACAATCAGTAAACACTGGAAGCCTATTATTTTTATACGCAATCGAATGTTTAGAACCCCCCAAAATTTTCAAGTGAGATTTTGAAAAAATCGTCAAAAAATCAAAACCGCTAATAAAGTTACATAAATAGACATTTCTTATGTAATTTTTCATTAGAAAACGATTGATATAATGTTTAGAACGCTAACATGAACCGTTCTCGAGATATTGCACATTTTTCAAAAAAAATTTCAAAAAATCATATAAAATAAAAAAAAATATTTCCAATTGAGAAACATGTTCACTTTTCATATGTAATACCATGCGATAAGTTGGGTGGCATCATTCTCGTGGATCTAGCCCGTTCCATTCATGAAAAAAGATACTTTGAGTAATACTTTTGTATTTGAACACCAATAGTCATTTATCTGCTGTAAGAATAACTTATTTCTTCGTCCATAACGCTTGGCGAGATTTTGGGGACGAATTTGGTGGAATGTCGCCAACTTGGCAGCTTTTTAAAATGTTGCTAAATTAACGAAAAACTCGCCAAATGGATAAAAATGACGCTAAATCAATGACGACTCATTGATGATGACGACATGGAAAATGACAACTCATTGACGAAAATTCAATATCTTGGAAAGAATATAAATAACTACTATAAAAATAATCTATTTTTTTACTGTAAAACTAGTAAATTCATTGCATTATATAAGGAAAGTCATGTGCTGCCCACATCATATTTTTGCAACTTTTATTTAAAAAACTACCCATTATATTTTGCCGATTTTTTTTTTTTTTTTTTTTTTTTTTTTTTTTTTTTTTTTTTTGCACATTTTATGTGATAATTTAAGTATTTGCTAAAGTTTTTGAAGCAATTTCGGAATTCTAACTCCGTTTAATATGTCTGAAAAATTAAGTCCCATAGGATTTTGTGTATTTCATTTTTTTCAACCTGAGTTCCATCCAAAACTATGTGATATAATTCATTTACATTGCCATATATCCCGCACAGACCGTCTCAACAACATACTAAAATTTCATTTTGATAAAGTCGTTTGTACGGCAGTTATCGTGCGAACGGGCAAACAGACAAACCAATGTCATAAACAATTTTCAACTGTGTTGGAAAGTGTTAATAAAACGATAATATGCGCTCTTTCGAAAATAATCCGCCTTTCTTATCTGAAAGAAAAATAGTCATAAAAACAAATTCGCTATCATTATTAAACGGGCGAGTGCCTTTAACCAGCATAAATGGATACTGATGTGCAGTAGTTATGGATTTTGAGTCTGATAACTTTTCTTTTTCCAGCGTGAAATCTCATACTAATCAAGTGTATCATAGGAAATCGGTATGCTTATTTTAATCGATAAAAGCAAAAACCTTATGGAATTTCAACGTGATTGAGTGATAAGGCTGCTCTAATTTGTGTTGTTTTCCAGCAATATCGACATTTTTATTCTGTAGAGAACAGTAGACAAGCAATAAATGTACGATAAGAGATCATGCTAAATATAATGAAAAATCTAGGCTGACTTTCAGATACCTAAAGAATACTATATCTATATAATAATTGTCTAACGCATTTCTATCGTTTCAAAACCCACAGAATCCCTCTCTGATAACCTAGTTATTTCCTAGATCTATAAGGACAAATATTTGCACACATTGACGATGGGATAGAATTTAACGGAGTCGGATTTTTTATTTTCTCTTCAGGGACGGAGGCAATGGTGTCTTTTTTTTTTTTTTTGCGAAAAGTCTTTTCAAATCTTTTGGGAGCCAGTCCTTCTTTGACTAAGAAGGCTGAATCTTTGCAAATGTTTAGTATAGACCAAGGGACAGATCCTAGCAGAATAGGATTTTTGATTTCTTTGCCGGTGGTGAAAAAAAGGAGAGAGGGGTGGCTCCGAATCTCACCCTGTGACACAATACTGATGAAAAATGTAGGACACTTATAGTATCGAATCCGGGACAGAACGCAACTGAATCTATTTTCGATTAAGACGATCATTTTTTACGTTAAGTGCCATATATTGTTAAACAAAATAAAATGATTAGAAGGTATCAATTCAATTTTTTAAGAATGTTAGTTTTCATGTATTTGACAGGATTAAATAATTTTGTAGTTATGGTTGAGCAGAAAATTTTAGATTCAGACGCGGTCCACTGCGAGCAACGCCACTGATGGGGCGGGGACCAACCACACTTTAAGAAACACCAATATAGACACACGAAGAAAACCTGATTTCGTCCTTATCAAAACATTCTATAAAAATGAAAGTCGTCTTCCCACCCATCCTCTACATTTCACTACTATGGGCAGGGCGTTCTATCGAACAAAACGTTCTGAATCTTGATCAACCTCGATTTTTCACCTTTTTCCACAGCTAGCAGCAAGAACGAGGTGCGAATTCTAACGCACTTGCACTCGATCCGCGAACCCACACTTACGAATAAAATTAATTGCTCGGTGCCCCCTTCTTTATGGGATGGAACGTGATTGCCAAACGATATTTTTACCCCTGCGAGGTATAGCAGAAGTGTTGTTGAACCAATATTCGATCTGATGGATTTTTGATGAGGCTTCTTTGGAAGTGTTGTTGAACAATAAGCGACCGCGGTTTAAAAGGGCAAATCCTCCTGCATTATTTATGAATCAGTTGGAAGCAGTTTACTGCTAATGGCGCTATGGACATGATAGAGCTTTCGAATGAATACACAGAAACGCAATGCCCGTCCATGATTGATCTTGTGCTGCGATGATACATTTCTTATGTTGTAATAGCATGCGGGTTCGGATGGGTGTTTTGAGATGCCGCTGGGTTCGGTTAGATATATATCTCTGAATATGCTTAGTTGATTTGTTATGCCAACTTAACGAGTTGATTAATTTATTTAAACAAAATTTGGAGACATAAATCGCACATGTATTACTTTGGCGTATTTTGTGTTGACATCTGGAGTATATGCTTTTAAAGGGATATATGGTTTTAGAATGGGTTTATAAGAGATACTTATCTAAAATTCACAAAAACAAATATACATGTATTTTACAATACTATAGTAGGATGATTTGCATAAAATATTCTTGCGATGCCTTCTTGAATACAGTTGAACCTTGAACCATTAAAGCCATGACAATCGTTGGCTGAATGATTGTCGTGACTTTAATGGTTCAAGGTTCAACTGTATTCAAGAAGTCCTGGATAAGAAGGCGAGCTGCTGAAGAAATACACAGGGCATTTCAAAAATAATGTACGACTAAATATATTTTGAGTGATTGGTAGCAGGCCCATAGTTCCAATTTAATACGTGCTTCAAACAGAGTTTCTTTCAGGCATATGTCCGGGGGGGTGAGTATTCGCCCCCCAGGAAACATTTTATGTTAACCTAGTTTCTATTTATGTGACACAGCATTAAGGTATATTTATATAGGGCAAATAGAAAACTTGCCCCTCCGAAAATTTCATTCGCCCCCCCCCCCATCCCGGGCCAAAAAGTCCTGAAAGAGACACTAGATTCAAATAGGTAGACATTCAGACTACGATAATTTTCGTCACGTAACTCGCTTTATTAAAAATGCACAAAATTTAACTTTTTATACCGGTCCCTCCTAAAAAGATGTTACTGTTAGCAAGTTGTTCCTTATTTATATAAAGATCTACAAAAAAAATCCGGTTCTCTAACATGCAAAATTAGCCGTGTAAAAAAATGTTAATGTTATGGAACTTACACCACTTTTACTCAATCGAAAGAAATGGTGAATACATAGATTTTAAAAGGTCGTAAAAAATTTAAATTTCGTTGGATAAAATTCCCATGCGTACCTATTTTCAGCAACAGTTTAATAGAGTCTCCAATGACCCGTCCAAAAATGTAATCAATGTTATCCCGTATGACACTGGAACTGTTTGTGTGTGTGTGTGTGTGTGTGTGTGTGTGTGACTACTTGAACTATGGAAAATGTTTTTATAAATGGATTTTTTTTATTAGAGTCCTGTATAAAAAGTTATATTTTATACATTTTTACTTTCTCATCGTTTTTACGAAAATTTTCGATTTCGAGATTTTGATGCTAATATATGTTTTAAAATTTCCTCAGCATATGGCGAACTATGATTTCCACAAACCTCTATAACAAATCTTCCTCGTGTTCCAGTATTCTCTACAGGTACGACTATGTTTGAACTACCTGTTCAACGTTTTCCGTAGTTCGATTTAACGACAAAAATGTCACCCAATTTTGGGCATATACTATTCGGGGCATTGAGAATTGAATTCCTCAAAGATTACCTATATTGCATTCCAATATATCGTTAACGTGATTACAACAGTAGGTGAGGTGAAAAACTCGTCCATAACGAATAAGATTACCAGGATGAACGCTTTCTATCTGCATTTTTCATTTATTATATTATAAATATTATTGTATATATTAGAGGAAAGTAGGAAAGTATGTTCAAAATGCCATCCAAAACGCTGAAACAGATAAACAACCCCACATTTGCCATGACGATTTAAATAAATACTCCGCAATTTATAAATTTTTCGAATAAAATTTTAGATTTTTCTCATTATTTTCTTGTCAAATTCCACGTGTATGCAAAGTTTCAAGTTTCTAACTTCAGTAGTACGTGTATAACTGCTACTTAGTCAATGAGTATCATTCAGCCTTAAGTATATATTATGATATTAGAAAATTTGTCTTTCCACAAAGAACGCGATATTTTTCTAAACTTACAAGCGAAATAAATGAAATTCGGTTTGATTGATTGCGGTAGACAACATGAAAATGTTTAAAGATTTTGGCCTAGATCCATTTATAACAGAGCTCTAATTTGATCGGATTGTTTTGCTGATATATCAAAATTTGCTAATCTGTCGAGAATGTCATGTGATGGATGTATCCAACTTTTACTTTCTCGTATGTAGTATTGCGAAAGTATTGTTTACACGAAAATTTTCGATTTCGCAATTTTGACGCCAATATTTGTTTTAAGACTTTTTGAATACATTTTGACTATTTTTGGAGTGATGTCCGTCTGTATGTATGTATGTATGTCTGTGGTCGATTTCGTGTGTAACGACAGCGGCCACACATATTAATGGGTTTTTTTATATCCGGTTTTTTAGTCAAAAAATCTAGAACTTGAGCGAAATTTATTTAAAGAAAAAAATTGTAAAAATATAAAATTTCATTCCTTTTACATGACAGCATGGGACAAATTTGGACATAATCCTGCGTAAAAGGGTTTATGGATAGCTCGCTAATCACGAGACTAGAAAGTTTCAATCATTGTTGTGAAAAAGTAGCAGCGGTATAATTTTTTTGTTCGTGATGTCATTAGCCCCTCTCAAGGTGCAAGTTACTCCCCCCCACGGGGGTACATTGTTAAATAGGGTATCCATCGAAATACTTTTTCAAGACCTTTAAAGTGAAGGGTAACATGCTATAATTGTAATTATATGGACCCATAACACCGATTTTTCATAATGTTTTTTGTAAAATTTCAAAACAAAAACTTACTAAAAATAAATTCTGGTATGATAAACTGATAATGAGTTCATTTTTTCTTAGATAAATAATCATAGTTAAGCTACTCAAAACAAAAATACATAATTGCTCGTGCCTTTATATTGCCAGGTTATGCATCGCATTTTATTTCGGATAGCCTAGAATTACTATATACATAATTTTTAAACGAATCAAACTTCACTCGCCAACGTATATTTAAAACCTCGAGTTGATTCATACCAGTAAAATAACGCAAAACTAATCACAGTTACATTTTGCAACGGAAATTAACTCTAAGTGCACTCTGATTCATTTTTAGGTAGAATTATGACTACATTTAAGAAAACTAAAATCCAAATATTTTACATTCTGTGTTTCTCATTCAATCATTCTTTTATCATTTTTGCGGTATGTAGACACCATAATTGCTTAATATTATTTTAAAATTATTTAATCACACTCTGCTTTTTAAAATTATTTTCTTCTCCACCCGTTTATTTTATTCGCCATAACTCTTTCCAGTCTCCTACGACGAAAATTCAACGTTTTTATAACGTTTTTTTTTTATAGCTTTAATACTTTTATGAAAATCTCTGTATCAACAGAAACAGGTTCGTGATATTCCGACGCCGACGTACAAAAGGTTAATTACCAACTATTATTACGTTTACAAAACAGTTCACGACATCTCGCAAATGTTGTTCTTGGAGCAGTTCTCTTTACTTTTGTATTGTAAACCCAGAATGGTCAATTTCTTACCTGAAACCCGCTATTTGCATTTATATGGTAAGTAGGGAATTAACGTTGAAAAGAAAAATATAACACGCGCTTTAAGAATGTTCTGGGGGTCGTGTGCTCCACTTAGTCATATCACGATTAAAAGTTGCAGAAAAGGAAGTTAGAACAGTTTTGCAGAAACAGTTTTTGAACTGTTTGTGTTGTTTTGAATGAGGTGTTCTGTTTATTGTTGAAACATTAAAAATATGTAGTCAGCAAAGACTTTTCCTACTTATAAGGCAATACCTTACTGCTCACGGCTAATAACAGTTAAGATTGACGGCAAAGTATTTTTAGCATTAAATTGTACATTGTACGTCTAATTGCACATTAACAATAAACGTTTTTTGTCATGACAACATATAATGATGGTAATTGATTTGTTGTAGAATATTGCATATGGAAACCTATTAAAAGTGTTTACTACTTTTTAACACTTTACAACATAGTTGAAAAGTGTTTATGACTTTGTTCATTCTGTCTGTCTGCCTGTCTGTCTGTCTGTCCGTTAGCACGATAACTGCCTAATATGACTTTATTTAAATGAAATTTTAGTATGTTGTTCAGACGGTCTGTGGGATTTATGGGAATATAAATAAATAATAGCACCCAATTAGTTTTGGATTGAACCCGGGTTGAAAAAATTAAATACATTGAACCCTATGGAACCTAATTTTTCAAACATTTTTTAAACGAATTTAAAATTCACAAATTGCTTCGAAAATTTTAGAAAATATTCAAATTATCTCATAAAATATATAAAAAAAATTTCAGTAAAATATGTTAAGTAGTTTTTTAAATAATAGGGAGAAAAACAAATTCCATTAAATTCCGACTCTTGCTATATCCTCCAGAAAGAAAAATGACATATATTATATAATAAATATTTTTCCAAGAGTTGAATTATTTTATATAAAAGAGAGGTTCCGCATTTTAAAATAAATATGGTAGATAACAATTTTTAAAATTTTTAAATAAAATAAATTATTATAGTATAGTAATGAATGAAACGATTAGAAAAATGTTTATGAATGAAATGCTGCTTTTATAGAGAGGCGATTTATATTTCGATGACGTCATTTGAATAAAGTTCATTTGTTTTCGATGAAGTTTTCAAAAATAATAAATTATTGTAATATTATGATAATTTTTAAAATATTATCGTGGAATGTATCGCATTTTAGAGATGTTTATATAAAATTGCATTGAAGTTGGAAAGTGTTTCATAATCAATGCTTTATGCATGATTGATCTTTCTTGTTAATCTATAGCACTTTCACTGCCTATTAAGCTTAGGGTTCCATCAATAAGGGAAAATGAAGCTTGCCTCAGGCCCAGATTCATTCTCAAAGCTCTATCTACAACCCGACTGAAATAACATGCCGTTGAATGCAATGCGTATGATGACCGGTTAAATAGACACTGGTCTGTAAATTGAAACATGTGATGTCCAGTTAACTGGTCATCACATGTTTCAATTGGACATGAGCAGTGAAAGTGTTAATATATAATTGAAGGAACTGATTTTTAAATGATGTTTTCAAACATTCGCTTAAAGTTTTACCTTCCGAACATTTAATCGCGTTCCCAGTATTCACTGATTGTAGCAACTGAACATCGGAATGCGTCATTGATTCGTGCGATATCACTTCCACAGATTAACTGGCGCGCTCACCCTCAAACTAGTACACACACACATATGTTCGATTCGAAGTCAAGGATTCTTGAAGCGTACTCTTCCATTGAAAACGCGAATTCGAAGTTTCCCAACACTTTTCCTATATATTATACAATGTTTGCAGGGAAGATAAAATTAGAAATACCAGTAGAAATACATTTAATGCATAATAAACTTGGCAAAAATATTTTATTTAAACTTTCTTAATCACAATTCAAAGAATCCTGCTCGAAGAATTATGTTCTTTTATCCCGAATCGCACCAAAAACTAATCAGCACCAGGGTCACACACACGTGGCTTACCAACCAAATTTTATGAAATTGGGTCCATTAGTTGGCTTACAGTGGATATATACATTGCACGGACAGACGCACAGATACACACACACAGACGTCACGCTCTTTCCCGACCGTCCAAATGGTTGCTCAAGTCCTAGGATGAGTCGGACGGTCTGGGTCTTTAACAGACGTCACGCTAAAAATAGTGTTTTCATATTCTAGAAGATCCAAAACGTGTAGTGAAAACTCGAGTTGCAATTTTCGGCATGATTCCAATAATTTCCCTATACATTACCATGTACTGCAGTAGGGAACGTATCCGAATCTAAGAATCAGAATCTTTTCTCGAATCGTACCAAAATCTAACTGGCACCAGGGTATCCCATAAGTGACTTATCTACCAAATTTTGTGAAATTTGGCCAAGTAGTTTTTAAGTTAGAGTGGATTCAGACAATTTTTGCGAGCCATTTCTCAAAAAAAAAAAAAAAAAAAAAAAAAATCAGCACCAGTGTCACACACAAATAACTCACCTACCAAATTTTGTGAAAATTGGTTCATTAGCTTTTGAGTTAGAGTGGATACACACATTGCACAGACACACAGACATCGACAAATGATGGGAATATTTCGTGCAACCCAGGGATGGCAACGAACACACTTAATCCAGTCAGCTTTAATCTCTGTGATATTATATAAGCTTGTTCGCATCCTACACATTTATTAGAGTGGTCAATAACCATCACTGGATATTCCAATGGATACCAATGGATTGAATCTCGATTTCCTCTTCAGAGACATACTGGAAAAAGTTCTACAGCAGCGTTTCTTCTTATTTTGATTTTTTCTAAGCAGAGTCCTAAAGTTATTCATTTTTATTTACTGCTTTACTTTATCTATATTTTTGGATGACGTTAGAATAGTAGTAGCATGGCATCTTTGATGTTTGGATGTCGTGCGAGTTTTGCTAATCAATGTAGCAGGTGCAATATCGGTCAACCATTTTGTGAGGGACCGCTCACTTGTCTCAGCTTGGAAGTGCTGGGCTGTGGTGCAGAATCTTTCTGAGTAGAGCCAAATTCAGTGAGTTAAGACTCATCGAGCATTTGCTTATGCGTCCTGTTTTCCATCTCCTCGGAACTCAATGGAAGTCTGTCGGACTGACGTGCCATTACGTATTGCTTTAATTGATTTATATAAACCATCTTGTGTCCACTCCCCGCGGTTTTTACCCCGTTTCTTAACATATATATTTGGCATCTGAAAAGAAATCGAGAAGCTGCTTAACATACATGCCGAAATAATCTATCAGGTAGCGAACTGGCCATCGAACCCTGAAAAGTGTGGGCCATCTATCTTTAATAAACGGGATAGATGGCCAGGGCACTTATCCGATAAACGTAGCATCAATGAAACGTTAGGCATACAAATACAATGTTTAATTCCTCGTTTAAGCTCGATTGCAAGATTTTAACTCGAAATAAACCGCAATCACAAGGCAGCCTACTGGAAGGAAAATTTTTTTGAGGGGATGGAAATATAAAAAAAACGTTATATAATTGTATTGCCGCTGTTTTTTAGCGCTCGACAATATCAACCTTCTTTTCGAATATCTGACTCATAACTGTGTGGTTAGCGTTGCCATCTACCGGTTACTAAACAAATGACAACGATTGGCTATCTAACCCGAGTTTACCCCATTTCGAGTTTAATTGCACAAAATAACACGCATAATTATTTGAAACGACACTGAATTGACACATTTAATTCCATTTTCGTTTTCAATTGGTAGCTTCTATAGCTTTGGTAACTGGACATATTTTCGAAGGCGGCGTAGTAAAAATGCGAAAAAGAAATAAATAAAATACCTCGCGAACGACTAGTCCTAGAGCAATGGAGTTGGTCTTATTCTTTTCACCGTCAAAAATTACGTATAAAACAAGCCTTTAATTTTTAATGCATTTGAGCATTCGTAGTGTTTTATTTCAGATTTTGACGATTTTTGCCATTTCGTAAAAAAAACGCAGGTTCTTTTATCCCGAATAGTATAAAAATTTAATCAGCACCTGGGCTACCCACAAGCGACTGATCTAAATTATAATTTTACGAAATTCAGTCCATTAGTTTTTGAGTTAGAATGAATGCGTCACACACTCAAACACACGTCAAGCTAAAATAGTTTTTTCGTGCTCTAGCGGTAACGAAAACGTGTAGATCAGTCGAATACTCGTGTTGAGATTCTCAGCACGATTCCAATACTTTCTCTATACATTACCATGTATTACAGGGAAAGTAATATCACTGTTTAGTCTCTTATTCCGTCAATGAAAACAAACAGTGTCTAAATATAACCAAACCGGACCATACGGAATATGATACACACCTAAAAGGTAGCACAGTCACACAATGCAGATAACGATTCTCTCTGAAAAGAAAACAAAATAATAAGGTATATGATGATAACAAGGAGAATCATCGGAGGAGAATATATATGAATTCGTATCTGCGATATTCTCCTAAATGCTTCTCACGTTTTTGAGTCGAGTTGGTTCCTGCTCTGGGAACAAATCGGTGCTTATAGGAGAAACAGCTTCTCGTCTTGTGTTGCTTCCAGACCGTGTATTAACCTTTCAGGAACGGTGTTTGTGCTGTACAAACACCACCTTAATATATGTTTAATTAACTGTAGTGTGGCTCAACTTGATTTTCTCAATGACGGGCTAATGACGTCGCGAGCACAAACATTTTACATTTTATGGCGGCTATTTTTTACAACAATGATTGAAATAATCTGGGGGCTGAATCGCGCCAAGTTGACAATATTTCGTTAGATTATTCGCTTAGTTCGCCGACTGTATCGCTAATCGTTACAGACAAAGGGCGAGAAGGGCCTATTTCATATACTAGAAGATATGCCAATCATATGGCGGAATTCAAAATTTGCTAAACATTATGTCTCATTTAGCAGCATCTCTATCCATTTGGCGACATGTTGTCAATTTTGCAACGTTCAGCAAAGTCGCCAAGTTGAAGAAATCCCTCCGAATTCGTCGCCAAATTTTTCGCCTAACGTTATGGACGGACGCAGAAATGGGTTATTATTATAGTTGATTCTAATTAAAATCAATTAAAATCAACGTGTTTCCATAGTATTCATTAATTGAAAATGTCCCAAATTTCGCTCGAATCGCTCCACTCGTTCGTGCGATATCGTTCATCTCCACACACACACAGCGCGCGCAAACATCACCTCTAAAACGTTTGATTCGAATTCAGGAATGCTTGAAACGTTCTCTTCCAACTCGAATTCGAATTTTCGACTCCGTTACTATACTTTCCTTAACCATTATACTATCTATAATACAAAAACTGCACTTTTGATTGATTTAAATGAAAGCAATAGGTCTAAATTTATATACGGTCTCTTAACAAAAAAAAAGTGTAAATCTAAAGAAAAATAAAACCGTTGCAATTATCTGCGAGTTATTGTTTGTTAAAAAATCGGAAATTTTTTAACCCTTACACATCCGGAATCAGCTGAAGAAAAAATGAGACACATTTTATGCAACGTCTGGATTGAATTTACAGTCAGTCCCTCTCTAAAACACAGTCAGAATTGAGAGAAAACTGAATCCTAGTTTCCACTCCGACGATAAGAGCTTACAATTCCACCTCAGTAGTTCAGTTGTGAGAGCGTCAGGCGGCCAGGACAGAGATCAGAGTTTCGAGCATCGGCTGCGGCTACGAGGTCCTTTACGGTGTCACCTGAATACATGAATCCTGCAGACTAGTGTAATGATACTGGGGGTCTGAAAGTGGCCCTAGCACGGCTAGTTCAGATTCAAAGGATGGTGAAATAATGCGAGTCGATGTGATCCATTCGTTTCTGGGATATCGATTACACAGCCTCATGGACACAGACACTAATCATACAAACACACACACTAACCTACAGACTAAATACACGCTAACCATACATGCGCTCACACTAACCATACCTACATACTTACACACACTAACCATACACACTAAATACACACTAACCATACATAACGCTCACACTAACCATACCTACATACTTACACACACTAACCATACATAATACCAGGTTTTCTATATATACACGCTAACCATACGTACACACTAGTATACGCACACTAGCATACACACATACACACACTAACCATATATAATACCAGGCTCGCCATATATACACACACTAACCATACATACATACTAGTATACACACACTAGCATACACACACACAAACATTACCTCGAAAAACTTTAGATACTTTAGACATATATACGCATATATACAATACACATCACCTCAAAAACGTTCGATTTGCGTTCAGAGATGATTAAAACGTGCTCTTCCATCAAAAACTTGAATTCGAATTTTCAACACAGTCACAATATACATTAAACTATGTATGTAGAAAAAAAAAACGCAAGATAAGAAACATATGAGAGGAGAGATAATCGTAGGAGAAGAACAATATGAATTCGAATCTTCCATCTCCTCAATGATTCTCGCCACGTCCGGGCGTCGGGGTTGGTTTATGTCTGCTGGGAACAAATCGCTGCTGACAGGTAGAAACCGCTTCCCACTACGTGCTGTATTCTTAGCCACGTCCGTAGTAGTGTAAGAACTACTTGTGTGATCATCAAAAAGGGAAGAACTTTAGATTCATTTCGGATTTATTCAGATCTTTTTTGCAAGCTGTGGTGTTATTTTTTTTTTCAAAACAAATACACAAACAGAAAAAAAAAAAAAATTCTGATGTGATCAGCACATGATTTTCCTTACAGACTCAAATTTATTTTCTCTACACTTCTTTCATAATCCATAGAATTGAGTTTAATGGCACAAAATGATACGCATATTAATTTCAAATTATATTCAATTATATACGTCTTAAGAATTTATTTCTCATTTGGCGACTCATCTCATAAGGAAATGTCACCAGTTTGCAAAAATTATTAAAAATGTAAATATCTCGAGAATGTATAGTTGATCCCAGAGAAATAGGTTGGGTCTTTGCTGTCTTTGGAGTCAAAATTATGTACGATACAACCATTTAATCAATACAATTAAGCATATTCAGTTGTTTCCAATTACATATTTTGACCCTATTGCTGGTTCATACGGGAATATCCCACAGGTGATCTATCTACCAAATTTTGTGAAATTTTGTCAATTAGTTTTTAAGCCAGGGTGGCTACATAAATTTTTGAGGTCTATTTTGCAAAAAAAAAAAACCAATTTTCGGGGCGATTCCAATACTTCCCTGTACATTCCCAGGTATTGTAATTGTCTCCTCAGCATGTAAAGAACATTTTTAAGATAGATTTGTTGAGTTTTAAATATTGTCTAATATATGCATAAAGGCAAAATCCGGATAAATATTTTAAATGAAATATTTCTTAAAGATCACGATGGATTTGATTCACGATGGATGGATTATATTATTGCTGCCGACGATAATTAACAAAAAAATTTACAAAGTTATAGAAAATAAGACAAGTATATGGTTTTACAAAATACATGTATTTTTATTTTATTCATATCGTTAATAATAAAATTATATTACTAAATTGACAAAAACTCTTAACGTGATTGGTTGTTAAAGTTGAAGCTGAGTTTCTAATGCTTTGCTGAGTTCTTGCGTTTGAATGACGTCAGGTGGCCTGCTTTGCTGGATGGTGGCGATTGCCTGAACTAAATGAAGTAAGATTTCAAGTGTTTACTAAGAATCTTTTAAAAATATTATTGAAATACAAACTCTTGCGTGTTTATGGTAATTTATCTGCAATTACAATAAATTTATTCGATGAAAGTTACTGTGGCAGACAAAAGTCTGTTTTCTTAACTTTTTAACCCGATCTGTTTATAGGATTATAAACTTTTTTTTTAAACTGTGAATATCGGAATCTAAAACTGTTAATGTTAATACTGGCCGTATATATATTTAACTTTGAAGTCATTTGGAACTTCAAAAAATGCAGCTAATCTTTAGTCAAATATTGTTTGCCTGACTTTTATATACTGCTGTCTTTTCATCCACCTGTGGTATTGGAAACTAGATTTTAAAAAGATTTTTTGAAATGGAACGTGTAATATCGAGTTTATAAATTTTAAAATGATTAATATTTTCCCTTCCACTGAGAAACACATGTAATTTAAATAAAAGTGCTGCGTTCTTTTTTTACATTCCGAATTGTAAATAGCTGAAACATGAAAAATTGAGAAATCCAAAGAAAAAAAAAATTAAATTGTGTCACATTTTATTTTCTCTACAATACGTAGTAATATACAGGATGTCCCAAAAAGATTGAAATGTGCTTTAATTCTTTACCTGTTGGAGATAAGTGGGCAATATAAATTGCAAAAATGTTGAAAGTAAGTTCGGAAATGAGACTAGTTAATGAAATAGTTCTCCCATTCATTTCAAAAGGTTACACGTTTTAAATTTTTATACGACCCCCGTAGACAAATTGGGTCAATCAGGAAATTTTTATTTTTAATGCAACAAGATCATTAAAAAAAAATCGCATATCTGTATCTTTAAAATTGAGCGAGAGTAGTAGAGGAAAGGGTGTTCAAGCTCAGCAGGCGGAGCTGCGGAGCGCATTCCAATGTGATGACGTCATGATGACGGCACGTTATCTTATCGGATGACGTCATCGGCTTATCTTATCAGATAAGCTTATCTTATCAGATGACGTCATTGGCTTATCTTATCGGATGACGCATTCGATAAGATTATCGGCTGACGTCATCTGCTGACACAGACAGTGAGGTTGAAGAAGAACTTGGCGACCATCTTGGAAATTTTGGTGGCGCCCTCTATGGACAGGTTGGAGAACTGTGTTGGCTAAAAGGAAAGAATTGGTTCTGGACTGAGCTGGATTCGAACTGGGGACCCCTTGCACCGTAGGACAGTGCTTTAACCAGTAGACACTTTGAGACTTGTTGGTAGATGCTGAATGAATGATATCTTTCCTGCGAAAGGAGTTGGGTACTTAGAATATTTTCTGAACTTCTACGAGGGGATGGTGCGAGTGAATTAAGATTTAAATTAATTTTTTTTTTAATGAATAAGATTTGTATGAAAAAAAATGGAATATAGTCATAATTGAATTTTAATAAGAGGATAATTTTTTTATTTGGAATTAATTTTTTTGATTGGAACGTGGGTAATTATTGTTTTTATGGAATGTTTCGGAAAGTGCTTGAAGGCATTTACGAAATTTTAGACGCCGGTGATGGCGCCATCTATTGGCGCTTGAATGAAATACATGGGTGTTATTGAATTTTAATAGAATTAATTTCTGAATGTGGTTTTTATGTTAATGAATATTTTAATTAGGTAATCGAACGATGACTTAATATTTTTAGTAAAGCTTCACGCTCATACATGTTTTAATGAACGAAGATAATTAATTTTTTTTTTACGTTGGCCGTTCATCAGAATTTTAAGGACGGGGTGTATGTTATGTATGTGTTATTGAATTTTATTAATTTTGATGAAATGATTTTTGTGGCAAGCCATTAAATGAAGTATCGGGATATTTCTAACACTCCATAGTGAACTAGTATATCGCATTTTTGATGTTATCGCAAATTGGGAACATGATTTGACCCTTTTAGAAGAGGTGTATCAGGCATGATTTATGTTTTAAAAGCCTGCGAGATTTTAGGGATAGGTTATACTACTCGCTGAACACGTTTCGACAATTTTTTTTAAATTTTACTAGAAATGTCAGATTTTTTTTTATTTTAATGATACTCATAAAAATGCTATGAAACGCGAAACTTTAACTGTTGTCTATTTTCACATACCATGTGAGATTTTAATACTAGGTTATAATACTTACTGAACGCATTTCGACAATTTTTTTTTTAATTTTACTGGGAATGTTTTAACGATATTCATACAAATGCTATGAAACGCGAAACTTTAACTATTTTAAATCACACTGAATGTCTATTTTCACATACCATGTGAGATTTTAACGGCAGGTTATAATACTTACTAAACATGACTCGACCATTTTTCAGAATGATTGTGTATGCCACGCGATTTTTTTATGCCAAGTTTCAGAACCTGCTGAATCCGTTTCGACTGTTTTCAGCTATGAAAAATGGTTGTATTGATTTCTTTTCAAATGTATGGGAAATTCAACACTTTGGTATATTTAACAAAGTAGTTAAAATGAATAGGTGTACTGAATTATCAGTGAATGTAAAACTTGGGAGATATTTTTAAAATGCAAAGTACTGAAAGCTTCACGAGCTAATGTTGTGTACAGATGTGACTTGCATATGTATTGTGACATGGATGTTCTTACCAAAGTCTTCTAAAAATGGTATGCATATTATTTTTAAGAGTATGCTGGGTTAATTTAAAGAGTCATCTAAAATGTTATGTATTAGAAAATAGCAAGATCCATTTCTATGTAGAAATAGTACATGTATGTCATACATTAAAAAAAAAATGTGTGTATGCCATTTCTAGTTTAGAAAATAGCCTGTAATGTATTGGAAAATCACACGATCCCATTTCTCCAAAGAAAGGGTATGTTCGATTTTCTATTTAAAAAAAAAAAAATGATACATGCATCTTATACATTAGAAAAAAATGGCGCTAAGATACCATTGAGTGGGTGAATTTTAATTGAATAGAGGACTAATGAATTTTAGGGTACTTGGATAATTTCGGTATGAATGGATCGGTTTAATTATGTTAAGTACGTTGCTGAATAATTTTTTTAACGCTAAGACACTAATGAGTGAATTTTGTGACAAATTTTCAGTGTTAGGGTTTAAATTATGATAGCGACGATCGTTAATTTTTCCAGCTAAGTTACTAATGATTGAATGAATTTTAATTGAGTTATAAAAATGAGTTGAATTTTAAGGACGACGATCATGTTCTGTGTTAAAATAGTGATTATTTTTTTTTAATTCAATAATAGGTTTCAATATGACGAATCAAATGTTTACGGAATACACAGTGTGATCATTATTATTTTTTTTTTTTGATGCTGGGATATTAATGAATTTTAATTGAGTTATAAAAATGAGGTAAATTTAAGTGTAAAGAGTAAAATAGTGTATCTCATCCATGATTTTACCGATATAGTGCATTGTATACGATTTAACCATTTTTAAAGTGATGGATGTAATTTTAACACCGGTGTTTAGAATTTAACGAGCTAAGGAACACGAATCGAGCATTTTGACAGACATGGGCGTATTTCATACCTGCCAACCTGGGAAAATTGGAATGTGTAAAATTTTGCGTGAATGACATTTATAATGACTTTTTTTTAAACTACACGCGCAAACGACATTTCTAATGAATTTAACTATGTACAAGTACCTGCATTAAAAAGATACTGCATTAAATATCAGGCATAGTACTGGTAGAATATGAAAATTCAGGACATCAATTTTATAAAATTTCAGGACAACAAATTATAAAATAAAAAATATATAAAGGTTTTATCCGGTGAAAATTACTTTATAATGAAAACAAATATTTATGTTTGGTAAAACACAGGTTTTCACTAAGAGTAACAAATATTGATCTTTAATAATAATAATAATAATTAAAAAAAAAGAAAATAGCACTGAATTATGTTCCTGCCAAAATGGTTTCCTTTTTATTTGCCTAAATTATTGCTTTAATACAACTGATTGGAAAATATTCCTTCACAGAGTTCATACCCATTTTTCAAAATAGAAAAATTTGTATTATGCAAATATAATTAAAAAATTAACCTTAATAATTAACCATAATATGAAAATAAGCTAGTTCAATCGATCTAATATGCAACATTTAAATGATGGAGATGGATGGGAAAATATATTAACGTACTCTGGGCAATTCACGCGAAGTAACTGAATTGCACAATCGCACTGTTTATGCGAAAATAATTAAGAAATTAACCGTAATAATTAATCAGAATATGAAAATAAGCTAGTTTAGTCGATCTAATATGCAACATTTAAATGGTGGAGATGGATGGGAAAAAATACTAACGTACTCTCGGCAATTCACGCGAAGTAACTGAATTGCGTAATGGCACTGTTTATGCAAAAAAAAATTAAGAAATTAACCATAATAATTAATTAGAATATGAAAATAAGCTAGGTCAGTCAATCAAAAATGCAATGTTTAGAAGATTGAGATGCATGGAAAAAAGATACTTTTGTTCTCTCGCCGATTCATAAGAACAAACTGAATTGCGCAATCGCAGTGTTTATGCGAAATTAATGAACAAAATAACATTTTAGCGATTTATGCTGAATTAGACAACCTTTGAAGAAGTATACTTATTACTTTCATAAAATAAGAGATCGAGATCTTCATTTACATTACACGCGGCCGTAAATCTACGTTAATTTGATTGGTATTACCCTGCATTTTATTATGGATTTGCTACGATCGCGGGAATGGTAGAAATCCGTGCTGAAAAAGCGAAAAATGGTGTTTCCGAGGAATTATACCACGTCTGATTAATTGATAAATTTCAAAAAAAAAAAAAGCCGGAGAATTTCGCCGAAGATTGATTTCCTAGTAATGCTAAAAAATTCAAATAAATGCGGAAATGCGTAAAATATAACAATATATGCGTAAAAGCGAAAAGAGCAGTTAAAATGCGTAAATTTTACGCATGATGCGTAAAAGTTGGCAGGTATGGTATTTTACTATTTTACCGAATTGTTTGCTTCTTAGCGAATGCTTGATGAACTGGGAGTTTTTTTTTTAATCTTATTCAAGGCCTAAGACACCTTTATCGCATAACATTACGACATTTAAATGAAATTTAGCAAAAATTACTCGACACATAGTGCATGTTCGAGGAATTAGAAGTATGTGTTTTCGATATTGCAAGAGGTCTAAGACCCTGAAATTTCATGATTTTAGTGAATTGTTTGGTTCTTAGCATATGTTTAGGGAACTAACAGTGAATTTTTTTAATGTTACATAAGCCGTAAGACCCCTTTAGCGCTTAAAATTATGATATTTTAATAAATTTGCAAAAATTGCACAATACTTAGTGGATAATTACTGAATAAGAGATATGTTTTTAATGTTACAGCAACATCTAAAGCCATTAAATCAACATATTTTTTAAACTGTCATGAATTTTAAGGGAATAGAATATCACTTAACGTTTTTTTTAAGGATATGCGATTGTCAACATTGAATTTAAATGAAAGACTGACTCTCTAGGCCAAGTGTAGTACATTGCAATAATATTAAAATATGAAAGATATGCATTTAGCACTTTAATGAGTTTTTAATATCTTAATACGAGACATTATTGACATACAAATAGGAATAACATGATTTCGCGGCTGCAGGTGCACCATAAAACTATTCAATTCTTAATGAATGCCCACATTCGAATATACATATTTAAACAAATTGTGGAAAATGACAGAGCGAAACTGAGACAAAATTTTACACTTCCTACGAAATTATTTTCGATGTAGCGAAAGTCACGTGCTGCCCATATAAGATTTTTAGTTTTCAGTGCATTTATAGTGTGGCATGCTTCTTAAATGCTAAACGTTTTCATCATGCTCTGAGTGTTGTTAAAATTTCACTGCTATCACCTCGAAAACCTTCAAACCGTTTTTCTTTATTTTAATGTTGTCGCTTGATTAATAATGCAAAATTTGCAAAATGAGTTGCGATTATTGTTATGCCGTGCAGTTTTGTATTTGCGAATCCGCCCGATAAGCTGTATTTAACAAAGCCCTAAACTCAATTTTGAAATTTTCGACAACTGGAAATCTTTTCCCATAAACCATCAACTATATAACACGTTAAACTAAAATTTAAATTCTTATAAAAAATTTCAGAAATTTGAAGGTTTGTATATTAATTTAAAATCACGGACAATGAACGTTGCGCACCAAGAAGGTAGCATAGAATGGACCTGAAATTTTATTGATGGAAGGATGCGGATGAATGATATACATAATCACAAAAACAGCGTGGCAGAACACGTACAGAGGGAGCTGTGGTACACAGTCCGATCATCCTCAATTGCGCGTCGCACCGCTTCGTGCTGCGATACAAGCAACAATACGGTCCGGCATGGTGTCGAACAGACGCCAGATGTTGTCCTGCGGCGGACGTTATGTTCCAAATCCTGAAGATTGTGGCAACGAGGCACCTGGCGTTTCAACGGGTCCCACACATGCTCGATAGGGGACAGGTTTGGGGAGCGGGCAGGTCATAGAACTGTCTGGATATGACTCAGGCAGGCCTGAGAGACCCGAACCGTGTGCTGCCTGGCATTATCCTGCTGGAATTGCGGACCTGGAATCTCAGCAACGAATGGGAGCACATGAGGCCTTAAAATCTTATCCACGTACCGCTGGTCCGTCAATGTTCCAGGTACCACTACTAGAGCGGATCGGCTGTCGTAGGCTATGGTTCTCCAGCCCATGATGTCTGCAGTGGAGCTCGATAACGAGGTTGGGGTTGTGGCGTTGTGCAGGGGACCTCCACAGCCGGACATGCTGATCATCAGCCCCAAAACTAAGCGGTACGCATCGTTAAACAACACACATCGCCAATCTGTAGCGTTCCACGTTGCTCTTGCCCGGCACCACTGGAACTGGAGCCGCCGATGTTCCCATGTTAACGGTAGCACACGTAAGAGACGCTGGGATCACAGATTAGCTTCCTTCAGGCATCTAGATATGGTTTATGGACACACAGGAGCCGCTACGTGTGCCGCTATCGCGGATCGGGTCACCGTGGACTCTATACGTGCCTGCCTCGTGATCATTCGATCCACTCTACTCGTGGTATGCCTGGTTCGTCCACAGCCGGTCCTTTGTGTTTGGGTGGAGTCCCGTGACCAGTGCTCCCAACACCGTCGGACGGTATAGTCCGAACTATCCACGTGACGGACTATCCAGCGCGCTGATCACCCTGAAGTTTTCAGCCCGATGAGCAGGCCTTTCTCGAAGTCCGTCAAATGCGGACATCGACGTTTTTGGCGTCTACCCACCATTATTTTCACTCCGTACTCGTGCTTGCGTCGGCCGAGCTACTCGCATTAATGGGGCGTCGACTACACTCCGGTTTATAAGGCCGCTGGCTCACGCTTGCAGCGCCACTCACATGTGTACGGTCATGCGCAATCACACCAGACTGGGATCATTTACATACCAGCCCGCCCTCTAGCTATTTACATCATTTCGCGGTTATACCATGTTTTCTTCTTGGTTCGAATCTTTCATTGTCCGTGAGTGTATTTCATCTATTTTTTATTTGTTTTTATGCAGGAAAAATGCCTTGTATATTTGTAGTGAAAGACATGCAGATAGGAAGAATGTACCTATGCAACCTATCGATAGTTTTGATTTTCAAGTAAATTTAAAATTGCATTTTGATGTAAATTTTCATATGTGAACTAGATGCTGATTTTAAAAGAAAAGTTGATTAAAATACCTGGTGCCTGTCTTCTATGCAGCGTGTCACTGCTAATGATAAACCCTAATCCAAATAGTGTGAATCGAACACATTTTTAAAAGTGTATTTAAAAAGCCTGCAGTTCGATAACGACATCATTATCTCGTACTAGGGCGCTCACATGAATCCAGTACCGTCATTTCTTGCGTATATTCCGCGGTTCATCTTTTAAAAAAAAACTCCAAATTTTGGTGCGGATTATGCGCCACCATCTGATTATCCGCGGTAATTTTTTCCAAGCGGGGAAAAAAAATGATTGGGCAAATATAAAATATTGTTACTTTGAAAACCAGATGGCGAAAACACCCGTACAGACAACATTTCATTATGCCGTAAATCTAGGGTTACCACCTGTTACTGCTAAGAAGGGGTTCCAGATTTTGAGCGTTATCGCCAATTTGGCGACTTTTTTAAGGTTCAAAAAACACCTCGAAATAACGAATATTATGCGTTTTTTCGAGGTTTTATAGAGAACGTTTCTATAGAGAGTTTATAAAAGGAGTCATCACTCTGTGAGCAATTGACGTGATACGAGCTACATTGAACTGTGACTTGCGTTAATGTATTGAGAACAAACAGTAGCTGCGGTTTTGTGAAATGAGATACGTTATTTTTTCGACGCCGGTAAAGTATCTGTTACTTTGCGAAATGGAGCATTTAATTGCTGTTTTACTGTATATTGTTCCTTTTTACGCTGCGCTTGTGAATAAACGCGTTAGTTATGCAGAAATTTTGGACTCATTCTTGCACCTTGAGCGCGCACATCCACAACTTTAAGGATAATTTGTAATAATATGAAGAAGCGTATATTTATATATATACGTACAATAACATTATACTAATACAAAATAAAATATTTTTTGATAAAATGTGTTCTGAAGTAACGATCTTTAATTGAACATCGTTATCATCATTAACAATGATTTAATTAAACATCATCATCTTGTTACTTATTCAAATACAAGGTAAATTTGATATTTTAATCACTTTTGCATAGCTATATGACGATGCTTGGTTTACAGACAAACCCAATTAAAACAAACTAGTTTAATATCAATTATCCATCGTTTTAACACTAAGTGTAATCGTCGTCTAAAAGCATATCCTGATAACATTAATTTCTTCATTAAAGACGAATTCGGGTAATCCAAATTCTCAGTAACTACGAAGTTTCAAGATCCCAAGCAGTCACGCCATGTTTTATTAAAACGAATTGGTTTTGATCAGGCTAAAAACTCCTTGGCAAGATGGCAATTCCTCCTATTGTTGAGTTTTGGGGAGATTCGGGCAGTAGCATAGTCAGGATCTCGAAAATGGGAGATCTCAGTGCTGATTCTCATGTTCCAATGTGTATACTATGGGAAAAATCTAACATAATAAAGTAATATAACTAAATATAATTTTCCCACCAATGAGGGCATATTCCCCAAAACCCCTTCCTATGGCACTGGCCTCAGAGCAAGGACGAATCGTGTTTGTTTAGATTAACCAGATCTGGCAATGTTTTTCCCATTTTCTCGCAAATGCTTTTTATTTGCCAACAAATGTTGAAAGACCTTTCAATTATATTCAAGTGGTAGATAAAATCTCTTTGCATGAATAGGGTTTCATTTCTTTCGAATTGTGACATGCGACAGCTATGCATATGTCATTTGCTGCGGCTGGTTTTTGAGATTATGCGAAAAATGCATTAAAACTTAAAAGGTTTTTAAAGTTTGGAACAAAAGCAGGCCATATTGAATGATGTAGATGACAGTTTGCATAGACATCGCCAGAATCTATGAAAAAGAAATCCAAGAAAATTGCTTTCCGTATAGGTCATGGAATGTCAGACATGATTTCTGACGGAACCGGGAATGGATGTGATTAGATCATTATAGTTTGGGTTGAGGATATCACCTCCTTTAATTTAAACTTTAATTTGATTGAGTGAGAGACTGAGCAAAGGATAGATATATTTTTAAAACCTTTTATTTAACTTAATTTAACTCTTTATTTAACTTATCTGTTTGTCAGTGTGATTCAAATCCATGAAAATGCCCTAACTAATATGATTGCATTCATCATAGTAACAGGAAAATCTTGTATGCCATTATATTTTGTGATACATTTCAGTTCTTTCGATTTTGAATCTTATCAGGCTAGCCCATCCTGGGCGTCTATATCAGTTAAGTAACATGCAAATATGTCGTCACAGGGAAATTAAACTTTTAAAAAAATTAGTTTTATTTTCTTTAATACTGCATGGTTCTTACCGTCGAAAATAGTAATTTTAATATAAAATTAGCTTCACAAAGTTCTATACCGTGGTCGATAGTATACGTATGAAAAGTTTCATCCTATTAGGTATAACCGTGGGATTTTCGTGGATCTAGAAAGACATTTCCCTTTAAACTACTTTGTCCTTCCCTCCATGGGAAATATCCAAAATCCAGCCCTCTTGTGTTCTGTCCCGTAGACGATAATTTAAGGTTACAAATATCCAGGTTACTCGTAGGTGACTCGTAGACTAGGTTACTCGTAGACTTATAGAGGTTTGGAAAGACATTTAGACTCATCCCCTCATTTTCTCCGCCCCTGGGGAAGTAATCTAAAATCCGCCTACTTTGTGTTCTGCCCAGATATTTATCTATGAGTGTGCACAAATGCAGTCATCCATGTCAGAGAACGGGTCTTCTAGAGGGTCGGGAAAGACTTTCCGAAAAAATCCTTTTTTCAATCACCTGGGAGGGGCGCGAAGTTGGACATCCAACTAGGGTCTGTCTTGCGGTTAATAACATAAGTGAGCAAAGATCCAGCCTTCTAATTTATCGGAGGGCTTCTAGAGGGTCTGTTGAGACACAAACGCGTTAAACAATTGTTACATAGATACCTCAAAAAGTGAATCGCCAAAGCTTTACGAATCTAAACACCCCGAAAGTCTATTTAATTCAGAGCACGCACCAGAGGTAAGAAAAAGTTCCTACTATCTTTTCATATTCCCCACAGCGTTTTTGCTGACAAGGTGCTCCAGCTACTCAGCAGGAGTTGTTTTAGAAGCTGCATTATCCACTTCAACAATCAAGGCTACCACGATATTTTATACAAGTTTTAAGAGACGAGGCTCAGAAGATTTACTTGCTTCGAGCTGATTTCGTTGCCAGTGGGTCCTGCGCTGGAATTGCCCAGTGGTGGGAAATAATAAGAATTCGTGGTGTAAAATTGGATGTGTTCAAGACATGCCTGTCCTTACAGAATAATTGATTCAACTATTATAAGACAACAATACAGAAATATGGAATTTCGTTTTGACTGCTGTTGAAAGTAATATGCAAAAAATATTTTTTAAAGAGATGCGTTTATGCCTTTTACAAGTGAAATTAAACTGTTTTTCAGACAATTTCCTGTTGTATGTACTATGTATTGTAGGAAAGTAAAAAATCTGAAGGTCAGCATATGACTTTCCCTACATAATGCAAGTGCTTTACTGCTTTCAATGCGAAATAATGATGGACAAGATCCAATGCACAATGATTTTAACGTTGAACAGTATACTGACATTGGGCAATTTTCTGGATGACAACATGTTAAATTAATTAACACATATTTCGCGCAAATATTACTTGACATTTAAAAATATTGCTAAAATCTACTAAGCAACATACTCCATTATATTATATTAAAATACGTTAATTATTATTAATTTATGAATTTGGCGTCATTTCCGTAACTTTAGAATCATTTTTGTAAAATTGGCTACATTTTCATCCATTTGGCGCTGCGTTAAAGAAGTCGCCAAGTTGGTGATTTTTTGTCATATTAGTCACCAAATGTGTTTGCTAAGTAATACATATTTCATTATACTTACTACTACAATAAATCAGACTGCTGCTTGTGAAATACATACTTGCAAAACTTCTTGACTGAAGTATACTTGCTTTCTTTAAAGAAGTTTTGCATTTTTATATCCTTACTGAGGTTCATTTTTATCCAATTTTTTAGATACATTTGTTTGAAAATGTGCAATATCTCAAAAACGGTTCAAAGCTAGTGTTCTAAAATGTATTTCATTTACTTTAGAATAAAAAATTACGTATAAAATGATTATTTATTTAACGTTTTGAATGTTCTGATATTTTCATGATTTTTTAAAAAAATCATTCGAAACTTTAGAGGGGGGGGGGGGAGTCTTCCAGGCGTTTGATCGCGTTTAAAATAAATTATCCTTCAGTATTCACGAATTATAGTAATCGTACCAAATTGCGTTCAAAATGTTCCAATCGTTTGTGAAATATCAAGTCCACAGACTCATGTACACACACACGCACATACAGAGAGAGAGAGGCATCATCTCAAAAACATTCTTTTTCAGTTTAGGGATGTTTGACACATGCTCTTCCCTCGGGGCCAACGGCCGTACCGTGCTGAAAACACCGGTTCTCGTTAGATCACCGAAGTGAAGCAGCATCGGGCGCGGTTAGTACTTGGTGGGTGACCACCTCGGAACGCCGCGTGCTGTTGGCCATCTCGGGTGCGGTATCCCCGTGGTTTGCGCGCTAGATTTGCACGCTGCCACAAATGCCGCCGTGTTCATGCGGAGTACGATCACGTTAAACATGTGGGTCCGTAAGTCCTTCCGAGAGGTTGGTGGTAGGGGAAGGAGGGTACGGTCCCTGTGGATGCCTCCCCCACTGGGTTCCGGTCTAAATTGGGTGGCACTTCCCGGCCGTCCATACAGTTACCTTACACCTTTCTGGTAGGTCGGACGGTCTGGGTCTCAACAACAACAACATGCTCTTCCCTCGAAAACTCGAATTCGAATTTTCGACCACGTCGCAATACTTTCCCCATACATTATGCTATGTAAAGTAAAAACCCCTAACACATCTCTTACTGACGAACACTCCTGAATATCCAAACATTGCATCTCAACTGCATCTCCAAATATTGCACAGCTTTACTGGTCTTTGTACTAAACATATCTGTGTATAGTTATCTTATTGTAGCGGTCACTAAAATGAGCAGGTACGATAACTGTTAAAGCTATTTTGTTTTACTTATTTAAAAATTTTTGTAAAAATTTAAACACTCTATTTTATCTAAATTTTTACTATAAATATATTAAAAACTAATCATTTTCACCCAATGGTGGTCACTAAAAGTGGCATAATCACTTAATAAAAGTTCTGAATATCAAAAACCGTTCCAAATTAGTGCATGTTTAACTAGAATGTGACTCAATTCGACTTTTTTTATACCGGAATCCAGTTTTTTTCTTCAGATTTTACAAGAAAGAATTTGAAAAGCCGGTATCAAGGTTCCAAATGACTACAACTATAGCGTGTTGACTACAACTACAATGACTACAACTATAGCGAACTCCACTTGAAAGGGCTTGAAAAACTCTTTCAATTGATACCATACCGTACTTGACAATGTACTCCCGTGTGTGTGTGTGTGTGCGCGCGTGGGTGGTGGTGGTGGTTATTTTCCCTTCGAGGGGGCCTAATGACAACACATAAAAAAAAAAATTGTATCTTTGCTTTTTTTTCTTAGTAACAATGATTGAAACTATTAAGTTTCGTAACCATTGAGCCATCAATAAACCTTTTTATGCATAATTGTGTTAAATTTTGCCCTATGTAAGTTTTTGTCCTACATAAAAAAATATAATTTTTGAATCAAGTTTAAAGTCTTAGCTCGAATTTCAAAAACTTCTATCTAGTTCTAGATATTTCTGTTTACAAAGCCGACTATAAAGTTTCGCGAAAATCCATCAATACTTGTATCCGCTATCTATCTATTATTGTACTTATTATTGTGTACGCAAGAACTCGACAGACAGACAGGCTGATATGCCGGAAATGAAATCAAACGTTTTTGAGGCGATGGGTGTACTTGTGTATCTCTTCGTCTGTGAAAGCGATATCTCAAGAACGAATAAAGCACTTAAAATTAAACAGTTATTGCAATTATTAAGCATTTAAACCCTACTTAGTTTAAACGTGATCAAAAGTCCCTAAAATCGGAATTTTCAAAAATGCCATTATAAAATCAGGACCTTCAATAATAAATCAGTTCATACGCAACTTTTCATTAGAAAAATATTGGATACAAACTTTAGAGCGCTATCATGGACCGTTCTCGAGATATTGCACATTTTCAAAATAAATGTATTAGAAATTACATAAAATGAAAACAAAAGATAGTAAATATTGCGAAATAGGTCCACTTTCTATATACTATGCGACAAATCCGTACACCATTATTCGCGTGAATTTAGTTTCTCCACTCACGAGAGAAGACACTTTTTGTAATCGTTTTATAATTTGACGCCAAAGAATTTTTGAATAGTTATTTATTTCATGAAATATCCATTAAATGTCTATTGCGCTTGGCTTAGGATTTTGCACGTGAGTATGAATAAGCAATTCTATTTGAACTAATAAGCCGCTAAAAACGTATACTTTCAATTCACGGGATACCAGCATTGTGATATGGCTTTATTTATTTATACACTAGAACAAATTACTCGGCATTCTGCGGGTACTACAAGCGCCCGCTACTTAAAAAATACATTTACAGAAAACACTACTCAATTTTCAAATTATTTCCAATTTTCGTTTTGTTCCAAATCCCCACGCATGCGCTCCGCAATTGTGAAAAGCAAATAAATAAATAAAATATATAAATAAATAAACCAGAACTGAATCCTTTTTCTATGAGAAGAGGCGTGGCTTATACCTCAGTTATACAGGCTTATAATATGAGTTCCGTGGGTTTGAGTAAAAAAGGCCACCGGGTGAAAATTTAACCGCACAGAAATGCGTTTGCTTGAAAAGTCACAAAAATTAAAATAATGTAGTCATTATTTTTTTTTTCTTTGTTAGAAGATGCCTACACAACTTTTTGCCAAACTGTAAAATTGTACTCATTGTACGTTTTTAGATGCTACAAAATAAGTACCAGATAACTTAAAAAATGCAAATTTCGGTGTATTTAAAAATAAATAATCAAATATGGAAGAAATTATCTTACGAATTCGATTTAAACATCGTTGGAAAGAACGTACTTCTATCTTTTCGATAATGTCTAGATGAAAACTCTGTGATAATATTTTAGGTCGGAGGAAGCAATTTGTATAAAACTCGCTCAAAATCGTGCTAAAACATAAAATAAGTAAACATCTAATTCGAATTTTTAAAAAAGAAATCTCACCAAAGTATATTATACCGCGAAATAAGCTAACCCAGTACAGAATTTTGCTGTTATTCAAAGCTAGATTCTACGCTACAGTCAGAATATGCTACAGAAATGAAATCATTTTTAATGTTAGTGACGTCATGCGTTGTTCACATCAGATTTTTTTTTTTTTATGTCATATGCATTTCCCCTGGAACCACCTCCTTAACACTGATTGTTTAATCATAAACAAGAGTAAACTAAGCACGGAGCGTGATACAAGATGCCGAAGCATAACCTTGCACGACATTCAATGGCATTCGATGCAGTCACATGATACCATCTTCTGAGAAACGCAGATCATCGATATATTCAACATGCACGGGTCTGAGAGACAGATTGCATCTATATCTCCCGTCTAAATATTTGCCGATGCTAATCTTGCGGAGCTAAGTAGCAATTTGCCGTCCGATTATTGATTTATTAGCTCCAAATGAGTCGCACTTAATGAGCGGAAACACGACGAAACCGGTTGCGCGATATAGATTTTTTTCGGGTTCACCCGGTTCGACATTGAGTCGTACACAGGTGGTGCGAGGATTTCTGTTTGAATATATTACGCCGTTTAATGAGAAGAAAAAGTGAAATACATTTTATATCGCAGCCTTACGGCAAGGAAATGACTTTGAACGATCTGAAAATTCCCCGATAAACGTTCGATTAGCGTTTTAATCCCCTGCGCAAGTCGAGAGGAAACTCTTAATTATCCATCTTATTTGAGGATGAGTCACCATGTAGAGTAGTTAACACCTGAAATAGTTTGTCTGCAGACGATCTGATGTGTGCTATGTTCAAGGCCATAGTACGGCTCCGAGGAAGAGACGAGTTGAAAAACAAAGTTATCAATCGGATATGAATGGTTATTGACTCATTCATGCTTTTGCAGCTAATAATCTTTTGACGTCATTTAAATGATAAGTTATTTAAAAAAAAACTGACGGTGACTTTCAGTCCGATGGAGCCGAAATAGTTTTGCAGAAATAACATCTTGCAGCCTTTTTTCTTTCGTTTACAACACATAAAAATCTGATGTGGGCAGCATATGACTTTCTTTATATAATGCAATGAATTTACGACTTTTAGAGTAAAAAAAAAACAACTTATTTTTACAGTAGATACTTATATTCTTTACAAGATATTCAATTTTCGTCAATGAGTCGTCATTTTTATTAATTTAGCGTCATATTTATCCATTTAGCGAGATTTTTGTTAATTTATCAACATTACAAAAATCGCCAAGTTGGCGACATTCTACCAAATTCGCCGCCAAAATCTAGGCAAACGTTCTGGACGGAGAAATAAGTTATTCTTATAGCAGACTATTGGCTTTCAAATACAAAAGTATTACTCAAAGTAACTTTTCTCGTGAATGGAACGAGTTAGATCTACGAGAAGGATGCCACCGAATTTATCGCATGATATTACATATGAAACGTGAACATGTTTCTCAACAGTTAATATTTTTTTAATTTATGGGATTTTATTGATACATTTATTTAAAAAATGTGCAATATCTCGAGAACGGTTCATGCTAGCGTTCTAAAGTTTATGTCAATTTGATTTTCTGATGATTTTTTCAAACTTTCACTCGAAAATTTAAGGGAGTTCTGAACATTCCATTGTGTTTAAAAACGATAGGCCTCCAGTATTCAAGGATTGTAATTTTTGTACCAAATTTCATTTAAATCGCTCCATTCGTTCGTGAAATATCGTCTCCATAGACTCTCTCTCTCTCACTCACACACACACATACCACCTCGAAAATGTTCGATTCGTGATCAGGGATACTTGAAACGTGCTCTCCCGTCGAAAACTCGAATTCGAATTTTCAACCCCGTCACAATACTTTCCTTATATATTACACTACATGTATATAAGGAAAGTAATAATATGAGCAGATTGTAAAGATATGCAATTGAAACAATGTAATCTTTCCAAGCTAATAGCGAATATCAAGTCGATACAACTTCAACCGAGTATATTTTACAAAGGTCCTTATAAACACTGCATTTCAGAAACCCGACCTAAAATCCAATTATTTTATCATTGTAGGACGTTTGAAGAGCTTTAAACTACTTTTTATAGTTGGTAACACTTTTAATTTTTGAGATATAGGCATTAAATTTTTTTAATGGTAAATTTTTCATTTTTTTTTCAAATTAACCAGATCGATTCTTCGAAAACTGTAAGATGTGAAAACAAATTTTCTGTTGAATATTTTATCGCTTACTGTTTATATCTATACTTTGTAGTTTAGAAGAAATTTCGTATGAATGTAAATAAAGTAAAACAAAAGTTCTATCGGACTAAAGCTTTTTGTTTGTCGAAATATTCGAATATTGAAATTATTTCTATAAATTCATAAATTGTATCCTATTTATGACAAAACACGTAAAGATTGCTTACATTTTTATCTTTTAGGTTATGATATATTAGACTCCAAGTCTTTACATTTTTAATGTTTATAGTTTAATTTTCGGGATGTAAGCACTATAAAATTTAAAAACGGAATATTTTCAATTTTCTATAACTTGACAAGACGATTGTTTAAAGCATATAAGGGCTTTATATAAACAAATAATAAATCAAAAACCTGGATTTCCTATTGGAAATTTTTGTCGCTTTTCTTTTATATCTATACTTTATAGTTCAAACGATGTTTCAAATAAAATTAAACAAAAGCGAAAACGCGTCCTGTTAAAGATTTTTCATTTTTTTATTTTCTTTATTTTGGTAGGGAGGCGGGAGAAAAGCTCAAATTAATAAAATATCGAAATCATTTTTGTATATTCATAAATGGTATCCTATTTATGACAAAACAGGTACAAATTATTTATAATTTTATATATTAGATTCAGCGATATAAGCGTTCAAATTGCTCACATTTTTCGTAATGCTCAATTTTCAGCTAGATACCCCGACAATAGACATTATTTATGTAAAAAAAAATGTTATTAAGGGACAAGAGGGTTTTGGAGGAATTTATACCTTCTGAATTGAAAAAGTTCATGTTACTCTCCCTACAGTCGTGAAAAAATTGCATTCATTTCACTTTCCCTGCAATTGTATAAGGAGAGTATTGGAATCATGTCGAAAATCGCAACTCAAATTTTCGACGGATTTACACGTTTTGAGACCTCTAGAACACGAAAAATCCATTTTTAGCTTGACATCTGTGTGTGCGCCCATCCGTATGTCTGCCTGCCTGTCTGTCTGTCTGTCTGTGAAATGTAGGTATCCATTCTAGCTGAAGAGCTAAACCCAATTTCCTAACATTTGGTAGGTAAGTCATTTGTGGGTGATGACCCTTGTACTGATTAGAGTTTGGTACGATTCGGAAAAACAGAACCTGCGTATTTTACCAAAATGGCCCGCAAAACTCTTCAAAATCTAAAGTAAAAGACAGCATATACTCAAATGTATCCATTAAATGCTTGTTTTATGCTTTTTTTTAACGATAAAAAGAATAATTTTAACGATAAAAAGAATAAGACCAACTTCATTACTCTAGGATCAGCCGTTCTCAAAAAATTTTTTTTTGTTTTTCGCATTTTTGCTATTCTGCCTTTTTAAAATACTTCCAGTTACCAAATTACAACGAAAACTGAATTAAAAGTGTAAATCCAGTGTCATTTCAAATAGTTATGCGTGTTATTTCGTGCAATAAAACTCAATTTAATCAATTACTAAAGAATTAAAAAGAAAATAAATTCAAGTCTGTAGGGAAAGCCATGTGCTGCCCACATGAGATTTTTTAAATCTATTTTAAACATATAATTCTCCCTAATTTATTTTACAAATACCTTATTGTAGAAAGCTAAACTTCTAGAGCTCATCATCAGTACGGTCATAGTTAATTTGTATTGCTATGTACACTTACTGAAATATCTTATCCACATTAATATTTCTACAGATTAACAAATATAGATATTGTAAGAAACAATAACACAACTTATTACCATATCTTTTTAACACTTTACAACATAGTTGAAAAGTGTTTATGACTTTGTTCATTCATTCTGTCTGTCTGTCTGTCCGTTAGCACGATAACTGCCGTAAGAATGACTTTATCAAAATGAAATTTTAGTATGTTGTTCAGACGGTCTGTGGGACCTATGGGAATATAAATGAATGATATCACCCAATTAGTTTTGGATTGAACCCGGGTTGAAAAAATGAAATACATTGAACCCTATGGGACCTAATTTTTCAAACATTTTTTAAGCGGATTTAAAATTCACAAATTGCTTCGAAAGTTTAAGGAAATATTCAAATTATCCCATAAAATATATAAAAAAAATTCAGCAAAATATATTAGTTTTTTAAATAAAATTAAAATAATAATCACATCCTTTATATGAAGAGATCACGTGATCATTATATGAAAAGATCACGTGACCCACTTCAAAATAAAATATGGCATCCACCTTGTGACAAAATCCTGATTTCTAGAGTTCTTTTTAATTCATATTTAGCGCTGCATTCTCCCTAAAACCGCTTTATTTTTGCTTAAATTCTGTGCATCTACATCCTGAAACAACGCAATTACAATATAGTTGAGTTTAAATGATCATCACACTTTGATTATTTCTACAACGAAGCCTACTTTTCACTTATGGAGGATATAAATATCAAAAGATGTAGAATGAGTTGCGTAAGAATTCCTGCATTTCTTTAACGCAAAATTATTTAGCCCATAGAGTCTGCAATATAGCTGATATGAATGAAACAATCATTGATTTTACAGAAAAGCAAACGATTTTTTGATGAAGTTTTGAGCATAGAGTTAAATTATGTATACCACCTTGGTTTTAAGTTTTAAATAAAATTAATTATTATTGTATTGTGATGGATGAAATTAATGAATTAAAGGAAAAATGTTTATGAATGAAATGCTGCTTTTATTTAAAGAGTCAGCCGATTTATATTTCGATGACGTTATTTGAAAAAAGTTCATTTGTTTTCGATGAAGTTTTCAAATATAATAAATTATCGTGGTTTTATGATAATTTTAAAAATATTACCGAAGAATGTGTCGCATTTTAGAGATGTTTAAACCAGGCACTTTATATTTCAATGCCGTCATTTGAATGAAGTTCATTTTTTTTCTATGAAGTTTTAAGTTTTCAAATATAATACATTAATGTATTATTGTGATAATTTTAAAAATATTACCGAGGAATGTATCGCATTTTAGAGTTGTTTAAATAAAGTTGGAAAGTGTTTCATAATCAATGCTTTATACATGATTGATGTTTCTTGTGTCTTATTACTTTTTATATATTTTCTTATTACTTATTATTATATCTCAATGAAAATTAAAAGTAATGTGGTATTTATGGAGCCTTCATATATCAAGTGGTGTGTACACTTTATTTTCAACAGAACTACGGAGAATTTTTGTATATTTTTGCACACTTATTACTTTCTTTATATACAGAGTACAATGTATAACGGAAGTATTGGGACGGGGCCTAAAATTCGAATTCGAGTTTTCGACGGGAGAGCACGTTTCAAGCATCCCTGAACACGAATCGAACATTTTTGGGGTGATGTGTGTGTGTGTCAGTGAGTATGTGGAGGCGATATTCCATAAATACTGAAAGCCTATTGTTTTTAAACACAAGCGAATGTTCAGAAACCCCCTAAATTTTTGAGTGAAATTTTGAAAAAATCATCAAAAAATCAAAACCTTTAATAAAATCACGCAAATAGATATTTCTTATGTAATTTTTCCATAGAAAACGATTGACATAAACTTTAGAACGCTAGCATGAACCGTTCTCGAGATATTGCACATTTTTCAAATAAATTTATCAAAAAATCCCATAAATAAAAAAGAAATATTAACTCTTGAGAAACATGTTCACTTTTCATATGTAATATCATACGATAAATTGGGTGACAATATTTTCGTGGATTTAGCTCATTCCATTCATGAGAAAAGTTACGTTGAGTAATACTTTTGTATTTGAACGCCAATAGTTATTTATATGCTATAAGAATAACTCATTTCTCTGTCCATAACACTTGGTGAGATTTTGGCGACGAATTTGGCGGAATGTCGCCAACTAGGCGACTTTTTAAATGTTGCCAAATTAACAAAAATCTCGCCAAATGGATAAAAATGACACTAAATCCATGAAAATGACGGCTTATTGGCGAAAATTCCATATCTTGGAAAGAATATAAGTATCTATTATAAGAATAACCTATTTTTTTTTTTACTGTAAAAGTAGTAAATTTATTGTATTATATAAGAAAAGTCATGTGCTGTTCACATCAGATTTTTTTATACAATCATACTTTTTTTTAGAAAACCCGTTAGTGGTATCTCCAGAACCGAATGTGGAAATCCATAGTGAATCCGTTCTACCCTCTTGGAATTTAATGCCGAATTTATATCAGTCATTATCTAAGTCGTTCCTGAAAGATAGATAGATGTTGCAAGGAAATTGTAAATTAAAAGAAACATCTCCAGAATCGGAAATGTAAAATTTTAATGTCCCTCTAGAAATGCTGAATTCAAACCACTCATTATTTAAGCTCTATAGCTTATTTTGAGAAATACACGTTTCAAGAAAAAGTTTTAAAGAAGTAAGAAGAAAAGTTTTAAAGAAGTAAGAAGAGAATTTTTAAAAAAGCAAGATGAAAAGTTTAATTAAGTCACCCTACCTCCTTTATAATTTGATACTGAATCTATATTATTTATCGTCAAAGCTCTATCTACAGCCAATTTTGAGAAGTAAATGCTTCAATTAAAATGAAAAATTTTGAACCGAAATGAAAAGGAACCGGAAATGAAAATTCTTATTGACCCCTCTACCTCCTCGAAATATAATGCTGAATCCATATCCTTCATCATCTCAGCTCTATCTATAGCAGATCTCGAGATATAAATGTGTCAAAAAAGTTATAAGTAATAACAACAGTAGGGCAATGTTTTTGCCACCCATTACAATGGCTTACCATACAACGGAACTCAAACAATATGAATGGATGAAAAAATCGAGTGATATCTCATATGCGAGATATTTACTTGAAGGCTTAAATAGCAGGCTTGGTGATAAAACTGACGGTTAATCCATTTTCCAAACTTCAATTGTAGGAAGCATCACTGCAACTGCACGCGATTCTCTTTACAGCAGCAATCATGACTTCCTCTTTTTTGCCGAGCATTCCATCCATGCTAGCATACATTGATTTTTTGTCACTGATACTCTGTAGTCTGCGTTTTTTATCACCGCATTATCTTTTTATGACTATGATTACTCTCTGAATTACCCCGACGTCGCAGTAAGATCAGGGAACAAGCGTTTCTCTTCTTTCACTTCGAGATATCTATAATTTGAGCGATTACCATTAAATCGGAACACAGTTATCAAAAAGATGGAATAGTTACATACAAGTATTTGTTCTGTGTGATATTTTATGCAGTCGGTTGTGGCAATCAGGGCGATCCCGATAGGGTACGCTCTGTATGCGACGCGTACTCTTAAGAAATTTTGAAAAATACTGAGCACGTACCGCGTTCTCTCAAGGTCTCAAGAAAGTTTTTGTATTTGCTGGTTTGGGGCAACGTACAACAAAGTTCAGTCTTTGTTTTGCTAGTCATTTACAAACTTCAATGGAAACAAATGAAGAAATGAGGAAAACCCCCTAAACCCCCCAAGCCTCAAAATAAGATCCTCGTACTATCAGGAGAGGAATGAAAAACTGATGAAGGTGGCAACTGCTACCTTGGGGCTTGGATAGACGATATACGACCAGTTTAGATTTACGTATGTAGGTAATATTAAAGTGAGTAAGAGAAGAGTTATAAGAAAATATATGTCCTGTTAAACATTAAGCTATTAATATTGTAAAATAAGTGATTTATGGGCTTAAAATTGGCAATTATATGGCCTAAATGAGTAAAAAATGTCCAAGGGGAGCAGCGTCCCCTTTTACACCCCCACCAGGGGCTCCGTCCCTTGGAATCCCGCAATTATTGCAGACTCCAGAGCAAAATAATTTTGAGTTAAATAAATTCAGCAATTCTTATACAACCCATAGCTTGATGTGTTTACATTGTCCATACTTGAAAATTAGGCTTCGTTGTAGAAGTGATCAAAGTTTGATGATCATTTAAACTTAAAAATATTTTAATTGCATTGGCGCAGTATATAGATGCACAGAAAAAAAAATAAAACGGTTTTACGATGGAATGCAATATTAAATATAAATTAAAAAGAACTTCAAAAATCACGATTTTGATACAAGATGGATGACATTTTATTTTGAAGTAGGTTACGTGATCTCTTCTTATAATATCGGTGCAATTATTATTTTAATTTTTATTTAAAGCCTACCAAACACATTTTGCTGAAAATTTTTTTAAATGTTTTATGGAATAATTTGAATATTTTTTAGAATTTTCGAAGCAATATGTGAATTTTAAATTTGCTTAAAAAATGTTTGAAAAATTAGGTCCCATAGGGTTCCATGTATTTTTCTTTTTCCCGGGTTCAATCCAAAACTAACTGGGTGATTTCAATTACATTTCCATATGCCCCACAGATCGCCTCAACAACATACTAAAATTTCATTTTGATAAAGTCAATTTCACGGCCTTTATCGTGCGAACGGACAGACAGACAGAATGAACAAAATCATAAAACACTTTTCAACTATGTTGTAAAGTGTTAAAAATGAGCAAAGGTTGCAGGACGTTTTATAGTGTATGTGTAATACTGCGTTTCACGCGCTGCTTTCCCATGAGGAAGCCCATGTCAAGAAGCATATGGGGTAGGTGTTACTGCAATCCGGCCTTAATTTCAAATTTAGTACGCAACAGTGTAATTGTCGGCGAAAAGAAAATCCTTAACTTTTGACTATTCAGTTTAAGATTTAATTCTTAAGCCAATTTTCAGAATTGTCATATATTATCCAAAAAAATCTCAATTATCGGGAGTAAGGAAGGAAAAAATTTAATATAATGAGATCCATTTTACATTAATTGAAGAATAAACGCGCGGGGAAAGGAAAAAAATATCGAAACATAAAAAAATTCGAGTTATCGAAGTTCGAGATGTCGAGTGCCGACTGTAGTCGGAAAAACAATTTCTCTCTTTTTGATAGTAAAAAAATAGAAGAAATGCCCCCAAGCTTTTGTTCAAACAATTTGATCTAAAAGTTTGATCGCCTGAGCTTCAGTGAATGGCCAGCACAGGAAATGCTCCATCAAGAGATGGCCATCGGGATGAGACGGATCAGGTTTAATGAGTCATAATGGATGTCAAACACCTGAAGGATCGAATTTTGTGACTTCTAATTAACGACCTTCGAAGGTCATTTCCAGCGCCTTGGGAAATATACTAGTCAAAACAAATTGGGGAAATTGGTGTGAGAAAATATAAATATGTAGATATTTAAAAAATAATGCCCTGAACTCAACCTCATTCAGTAGCTGTCTATTTGGCCTAGGTTAAGCAACCCATGATGAATAAATATGCATGAGAAAATTACAGGAACCGCTGTCAATGTATTTGGTGTAAATTCTTCATTTTACATTAAAGATACTAGAACTATTTACCCGGTATAGGCCGTGCCCTAAATAAACGTCCTTTACTTAAATAATACAGATATGCCGTTAATACACCTTAAATAAGCGAGCTACAATACGCCACGCATGCGCACAAATATCTGGTTTACCCATCGTTGGTAGAACGACACAAAAATCTTATGCTTTATGCTAAATATTTAAAATTGGAGAAGTTAGAAAACCGATATTCAAGAAGTTAAATTTTTGGATTGCTTAAAGTAAACACTAATAAATGAAAATACCAGAAGTCGCTAAAACGAAAAAGTTCCTTCAGCGCAGAAGTAAATTTCGTAAAACTGTTTGCTATCTCTACGAGTTTTCATCTGATTAAAATCAAATTTACAGAGCACATTTATAATATTGAAATAATTCTATGGTTTAAAAATTGAAAATTTATCTTTTAAATTCACGAATTCAAGTTATTGTAAATTTTATTTTGAAGTTTTACAGGGTTATCATCATGCAATGTATACAAGTAATCGAAGCTCCACAAGCCCAATTTTTATTCAACAACCTTTTTACCAGTGAACTCACGTGTAAAACACTCTAATAACACTGCATATCCAAATTTCAAGAAATTAGACTGATTTTCATGACTGACTTTTTAAACATTTAAAAATGTAAAGTTTTTAAAAGATTTATCAGCGGATAATGTATATCTGTCAAGGGATGCAACACGAACAATTTATCCGATCAGGATAAGCATTCAGTTATAAATTCGGCCTGTAAAACGTTAATTTAAACCATACATCCAAGTTAAAAAAAAATCTGTTGTGGGCAGCCCATAACTTTCCTTATATAATGCAATGAATTTACTACTTTTACAGTAACAAAAAATTATTATTTTTAGAGTAGATATTCTTTCCAAGATATTGAATTTTCGTCAATGAGTCGTCGTTTTCATTGATTTAGCGTCATTTTTATCTATTTGGCGAGTTTATCGTTAATTGAGCAACATTTAAAGAAGTCATTTAAAAAAGTTGGTGACATTCCACCAAATTCGTCGCCAAAATCTCGCCAAGCGTTATAGACAGAGAAATAAGTTATTCTTACATCAGATAAATGACTTTTGACGTTCAAATAAAAAAGTATTACTCAAAGTATCATTATCATGAATGGAACGAGCTAGATCCACAAGAATGATGTCACCCAATTTATCGCATGATATTACATATGAAAAGTGAACATGTTTCTCAATAGGAAATATTTTATTTTTATTTTATATGACTTTTTGATAATTTTTTTTTAAAAATGTGCAATATCTCGAGAACGGTCCATGTTAGTGTTCTATTAATTTATGTCAATCGTTTTCTAATGAAAATTACATAAGAAATGTCTATTTGCGTAACTTTATTAGAGGTTTTGATGTTTTGACGATGTTTTAAAAATTTCATTTGAAAATTCAGAGGGGTTCTGAAGATTTGATTGCGATAAAAATAATAGGCTTCCAGTGTTTATGGGTTGTAATTTTTGTACCAAATTTCGTTCGAATCAGTCCATTCGCTCGTCAGTTAGCGTCTCCACAGACTCACTGACACACACACACACACTGACACACACACACACACACACTGACACACACACACACACAGACATTATTAAAAAATGTTCTATTCGTGATCAGGGATGCTTGAAACGTGCTCTCCCGTCGAAAACCCGAATTCGAATTTTCGACCCCGTCACAATACTTCCCTTATACATTATTATGTATAAGGAAAGTAAAAAAAAAAAAAAACGGTTAATTTGCGGATGCATTACCATTGCACAAATCCGACAAGTAGATAGACAGATGCATCCAAATCAAAATAAGGAGCATGATCGTATCATGTCCTCACTTCAACTAAAACCTATATAATAAATGATTTCACTTTGACTTAAAATATAATTTTTGGATTTGCTATTGCCTGACGTTTCGCGTTAGAGACGTCTTACTGTCTTCAAGTAGGTCGGTAATGACACTTCAAGAAACACTGGTACATGCATTCAAAACGTGTTCTGTATGCATGTATTACCTGGAGTGTGGTTCAACTCAACTTTCTCATACTAGAATCCATTTTTAGTAGCTTCCGCTCCCCCCAATTTTGCGAGACATTTTATGAAAAATTGGCATAATGGGTCCAGTCCAAATGATTACAGTTATAATCTGTTATCCTTCACTTTTATGGGCTTGAAAAAAATCTTTTGATTGATACCATACTTAAAAATGTACCCCCCCCCCCCCAGGGCGAGTAACTGACCCCTCGAGAGGGGCTAATGACGTCACGAACACAAAAATTGTATCGCGGCTATTTTTCACAACAGTGATTGAAACTATAAGGTCTCTTGATTATTGAGCCATCCATAAACCCTTTTATGCATGATTATATCCAATTGTGTCCTATGCTGCCATGTTAAAAAAAATAAAATTTTAAATAAATTTCGAAGTTTTTGCTCGAATTAAAAAGAAATTCTATCTAGTTCCGGATTTTTTTTTTATATAACAAAGCCGGACATAAAGTTTCGTGAAAATCAATTAATATGTGTGGCCGCTATCGCGCACAAGAAATCGACCACAGACATCACTCCAAAAATAGTCAAAACGTATTCAGGAGATCTTAAAACATATATTGGCAGCAGAATCTCGAAATGGAAAATTTTCACGAAAACAATACTTTCTCAATAGGAGACAGTACAAAATGCCCCACCTGTTCGTGCCTCTTGAGGTAGGTGAGCCTGGGGAAGGCCTTGTCGCAGAACTGGCATCCATAAGGTGTATTCTCGGTCACTCCGACCGTGAAGGTGATCTCGGTGGGGTCGGCAGGATCACCGGATGACGAAGATGGGGTCGGACAACCCCCTGGTGAAGAAAGGTCGTCCGGGGTATCCGAGGACCGCAAAGAGCCTCCACTTCCTGCACCCGCACACGTCGAACCACCTACAGATCCAGAAGAAGGGAAATATTAAAACCAGTCAATGTGGCATACAGAAGAAAATAGACAGATTAAGGGGACTTGTCACTCCAGTTTCAGACCCCCCCCCCCTCTAAAAAAATAGTTATGTTTTACTTCCAAAACGTACCTTATATATTCAATATGTTGTATGATTGTACATATCGATTTTTAAATAGAAAAAAAAGCCTGATTTTTAAAGGAATGTCAAACAAACATTTTAGTTTTTCTATAATTTTTAACACTTTCCAACATAGTTGAAAAGTGTATATGACTGTTCATTCTGTCTGTCACGATCACTGCCGTAAAAATGACTTTATCAAGATGAAATTTTAGTATGTTGTTGAAACGATCTGTGAGACATACGGGAATGTAAATGAATAATATCACCCAATTAGTTTTGGATTGAATCCAGGTTGAAAAAGGGAAATACATTGAACCCTATGGAGGCCTCATTTTTCAAACATTTTTTAGGCAAAACTAAAATTCAGAAATTCCTTCGAAATTTTTAGAAAATTTTCAAATTATTCCATAAAATGTATAAAAAAAATGTGTATTTAAAAACCTGTGTATTTAAAATTCCAGACCTGTCTATCCAACATACCACTTGTTTCATCTTTCTGTCTATCACTGTTTCGCAGTTATTTCATTTCAAAGTTAGGGAGTCCTTTCTGAAAGACCCTGTATATGGTATAATGAACAAGTATTATGACAGGGTCGAAAATTCGAATTCGAGTTTTCGACGAAAGAGCGCGTTTCAAGTATCCCTGAATTCAAATCGAAAGTTTTTAAGGTCATGTCTGTGTGAATGTGTCTGTGTGTGTGCCCGTGAGCCTATAGCCGCGATATGTCACGAACGAATAGAATGTGTCGAACGAAATTTGGCACACATATTACAATCAGCGAATACTGAATCCCTATTGATTACAAACGCAATTAAACGTTTGGAAAAGATTCATCCCCTCTAATTTTCGCATGAAATTTTGAAAAAGTTCATTAAAAAATCAGATCCTTTAATAACGTTACGTAAATGATCATTTCATATCTCACTTTTTATTGGAATACGAATGACATACACCTTAGAAAGCTAGCATGAACCGTTTCTGAGATATTGCCAATTTTTCAAATAAATTTATTAAAACAATTACATCCAATAAGAACAAGTATTATCTATTGTGAAATATGTCCATTTTCATATGTAATATTATGCAATAAATTTAACATAATTCTCTTGGATCTGGTTCTTTCCATTCATGAGAGAAGGTACTTTGGGTAATTGTTTTGTATTTTCTAGCCTGACAATAGTCATTTAAAAAAGAAATGTTCTTCGCTTCGTCTGTCTTTAACGTTTAGCGATCCATCTGGCAAACGTGGCGAGTCATTCAACGAAAAATCGCCATCATGGTGATAGGTCGCTCCAGATTGACAAAAATATCGTCAAAATTGCAAAAATGATGCTAAATTAACGGAAATGACGCTAAATGGATGAATTAATTATTAAAATATTTTGATATATGAAATCTATTGCTTATTGCGGATGCTATCAGTATAGATCATTGTCAATTTAGAGCGGCTCGAGATATAAGTTAATAGAGTACTTTGAAGTAGTATTATATGTTATCATCCGAAAAAGATATGTATGCACAATTCAACGTTAGAAACGTTATGTCGGGATCTTATATGTACATCATTTTTTCGCAGCGAAAGATATAAATTAATTGCATTATATAAGCTGCCCACATCAGATTTTTTAAAGTTAGAATAAAATCAAATTTTGCATTTGAAAAAAAATATATACTATCTTTTTCATTCTCTCGCATAACATATAAATCATAAGAATTATTCAAAAAGTTATTTTTTAAGATAGTATATTTTGCAGTGATAAGTCCCCTTAACAATACGTGGATACATACAGCTCAAACTGCATTTAATGAAATGAAACTACGAAAACAACATATAACACAAAATTAATAATGTCAACTCATTTCTAATGTAGAATATAGACAAACAAGAAACGCAACTTTCAATCGTCAAAGCAAATCATCGGCAACTGATGTTAGAAACGTAGCTGAAGAAGGGAAATCGGGTTTTCAACGGCAAAAACAGGAAAATGAGGTCATAAACCATGGAAAAAAATAAGCTAATAGGACACTAAATGAACGATAAGTTTTATATCATGCAGTTGAATGGGGCTGACTGTCTGCCTAAGGTCAGTCAGTCCCACTGAGCTATACAGCTTACATGGTCCAAACTGTTGATGGTAGAAACTTGAAACTTTGGGCACACATGAGATTTGATCTATCATAATGAGAAAAATAATAGAAGTTTATTCGAAAAATTTATAAATTTCGGCGCTTTCGGTATTTTTTTTATATCACACAGCTAAGTGACATGGACTGCTTAACTAAGGGATACACATCCCAAACTGTTGAAGGTAAAAATTTGAAATTTAGCATACATGTGGGACCTGACCTATAATTACTAAAAAAAAATCTTAAATATGGGAATTTTACTGAAAAAGTTTATAAATCTTGGAGGTTTTTGTTTCAACATTCCTCCAGCATTAACTCGGAAATTCGTGATTACATCATTATGTTCAGAAAAAAAACCCAATATATTTTATTAATTAACTCTATTGGTGTATAATCAACAGTCTTAAGATATATCCATTTATAGATACAGCAGACGATTAATTTATTATATTTTATTGATGAATTTATCTATAGTTTTTGTTGGCATTGGGATAGTCGTGGTTTACCAAGTTTCAAACAGCGAAATATTTACGTTTCAAATTATTTACATTTCAAATAGCGAAATTTGTCAAGAAACACACCGCCATTGCATGTAACAGCTTCATATAGCCCAAGCTACATTGTATACGAATTTTATTCTGGTTACGTGGGAGGATTGAAATTGCCAGTTCCTATAGAAGATCGCAAAATTGCAGCAAGTTTTCTTTCTACCATTGCAGTTAACGTATTATTCCATACTAGTGGGCGCATAATAAGCGCGAAACCGGCATATGAATGATATCACTTGCAATGAGAGTATCTTCCTTAGTTTTATGAACGCCCCCTTCTGGCGAGTTCTTGTGATTTTGACCGAAGTGTTTGGTGGCCATTCTTTAAATCACACTATTGAAAAAATGCTTAAAATGTCTAAAAACGTTGCAAATAAAGCAACATTGAGTGATTGAAGATGACATTTTGCTTTACATATCGCAATTTCCATGTTCCACAGAATTATCCTTTCTATACTTACATTTGAAACAGTTTTTGATATTCATACTAACTTTTAGTAGTGTATAGGTGACAGCTAGCATTTAGTGCGTGATCATTCAAGCTCCAACCAACTTGTATACAACTAAAGTGCCGGCTTGACTGTTTCTGTGAGTTATGCCGAAAGTCGAAATATCATTTTAAAATCAGCCTTAAAAATGTATTGTTAGAGAACAAGAAATCCTATAAAAATGTTATTTTTTTTTCGGTACATATTTGATATTTTTTCCTTTAAAAAATTTCTAATACTTATTTGGACCTGAACACTATTGGATATGGGAAAATCCATGGGTGCTAGATATTTGAAATAGCAATTTGAGGCATTTTTGAAAATAAAATTGCTATGACATTGATGGAATTCATTTTTAAAAATGTCATATCACAGTGTTCCATCAAAATGACAATTCAATCTATCAGCTGTCCATTGATGCAATACGATAATCGATCATTCTAAAGATAGATTACTGTCTCCGATACTGGATCTTTGAAGATCAGATAATCGATGAAGACATTTTAAATGAATCACACAGAAAAATAATCCATAATAATTCATCAGAAAAGAACCTCAGCAAAAACCTCCCACGCAAATTTACGGGGAAGATCGTTCAAACTTATTGATTTATACTTTAAAAATCTATCTATCTATCCGTATATACTAATTGCCAAGTGTCCGTCTGTCTGTCTGTCCGTCTGTCTGTCACGCCTTTTTTAGGCACTTCCCGAATAGATAGAGACTTGCAATTTGGTACACGGCTCGGTCGTTCGACAAAACCCCCTGGAAAAATCGAATTTTTCGAAAACGTTCTATAGAGGGGGTGCCCCACACCAAAACGTTCGAAAAGTGAAATGACAGGAAAGCATGCTTTGCGATGAGATAGAGACTTCAAATTTGGTGTATGGGTAAATCGTTCGAAAGGAAGAAAGTGTGCAATTTCAGATTTCCAATATTTTCTACTTAAGGGGGGGTGCAGCACACCAAAACGTTCGAAAAGTGAAATGATAGGAGAGCATGCTTTGCGATGAGGTAGAGACTTTAAATTTGGTGTAGGGGTAAATCACTCAAAAGTAAGAAAGTGTGCAATTTCAGATTTCCAATATTTTCTGCTTAAGGGGGGGTGCAGCATACCAAAACGTTCGAAAAGTGAAATGATAGGAAAGCATGCTTTGCGATGATATAGTGACTTCAGATTTGGTGTATGGGTAAATTGTTCGAAAGGCAGATAGTGTGTATTTTCAGATTTCCAATATTTTCTACTCAAGGGGGTGCCGCACACCAAAACGTTCGAAAAGTGAAATGATAGGAAAGCCTACTTTGCGATAAGATAGGGACTTCAAATTTGGTATATAGGTAAACAGTTCGAAAGGAAGAAAGTGTGTAATTTCAGATTTCCAATATTTCCTACTTAAGGGGGTGCCGCACACAAAAATGTTCGATTTTCCGAATAAATGAGAAACGGCCCCTTTAAAATTTGGTAGAGGCTCAAAATTTTATATATAGACTAATCATTTGATGAAAACACCCAAAACGAATATAATTTTTCAAAAATGTTCGTTAAAGGGGGTTCTCCAGAGGAAAACGTTCGAAATGTGAATTGATAAAAAAAAAACATGCTTCGAAATATGATACAGACTTCAAATTTGGTGTACAGGTAGATAGTTCGAAAGGAAGAACAAGAGCAATTTCAGTTTTCCGATATTTTGAACTTTTGGGGGTGCCTCAAAACTAAATGTTCGATTTGTCGAATAAATAAGAAACGTGAATTATTAAAAAATTTACATTATTCGGGGATTGCTTAATGTGGGGCCGTTGATTTTCAACGGGTATGCGGCTAGTATATACTAATTGCCAAGTGTCCGTCTGTCTGTCTGTCACGCTTTTTTTAGGCACTTCCCGAATAGATAGAGACTTACAATTTGATACATGGCTCGGTCGCTCGATAAAACCCCCTGGAAAAATCGAATTTTTCGAAAACGTTCTATAGAGGGGGTGCCCCACACCAAAACGTTCGAAAAGTGAAATGATGGGAAAGCATGCTTTGCGACGAGATAGAGACTTCAAACTTGGTGTATGGGTAAATCATTCGAAAAGAAGAAAGTGTGCAATTTCAGATTTCCAATATTTTCTACTTAAGGGGGTGCAGCACACCAAAATGTTCGAAAAGTGAAATGATAGGAGAGCATTCTTTGCGATGAGATAGAGACTTCAAGTTTGGTGTATGGGTAAATCGTTTGAAAGAAAGAAAGTGTGCAATTTCAGATTACCAATATTTTCTATATTTAAGGGGGTGTCGCACACCAAAATGTTCGATATAGCGAATAAATGAGAAACGGCTCCTTTAAAATTTGATAGAGGCTTGAAATTAGGTATATGGACTAATCATTTGATGAAAACACCCAAGACGAATATAGTTTTTCAAAAACGTTCGTTTAAGGGGGTTCTCTATACAGGAAAACGTTCGAAAGGTGATTTGATAAGAAAACATACTGCGGGATGAGATAGAGACTTCAAATTTGGTGTATGGGTAAATCGTTCGAAAGGAAGAAAGTGTGCAATTTCAGATTCCCAATATTTTCTACTTCAGGGGGTGCCGCACACCAAAACGTTCGAAAAGTGAAATGATGCGAAAGCATGCTTTGCGGTCAGATAGAGACTTCATATTTAGTGTATGGGTAAATCGTTTGAAAGGAAGAAAGTGTACAATTTCAGTTTTCCAATATTTTATACTTTAGGGGGTGTTGCACACAAAAATGTTCGATTTTTGAAATGAAGCAGACATATCCCCTTTAGAACGTGATAGAGGCTTGATATTTGGCATATAGGGGAATCATTTCATAGAAAACCCAAGAAGAATGGAGTTTTTCAAAAATATATATTTAAGGGGGGTGGGTACTCCATAGAAAAACATTCGAAGAGTGAAATGATAGAAAAAGTATACTTCTCGATGAGTTAGCGACTTCAAATTTGGTATACAGATAGATAGTTTGAAAGGAAGTAAGTGTGCAATTACAATTTTCAAACATTTGCTATTGTAGGGGGTGCCGCACACTAAAATGTTCGATTTCACAAACAACTGAAAAATGCATCCTTTAGAGTATAATAGAAGCTTGAAATTTAGTATATGGGCTAATCATTTGATTAAAAAAACCTAAGATTATTACGGTTTTTCAAAAATGATCATTTAAGGGGGTGCAACACAGAAAAACGTAAAAACGTTCGAATTATGAAGTGATAGAAAAACATGCTCCACAATAGGATTGAGATATCAAATTTGGTGTACTGGTAGATTCTTTGAAAGGAAGAAAGTGTGTAAATATATTTCCAATATCTGCTACTTTAGGGGGTGCCGAGAGCCAATATGTTCGATTTTCGGAATAAATTAGACACTCTTGCTTTTAAATGTGATAGAGGCTTGATATTTGGTATATGGGTCAATCATCTGATAAGAAACACAAAACGAATAGAGTTTTTCAAAAATGTTCATTTATGGGGGTGCTCCAAAGAAAAACGTTCGAAAAGGGAGATGATAAAATAGTATGCTTCGGAATGAGATAGAGACTTTAATTTGGTGTACTGGTAGGTAATTCGAAAGGACGACGTGCGCAATTTAAATTTTCCAATATTTTTTTCTTTAGGGGGTTCTGCACACTAAAATATTCGATTTGCCGAATAAATGTGAAACACGAATTATTCAAAAATTTACATTATTCAGGGGTTGCTTATTGCGAGACAGTTGATTTTCAACGGGTATTCGGCTAGTATATACTAATTACCAAGTGTCCGTCTGTCTCTCAGTCTGTCACGCTTTTCTCAGGCACTTCCCGAATAGATAGACTTGCAATTTGATACACGCCTCGGTCGTTCGATAAAACCCCCTGGAAAAATAGAATTTTTCGAAAACGTCCTATAGAGGGGCTGCCCCACACCAAAACGTTCGAAAAGTGAAATGATGGGAAAGCATACTTTGCGATGAGATAGAGTCTTCAAATTTGGCGTATGGGTAAATCATTCGAAAGGAAGAAAGTGTGCAATTTCAGATTTCCAATACTTTTTACTTAAGGGGGTGCCGCACACCAAAACGTTCGAAAAATAAAATGATAGGAAAACACGCTTTGCGATGAGATAGAGACTTCAAATTTGGTGTATGGGTAAATCGTTCGAAAAGAAGAAAGTGTGCAATTTCAGATTACCAATATTTTCTATACTTAAAGGGGTGCCGCACACCAAAAATGTTCGATGTACCGAATAAATGAGAAACGGCTCCTTTAAAATTTGATAGAGACTTGAAATTAGGTATATAGACTAATCATTTGATGAAAACACCCAAGACGAATATAGTTTTTCAAAAACGTTCGTTTAAGGGGGTGCTCTAGAGGAAAACATTCGAAAGGCGAATTGATAATAAAACATACTGCGGGATGAGATAGAGATTTGAAATTTCGTGTACGGATAGATAGTTTAGAAGGAAGAAAGTGTACAATTTCAGTTTTCCAATATTTTATACTTTAGCGGGTATTGCACACAAAAATGTTCGATTTTCGGAATGAAATAGAAATATCCCTTTTAGAACGTGAAAGAGGCTTGATATTTGGTATATAGGCGAATTATTTGATAGAAAACCCAAGAAGAATGGAGTTTTTCAAAAATATATATTTAAAGGGAGTGGGTACTCCACAGAAAAACATTCGAAGGGTGAAATGATAGAAAAAGTATACTTCGCGATGAGTTAGAGACTTCAAATTTGGTATACGGGTAGATAGTTTGAAAGGAAGAAATTGTGCAATTTCAGTTTTCAAACATTTGCTATTGTAGGGGGTGCTGCACACTAAAATGTTCGATTTCGCGAACAACTGAAAAACGCCTCCTTTAGAGTATGATAGAAGCTTGAAATTTAGTATATGGGCTAATCATTTGATAAAAAAAAACCTAAGATTATTACGGTTTTTCAAAAAAGATCATTTAAGGGCGTGCAACACAGAAAAACGTAAAAACGTTCGAAATATGAAGTGATAGAAAAACGTGCTCCACAATAGGATAGAGACATCAAATTTGGTGTACTGGTAGATTATTTGAAGGGAATAAAGTGTGCAAATTTCAGATTTCCAATATTTGCTACTTTAGGGGTGCCGAGCGCCAATGTGTTCGATTTTCGGAATAAATGAGACACTCTTGCTTTTAAATGTGATAGAGGCTTGATATTTGGTATATGGGCCAATCATCTGATAAAAAACACAACACGAACAGAGTTTTTCAAAAATGTTCATTTATGGGGGTGCTCCAAAGGAAAACGTTCGAAAGGGGAGATGATAAAATAGTACGCTTCGGGATGAGATAGAGACTTTGATTTGGTGTACTGGTAGATAATTCGAAAGGACGACGTGCGCAATTTAAATTTTCCAATATTTTCTTCTTTAGGGGGTTCTGCACACTAAAATATTCGATTTTCCGAATAAATGTGAAACACGAATTATTCAAAAATTTACATTATTCAGGGGTTGCTTATTGTGAGACCGTTGATTTTCAACGGGTATTCGGCTAGTGTTTAGTTCTAATATGTCTATCCAGTTTATCTTTTTAGATAGTGTAACAATTAATACGAGGATTTACCACTTACTAAAATGTCATTTTCTTGTTGCCACCATTTCTTTACGAAACGTTTTTTTTCTCCCAAATTTTAATCATTTGCAGATTTCCTTAAACGATACAAACATACCGAGTTTCGTAGCTATAACACAATTTCTTATGGGTGCATATATACACTGCTCACAACTGAAATCGCAACACCATAAAGTTGTAAATGTAGTTTTATGTAAATCAGGCAAGGGAAACAGCAAGGTGAGATATGCAAATGATAACAGTTTCGTTACGCATAGTGACGTAACACCTTGCCGAGTAGCATTAAAGCATCAGGTCAAGGAGGAGCGATATCACAGATAAATTGTAGCGGCATTGGTTTCAGGTTGTAAAAATCATCACAGTATGCCAAGAGTACGTCGACGTACCGCATCGTTCAGTTGTCGTCAACGAAACGGCATTAAATCATTGTTTTACGTGAGGGTGGAATGAGCGAGCCTTCGAAGGATCGCTGAACTATTGGGTCGTGATTGGAGCACAGTTCAACGGTGTGTGTGTGTTACGGTTCGTGAGAGACAACGAAACGACACGAAGATCAGGTAGTGGAGCTTCCAGGTGCACCACACCACGTGAAGATCGTATGCTTCTGAGAAGCGTTGCGCGGGAGCTGTTTACCACAGCAACCGTGTTACAATGACATTTATCCCACACTACAGGTAATGTGGTTTCGACGCAAGCAATTCTAAACCGTTTGCATTACGCAAAACTCCAAGGTAGTAGACAACTTTTTCGATACCTACCATTTTAAAGTCTGCACTGGTTATGTCGCCTCCAGTGGTGTTAAATGCGACGCAATGGGTCGAAAAAATGACGGAACATTCTGTCCAAGGATGAATTAGGATTCTGTTTTAGCATGCCAGATGGCCATACTCGCGTATGGCGGCGCATTCAACAACGCCACCAGAAAGCTTTTTCTATTAGTCGCCACACAGTCCCCTAAGTGGTACCATGGTTTGAAGTGGTATAACATTTGGTAGACGAACACCTTGGGTCCACGTTTCTGGCAGTATCACGGCACAACGATACGTCTCTGACATTGTGAGACCTAGTGGTACAGTCATATCTGTTAACCAGGCCTGGACTGTTTTTTCACCAGGATAATACCAGGTCACATACTGCACGGGTAACTATGAATAGTCAACAACGTTTTGATAGCCTGCCTTGGCCAGCATATTCTCCGGATCTAAATGCCAAATGAACATATCTGGGATATCATGGATCGCCGATTAAGAAAACTCCCAATTCCAGCAAACCATGTTCAGTTACAAGTCCAATTGTATGTTGCGTAGAATGCCTTCCCTCAGCACACCATTGACCATCTCATTGACGGGATGCCTCGTCGTATTCAATCCTGCATAGCCGATCGCGGTGGGCCTATTCCATATAGATCTAATGTCAATAAAATCCTATGCTTTAATTTTCCAGGTATGATTTTTTGATCATTTGCACATATCCATGTTGCAATTATATTCTGTAAATTTCATTAAGGATACATCAATTTCTTCATGGTGTTGTGATTTCAGTTGTGAGCAGTGTATTTTTATTTATCGATGTTCAGTCCATGGAGGTAAAAGGAAGGAGTTAAAACTTCATATGGCGAAAACACCAATATCATTTGAGACATTAATTCAGGTGGCGCTGGGATAAGATAAGTATTTTTGCATTGTATGCTTATTTATGGCGAAAGGCTTTAAAAATACGAGTATTCGTGTAAACCGTCGATTTTGTAGGAATAGATTATTAACGCAATGTAAATTAGGACTGAAACAATAAAGAATAGTGTTTGTTACGTATTCAAAATTATTACTTTCCTTATATACATAATGTATAAGGGAAGTATTGCGACGGGGTCGAAAATTCGAATTCGAGTTTTCGACGGGAGAGCACGTTTCAAGCATCCCTGATCACGAATCAAACACTTTTGAAGTGATGTCTGTGTGTGTGTGTGTGTCAGTGAGTCTGTGGAGACGATAACTGACGAACGAATGGACCGATTCAAACGAAATTCGGTACAAAAATCACAATCCGTAAACACTGGAAGCCTATTGTTTTTAAATGTAATTGAATGTTCAGAATCCTCCTGAATTTTCAAATGAAATTTTGAAAAAATCGTCAAAAAATCAAAACCGCTAATAAAGTTACACAAATAGACATTTCTTGTGTAATTTTTCATTAGAAAACGATTGACATAAATTTTAGAACGCTAACATGAACCATTTCCGAGATTTTGCACAATTTTCAAAAACATTATCAAAAAGTCGTATAAAAAAATATATTTCCTATTGAGAAGCATGTTCACTTTTCATATGTAACACCATGCGATAAATTGGGTGACATCACTCTCGTGAATCTAGCTCGTTCCATTCACGAGAAAAGATACTTTTTTACGAAAAGATACGACTTTTTGAAATGTTGTCAAATTAACAAAAATCTCGCCAAATGGATTAAAATGGCGCTGAATCAATGAAAATGACGACTCATTGTCGAAAATTCAATATCTTGCAAAGAATATAAGTATCTACTATAAGAAAAACCTATTTTTTTACTGTAAAAGTAGTAAATTCATTGCATTACATAAAGAAGGTCATGTGTTGCCCACATCAGATTTTTTTACCTTTTAATTTATTTTTATCTCATTATATTCTGCACTCTGTCTTACAACTATGAATAAATAGTGATTATTTATAGTCAAACTTAATTTAAACTTCATCACAAATACATATACTAAATACTACACCTTCTATTGTGTCGAATGAAAAAAAAGCACAAACGCTTTACTAACAGTAGCTACAATTAGATATAGTTCTCAAAGCATTATAGTATTTTCAAGCGTTTCATTTATAGGAATTTTATCACCTCTTTAACTCCGCACTCCACCCACTTAATTTCATTTACGTTTTTATAATAGTAATCTGTGTAGACGTGGCAACTGAATTTCCCCGAAAATGGAGTGCATGTCAACCAATGATATCAGAAGAAAACCGAAACTTGTGATATTCCAACCCCTTGCGTAAAACTTTCCGGAAGAAGTGCAGCTCACCGAGGAAACCGTCTCTTTACCGATTGAGAAAGGGTTGTTTGAAGAAGATGCATGATCGGGACGTAGCTGTGGGGCACGATCCGCTCAGGAGTATACTTTCCCATCCGGGTCATTTGGGGTCTCAAACAATGATCCCAGTTGCCACAAAAGATGAAGACTGTTTCGAATGGTGACCTTGTGGCATTCCCTAGTGGGTTATGGTGGCCACAAGGAAGTAATGTTACTTTTCCCGTAGATGCTTATTTAATGAAAATGTATACAGTAGAACCTCTTTTAAGCGGCTTAATTGAGACCGAGGGTAAGTCGGTTAAGAGAAAATCTGGTTAAACGGGGTGATTCATTTATTTTAATTCGTTGCATTTTTTACCTCTTCTTTACCTCTACTAAAAATCTGATGTGGTCAACACATGACTTCCCTTATATAATGTAATGAATTCACTCCTTTTACATTAAAAAATGATGTATAAGATCCACGGTACTATGTTTTTAACGCTGAATTGTACATTTGGCAATTTTCTGGATGACAACATGTGATACTATATAAAAGTACTCAAATAACTTATATTTCACACAACTCAACTTATAACAAATAACTTATATTTCACACAATTAACAATTATCATTATTGATAGTATCCTTAATAACCGATATAGTCCTAATATTAAAAAAATCTGATATAGACAGCATGTGATTTTCCTTATATAATAAAATAAATTTACTTTTAATGGTGAAAAAGTGATGAAATAATCCACGGCACAGTGTTTGTAATGTTAAATTGTACATTTGTCGCTTTTAAGGGATGACAACATCTAAAACTGTTTCGTACCCAATTATCTTATATTTCACACAACTCTAAATTAACAATTTTCAATATTGATAGCATCCTCAATAAGCAATAGAGTCCATATGTTTAAATATCAATTTCGCAACATTTAAAAAGTCTCCAAGTTGGCGATATGCCGCCAAAATTCGTCGCCAGAATTTTGCCGAGCATTACAGACGGAGAAATAGGTTATTCTTGCGGTAGTTTTATATTCTTTCCGAAATATAGAATTTTAATCAATTAATTGTCATTTTCATTGATTTAGCGTCATGCTTATCAATTTGGCGACATTTTTATCAATTTGGCGATATCTTCATCAATTTGGTGACATTTCAAAAACTCGCCAAGATGGCGATATTTCGCCAAATTCGTCGTCAAACTTTCGTCCAGCATTATGGTCGGAGAAATAAGTTATTCTTATGGCAGATAAATGACTTATGGCTTTCAAATACAAAATTATTACCTAAATTATCTTCTCTTATATCAGATTCTTATATTCTTTCCAAGATATTGAATTTTCATCAATTAGTTTTTATTTTCATTGATTTAGAGTCATGTTTATCAATTTGGGGACATTTTTATCAATTTGCGATATTTTCGTCAATTTGGCAGCATTTAAAAAACTCGCCAAGTTGGCGATATTCCGCCAAATTCGCCGCCAAAATTTCGCCAAGCATTGTTTATGGAGAAATAGGTTAGTCTTATGGTAGATAAACGACTAATGGTGTCAAATTACAAAGCTATTACTCAAAGTGTCTTCTCTCTTGAATAGAACGAGCTAGATCTAGGAGAATGATGATAATAAATTTATTGCATAATATTACATATGAAAAGTGATCAGATTTCACAGTAGTTAATACTTTTTTTTAATTTTTTGTGATATTTTGATAAATTTATTTGAAAAATGTGCAATATCTCGAGAACGGTTCATGCTAGCGTTTTAAAGTTTTAAAGCGTCGTTTTCTAATGAAAAATTACATAAGAAATAATTATTTATGTAACTTTATTGAGTGTTTTATTTTTTATGATATTTTTAAAATTGCATTTCAAAATTTAGGAGGGTTCTGGACATTCGATTACGTGTAAAAACAATAGGCTTCCAGTATTCACGGATTGTGATTTTTATACCAAATTTTGTTCGGATCGCTTGAGTCGTTCGTAAGATATCGTCTCCACAGACTCACACATACACACACACACACACAGGCATCACCTCAAAAACGTCCGATTCGTGTTCAGGGGTGCTTGAAAGATGCTCTCACGTCGAAAACTCGAATTCGAACTTTCGACCCCGTCACAATACTTTCCTTATACATTATAATATGTATAAAATTAAAGTAAAAATTGGGTATTATAAAATTATTTAAATGAATTAATAGGCAAATAATTTATTATTAAAAAATGACATATAGTAAGTATATAGTAATATAGTTATATTTAGTAAGTATAATATATTTAGTAGTAATTTATAATGAAACGTAATAATTACATGACTTTTCCTTCAAGAATTTAATTTCTTTTCAAGCATGAACAGCGAAATTTTAAGTTCCGTCATTACTTTATTAACTTTGAATCTATTGAATGCTCGGAGAGATATTTTAAAATTAGAATTCGTTCTTTTGCTATTTTATGTTTTAGCATTGTCCTGAGCGATTTTCGCATTTATCAGTCCCAAAATTAATATCACAATTTCCAATTTGATACCATCGGAAGGAACGAAGAACGTTCTTTTTAACGATCTTTGAACCGAATCCATAGATGATTCCTTCATATTTATTTACTTATTTTTAAATACATAGACATTTTTTCGGTTATCTGATGCTTATTTTGCCACATCTGAGAAAAGCAGATTAGCATAATTCTATAGTTTAGCAAAAAGTCGCATGTATATCTTCGAATTAAAAAAAGAAATCTGATGTGGGCAGCACCTGACTTTCCCTACAGACTCATATGCACGTTCTCTTTATTTCTTCAATAATTCATTGAGTTTAATTGCACAAAATAACGTCCACAATTATTTAAAATGACACTGAATTGGCACTTTTAATTCAATTTCCGTTCTCAGTTGGTAACCGGACTTTTTTTCAACAGTGGCGCAGCGTAAATGCGAAAAAGCTAAAATATCTCGAAAAAGGCTAGCCCTAGTGTAATGGGATTGGTCTTATTCTTTTCATTGTTAAACATCATGTATAAAACAAGCATTTAATTGATATATTTGATCATACGTAGTTTTTTATTTCAGATTTTGGCGATTTTTGAAGGCCATTTCGGAAGAAAAGGCAAGTTACTTTTTTCCGAATCGTACCAAAGTATAATCAAAACCGAGGTAATCCACAAGCGACTTATCTACCTATTTTATGAAATTCGGTCCATTAGTTTTGAGTTAGAGTGGATACATACATTGCACAGACAGACAATCAGACACGCACACACAGACGTCACGCTAAAAATAGTATTTTCGTGTTCTAAAGGTTCCGAAAAGTGTAAATCCGTCAAAAACTCAAGTTGCGATTTTCGACATGATTTCAATACTTTCCCTATACATTACCATGTATTGCAGGGAAAGTAAAAATCTGATGTGAACAGCACATGACTTTCCCTGCAAACTTATAGTCGTACGTACACGTTATCTTTACTTATTCAATGATTCATTATATTGAGTTTAATTGCACAAAATAACACACATAATAATTTAAAATGACACTGAATTTGCACTTTTAATTCAATTTTCTTTCTCAGTTGCTAACTGGACTTTTTTTTTCAAAGGTGCTGCAATGTAAATGCGAAACAACTAAAATATCTCGAGAACGGCCAGCCCTAGTGTAATGGGGTTGGTCTTATTTTTCTCATTGTTAAAAATTATGTGTAAAATAAGCATTTAATTTATATATTTGAGCATACGTAGTATTTTATTTTAGATTTTGACGATTTTTGCGGACCATTTCGCAGAAAAAGGCAGGTTATTTTTTTCCAAATCGTACCAAAATCTAATCAACACCAGGGTAACCCACAAGTAACTTATCTACCAAATTTTGTGAAATTTGATATATTAGTTTTTCAGCTAGAGTGAATACGGGCAATTTTTGCTGGTCATTTCGCAAAAAAGGGTGGGTTGTTTTTTCCCCAATCGTACTAAAATCTAATCAGCACCAGGGTCACCCATAAGGGACTAACCCAATTTTATGAAATTGGGTCCATTAGTTTTTCAGTTACAGTGGATAAAAAACTGCACAGACAGACTGACACACAGACACACACACACACACACAGACCACAACCTAAAAATAGTGTTTTCGTGTTCTAGAGGTCCCGAAACGTGTAAATCCGTCGAAAACTTCAGTTGCGATTTTCGGTATGATTCCAATACTTTCCTTATACATTACCATGTATTGCAGGGAAAGTAAAAATTACGAAAAACCTTTTTTTATTTTTTTATCTTTGCATGATGATGATGAACATTTAACGTCAGAAAGCGTTCGGGCTTTTAATGCGATTTTAACGTCTTTTAGTGTGTTCCCAATAAATACTGTATAATAGAAGTGTTGGTTCTTTATACTTTTAATTATGAGGACGTGATGTGCAGTATTTTTTATTGTTTAATTTCTGATTCACATAGAAAAATTCCAAGTTAACCAAAAATGTCAAAACAGCTATAATTTAGATGTTATTTAAATCAAATCGTCTATGAACTTTTCAAATGACTCTCTAGAGTCCGTAGACAATAACCATTATATTTGCGGAAAATAAATAATTAAGGATAAAGCAGCGGAATCCGGTCATAGAGGTAAAAAGGAAATCTTCACTCTTTACCCCCCCCCCAAAAAAAAAGGAGATAAATACGGAGTACAATCATTTATTGCAGTCATGAATTCATTACAAATAAATTTACAAATAAAATTAGAAATGTACAATGATGTTTCTAGACAATGTTTTCCTGAAATACATGGTAATGTATAGGGAAAGTATTGGAATCTTGCTGAAAATTGCAACTCGAGTTTTCGACGGAACAACATGTTTTGGAACCTCTAGAATGCGAAAAAAATAATTTAGCATGACATCTGTGTGTGTGTGTGCAATGAATATATCAACTCTATCTCCAAAACTAAATGACGGAATTTCATAAAATCTTGTAGGTTTAAAATATGGTTTTGTAAATTTATACTTGTGGGTGACCCTTGTGCTGATTAGATTTTAGTACAATTTGGGATAAAAGAACCCGCCTATTTTTGCAGAACGGCCCACAAGAATTGCCTGTATCCACTGTAGCTAAAATAATAATTGATCAAGTCATTTGTGAGTTACTCCGGTGCTGATTAGATTTTGGTACGATTCAGATAAAAATAACCTGGCTTTTTTTGCTAAATGGCCCTCAGAAATCGTCAAAATCTAAAATTAAAGTGTACGTATGAAAAATATATCCATTAAATGCTTGTTTTATACGTAATTTTTGATGATGAAAATAATAAGACCAACTTCGTCGTTTTAGGACTAGCCGATCTCGAAATATTTTATTTTTATTGTAATTTCGCTACGCCACTTTTGAAAATAAGTCCAGTCACCAAATGAAAACGAAAATTGAATTAAAAGTGCAAATTGAGTGTCATTTAAAATTATCTGATGTGGGCGGCACATGACTTTCTCGGGACTCGCATTCACATTATCTTTATTTTTTTAATAATTCATTAAATTGAGTTCAATTGTACAAAGACAAAAACAGCTATAATTATTGTAATCAGATTAGCATAATTCTATAGTTTAGCAAAAAGTCGCATGTATATCTTCGTATTAAAAAAAAAATCTGATGTGGGCAGCACCTGACTTTCCCTGCAGACTCATATGCACGTTCTCTTTATTTCTTCAATAATTCATTGAGTTTAATTGCACAAAATAACGTCCACAATTATTTAAAATGACACTTAATTTGCACTTTTAATTCAGTTTTCGTTTTTATCGGGTACCTGGACTTATTTTCAACAGTGGCGCAGCGTAAATGCGAAAAAGCTAAAATATCTCGAAAACGGCTAGCCCTAGTGTAATGGGGTTAGTCTAATTATTTTCATTGTTAAACATAATGTATAAAACAAGCATTTAATTGATATATTTGATCATACGTAGTTTTTAATTTTAGATTTTGGCGATTTTTGCGGACCATTTCGGAAAAAAAGGCAAGTTCCTTTTTTCTGAATCGTACCAAAATATAATTAGCACCAGAGTAATCCACAAGCGACTTATCGAGCGACTGGCGTGGCGAAAATGATGCAAAACTAAAATATCTCGAGAACAGCTTGTTCTAGAGTAATGAAGTGGGTCTTATTCTTTTCATCGTCAAAAATTACGTACAAAATAAGCATTTAATAGATATATTTGAGCATACATAATCTTTAATTTTTAGATTTAACGATTTTTGAGCGCCATTTCGCAAGAAAAAAGGCAGATTCTATTTTTTCGAATCGTACCAAAATCTAATGAGCACCAGGATAGCATACAAGGAACTTAACAAATTTTATAAAATTTGGTTAATTAGTTCAGCGAGAGTGGATACAAAATCTACACAGACAGATACACACACACATAAAGACGTCACGCTAAACATATTTTTTTCGTGTTCCAGAGGTCCCCAAACGTGTAGACCGGTCGAAACCTCGAGTTGCAATTTTCGGCACGATTCCAATACTTTCCCTACACTTTACCATGTATTACAGGGAATGTAATAATTATGGATGTTATTTTGTGCAAGTAAACCCAATTTAATGAATTATTTAAGAAATAAAGTGAATATGAGTCTGCAGAGAAAGTCATGCGCTGCCCACATCAGATTTTTACTTTCCCTGCATTAGATGGTAATGTATAGAGAAAGTATTGGAATCGTGTCGAAAATTGCAACTCGAGTTTTTGACGGATCTACACGTTTTGAGACCTCTTGAACACGAAAAAACTATTTTTAGAGTAACGTCTGTGTGTGTGTGTCTGTCTATGTGATGTATGTATTCACTCTAGCTGAAAAACTAATTGACGGAATTTTATAAGATCTGGTAGGTGGCTCTGGCTTGTGGCTGACTCTGGTGCTGATTAGTGTTTGGTACAATTCGCGATAAAATAACCTGCCTTTTTTGCGAAGTGTCCATCAAAAATGGCCTGTTTCCACTCTTGTTGAAAAAATTATAGACCGAATTTCGCAAAATTTGTTAGAAAAATCACTTGTGGGGGACCCTGGTGCTGATTTTGGTACGATTCGCGAAAAAGAGCGAAATAGCCCGTAAAAATCGTCAAAATCTGAAATAAAAGACAATCTATATTAAAATGCATCCATTGAATACTTGTTTTATATGTAATGTTTGAGATGAAAAGAATTAAGATCAACCCCATTATTCTAGGACTGGTCTAGGACTAGACGTTATCGAGATATTTTTATTTTTCACATTTTTGCTACACTGTTTTTTTTTTAGAATGAGTCTAGTTGCCAAACGTAAACGATAGCTGAATTAAAAGTGTAACTTCGGCGTTATTTCAATTAATTATACGTTTCATTCAGTGCCATTAAACTCAGTTTAATGAATTATTAATGAAATAAAGAGGAAATGAATTCGAGTCTGCTGGGAGAGTCATGCGCTGCTCACATCAGATTTTCTTTTTCAAAGTTTGTTTCTTGATATAGACGAAGGCAAAAATGTAAAATGTGTAGTTGAAAACAAACACATTTTTACTTATGAATAAAATGTATTGGAGAACACACAATATTCTGAAGTTTGTTGCTGAAGCAAAGGAAGTTAGTTTTATTTCGATTTTAATATTTTCCCACAGCTTAACGCATTATTGCGTTTGTGCGTTAAATGGTTATAGTTCTATTTAACTCAGAAGTTCTTCGCTTTGATTGGATGTTATTCTCATAGCAATTTTGTATTCACGTAGATCGTGATACTACAGTTTTTGTACCTTTGTCATTTACACTCTCAATGGCCTCAAGCTAGTCTCTTGCCCAGAACTTCTTTCTCTCTCCTTTTCTGTGTCTCTTCGTGTAATGCATCATACATTATTAAAGAAAATTATTGTATTACTTTACGAATGACAACTCAATGGTCTTAACTTAAAGGTCTCACTTAAAGCAAAGGTCAGACTTAAAAAAACAACGATCTCTTGGTATTGCTATTTCATGGACTATTCCGTCTAAACAGCAAAGCTCAATAAAAATACTGCAAAGTTTGATTGCTCGAATAGCTGACCGTTAATAGAGACGAACGATTGGTAATCCTGTAACTCGCACAGCATAAATTACACTTTTATAACATACGCGTTATTTTCTCAAAAACCATTTTAACGATTCCAGATCTTACATTGCACCCTACGTATCCTCTTCTTCACCCCTTCCGGCCACTCACTGGGGTTGTGCCAACCGTAACAGTTCACATTGTCAGCTGTTCTCATATTAATTATAGCAAATTGATGTTACCTTGTCTCTTGTCGACTTAATCATCCGACTACTTATATACAGTTCTTCCAGACATGTCCCATGCATAATCCGTCACCATTGATGTCAATTCTTATTACTACTGCGACACGCTGCGTCTGAATCAAATCTTACCACGCATAAATGAACAATTATATGCTATGGAAATGAATTCATTCATTAATAAATTAATGGATAGCGCAGATTGCCAGTTGTTGGTATTTGGATCTGCCGTTACCCACTCTCTAATGAGCGAAATTTTCATCACACAGTGATGAGGCAATTAAGGAATCTAAATGAGTTTTTCCTTTCTTTTTTTTACTCAGTAAGTGATTGCTTGATTTGTTCTGCGATGTAATGCCGAGGCATGATTAAAAAACGATTATTTTTGTGGAGATGATTGTCTTATTAGTCCGCAAAGGCTCCGACCTGAAGACGGCATGGGAACACAAAAATGACGTGAGAATGTATTCAGATTCCGAAAGTTTTACTTGAGTTTACAGTACAGTAACAGCACATAGTTGGGTGGATCGAAGGAAATCACAGTATTAGCATGCAGGATAATAGTAACTAATGGATTCTTATTCGAAGTATTGATAGTATAAAGCTTATCTAAAGTTGTTATAAAGTTTCCTCCCATTATTGTTACACAGGGTGATATTTAATGAATGGAACCTTGCTTGGGAGGCTTTTGTAGACATGTGTTACAGCGGGAACTCACTCTTCAAATATGCGGAAGTCATTCCTTGGGAAAGGATGGACTGACATATTAGATTAAAAGATTATCACCAAGTGTAACATCGGCGCTGTGAGTGGTAAATAGAAGTAAAATATGTACATGGAACTAGTCACGCATCTTATAATGAATTAATGAATGAATTAATGAATTTCAGGAGAAGTCACAAAACAGACTTTAGCCATACAGATTTTAATACTCGTATCTCGATGAAAAATTGCAAAAATTATGGGGGGCGCTCCCAAAAGAGCATGATGTTGAGGCAAGGGTGACGCAGAATTTTACCAGTTACATTGTTGGCAAACGGATCATACATGATTATATATATATATATATATATATATATATATATATATATATATATATATATATATATATAATGTATATATATGTATATATATGTGTATGCATATATATATATGTATATGTATGTATGTATATATATGTATATAATGTGTATGTATGTATATATATATATATGTATATGCATATATATGTATATATATATATATATGTATATGCATGTATATGTATATATTTATATATATGTATATATGTATATGTATATATATATGTATGTATATGTATATATTTATATATATGTATATATGTATATACAGGGTGTCCCCAAAACATTGACCTCGGCTTTTATACCTTAAATATTGATCTTAGACATATATAATAAATTACAAAGTTGCGTAAAAAAAGGTACAGAATTTTATGAAATCGATTAAAATTTTATGAAATATCGCCTGTACGCACATACACACACACATTCACATACATACATTCACACACACACACACTCTCTCTCTCTCTCACATACACACCACACACTCAGACATCACTTCCCAAATGTTCGATTATGACCGGGATGTTCCGGGATGCTTTAAACGTGCTCCTCCATGGAATATTCGAACTCAAATTTTCTACCCAGTCACAATACTTACCAGTTTGTATCCATTAAACTAAGTATGTAGGGAAAGTAAAATTCAACCTATAGAACCCGCTTGTTCATAAAGTTAGAAACATTCGACGATCCATAGCTACTGCTATATGCAGTGGTAGCGAGATTCAAATTATTATTGGAGCATATGCAGTAGGATGTAGTAGATTCAAATTCCACACATGTTAAAACAGGTTTATTTAATGTGGGCCCTTGTAATAAATAGAATATATATTAGAATTCGGGCGGGTTATAGGCGCGGATTGGGTGATTAACAAATTACATTTAATATTTTTTTTTTCATTATCTTTCTATCTCGCCCAGTTAAATCATTTATTTAATTGCGCATATCCATGTCTCTGTTCATTTCACATTTAAAGAAATGCATATTTCAACATGTAATAATGGCAGACCTTAATCCATTGCCGATGCAAATGATATAAATTTGCAAGCGAGAATATAAATAATCATGTATTGTGTAATATTTTAATGATAGAGAGCCGCCCATAAAAACCCAGCATGCAAAATATAGTTTTTATGAGGATGTTTTTCTTTTCTCCAAAAATATCGATCCGGTTAAGATAGTTATAAATGACTTCAATTTTGCCTTTCTTCGTGCATATTCAATGAAATATAACTTAAAAAATTAGAAAACACATAACATTGGGTTTTTATGCCTTTAATATATATAAATAAAATTGAAAATATGTCTGTCTGTCTATCTGCCTGTATGTCTGTCTGTCTGTCTGTCTGTCCCGTCATCACGAAAGAATGGCTAAACCGAATTTGATGAAATTTTGTGGGTAGCCTGGAAATAGTCCCACTTAAAATTTAGTCCATGTTTGGAGTTTCTACAATCAATGGTTCTCGAGATATTAGTAAAAAACGAAATTTTTGTTTGTCTCATCATCACGGGTGAACGGCTAAACCGAATTTGATGAAATTTTGTGGATAGCCTTGAAATAGCCCCCATAAATTTAGCCCATGTTTCGAGTATCTAAGACCAGGGGTTGTCGAGATATTAATGAAAAACGAAACTTTTTCCTCAGAGTTCTACTCTCTAACTCCGTGGTTTATCCAAACGAAAAGCTTGAAAATCGTTTGAAAGTGAATTAAAACTTTATCTCTGAGTTTGATGGGAGATTTTTTGCGCCAATGAGTCACTTTCAGAAAACATGAATTGTTTGAAACATGATTTAAATGGGAAATCTATCTCTATGGTTTATATTTCACAAACTTTTACTGAACAATGAAAAGTATAAAGAAATCAAAATGGTTATTTAATTTCATTATCTTATATCAATCATGTTGCTCAGAAACGCAATTAAATTAAATCTGTCTGTTAATTTTATTTATTAATTTTTTGATTTGAATAATAAATAAATGGATATAAAAAATATATTTTTGAAAAGAACGATTTGATTTTTCTTACAGTATTTTTGACTAGATAGTATCAATTACGGTCTTCAGGTTTAAACATTATTATTATTGATATTTTCGGGGATTATTGATTCAGGGATTATTGATATTTTCAAGTTATTATGCAATTGTTTTATTATGACAAAAATTGTTTAAACTCATATATTGTACGTTGTACGAGTAATCTTCCACAAATACATGGGTATATCTTTTAATCTACGAGAATATAAATAGTACAGGTATATTGGCATATGTTTTGATATATATTGGCATATATTGGAATCAATTAGGTATAAAGAGTACGGGGATTATTGATATTTTCAATTTATTACGTCATCTCTTTTATTTTGGCAAATATTTTTGAGACTTATATTGTAATACGGGTAATCTTCTACTAACACACTGGCATATTTTCTAATCTGCGACAATATAAGTAGTACGGGGTTGCATATATTGATTCAATCCCTTTTTTTGTAAATTTGCTTACAAAAGGGGCCAGGATGTTTTATCCTTCAGATCTGCCCGTGAAGTTAATTTTGCATAGTGAGAACAGATATTCTTAAACTTCTCTTTAGGAGCAATAAATTTAATATTTTAACAGAATTTGCACATGATTGCGAATTATAAGTTTCTTTATATTATATACTTCGTACGAAGAACGGGTATGCTGCTAGTTTTAATATAAAATTTACTGGAATTTAACTCAACTCGGACTTTCTCCTACCAGAATTCTTTTTTTTTTTTTGAATTGTGCAAGAAAATTTTTGAAAAATTGATATCGTGGTGATGATAACAATTATAGAGTGTTACCCTTCCTAATAAATGACTTGAAAAAATATTTCTCCTGATACCATACTTGACATTGTACTACCCACTCCCCCCCCCCCGGAGGGTGGAAACTTGCCCCCCCCCCCCCCCATAGGAAAATAATGACGTCACGAATAAAAAAATTGTATCGCGGCTACTTTTCACAACGATTGAAACTTTTAAGTTTCGTAATCATTGAGCCATAAATAAATAATTTTATGCATGATTGTGTCAAATTGCCACAATTGTCATATTGCCCATGATAATAAAATTTCGAATTAAAAAAATTCTATCTAGTTTTAGATTTTTTTGATAACAAAACTGGATATAAAGTTTTGTGAAAATCTATTCATATTTGTGGCCGATATCGTGTTTACTAGAAATCGACCACAGAGAGACAGACGGCCATCATTCTAAATATAGTCGGAGGTTTAAAAATATATATTGATTGGCATCCAAATCTCGAATTCGAAAATGTTCATTCTCTATATTACTTAGTATGAGAAAGTAAAAATATGAAAAATTTACAAATAAAGTAACGCTTCCACAAAACAAAAATCTGATGTGGACAGCATATAACTTTCCCTAGGTAATGCAATACATCGACTTCTTTCGCAGTGAAGAAATGGTGTATAAAATCCACGGTAATGTTGAATTGTACATTTGTCATCTGTTTGAATGAAAACACATAAAAGTACTTCGGAGTACAGAATTAATTTATATTTCGCGCAACTCTAAATGAACAATTGTCTATATTGATAGCAATGAATTTTTGAAGCAATCATTACAAAATCATTACTTTTAATACTGTTAAATAAATAATAATTTCATACTCAATTTTTCTTTACAAAATGAATGACGTGAGCTTTAGAACATTAGCATGAACCATTATCTAAATCTGGCAAATAAAATCATCAGAAAGTTACATATAAGTAGTAAGTATTATCCAATAGGTTCATTTTCCACATCCGATAAGCAACAAACCTGATAACACCATTCTCGTGAATCTAGTTCGTTTCATTCCCGAGATAAGATGCTTTATGTAATAGTTTTGTATTTTAATGCCCAGGAATTCGCCCATAGTCATTATTACACGGTATGTTAATTAAATTACACTTGAATTTCAGTGAGAATTTCGAATCTGAGTATATATGTATAAGCCATTCTGCTGCGAGTAATAATTTGCTAAAAGCGCGAATTTTTAATTTACGTGATGTTAATTCGATGCAAAACATTTTTTTAAGTGAATCTCGTATATAATTATTTCGCTGTGCAAGAAGTAAAGTCATTGCATTATGTAGATAAAGTCAAGTACTGCCCATATCATATTTATCTTTTTAATTACATAGGTATAACTCTAACTAGACAAAACATAAAAAGCAAGGTTTTTAACTTTAAACAAACAGATGTTTCTATTGTAAACATCCATCTCCAAAAGCACCCTATTCTCAAAGGCACACGCCTTAAACTACTTTTTTGCCATAACTATTAATAATCGTCTGGGTGGTCAAGATTTTTGTCATGCAATAGCCGGGCTGATGCCATTGTGTTGCCACCCATGTGGAAAGTTATCGCAGATCTCAGACGATACGTTAAAAAATCCCTCAAAAAATACATAGACCATTGCAATGGGCTTAGAACTTAAACGGTTACGGGAGGAGTTGTATTTAACTTTGTAAACACTGAATAAAAGGCTTTGTTAATGGCGAAATATCTGATGTGGCCAGCTGCATGAGTTTCTCTACAGACTCCATTTTTTTTTTCTTTTTTTTACACTTTACAACACAGTTGAAAAGTGTTTATGCTTTTGTTTATTCGGTCTGTCTGTCTATCCGTCCGTTTGTTCATCAAAATATGTTCGGAAGTTTCTTAAATAATAATTCAAATAATAATGACACCCATATAATATGAAGAGGTCACGTGACCCACTTCAAAATGAAATATGGCATCCATCTTGTGTCAAAATCGTGATTTTTAAAGTTCATTTTAATTTATATTTAATGTTGTATCTGTCCTAAACCCTCTTTATTTTTGTGTTTGTTCTATGCATCCATATTCTGCGCCAATGCAGTTAGAATATTTTTGAGTTTAAATGATCACTAAACTTTGATTATTTCTACAACGAAGTCCAACTTTAATAAATGTAAAATGTAAACAAGTGATTGTAGGATGAGTTGTATAAGAATTACTGAATTTTTTTTCACGCAAAATTATTTAAATCTGGAGTCTGGAATAAAAGTGCATGAATCAAATACTCACTGCTTTTACATAGAGAGCCAGACGATTATATTTCGATGACGTTATTTGAATAAAATTTGAAGAAGTTTTAAGCATGGAGTTAGAATATACTTTTACCTCCATGGTTTTAATTTTCCAAGTAAAATAAATTACTGTAGTTCTATGATAATTAAAATCATATCGCTGCTGAATGTAACATATTTTATAGATGTTTAAATAAAATTACAGTTGGATAGTGTTTTATAATCAATGCTTTATACATGATTGATCTTCCTTATATTTATATATATAGTGTTGCATCCGATCCAAAAACGCTTTATTTTGCACATTATCTGTGTTTCTAAATTCTGTGATTGATTTTACATAGAGAAGCAAGCGATTTTATACCATTGCCTTTTTGATGAAGTTTTAAGTTTCCAATTATTGTACTATGATAATTTTTAAAATATCACCGCTGAATGTATCGCATTTTAGAGATGTTTAAATAAAATGGCATTTCAGTCGGAAAGTGCTTCATAATCAATGCTTTATGCATGATTGGTCTTTCTTGTTCATTTATTTCATGAATCGTTAAATTAGGTTGAATATACCAAAATAACGCGGAGAATTATTTGAAATGGTTGCAGTTTTATTTCAATTTTCGTTTTCATTTGGTATACCTGGATGTATTTTCAAAGGCGATGTTGCAAAATTGAGGAAAAAAAAAAATGAAATATCTCAACGAGTAGTGTCAAGGTAATGAATGGGGTTTATTTTATTCTTTTCATCGTCAAAAATTAAACAAACACGTGATTGATACATTTGTACATATGCAGTTTTAGTGTAAGATTTGACAATTTTTGCAGTCCAGTTTGCATGACTTGCTTGCGAAATTTTATGAAATTCAATCAACTAGTTTTTCAGTTAGAGTGGGTACATACATTGCCACACAAACACACAGAAACACACATAAGCGTCACGTTAAAAATAGTATTTTCGTATTCTATAGTGATCGAAACGTGTAGATCCGTCGAAAACTCGAGTTGCGATTTTCGAGACGATTCCAATGCTTCCCTCATACAATACCGTGAATCGTAGGGAAAGTAAGAATATAGGAATAGGTTTCTGTTACCGATAACAGCATTCATGGACTAGTTACGTACATTTTTTACACTGAGCATGCAGTAGCCAATATCCGGAATGGTAGTGAGAAAAATTGGTATATGCTACAATTTTGAAATCTCTGAAGAACAAAAGAAATTGCTGATTTAATGCCGTAAAATAAGAAAGGACAACAACGGTTTCGGAAGCCATATGAGCTAACTTAAAAAAAAAAAAAATCTGATGTGGGCAACACATGACTTTCCTTATATAATGCAATGAATTTACTACTTTTACAGCTAAAAAAACCATTCTTCTTATAGTAGATACTTATATTGTTTCCTGGATATTGAATTTTCTTCCATTAGTCGTCATTTTCATCAATTTAGAGTCATTTTTATCAATTTGGCGAGATTTTTGCTAATTTGGCAACAATTAAAAATGTCGCCAAGTTGGCGATATTCCGTCAAATTCGTCGCCAAATCTCGCCAAGCGTTATGGATGGAGAAATAAGTTATTCTTGCAGAAGATAAATGACTATTGGCGTTCAAACACAAAAGTATTACTCAAAGTATCTTTTTTCATGAATGGAACGAGCTAGATTCACGTGAATGATGTCACTAAATTTATCGCATGGTATTACATATGAAAAGAGAACATGTTTCTCAATAGGAAATATTTTTATTTTTTATTTTATATAACTTTTTGATAATTTTTTTGAAAAATGTGCAATATTTCGAGAACGGTTAATGTTAGCGTTCTAAAATTTATGCCAATCGTTTTCTAATGAAAAATTACATAAGAAATGTCTATTTGCGTAACTTTATTAGCGGTTTAGATATTTTGACGATTTTTTCAAAATTTCATTCGAAAATTTAGGGAGGTTCTGAACATTCGATTGCGTATAAAAACAATAGACTTCCAGTGTTTACGGATTGTGATTTTTGTACCAAATTTAGTTCGAATCGGTCCATTTGTTCGTCAGTTATCCTCTCCACAGTCTCACACACACATACACACACACACACACGTCAGGGATGTTTGAAACGTGCTCTCCCGTCGAAAACTCGAATGAATTCGAATTTTCGACCCCGTCACAATACTTTCCTTATACATCATGTATATAAGGAAAGTAAAAATGATCAACAAAATTGAAAATAAAAAATTCGATTACAATACTGGAAAAATATCAGTGAACAAAAGACTACTATAGATAAGAAGAATATAACAAAATATCTTGAGTGCGATATACCACTCCACTTTCTTATATATTCATATTCTACAGTGTTTAGTTGTATTTGTATCACAATCAATATCAGAATTAAAAGAATAATTACCTTTAAGATTTGAAGCTCGGGTCATTTGTATAAATTATTTAAAAGTTTCTTTTATGGAAGGTTCACTTACTCCTTACTACCTTTAATCAATATCAACTTTTGTCTAAGTATTTTATCCGGTTCTTAATTAATCTCCTCCTGCTTCATTTCTGCAGACTATCATAATTAGCTCTCCAAATTCTACTTGTTACACAGGTAAAGACAATTCATTGCACTTTCTATTTGATTGTCCATTAACAAAATTTCTCCACATAAGTGAAACCCCCTATAACAAACTTTCAACATTGGATAAATAAATCATTATGTAACACATTAATTTAAAATAAAATAAACTCACTTAACGGCAATTCTTCAAGACCACTTAAGTTTTTTTCCAGTCTAATTATTGGATGCATCGTGTCCTTCCTAATTTATTGTAGATTTATTATGTACTATTATAATATTTATTCTTTTTCAATTTTATATTTGTTCATTATCACAGCAAAAGGGATGTTAAGTGTTTAAAATAGATGTTTATTTTAAATGATATAATGCTAAAATTGTATATTTTTAACTTCATTGTACTTTTAGCATTCTTCGAATTTTCATCTTCCTTTTTATTTTTTTGTATTCTTGTACTTTTCAAAATTGAATTTTTCATATATATGTAATCGTTTCTAAATTTTAAATAAGTGAACTTTCTGGCGATAGAAATCGACTAACTTTTTAAATCGTTCCTTCGTAAGGGTCTCTATTCTTCCAAGAAAAATAAAAAATAAAAGTAAAAAGTATTGCCCTCGGGACAGAACTTAAGCGAGCCAACTTTTAAATAAACGACTATTTTCGATGTTAAGCGTCATATCATTGTTAAACAAAATAAAACCTTTAATTAAAATAACTGCTAAAAACAGTAAATACAACAAAATTAAACGTATCGACCAGTTTCGAAGGCAAAAAACAGGTTTCTTCGTCAGGACACACAAGAAGAGTAACCTTCACTCGTTACAGAAAGATTGGCGACTAATACAACAACAGCAAACGTGGCAGAAGCAGAGAAAGGGTGTTGATAATAACAAGGGAAGTATATTTAAAAACCAGTTAAAAGGTGGAAATTTTTCCGAAATAGGAAAAAAGCAAACAAAATCGAAAACTTAAACCAGACATTTTCAAGCAGAAGAGAAGAAAGGATAATTATTAATAATAAGAGATTTTGCTTAAGCAACAATAGTGAAATATTCAAAATAGTCTAATTCAATAATGGAAATAGGAATAAAACAATCTTAGATTCAGGAAAATTTTAAATATGAATAGAGTCTCAAAAATGTTCACCAATTGCAGATTTAGAAACTTTTTGTTTAGAAATATAGCTCATGTGTTCCTTAATACGAAATGTAAGAGGTCTTTTTGTTTGACCTACGTAACCAAGACCACACTCGCAAGGAATGCGATAAACACCTTGTTCCTTCCTCCTGGATTTCTTTAACTCCTTTTTACTTCTCTCGCAGTTGGCAACACGCTTTCCCTGCTTCTGCTATGTTGGCTGTTCTTGCATCAGTTGCCGATCTTTCTCTCACGAGTGAAAGTTTCGTTTCTTGCGTGTCTCGACGAAGAAATCCGTTTTCTGTCTTTGAAACAGGTTGATACGTTTAACTTCGTTGTGTATGTTGTTTTCATCAAAGTCATTTTAATTCTATTCTTTATCAGCAGTCTGAGCTATACGTAAAATAAAACTTGTTAAAATCAGATTGTATTTTAATTTTTAAAAGTGTTTGTTTCTCTGTTTTCGACAGGTTTTTATATTAGTTAACAGTATAATTTTTCGACGTTAATGGCACTTTTTTTTTATAATGACACGTGATTATTACTTTTTAGCCTACACGTGATTATTACTTTTTTAAAATTAGTAAATACACCACAGTATGTAGTAACGTGTAATAACGTGCTTCCCACAAGAAGTTTTTTATAATATTCCTATTTAAATGAGTCATGAATTTTTGTTAGCACTATACAAGTTATACAGTACACAATCAGACATTTTGCTGATTATTTTAAATTCGATTCAGAAAAATTTATTAGCCTGTCATTGTTTATACATTATTTATATATATGAATGAATATTTAAGAATCTTTCCTGGGTGCATGAGATGAACGTAAGTCAATTGAAGCGATGTCACGTGACCTGTACGTGTTCGTATTATTACAGTATCACGATTTCTATATTTGATTGGACAAGGCATTTGGAATTCGAAAATCAATTCATTCCGGGGGCAGACAGGATATTGACCTTAAATTATTGATAGAATCTAATACAGCAGTGTCAATGGGGTCATGTACGATTCATTTCCACCCACACTTAATGCTCACGATATGGTTAGTGGTCATTAGATGTGACGTGTAGTAAAGGTTCTGAATATTAAAATCATTTTCAAATTTAAGCAAAAAATGGGCACGTATTTTATAGTTTTGTTGACCTGGGGCTCGTGGTTTGTCAAACAGTATTTTTTTCCGATTCCAATACGTTGTCTTATTTTCAAAGTTTCCAGACATTTTGATTTAAAAATAAATCATTTTTAAAAATATTTTCAATAGCTTGATCAGAAGAATAGCCAGCAGACGATTTCAGTATTTAAAGAGTCACAGTTACTAAGATTAATAATCTGATATAGGCAGCATATGACTTGCCCTATGGCCTATATAGTGCAATGAATTGACTCCATTTACAGGAAAAAAATTATGTACAAGTGTATAATGTTTTTAACATAGAATTGTATATTCGGCACTTTTCCGGATGGCAAAACTATTTCCAAGTACCCAATTAACTTATCCTTCACGCAATTTTAAACTGACAATTATCAGCCATATTGATAGCATTTACATTAAGCAATATATTCCTTATTAAAATATTTTAATAATTAATTCATCCATTTGGTGTCATGTTCGTTAACTTAGCGTCATTTTTGCATATTTTAGTCAAGCTGGGGCGAAATGGGATCGCCAAGCGTTACAAACAAGCGGAGAAAAGAAAATTCCTTATATATGAATGACTATTGGCGAATTGTTAAACATCTAAATACAGAACTATTATGCAAAGTATATTCTTTCGTGAATGAAATAGAACGAACTAGATTAACGAGAATGATGCCATTTCATTTCATAATATTACATATGAAAAGTGACAATATTTCACGTTAGTTAATACTTTTTTCTTTAATTTTATGTGATATTTTTGATAAATTGATTTGAAAAGTGAAACATCTCGGGAATGGTTCATGGTAGCGTTCTAAAATTCATGTCAATCGTTTTCTAATAAAAATTACATAATAAATGATTATTTGCGTAACAGTATTGTGGATTTTGATTTTTGATGATTTTTTCAAATTTTTATTCAAAAATTTGGGAGTTTTCCGAACATTCGATTGCGCACACATGCACATATTTCACACACATACACACAAACATCTTAGAAACGTTCGATTCAAGTTCAGAGATGCTTGAAACGTGCTCTTCCGTCGAAAACTCAAATTCGAATTTTCGACCTCGTCGCAATACTCTTCCCAATACATTACATTATGCATAAAGGGAGAGTAAAAATGTAATATTGCTTTGTTCATTAGATTATTGTCTAATGAGTATATAGGCAATGAGACGATAATAGAAGAATTTTATTTGATACAATATGGTTATAGATGAATGCTTGTCTTATTCATGAATCTTACATAATAAAGGGAAACGTATTTCTTTCTTTCTGTCTGTTTGTGCAGTTTGTAGCGGAAAATGTATGCGACATACGACCATGAAATTAGGTACAGAGGTACTTCAGGACCCCAGAAGGTGCACCTCGGCATTATTGTTTTTAATTTTGAAATTCGATTTTTAGTTATTTTATGATTTGCCCTTATTTTATCCGATATTCACACAATAATACCTATTGAACTGATATTGATATTTTTAATTTGACGTCTGCCCATTTTAAAAAATCCTGTTTTAATGCGCTTGGCATGTATACAACTTAGTATTCTTGTATTTTATGCTCTGTCCTTTTTATGTTTGTGTGGTTACTGTAACTGGATTTCACATGTAGTTGCCACGTAAATTGAATAAATAAATAAATAAATAAAATAAATAAATAAATTGATTCCTTAGTAACCTAAATATCCTTTTGCTTACGGGTGGGATAGCGTCAATCCCAAACGAAGAACCTCCCAAACGAAGGGAAAAGAAAAGAAAATAATTTAAAAAACCAGGTGTTTGACATACCCTATTCCAAACAGTTCAGTCCCCCTTTGCAGACATTGCCGTCCATGAACCTCATTGTAATACACAATGCTCTTCGATTGATGAAAAAGAGCTCTGTACTGATCGTCTCTGTACTGATCATCGTGAAAAAGAGCTCTGTACTGATCGTGCCCTATCTCAAACAGTTCGATCCCCTTTTGCAGACATTGACCAATGCCTGCAAAGGGGGATCGAACTGTTTGGAATAGAGTATGTCAAATACCTGTTTTTTTAGAGGTTCTTCGTTTAGGATTGAAGCTGTCCCACCCGTAAGCAAAAGGATATTATCACAAAATTTCGAACTTGACATCGGGGTTTATACCGTCCAACATGGCGGCGTGAACAAACCACGACGTCACATTATGATGTAGGTGCATATGATCAATACGAATTAGTAATAAGATGGGTCACCAAACATATGTTTTAGCTGTAGTTTATGTTAAAACTAATTTAAGTACCTTTGGCGTATATGAAGTCAGCCATCCAACGACAAACTCCGAGAAGTAGAGGCGCGGTAGCCCAGTGGTTAACGACCGTGAATTGCACTCGGTGGGCCCGGGTTCGATTCTCGCCGCTGACAAAACTGCCGCCGTGTTCACGAGGTGTACGATCACGTTTAACATGTGGGTCCGTAAGTTCTTCCGAGAGGTTGGTTGTAGGGGAAGGAGGGTACGGTCCCTGTAAATGCCTCCCCCACTGGGTTCTGGTCTAAATTGAGTGGCACTTCTCGGCCGTCCAAACAGATACCTTATACCTTTCTGGTAAGTCGGACGGTCTGGGTCGAAGAAGAAGAAGTTCCGAGAAGTAAAGGAATATTTTATCATTATTATTTTCTTTCTTTCATCCCAAACCGTCCGACCTACCCGAAGGTGTAAGGTATCTGTTTAGATAGGCTAGGATAGTGCCATCGAATTTAGACCGGAATCCAGTAGAGGTGATATCCACGAAATTGTATCCTCCTTCTCCTGCCACTAACCTCTTGGTAAGTCTTCCGGACCCACAAATTTAACATGGATCCGGAATTATTGTACTCTAATAAACACGGGATAGTTTGGTCAGAACCGGAAATCGAACTTGATTCCTTCGTGTGCAATCGCCGAGCTTTAAGCACTGGGCTATGCCGCCCCTATCTGTATTTCTTAATAATAAATTAAACACTTTCAAATCAACTATGTACCATAGGTGAACTGATTCCTGAATTGAAATATGCCGAAGTCAGAATATCACATCGCACCGTTATTGCAAAAAAAAAAAAAAAAAAAAAATTAACTGTGATAATCTATTATTCACGGTGAGCGATATTATATATTCTTTCGCCGCATTTCATTACCTTCTGGGGCAACACTGAATAATAAGGGTGTGGTCACAGAAGAAAAAAAAAATGTCAGTTTTTTCGAGTCCACATTGGTGGCAACAGCTGAATAAGAAAGCGCGGAGAAAAGGAAACGGGTATATCGGGTGAAGCAATCGCTAACACGTTCGACCAAATTTCGGCTAATTGAATGGTAAAAGTAAATAAACACTACATTACTGGGCGTCAATCAAAAAAATAAATATTTAATAGCTTTTATCCCTTTTTATTTGAAAGTCTATCGAACGGTACATTTTAGTTTAAAAACTTTCTCTATAAAAGCATTTAAATTTACTTAAAATGTACTCTTTACTTAGAATGTCAATTCTACTAAGTTTCAGATATTCAATCTCTTTTTAGCTCCTAAATTTTACAATCTTCTGCCTCAATCTTTTAAAAGCATTGTTATCTATCTTTCCAGGACTATCAGCTTATTTACTTATAATTCAGTTGAAATTGAGAATTTACTGTCATCTTGATCTTTTTTATTGTCTATGTTTATATTTTTAACACTTTACAACACAGTTGAAGAGTGTTTATGACTTTGTTCATTCTGTCTGTCTGTCTGCCTGTTCGCACGATAACTGCCGTAAAAATGACTTTATCAAAATGAAATTTCAGTATGTTGTTCAGACGGTCTGTAGGACCTATGGGAATATAAATGAATAATATCACCCAATTAGTTCTGGATTGAACCCGGGTTGAAAAAAGGAAATACATTGAACCGTATGGGATCTAACTTTTCAAACATTTTTTAAGCAACAGAAACAACAAGATCACAACTGTAATAGAAGGTCTTTATTTCACTTCTTTAAGACGTACAAAACTTTTTCATTCAGAAGTTTAGTACGTCTTAAAGAAGTGAAATAAAGACCTTCTATTACACTTGTGATCTTGTTGTTTCTGCTGGTTAAAATCAGACGTGATCCCAAATTTTATTTATTTTTTAAGCAAATTTAAAATTCACAAATTGCTTTGAAAATTTTAGAAAATATTCAAATTATCCCATAAAATATATAAAAAAAAATTTCAGCAAAATAGGTTCGGTAGTTTTTTAAATAAAATTTTAAATAATTGCATCCATATTATATGAAGAAATTACGTGACTCATTTCAAAATAAAATATGGCATCCATCTTTGTCAAAATCGTGATTTCTTTTGATTTTTTTAAATTTATATTTATTGTTGCATCCGTTTTGAAACCGCTTTATTTATTTTTCTGTGCATCTATACTTGGAATTTAAATGATCCTCAAACTTTGATTATTTCTACAACGAAGCCTAACTTTCACGTATGGAGAATGTAAACACATCAAGCTGTAAGATGAGTTGTATAAGAATTGCTAAATTTCTTTAACGCAAAATTACTTAGCTCTGGAGTCTACAATTTAGCTGATATGAATGAAAAATTCACTGATTTTACATAAAGAGGCAGCCAATTCTATATTATTGCTTTTTTGATGAAGTTTTAAACATCGCGTTAGAAAGTAATTTTACCTCCATGGTTTTACGTTTTTAAGTAAAATAAATTATTGTAGTATTGTGATCATTTTAAAAATATCATCGTATATGTATCGCATTTTAGAGATCGCATTTTAGAGATGTTTAAACAAAATTGCATTTCAGTTAGAAAGCGTTTCATAATCAATACTTTATGCATGATTGATTTTTCTTGTTACTAGTTGTGATGTAATGATTAATTGTAATTGTTTTATCTGTAACTGTTTTTATGTTATGTTGTTATGTTATGTTTACCCATCTCTTTCTATAGCGTTATCTTTTAGAGTATGGATCCTGTAATCTCCTTACTTCTGAATATTATATATATATAACCCCGGTATTTGGGAAATATGAGGCAAGTGTTGCTTCGTGCTTTCTTGACTGCCGGGTTATGGGCTCCTATACGATCTGCGAGCATGGATTTTAGAGTGTGAAGAGATCCACCATCGCGGTGTGCCAGGGCGACGTCACGTGACGGCAAAATAGTTCACGGTCAGGTAGCGAAATTGGGAGAATGATTGGGCGAGTTAACAAGTGCCTAGCTATTATATAAAAAAAATCTGATGTGGGCAACACATGACTTTCCTTATATAATGTAATTAATTTACTACTTTTACAGTACAAAAAGTAGGTTTTTCTTATAGTAGATACTAATATTCTTTCCAAGATATTAAATTTTCGACAATGAGTCGTCATTTTTATCCATTTGGCGAGATTTTCGTTAATTTGGCAACATTTCAAAAAGTCGCCAAGTTGGTGACATTCCGCCAAATTCGTCGCCAAAATCTAGCCAAGCGTTATGCACTGAGAAATAAGTTATTCTTACAGCAGATAAATGACTATTGGCGTTCAAACACAAAAGTATTACTAAAAGTATATTTTTTCATGAATGAGCTAGTTCCACGAGAATGATGTAACCCAATTTATCGCATGGTATTACATATGAAAAGTGAACATGTTTCTCAATAGGAATTTTTTTTTTATATGACTTTTTGATAATTTTTTTAAAAAAAAAATGAACAATATCTCGAGAACGGTTCATGTTAGTGTTCTAAAATTTATGTCAATCGTTTTCTAATGAAATATTACATAAGAAATGTTTATTTGCGTAACTTTATTAGTGGTTTTGATTTTTTGACTATTTTTTCAAAATTTCATTCAAAAATTTAAGGGGGTTCTTAACATTCGATTGCATATAAAAACAATAAGCTTCCAGTGTTTACGGATTGTGATTTTTGTACAAAATTTGGTTCGAATCGGTTCATTCGTTCGTGAGATATCGTCTCCACAGACTCACTGACACACACACACACGCACTCATACACAGACATCACCTCAAAAATGTTTGATTCGTGATCAGGGATGCTTGAAACGTGCTCTCCCGTCGAAAACTCGAATTCGAATTTTCGACCCCGTCACAATACTTTCCTTATACATTATGTATATAAGGAAAGTAAAAATAACTGTTGTGTGGCTCAGCTCGGCTTTCTCATACCAGAATCCATTTTTACTTTCTTTATATACATAATGTATAAGGAAAGTATTGCGGCGGGGTCGAACATTCGAATTCGAGTTTTCAGCGGGAGAGCACGTTTCAAGCAACCCTGATCACGAATCGAACATTTTTGAGGTGATGTCTGTGTATGAGTGCGTGTGTGTGTCAGTGAGTCTGTGGAGACGATATCTCACGAACGAATGAAGCGATTCGAATGAAATTTGGTAGAAAAATCACAATCCGTGAATACTAGAAGCCTATTGTTTTTAAACACAATCGAATGTTCAGAACCCCCTTAAATTTTCGAGTGAAATTTTGAAAAAGTCATCAAAAAATTAAAACCTTTAATAAAATGACGCAAATAGACATTTCTTATGTAATTTTCCTTTAGAAAACGATTACATAAACTGTAGGATGCTAGCAGTAACCGTTCTCAAGATATTGCACATTTTTCAAATAAATTTATCAAAAAATCAAGTAAAGAAAAAAATATTTTCACTCTTAAGAAACATGTTCACTTTTCATATGTAATATCATGCGATAAATTGAGTGATATCATTCTCGTGAATCTAACTCGTTCCATTCACGAGCAAAGATACTTTGAGAAATACTTTTGTATTTGAACGCCAATAGTCAATTATCTACTGTAAGAACAACTTATTTCTCCGCCCATAACGCTGGGCGAGATATTGGCGACGAATTTGGCTGAATGGCGCCACCTTGGCGACTTTTTTAAACGTTGCCAAATTAACGAAAATCTTGTCAAATGGATAAAAATAACTCTACATCAATGGAAATGACGACTCATTGAAGAAAATTCAATATCTTGGAAAGAATATAAGTATCTACTATAAGAATAACATTTTTTAGCTGTAAAAGTAGTAAATTCATTGCATTATATAAGGAAAGTCATGTGCTGTCCACATCAGATTTAAAAAAAAAAAAATTTACAGGAAAAATGTTGAAAAATCGATATTGTGGGTCCAAATGATTACAGCTACAGCGTGTATAGTCTTCATTTTAAAGGGTTTGAAAAAAGCTCTCGATGGATGGACACTGTACCAGTCCCCTAAGGGAGTCACCTTCCCTCAGAGGGGGGCTAATGACGTCACGAACCATAAAAAGTGTATCGCGGCTATATTTCACAGCCATGATTGAAACTGTTAAGTCTCGTGATCATTGATCCATGAAAACCCCTTTGATGCATGATCATGCCCACCGTATACTGCCATGTTTAAAAATATAAAATTTCCATTAAATTTAGAAGTTTTTGCTCGAATTTAAAAAAAACTTCCATTTAGTTCTAGAGTTTTTATAACAACACCGGATATAAAGTTTCGTGAAAATCCATTAATATGTGTGGCCCCTATCTTGTACACAAGAAATCGACCCCATACACAAACAGACATCACTCCAAAAATAGTCGGAACCTGTTCAGGGGATTCTAAAGCATATATTGGTATCCATATCTCGAATTCGAAAATTTTCGCGAAAACAACACTTTCTCTATACATAGTATGAGAAAGTAATAAATGAATAATAAAAAATCAAAAAAAAATCGGAGTTGTTCCAGTTTGAGAAAGATGAAATGATTTTGAAGGACTATCGTCTTATGAAATAAAACTCCAATAAAGTTGAATTAGTTAATTCCTTCTTTTTTCAGTCACATTTTAAAACCACCCTTTCAAAATAATTCATATTATTAAAGTATCGAAATTATAACCAGTATATTTAAAGAACTAAGTACTCAATCCACTTTCCAATTATATACTCTCGTAGGGATTTATTTCATAGAGATACAAATGATTTATTCATAGCTAGAATTATTCATAGTTAGATAACTTATTCATAGCTAGAAATATTCATCGCTATATGGCTTATTCATAGTTGGATGACCTATTCTTAGTTAGACTTATTTATAGCTAGACGACTTATTCATAGATAGATGACTTATTCGTAGCTAGACTTATTCATGGCTAGACTTATTCATAGTTAGATGACTTATTTATAGCTAGACTTATTCATAGCTAGATAACTTATTCATAGCTAGTTTTATTCATAGTTAGATGACTTATTCATAGGACTTATTCATAGCTAGATGAGCTGTTCATAGCTTGACGACTTATTCATAGCTAGATGACCTATTCATAGCTTGATGACTTATTCATAGCTAGACTAATTCATAGCTAGATGACTTATTCATAGCTAGTCTAATTCATAACTAGATAATGACTTATTTATTAAATGACTATAGCTAGAATTTTGAGCTTTTAAGAAATAAGCATTACAAACTTTAAAGGTATAAACATTACAAGATATAAGCATTACAAACTTTAAAAATGAAAAATTCTCAATCTTCGTCATCTTGACAGGACGATCACTCGAAAACTATAAGAGCTGCTTAAAACAAATAAATCTAGAAACTGGATTCCCATTGATCGTCTGTTTACATCTATCTTCTCCAACTGTTTATATATATCTGTTATTTTGAATATGTATAAAAAACCATCCCGGCCGGGAATCGAACCACGGATCTTCGAATTGGCCAGCCGACGTTCCCCCAGTTGAGCTACTGGAACTCTTATCATCAAAGTGAATTCTGCAGATATTTTGAGTTGACAGCAAAAAAGTAAAGCAAAAACACACCCGAAGAAAAACGCATTTTTTAAATCGTTCGAAATATTAAAAAATTAAAATTACTTTCTGTATGTTCATAAATATACCCATTTTCAACAAAACAATATAGTATAATGTATACGAAAAGTATTGTGACGGGGTCGAAAATTCGAATTTGAGTTTTCGACGGAAGAGCACGATTTAAACATCCCTGAACTCAAATTGAACATTTTTGAGATGATGTGTGTGTGTGTTTGTGAGAGAGAGAGGGGGGAGAGAGAGAGAGAGTGTGTGTGTCAAAAATATAGTAGGATCAAAATATAGTCGAAAGCCCAGGCCGACCGACTCATCCGAAGATTTAGAGCAGCAAATTGGGCGGCCGGGATCAAAATATAGTGTGGTAACTGCAAGAGAGGGTACAAAAATTATAACCAGTGAATACTGGAAGCTTGTTGATTTTAAACGCGATCAAATGTTCAGAACACCGTCAAATTTTCGAATGAGAACCTGTAATAATGTTAAGTACATAATCATTTCTTATGTACTCTTTTTATTAGAAAACGATTAATATAAAATTAGAGCGTTAGCGTAAACTGTTCTCAAAAAATTGCACGTTTCAAATAAATTTAGCAAAACAATTGCATAAAAAAAATGTATTAACTCTTGTAAAATAAGTTCACTTTTCATATGCAATATTATGCGATAAATTTTCTAACATCATTCTCGTGGATCTAGTTCGTTCCATTCACAAAAATAATACTTTAGGTAATGGTTTTGTATTTTGACGACTAACAAATCGCCAGCAGTCATTTATATAAAAGAAATGCTCTTCTCTCCGTCTATCTGTAACGCTTGGTGATGTATTTGGCGAACTTCAGGACTCATTTAGCGAAATATTGTCTACTTCGCGATATTTCGCCCCAGATTAACGAAATTATCGTTAAAATTGCAGAAAAGGACGCTGAGTTAACGAAAATGACTCCAAATGGATGAATTCTTAATATATATGAACTATATTTCTTATTGCGGACACTATCAATATTGATAATCGTCAATTTAGAGTTGGATAAAATATACTTCAAAATTTAGTTTTGCATGTTGCCATCCGGAAAAGCGCCCAATGAAAAATTTAACATTAAAAACAGTGTATCGTCAATCTTATGCATTATTTTTCCACTGTGAAAAAAGCATTGCATTATATAGGGAAATTCATGTGCTGCCCATATCAGATTTTTATTTATTAGGTTCAGCGAAACCTATAGCTAACTTGTTTGCATTTTTCATAACGCTGATTTCATCCGGATACCCTACCATAGAGGTTATTCACATCGATTATTATTTGAACACCTCACAAAATTCACATGTCATGAATTCAAGAATGTTTTGTTCTCACTGCATGGGTTCTCTATGTCCTTTAGGATTTGCCATTTTTCATGGTGTCACTTTTCAAATGAGACAACTATTTTCGACCCCAAATAGCACCAAGCAGTGTTAAACACAATAAAACTTATAAATTCTAGAAGCATATCGAAACTTATTGAGTTAAACTCTCTCGCTCCCCCTTTCTCATGAGTTGCGCGCAATATTAAATATCACAAGATTAAAGCTAATAATGTTCTTTTAGTATACACTTAACCTGGGTGTTATTACTGACATTTGTACAACGTAAAGAGCATCTGCGCTCTAGTGTCATTTAAATCCCATAAAAAAATATTCTAAAAAAATACCAATCACTATCCAATCCTATTTTTGTTTTCATTCCCATTAAATTGAATACGTGGCAGCACTCGAAACGAAAAAGAACCCCCATCTGGGTATCGATTTTACAAATAGAATTGTGTTAGTTTATAATTTCATGAATTTAATGGCAGCATCGATCGAAAATGTTCATCTATGAACTTTTCAAAAATGTTAAATAAGCAGTTTAATTCAAGACCTATAGCTTTACTTTAAAACCAAAATATATTCTCTACAATGGATAACTTGTTATAGTCATGCATAGTTTTGTTCGAGAACAATTTTGTGGTTGCGTTTACAGGCTTCCATGTTTAATAACACAAATATCAAAAGATGTACACCATAGTTATATCCTTATCGCATTACAATTGTTTATGTCAATCAGTTACTATGTCGTTTCAGTCTGCTGAATTGGATTTTTTCTACTTTTGCAGTTTCATGATTCCTCATGTTAAGTAGATAGAAAATTCAAAGAGAGACACATAAGCCTAATAGGAGAGAATCTGCACGGCCATGTTTATTTTCATCAAGGCTAAACTCGTTGCCATTCGACAAATGATAATCAGGTCTTTTTTGTGCGATACATGCCTAAGCAAAATACATACAGATATTCTTCATTGGGTGAATGAATTATTTAGAGAACGCCGCTGTATAGACGTAGTCAGGATCTAGGAATAGTTTTACATCGCTTGATTTTAGTTTAAATGGAGAATTATTATAAATTTTCCAACCATGTGGGGGTGGGGGAGGGGATTATACCCCCACCATGTAGGTCTACACTGCTTTACCACTGTTCATTTCATGATTCAATGGTCGACCTCTTTTCTAAGATCATTGCTGCTTCTTTCTTCCCCCTCTCCCTAATGCAAGAAGTTGAATGAATGAGTGAGCAAGAAGTTTTATTTAATCCATTTTAATAAAATTTAATATCTGATCAAATAATGCTTTAAAACATTCATTTAGCTGATCTTGAAATAGGTATCTCCTAATGCAAAATGTACAAATTATCGAACAGAAAATCACAGAAGCATGAGAAAGTAATTGAATTCGATCTAGCTTATATTTTTTCTTTACGTTTTTACATGTTTAAAAGGGATACAAATAGAAATGCTGTTTAATTGGAAAGCAGTTCATACCCAAACCAATTTAAAATAATGAGTTTCTCAGTACAGTTTTTCCCCAAAAAATACTTTCCACAAATCATGCTCCTTATTAAACGTGAGCCAATGGACTTTTCTTACAATCCATAACAAGAACGATAAAGGGCCCCTATATATACATGTGCAATGGGGCATTCTAATGGATATATTTCTTTTTTAATGGCGGATTTCGAGGATCAAAATTATATAACATTTCGTTTCGGAGGAAATTTGTAAATATTTATTTTCCGGTTGCACGGCGCACTTATTTTGAAACAGGAATTGAATTGAAACGAAGACTCCAATCGTTGACCTATCGGGCCGAGTTCCCATGGAGTACATTCACTCAGACGTCTATATTCAGAGTAGGGACTTTTTTCTTTGGTCAATGGATGTGATATTTGCAAAATACGAGAAACCTGTGCGAAAGCAAAAATAAATGATTCCCAAAAGTTGAAAATGGGTCTGCTACTTCTGTCAAAAATGGCCATTCCATTCCGAAAATGGCGTGTAATAAATAACTCCGGAACAATGCTGCCCATTCATTTCTGGTTAAAATTACTGACTGTTAAAAGTAACAGCATTTCGATTTTATGAAAATTACTTTTTCATAGTATACAATATAGCTTAAAGTTTAGTGTCTTTTCTTTTCGCAAAAATTTTCGATTTCGAGATTTTAATGCCAATATACGTTTTAGGATCTCCCGAATACGTGTTCACTATGTTTAGAGAGATCTCCGCCTGTTTGTCTGTGATCCATTTCTTGCGTACGCAATAGCTTCCACACATGTTAATAGCTTTTAGCGAAGTCGTATATTCAACTTCATTAACGAAAATTTAGAATGAGATAGAATTTTTTGGAATTCGAGCAAAAAAATTCGAAATGTATTCGACATTTTATATTTCCTTAATATGGCGGCATTGAACGAAATTTGACATAATTAGGCGTAAAAGGGGTTATTTATGACTCAATGATTACGAAACTGAACTGTTTCAACCATTGTAATGAAAAATAACCGCGATATAATTTTTGAGTTCATGACGTCTTTAACCCCCTCGGGTGTGGGGAGGAGAGTTACTCCACACACAGAGTGGGTACATTGTCAAACTTTGTATCAATCGAGATATTTTCTCAAGCTCTTTAAAAGGAAGGGGGATTCGGATCTTTTGAACCAACGATAAAGATTTTTCAAATATTTTCTTGCAAAATTTACACAAAATTAAAAAAAATATCTGATGTGGGCAACACATGACTTTCCTTATATAATGTAATGAATTGACTACTTTTACAGTAAAGTAAATAGGTTTTTCTTATAGTAGATACTAATATTCTTTCCAAGATATTGAATTTTCGACAATGAGTCGTCATTTTCATTGATTCAACGTCATTTTTATCCATTTGGCGAGATTTTCGTTAATTTGGCAACATTTCAAAAAGTCGCCAAGTTGGCGACATTCCGCCAAATTTGTCACCAAAATCTCGCCAAGCGTTATGGACGAAGAAATAAGATATTCTTACAGCAGATAAATGACTATTGGCGTTCAAATACAAAAGTATTACTCAAAGTATCTTTTTCATGAATGGAACGAGCTAGATTCACGAGAATAATGTCATCCAATTTATCGCATGGTATTACATATGAAAAGTGAACATGTTTCTCAATAGAAAATATTTTTTTTTTATTTTATATGACTTTTTGATAATTTTTATGAAAAATGTGCAATATCTCGAGAACGGTTCATGTTAGCGTTCTGAAATTTACGTCAATCGTTTTCTAATGAAAAATTACATAAGAAATGTCTATTTTTGTAACTTTATTAGTGGTTTTGATTTTTTGGCGATTTTTTCAAAATTTCATTCGAAAATTTAAGGGGGTTCTGAACATTCAATTGCGTATAAAAACAATAGGCTTCCAGTGCTTATGGATTGTGATTTTGTACCAAATTTGGTTTAAATCGGTCCATTCGTTCGTCTGTTATCGTCTCCACAGACTCACTCACACACACACACACACACACACACACACACACACACACACAGACATCACTTCAAAAATGTTTGATTCGTGATCAGAGATGCTTGAAACGTGCTCTCCTGTCGAAAACTCGAATTCGAATTTTCGACCCCGTCACAATACTTTCCTTATACATTATGTATATAAGGAAAGTAACAAGCTACTTAACAATAGATTCCAGTATGAGAAAATCAAATTGAGTCACACTCCAATTAATTTTTATTTCAGATCTAAAACATGAAATATTTTAAGACTTATATTGGCTTCTTTCACGTTATTCTTATTGAAAAGAAAAATATAAGACATAATATATGCCGTCTAAATGGATGCTCCATGTTTTCGGACGGTCTGGGTCTTCAACACAACATATGCCTTATATTTTTATGCAGCATTCTTAATAGAATTAGATTCTTGTAAAGCTTTTTTCAATTTTCAGAAAACAGATTCGAAAATGAAAGGCCTTCTCCACAAAAATCAAGAGGCCTCCGACATTCATCGATTAAAAAAATCTGATGTGGGCAGCACATGACTTTCCTTATATAATGCAATGAATTGACTACTTTTACAGTGAAAAAAAAATAGATTATTTTTATAGTAGATATATATACTCTTTCCAAGATATTGAATTTTCGTCAATGAGTCGTCATTTTCATTGATTGAGAGTTATTTTTATCCATTTGGCGAGTTTTTCATTAATTTAGCAACATTTAAAAAGTCGCCAAGTTGGCAACATTCCACCCAATTCGTCGCTAAAATCTCGCCAAGCGTTATGGATGGAGAAATAAGTTATTCTTATAGCAGTTAAATGACTATTGGCGTTCAAATACAAAATTATTACTCAAAGTATCTTTTTTCAGGAATGGAACGAGCTAGATCCACGAGAATGATGTCACCTAATTTATCGCAGGGTATTACATATGAAAAGTGAACATGTTCCTCAATAGGAAATATTTCTTTTTATTTTACATGATTTTTTTATATCTTTATTTTTAATGTGCAATATCTCGAGAACGGTTCATGTTAGCGTTCTAAAATTTATGCCAATCGTTTTCTAATAAAAAATTACATAAGCAATGTCTATTTGCGTAACTTTATTAGAGGTTTTGATTTTCTGACGAATTTTTCAAAATTTCACTCGAAAATTAAGGGGGGTTCTGAACATTCGATTGCGTATAAAAATAATAGGCTTCCAGTGTTTACGGATTGTGATTTTTGTACCAAATTTGGTTCGAATCGGTACATTCGTTCGTCAGTTATCGTCTCCACAGACTCACTGACACAAACACATACTTTCACACACACACACACACACACACAGACATCACTTCAGAAATGTTTGATTCGTGATCAGGGATGCTTGAAACGTGCTCTCCCGTCGAAAACTCGAATTCGAATTTTCGACCCCGTCACAATACTTTCCTTATACATTATGTATATAAGGAAAGTAAAAATTGAGCCGCCTTAACGCTTGCTGAATGGAATCTTGGTACTTATATTGGATGTTGTAAATATTTTGTATTTTATCTTGTAAGCCGTTACTAGAACTTTATCCTGCAGGTTGTATTACTATAAATAAATAAATTTGTGAATGCAGAAAATACATTTTAAAAATGTATATAGTTTGGCTCAGAGGTCTAATGCCCCCTTGTTACGTTTGGAAAGTCTCGGGAATGTCTTGATCCGCGAGTTTTCAATCTAATAATGATTGTCAAATGAGTAGAACTAAACACATTGGAATATATGAAAAATTCGAACGGAAACTCATTTTGTAGATATTTATAATTTTGTTTAAATACCAAACATATTGACACTATTGATGCTGCACAGTTAAATTTCTGTCTCTCCATAATTGAGAAAATATTATTGTTATAGGAGATGCGACTGCCATTGATTCACTCTTAAATATCTTAAAAGATAAACATCTTGTCAATTTCCCTGCAATACACAGTATATGTAAAAGAAAAGTGTTAGTAAAGATGCTGTCGATGTTGATGGATATAGACATCTTGCATATTTGATTTTAAATGAATCGTTTTTGCTTTCTCTACGTATATTATAATGTATGGGGAAAGTATTGTAACAGGGTCGAAAATTCGAATTTGAGTTTTCGACGGAAGAGCATGTTGCAAGCATCCCTGAACTCGAATCGAGCGTTTTTGAAAGGATGGCTCAGTATGTATGTGTTTTAGTATGTATGTATGTATGTATGTATAATGGTGTGTGTATTAGTATGTGTGTGTTGGTATGTGTGTATGTATGATAATGTATGTGTGTATGTTAGTATGTGTTTATGTATGTTAGTGTGTGTGTGTGTATGTTAGTATGTATGATTGTGTGTGTGTTAGTAGGTGTGCATGTATGACAGTGTATGTGTGTATGGTAGTATGCAAGTTATTTCGTTGTCAAAAGTCATTTATGGGTTACCATGGTGCAGATTAGATTTTGGTACGATTCGGAAAAAAAAGAACCTGTCTGTTTTAGCGAAATGACCCACGAAAAACGTCGAAACCTAAAATAAAGGACTACATATGCTCAAATATAGTAATTAAATTCGTTTTATACCTATTTTTTTACGATAAAAAGAATAAGACCAACCCAACCGTTCTCGAGATATTTTAGTTTTCATATTTTCGCACGTTGTCTTTGAAAATACGTCCTGTCGCCAAATGGAAACGAAAATTGAATTAAAACTGCAAATTCGGTATCATTATAAATGATAGATCGTGTTATTTTATGAAATTAACGTCAATAAATTTTGAAAGAAAGAGGAAATGAAATTGACTCTATAGATAAAGTCATGCACTGCCCACATCAGATTTTTTATGTCGGTAACAGGTCTGTGAACTTAATTACAGTACAGCGTTGCTTATACGGACCCCGATTACCAGGATTTCAGATTGTCCGGATCGTTTTTTTTTATTATTTTTTTATATAGTTTATTTTTATTTATTAATTTATTTTCGAAAATTCAAAAACAACATAAGGCTTTTAAAAATGTGAAGACGTTGCTTTAATTTATGGCGATCTGAGAAAGGTATGTATGACTTCTACAATGTGTATGGATATCCTATCCCCCCTATCTATCCCCTTTCCTTACTCTCTCCTTAAAAAGTACTGTTCTAAATTCATCATCAATTCGTGGCAATCTTTTCCAAATGATTACATCTCCCCCCGTACACATGATCCCTCTAGAGTTTCAATCTATCTCCCCACTGTAAACACTAATTTCCAAATTACCAACCCTTTTCTTACCTACTTTGTAACTGGTCATGGACCCTTTCTGGATTACCTACACTTCTTCAAACTTAAATCCTCTTCAAACTGCCCCTGTAACTCCTTTGGCGATGCCGACCATTATATCTTCTCTTGCCCTCTTACCAAACCTTTCCACCTCTCTAAACCCTCTCCTCTGAACGCTGCGGCCTGGTTCTCCAGGGTGTGTCAAAATCACACCTCCATTCATAAAATCAAAGACTGTGTCCTCGCTGCAAAGGAAATCTCAAACAAAATAAACTAATTAATTCCTGGGTCCCCCCCCCCCCCTGATCCGTGAACCCTCTCACAGTTCCCAGCCATCTTACCTTAAAAATAAACTTATTGGACATATCTTGCATATCTATACACCTGTACATTTTTTGTGTTCTGTACATCTGTACTTTTTTTTTTGTTTTTTTTTTTGTTTATATATACTATCTTTGTGTTGTTCTGCGTGCACTGTGTGCCAATTATCCATGGCATCATGCTGGCCATGAGCATGTAATTTTCTGTAAATACTTTTAATCTCATTAATAAACGCTAGCGGATCGTTGGGAGTTGACCGGGGGAGTCAGCTTCGGCTTACTCCCTCTCCCGGCCACACATTAAGCTACCATAAACCTTCGGGTTGGTCGTGTGGTCAGGGTCTTCAATCAATCAATGTGTATGGATAAAAGAGTATCATAGAATCTCTGAAAAAGAAAGGAAATGCTTTAATAATTTTTGACAATGTGCCATTACATCCTTTGATATTTTGGAAACGGAAGGCGACATGTTTAACGTCATATTCTTGCAATCGAATATGACACTAGAGTGTACTAGTTAGAAACCTTAGTGACTGTATAGAAATTCTTCAGGAACTTTTGTTGCCAGATGACGATGGTGAACCGATTATTCAATTTATAAAGATGCATAATTTAGAAAAAAATGTGCTGTACGGTGACTGATGCGTGCAAAACCGATGAAACAATTTATTTGTTACCAACGTTAAAACAGATTAATGTGTGCTCCTGATAACGTACAAGAAGTGCTGAAGAGAGAAGCGGAAGATCCAGGATATTAACTTTTGACGGAATCGTTGAAGGTCTCGAAGTTAAAGTTCTGAACGGTCTACGAAGTTAAAGGTTTGCACTCTCACGAAGAAAAAGAGAGAGTGAGGATGAGAAAAATAAGAAACCTTCACATTCAGATGAGGGGCCGCCACATTCAGAACATGTAAATGCTGCGAAAAACAATGATGTGGATGGAGAGGTAGGAAGAGTGCAATTCTCTTACATTAAAAAATTGGACTTTCTCATACCAGAATCCATTGTTAGTGGCTTTACATAGCAGCACATTAGGAGCTTTTTATATTTTACAAGGAAAATTTTGAAAAATCGGTGTTGTGGGTCTAAATGATTACAATTATAATGTGTTACCTTCACATTAAAGGACTTGAGAAAATATCTCGAGTGATACTATATTTGATAATGTACTATCAAGTATGATTATTTAATTTTTCTTGTAGAAATACTCAATTTCAACAAGAAAAATTTTGTCAAAGAAAAATTTAGCACCCCTCGGGGGCGGGCAACTTGCCCCACGAGGGGGGGGGGGGGTAATGAAATCACGAACAAAATAATTTCAAAATTTTTTTCACTACAATGATTGAAACTATGAAGTCTCGCGATCACTTAGCCATAAATAAACCCTTTTATGCATGATTATGTCCAATTGTGTCCTATGCTGCCATGTTAAAAAAGTATAATATTTCAAATAAATTTCGGAGTTTTTGTTCGAATTTAAAAAAATTCTATCTAGTTCAAAGATTTTATTGTTGACAAAGTTTTATGAAAATCCATTAATATTTGCGACCCGCTCTTGTGTACACAAGAAATCGACCACAGGTATACAGACAGACGGACAACACTCCAAAAATAATCAAAACGTATTCAGGAGGTCTTAAGATATATATTGGCATCAAAATCTCGAAATCGAAACTTTTCATGAAAACAATACTACATGTGAGAAAATAAATATGCGAGACTTAGCAGTATAAAGACGAGTTTCATCTTCGAAGCAGAAAACGTTAAATTGTTTTTCCATGTAAAGAGGCAAGGTAAATAAAAATAAATTAATTGCAACGTGTTTTTACATACATATTTGGAATACACAATTTCTACAAGAAAAATTGAGTAAAAGAACTTTTTTTACATGCTTATTGTGTCACTACTACCTTCACAATATCCCATTTCCTGGATTTCCAAATTATTCCTCATTCCTGGTTCCGACTGATTCGAATAATCGGCAGTCTACTATAGTTGCATTTAATCGTATTCATGAATGTTAATAACTATATCCAAGTGTCATATTCTAGTTTTCACTATTCTGTTAATAAATTGCAGTAAGAAACGAAGGTTTTCTGGTATCCATGCTCGCAAAGAACTTCGGTAAAAAAATCAGCGGTGATAGAGCTGAAATTGTTTTGCATGAAAAACGGCTTGTAAAATAAATCTTCAATAAAGTTTCAATTATATTGGAACTTTATTGAACTTGTCTCTTTTCCCCTTATGACTTTCGTTTTTTTCAACTACCAGACGAAGAAAACATCCGTACAGACATCCTTTCCCAAGACGTGAATCTAAGGTTCCCAGAATGCCGAAGGTCGAAGAAGGGTTACCAGATTTGGCCACTTCCTGAAGGTTCGAGAAGCATCTCGAAATAATGAATATGAACGAGATATGAAGAGGTTTCCAGAAGTTTCTTATAGCGAGTCTATAAAAGAAATCATCATGCAGTTGGAGATCAGTTGACGAGCTGCATTGAGCTGTGATTTTCGTCAATGTTTCGAGAATAGTAGTGGCTGTTTTGTGAAATGATTTTTGACAATGTTTGGAGAATAGTATCAGTTATTTTGTGAAACATTTAGGTGCTGTTTTATTGTATATTGTTTCTGTTTACGCTGTGCTTGTAAATAAACGTGTTAGTCATCTAGAAATTTGAACTCATTCTTGTATCCTAAGTGCACACACGCGATTCTGAGGATACGCTCATAACAATATATCCTTGTAAGGCTTGCAAAGGGCTATAAATTATTCACTGTCCATAACTATAGATAAAATATCGGAATTATAATTACTATATTTCAAACACTAAAAATCCGGTCTGAAATCCAATTATATATATTTGTAGGAATTTTAACGGGCTATAAATGACTCGTTTAATATTTATAGCTAGCTTGTTCAGTTTTCGAAATGTATGCATTACAAACTTTAAAAACTAAAAATATTCTTCAACTTTACAAGACGTTTGCTCAAAATCTGCAAGAGCACTGTAAAAACGAATTATTTTAAACATTGGATTTATTACTGAGTCATTTTGTTTCTTACTGTTTATACCTATATTTTGTAGTTCAGAATATATTGTGAAAGTAAACAAAGTGGAGCGAAAATTCTCTTGAAAAAACATTTTATACTTTATTTTCCAAAAGTTTAAAATATTAAAATATTGTAATTATTTTTGCATATTCATAAATAGCACTTCTGTTTCTATTTTTATCTAATAGGTTCGGAGATATAAGCGTCCAAAGTATTTACGTTTTTCGCAACGCTCCGCTTTCAGCTCGATGTAGTTAACGAATGTTCTATCTTTGACTGAATTTCATCTATTTATCTATGAATTTTTTCTGTATACTTCTTTTTCTTCTATCTTTTTTCTATTCCAGTTTCTATTTTTATCTATGACATGCATAACGTTTAATGTTTATCGTAATTCATACAAGTTTCGGTTTGCATTAAAGAAAAGTACATGTAATACCTATATATATATATATGTGTGTGTGTGTGTGTGTGTAGAAGGCCCAGACCACACGACCAACCCGGAGGTTTATGGCAGCTGTTTGTGTGGCCGGGTGTGTGTGTGTGTGTCGGAACTTTGTTAACGGCAAACTTTTTTTTTAATAGCTAAAATATCATCTAATTAAAAATACAAAAGAAACATTGTATTGGAGAACGTTCACTTTGGTTAAGTTCCTTGGGTTGCACATCTTTCGATATTTGCGTAATTAAACATAGAAAACTTCGTGCAAGTTATAAGTACGACCACGAAATTGTTCTGAAGAAAAATATACATTATTATAAGAAGTTTGATCATTTGTATAAATCTCAAATTTAATCAGTTTTTTAAAGTCACATTCTCTCACTGAATTTATAAACGTATTTTAACTAGATTTTTAAAGTAAGTTTTTTAGGATTTTTTAAAGACTCCAAATTTTTATAGCAATGCTGCCATCTATTCACAAAATTAGAAAATAAGCCAATTCAATTCAAAAAATATCAACAGTTATTTTCTATTCAAGCTCAGCCGTCATCTATCGACTTGAATGAAAATAAAAGCAGATGGTTATAGTAATTGAGACTATCCACCAATCATACACTGATCAGCGTTACATATACAATTCACAAAATTTATAAGTGGCTATGTTTTGTTTGCATTTGTTAATTTGGATTAATTAATGTAATATGAATCTACTGCATTAAATAATTAAATATAAATTGGTTAATGTTATCAATCATATCAAAGATCCCAAATAAGATGTTTTAAGAAAAAACTCATAGTATACACCACTGCAAGTTTACACGTTGTAAAAATTCAAATCAAAATTTACACGTCAATTACTGCTAGTAATTAATCCAAAACTTTATTGATTAAATTTAATATTTATTTAATCTGCAGAGTAATCTACACAATAATTTAACACAAATTTCGTTAATTGAAAAATAATTATAACTTGTTTTTAATTTCAACTGAGAATATTTTTACTATAATGTGCGATATTTTGCATATATTTCTGTTATAATTAAACATCTTTTGAACACAAATTTAGTTTTTTAATTTAAACAATCATATAGTAAAAGGATAAAACATATGTTACAGCTACAAACTACAAATTCCTAAAAACATATGATAAAAATGTCGTAATTATAAAGAGAAAAATAAAACTTACGTTTTGAGAAGTTTTCAAAATATTTCATTTCCACATGGATCGCCGTTAATTTGAAAGTGCATCACATCAACACATTTAAGAACTCTGGCTTCTCGTATAGATGCAATATATAAAATTCGTCATATTTTATAAACTATAACAGGGCGACCAATATCTAATGATTCCTTAACTGTTCTGATAAAGTTGAGTTTCTGTCACAAAAGAATTATTTTTATCTTCATTTCAATTTGTACAGTTTAAATAAAATAACCTGTTGGCAAAATAAAGTATCTATTTTCATTAAAAAATTATTGGTAGTTATTAGTTGTCAATATTAATGGCCATTTCTTTCAAGTCTCATCCATATTTATTTCCTATGAAGTACTGAATAAATATTGTAAACCATTTTGATTGTGAAATATTTTCTTCATTTACAGTGCAAATAGCAACTTTTGTTCACACATTTTTAAATTATACGCTAAAATGATATCAACAAGTGTAAGAAGTTATTTTTAAGAGTCATCGCTGTGCAACATTTTCAATTTCATCTGCATTCAATGGAGATGGTTGCACATCCACATAAGGAATTGTCAGCAACGTGAAAAAGTTATTGCTTTGCAATATATTATGCTTCAACTTTGCAGTTTATTATATTTCTACTGTGCAATAAATTATATTACATTTTAGCACATTCGAATAAAAATGTAACACTCATACTAAAAAAATAAATGAAAATCTACCCAGCCACTACTAGTCCGGTACTATCTGACAGGCCGTTGTTCTACCAAGAACTTCGTGATCTTATGTCATCCGCTTTTTCCTCTGGATATCAACTCATTTTAATCCACGTGCTCACGGCCTGGTGCCGAAACCCATACTGAAACCGCGCACACCTGAGGATTCCTACCTTTTCGGAAGGCCAGAGGAGGGAAAGGGGGTTCTCAGACGACTTTCGGGTTCTCAAGATGGCCCCGGGTCATCTGTCTGCTGATTGGTCATCTGGCAAGTAAGGGGGCAGGCAACCACGGGCATCTGGAAGTTGGTGCGGGTTTTGTAACTACTGGCACGCGAACCGTACGCTCGCAGATAGGTTTGATTAAGCTTTCTTTAAGTGTCGCACAACATTGAGAAGTTTACATATATAATAAAAATGTTACATGAATATCCAATAATAGATTAGAGATAAGTTGTAACTCATGTAACCATAATTTAAAATGTAAGATAACTACGTTAAAAGATGTAAAAAATAGAGATTCATCAATCAAGTTGAGAATATATATATTAAACCAGCTATTTCGAATACATCGATTTTCTGATCCCCAGTTTCCCTTTCTTCACATCAATAATCTTTGAGGAATCAATAATCTTCCGGATAGTGGCATTTGTCAAAATTACCACTATCCGGAAGTATTTGTAAATAATATTATTAATAATTTCAAATACACGACTTAATATTTTTACAAATGCATTATTTATCCTTGATTGGATAACTCATTTTTGTGAATTTCATCCATTCTTATCACCTAACTTGTTACTAGGCCTGAGTCTGATACTGGGTACTATTTTCGAAAGACTACTTTCCACTTGCCCTGAGTCCCATACTGATTACTATTTTTGAAATTCTTCATACAAATTATTTTTCGTTCAAGTGTATTCATTTCGGTGTCCGCTCGCTTTAAGGAAGAGATGTAAAATGTTCTGTCGAATGTTCGTCTGGGAACATGTCAACTCCCACGTGGTGGTTGTGCTTGTGAGTTAATATTTCTGTTTTTTATATTTCTGGTTTATAATTGACTCGGTTTTTTATTATTTCTTCTTCCACTAGCCAATAGACAGTTCCGATGGTGTCCATAGTTAAATACTATCGCCATTGTCAGAAACTGGCTATTCTATCGGTTTTAATTTGAATTGTATGACTGTCCTGAAGAGAATGCAATTTCGAACGAACCGCCATTTTTTGTGATCTTTAATCTTGAATTAATTATTATTGCCTTTTCTTATTTTTGCCGTGTTTACTTTTTCATTATATATATATATACCTTTTTAATTGTGATTTTTGTATACTAATATTCCCCACATCCCCTTTCCATTATAGTCATAAGTTACCTTCTATTTTTATCCTTAGTCTTAGTCTATAGTTACTTATTAGTAACAGATATGCTAGAGATGGGGTTTTTTGTACTTACCGTAGTTTATGCAGTGTTTTCGATTAAAAAATTTCTATATATTATATATATATATATATATATATATATATAGGGTGTCCTAAAAACATTGACCTCGGCTTTTATTCCTTAAATATTGATCTTAGACATATATAATAAATTACAAAGTTGCGTAAAAAAAGTACAGAATTTTATGAAATCGATTAAAATTTTCAAGGGAATAAAATTTTAAAAAATACAAAATTCAAATTTTTATACGGCTCCCGTGCAAAAATATTTCCAATGAGTAAAATGTGCTCCATACACTAATAAGGGGGATGTACAAAATTTCAGTATCTTATCATAAAAAGTCCCAGAGATATGAAAAGACAAGAATGCTGACTTAAACCACTTTTCAATGCATCGACATGGGTTCTTAGAGGGAAAAAATCATGTCGGCAAATCGCGTTTCAGGGGTCATACACAAATTACGAAAGAAAACAATGATTACATAAATAAATAATAATTTATCTATTTATTGGTACAGAAGTACCTGCACTATGTAGAAATAATAACTTTACACAAAGATTACAAAGCTTGTTCAAAATGTTTTCCATCCATGCCAAAGATCCATTAAAGATAAGAGGCAGATATCATTTGCCTATGATGCATTTCTGCTTTGCGACATTTGCACTCTTGCTGCAAACATTTACATTTTAATGTGTGATTAATCCCTCACCAACTTTGTTTAAACATATCTCTTGAACTTTTTATGATAAAATGCTGTACATCACCTTATTAGTGTATGAAGCACATTTTACTCATTGGAAATGTTTTTGTACGGGGGTCCGTATAAAACTTTAAATTTTGTATTTCTTCAAATTTAATACCCTGAAAACTTTTATCGATTTCATAAAATTTTGTACCTTTTTTTTACGCACCTTTCTAGTTTATTATATATGTCTAAGATCAATATTTAAGGTATAAAAACCGATATCAATGTTTTTAGGACACCCTGTATATATATATATATATATATATATATATATATATATATATATATATATATATATATATATATATATATATATATATATATATATATATATATGGTGTATGGTACCTCTTGCTGCTTTGCGCAAATGTTACTATAACACATTTATTTCTGATAATTCCATTTCTATATATTTATATTTTATATATATAAATATATATATATTGAGAATATATATATATATATATATATATATATATATATATTCTCAAACGTTAATTATAGATGTATACTTCTAATTATAGAAATGTTTCACGTAAAGTAACTATTTATCTTATAACAGTTTTAAATCGAGAAATGCATTTGTCTGAAAAATAAATCTAACTTTTTATACGGGCGCTCAAACCCAAACTTTTCAATTACTAAAAATGTCTTCATACATTAATATGTAAAATGAAAGAATATGATGTGGCCGCACATGATTTTCGCTGTATAGTGCAATGAATTTGCTTCTTTCATTGTGTACAAATGATGTATGATATCCTCGGCACAATGTTTTTATCGTTCCATTGGCCGCTTTTCCGGATGATAACAGTGAAACGTTTTTGAAGTACCCAAACCCAATTAACTTCTATTTCGTGTAACTCTAAATTGACATTTATGAATATTAATGGCATCCTCAATAAGCAATAGAGCCTATATATCAAAATATTTTAATATTTAATTCATCAATTTGGCATCATTTTCGTCGCGGTAAATGTCCTTCAACACCTAATAATCTGTTTAGAATGAACACAATTTAGGTATGGACTTCGTGGTAAATTAACATGACTGTCGGTTCAATTTGTTTGCAATCCTCAAATTCTCAGTAAAAACTATTGCAAATTTAAACTGCTATATTTCACTCGTAATATAATCGAATGGAAAAACTTCGAGTTGTACATGATAATATACCTATGAGATGTTTTTACTTTTCTTACAACACATAGTGATATATAGGGAAAGTATTGGAATCGTGTCGAAAATCATAACTCGAGTTTTCGACGGATCTACACGTTTTTGGACCTCTAGAACACGAATTATACTATTTATAACGTGACGGCTGTGCGTGTGTGTCTGTGTGTGTAATGTATATATCCACTCTAACTCAAAAACAAATTGATTTGATTTTACAAAATTTAGTAAATAAATCACATGTAGTGTGCTTTAGTTGTGGTTAGATTTTGGTACGATTCGGAAAGAAAAGACAAGATTTTTTTTTTTTTTTTTGCGAAATGGCCTGTCAAAATCTAACATAAAAAACTACGTATGCTCAAATGTAACAATTTTGTTATACGTAATTTTTAACGATGAAAAGAATAAGACCAACCCCATTACTCTAGGACTACTATTTCTGGAGATATTTGAGTTTTTCGCATTTTTACTACGAAAAAAAAAATGCGTTTTAAAAATGCATCCCGTTACCAGATAAAATCGAAATTTTAATTAAAAGCACCAATTCAGTCTCATTTCAAATCATGATGGCTTCTATTTTTTGCAATTTAATGAATTTAATTTAATGAATTATGACAGAAAGAGAAAAGGAGTTTGAGTCTGTAAAGAAAGTCATGTGCTGCCCACATCAGATTTTTTAATAATGGAAAATTTTGTGAGAGTCTGCATTTTCTGACAAATGCGTTTCTGGATTTAGATCTGCAATACCATAAATTGCTACCTTATTTATAACATTTTTGTAATTGGTAGTACAGGGGGATCCAAATTATTGAGAAGGTGTTTAGACCTCTCTGTAGGATGAACTACTGAGCGAACACGACCTAATATTGTACACATACTTTTCTGAGTATGCGGTTTCGATTTCTGAAGAAAAAAAAAAGAATTCAAATTTCCGCCGCCAGGGGAAAATTTGCCGCTGCAGTTTCCGTAATTTGCATATTGTCCAACTTATCTAACACATATCGTCAAAAAATAATTCCGAAGATTTCAAATAGTGAGTGGCCTCCACGTAAACCTTTTAACTATCGAAATGCCTTAAATGCAGCAGAAGCATTGCTGTTTTCTTGTTAGAAGAGTTTAATAAATAACGCGCGATCCGGTAAGGTGAGCTTCATGACCCTTCGCAGAGTCCTGGATTTGTGAAAAAAGGTTTTGTGATTCTTTTTATAGGCGACTGTTGTAAGCTATACTTTGCAATGTGCAAATTACGGGACAACCGCGCCAGATTTTACTCCTAGTGACTGAAATTTTAACTATGTTTATTCCTCAGAAATCTAAACCGCATGTTTTGGAAAGTAATTTGGTTGCGATTCGGGCAGTACTTTTTCCTACAGAGAGTTATAAACACTTCTTTAATTTGGACCACCTTAGTCGTGGATATATGTATATTGTTGAGAACGGGCAATTTGTTCTTTGGCGCCTCCTTTTTCGTCTGTCTGGAAGTCTAGGCAAAGAAAATACAGTGCATGATGTCAGCATGACGTGAGGATGACGTGAGACGCCCAGGGTTTCCAGGATTTCCCAGTTAGAAGAAGGGTTTCCCGATTTGGCGATTTGCTGCCAATTTGACGACATATGACGACTTATGGAATGTTCCAAAAACTTCTTGATAGAACGATTATTCTAAGATATAAAGATTTCCAGACGTTTCATTGGAGAGAATATAAAAAGAACTCATCCCTCCGTTGTAGTGGAGTTAACGAATGCGTGTGACAGGAGCTACATTGGACTGTGATTTTTATCAATGTTTTTGAGAATAGTAGTAGCTGTTTTGTGAAATGACTTTCGTCAACGTTTTGAGAATAATATCGCTTATCCTGTGAAATGAGTGAAGCACTTAAATGTTATTTGATTATATATTGTTCCTGATTGCTTTATGCTTGTGAATAAACGTAAGTTATCCAAAAACTTGGACTCGTTCTTGTATCCTGTGTACACACCCACGATTCTAGAGGATATGTTTCGTAACAATATCTACGACTAACAATTGAGAAATAAAGGTCGACAGATTGGCAGAAATTTCGATTGGACCATGGACATTACTGGTATCAGATCGCTTTTATCAACACATTTAAATAAGTCAAGTGCATCCTTAAACGTTACTAAGCTAGTGCCAACTTGAAAAAAAAAAGAAACTTTAAAAAAAATTCAAAGAAATATTTGAAAAGCATACGAACTTAGGTTCGAAACCTGAAGAAGAAAAATGCATTTTTTTTAACACTTTCCAACATAGTTGAAAAGGTTTTATGACTTTGGTCATTCCGTCTGTCCGTTCGCACGATAGCTTCAAAATGACTTTATCGAAAGGGTATTTTAGAATGAAAATGAATAATATCACCCAATTGGTTTTGGATTTAACCTGGATTGAAAAAATAAAATACATCGAACTCTATAGGGTTTACTTTTCCCAACATTTCTTAAACGGGGTAAAAATTCACAAATTGCTTTGAAAACTTTAGGAAATATTCAAATCATCACACAAAGTGTGTAAAAAAAAGTCAAAAAAACTATGTTGGATTGCTTTTTAAACAAAAGTTGAAATAATAATGACGCCCATATTATATGAAGAAATCACATGAGTCATTGCAAAATAAAAGATGGATTTCATTTTTTCTTCTGCTGTGTGTTTTTCCGTATACATTTAAAGATCGTTTAAATTTATATTTAATTAAATCATTTAATTTATTTAATTATTTAATTTATTAATTAAATTTATTTATTTAATCATTAAATTTATTTATTTAATTATTAAATTTATTTATTTAATTATTTAATTTATTTTAAATTTATATTAAATTTATCATCATAAAACCTTTTATTTATTTATGCGTATTATTTGTGTATCTAAATTTTGTGACAACTCAATTACGATAGTTTATTATCTTAAATGGTCACTAAATTTTCTTTATTTCTACAACAAAATCTAATGTTAACTCAAAACTATAGCATACAGTATGTAAATAAATCAAGTAATTGTAAGGTGAGTTGTATAAGTATTGCTAATTTTTTTCACGCTAAATTATTTAGCTCTGGAGTCTGGAATATAAGTGATATGAATAATACATTCATTGATTTTACATAGAGAGGCAGACGATTTATGAAATTAAACGGTTTGTCATAGTTACAACAATTTCGAAGAATTAATTCAACATGAAATAAGCAAACGGTATAGTTTACATAATAATGAAAAATTATAATTGTGACGTCATATTAACTGCAAAAGTATCGCAAACACTTTCGCAAATTATACTTTCGATAGCGTCGTTTAAATAAAGTTCACTTTCTTTTACGATGAAATTTTAAGATTAATTTTGTTGATGTCAATTTTAGCAGCAGCTTAAAATGTAAATATAATTGCATTTCAGTGAATTAAATGTCATTATAGTCAGTGCTTTGTGCAGGATTAATCTTTCTTGTTTCATTCTGGGGGTAACGATTGTGATATAAGTAATTTTAACCATATGATATTATTGTGTGAGAACTTTACACTCTTTTACTTTTTACATTTAATCTCAATGTGCATCACGCGGAAGAATTGTCTTCCATAGGCTTAAAAGGAAGGTTCCTATTACAAAGAGCAAGTTATTCAGCAGGTTCAAAAGTGGCCCGTCCGTCTTCGAACACCAAATATGTCTTGTCCAAAATGGAAGATATGGCGCAGGGTCCCGCAGAGGTTCATGTCGGGCAGCAATTTATACCAGAGGTCCATGGTCAAGTCAACACAGGAACCCGAAACCCCACCGGCACAAAAGATGACTAGACTGTAACCACAGAATATGTCGGCGGGAGACTAATAAGAAACAAAGCCCTTGCTTCTTATGCCGGCATGTGTCAACGTTCAGACAGAATGATGATGTCCAAAAAAGAAGTTGCTGGAAAAATGAGAATTATGTACCGGTTAATGCACACTAGCTGCGGTGCCCATGGCCAGCGGTCACTTCTTGTTTGTTACTTTTTTTTTACTTTCCCTACAGTACGTAGTAATGTATAAGAGAGGTATTGAAGTCGTGAAAAACCCAGGCCGTCCGACTCATCCAAAGGGTATTGAAGTCGTGTCGAAAATCGCAACTCGGGTTTTTGACGGATCTGCACGTTTCGAGCACCCTAAAACACGAAATTTTTTTTTAGTGTGACGTCTGTGTACCTGTCTGTCTGTGCAATAACTCAAAAACCGATTCAAAACAAACTGAAAAACGAATGGATCAAATTTCATAACATTTGGTAGGGCAGTCACTTGTTGGTTACCCTTGGTGCTGATTGGATTTGGGTACAATTTGGGAAGAAAGAACCTGTCATTTTTTGCGAAATGGCCCGCAAAAATCGCTGGTATCCACTTCAGTTGGTTGGTTGGTTGGTGTCGTGTCCCTAACATATTTATTAAGGAATAATGTGTGCACTGCTTCTGTTTAGTCAAAGATCCGGGGCCTGCAGGCAGGACTCGAACCCGCAATCTGGCAGCCGAGCCATCACGAGGAAACGCCTGCCTCTTTGACCGCTCGGCCACCACATCGGCATCCACTTTAGTTGAAAAACTAATTGACCAAATGCCACAAAATCTGGTATATAAGTCACTTGTGAGTTATCCTTTTGCTGCTTAGATTTGAGTGTGATTCGGGAAAAGAGAACCAGTATTTTTTCATGAAATTACCTTCAAAAATCATCAAAACCTAAAATAAAAGACTGCGTATGATCAAATGTATAAATAAAATGATTGTTTTATACGTAATTTTCGACGATGGAACGAATCTGACCCATTAAACTACTCTATGGCTAACCGTTTTCGAGATATTTAAATTTCATTGCATTTTTGTAATGTCGCCTTTAAAAATTCGTCAAGTCGCCCAGTGAAACTAAGAATTGCATTAAAACTTCAACTTTAGGATAATTTTAGATTACTATCCAGGTTTTTTTTTTTGTGCAATTATAGGTAAAGAATTATGTGTAATGAATTATGAATAAAAAGAAAGAGTAAATGGAAAAAATGAATTTGATTCTGTTGGGAGAGTCATGTGCTGTCCACGTCTATATATATATATATATATATATATATATATATATATATATATATATATATATATATATATATATATATATATATATATATATATTGGTAATCATGGTAGTCACGAAGCATAATCAAATTATTTAGGAGGACATAAAACCAGCGACCGAAATTAGCAAATAAAACATTTTTACTTTGTTTTCCGCTTTTTAGTACATTTTTAAATATTTTTTTGTGGATATATGAAACTTATTTTTGGTCTGCTGGAACTTCCTCTAAAACATGTTCTTTTCTATAACGGACCCTGGACGCGCTAGCCAGTTAAAATTCAAAATCCAAACAATTAAGATATATTATTAAAGAACAGGAGTTCCCAGTTTGAACGTTCTAGTTGCTCCGATTCTCGAATTAATTCCAAAATCGCCTATACCTTCCCATTGCGGTCCTTAACGAGCTGGACCCATAACATTCCAAATCCTAAAAATTAAAATATATAGCACGAAAGTCAATAATATGCTTCAATTTGATCTTTCTAGTTGCTATAGTTCAGAAGTTGTCCCCAATAAACGAGTACCTTCCTATGACGGGTTGGACCGATAAGGTTCAAATTCCAAACAATTAAAGTGTACCACGAAAAACAACAAATACCAAATGTGAGCTTTTTAGCTGTTTCAGTTCTCGAGTTATTTCCCTAAAACATCTGCAATAGTATTAAGGACCCAGAACAGGCTGAACCAGCAAGGTTCGAAATCCAAAGGATTAACATATACCACAAAAAGCAACGAGATGCTTAATTTGAACTTTCTAGCTGCTCCAATTACAGGGTTATTCTCAGATATTACGTATTTTCCTATTGCGAGCTCAGAACGGACTGGACCGGTAAGGTTTAAAATCCAAAGAATCAAAATGTACCACATAACGTACCACACAAAATATCGGAACCTGGTTAGTTAGAGCCGATGTGTGTAATGTAATCAGCAGATACAAATCCTGCTACTATCGACTGCGCCCTCGCAGCGCCCCGGCTTTGCGTCCTTCGTAGCTTCATCCAACGCGGGTAGAATCGGAGCAAAATAAGGTCACCGAAAATATTCCCGTCTACTTCATATAAAAATTCAACAAAATAAAATAAAAAAATTCCCCTCTCAATAAATTCTGAACGCACTATTACTATAATTCAAAATCACACAGATTTTGGACATCTTATAATGTAATGAAATGTGCTTGCATATCCAATTTACAGCATAACAGTTAGAATTTTAAGTTTCTAATCACAATCCGTCCTTTATCAACATAGTTATCCGCTCCGCCCGAAACTAATAAATAACACTTGTGGCTCACCACTGCTTCGTGAATATCCTAACAGTGTGTTTGTTCGGCTTCTTTTGAAGCAAAGTCTCCTTCTTCGGCTTCTTTTGAAGCAAAGTCTCCTTTTTCGGCTTGTTTTGAAGCAAAGTCTTTTTCTTCGGCTTCTTTTGAAACGAAGTCTCCTTCATCGGCTTCTTTTGAAGCAAAGTCTCCTTCCTCGATTTCTTTTGAAGCAATAGTCTTGGCAATTATTTGTAAATAATTAAATTTCTATTAATTATTCGAAATCTTCATGTACGTACGTAACTTTAAACTCATGATCTGTACTTCCCATTTAGGACAAACCTCTATTTTCTGCAACTACAAATTGCATTTCAAATCCCTGGATGAGTGGTGTTCAGTTTTTGAGACATCGAGTTCCACTTTTGACCTGCATTTAACATCGACTTCTATTTATAGATAGCATAACATATTATCAAGGGCGTGTTTAAAGGGAGGTGGGGGGAGAGAGGAGGGAGAGAGAGAGGAGAGAGAAAGTGTGTGTGTGTCTGAGTTCTACAGAACATTTAAAATTCTGTTTTAAATATCCACCACTTTATTTATGAAATAAAACTATTTAATTAAGTTTCTTAAGTTTTACTTCCTATGTTGTTGTTGTTACTAATCCCCCGTGGTGAAGGAGCGCCTATGCACCACGTCCACTAGACCCCTGGTTCCATGGCGAAAGGGAGAGAATATGCAGCTTCACTTAAATGAGGCTCTCCATGGGCAGAAGTCTGACTTCGCCTCGACAACACAACATCCATGTCCGCTGGCGGGATTCGAACCCACAACCCGGCAATTCAGCGATCGGACGGAAACGCATGCCCCTGACCACTCGACCACCGGATCGGCTTACTTCCTATATGGACATGTAATACAAAAAATCAAAATATAAATAATGTTAATTAAAATATAAATATATTTAACCTTGTTTAATTATTAAGAGTTTTAAGGCAAACTTTGATTTTGGTTCCCGTAAAGCATAATTCCTCATTTCCCCTAAAATCACCCAAAGTTTGACTTCATGAGGCAAATGACATATTGGCATATATAAGACGAAGGATTGACATATTGTTACGAAACGTATCCTCTAGAATCGTGGATGTATAAGCAGGACACAAGAACGAAGCCAAGTTTCTGGGAAACTTATGCTTATTCACAAGCACAAAGTAAACAGGAACAGTAGATAATCAAACAGTACGTAAATGCTACACAAATTTCATAGAATAAGCAATATTATTCTCAAAATGGATCTTCTGGATATCTCTATATCTCAAAGAATAATCGTTCTATCGAGAACATTCTGGAACTTTCCGAAAGTTGCCAAATGTCGCCAAATTGGCGATAAATCGTCAAACCTGGAAACCCTTCTTCTAACTTGGAAACCCTGGGTATACGTCATCCTTATGTTATGCTGCCGTCACACATTGTATTTTCTTCATCTGGCCTTTGAGACAGACGAAAGAGGAAGCGCCAAATGGAACATTGGGCATTCGCAACAGCATATAAGAATGACGAATTTTCTTTGACAATTCAAATTGTCAAAGAAATTTCTAAAGTAATTGAATGTAATCATTCTTATATATGTTATTTCTATGTAATCACTTTTATTGTTCCTAAAAATTCTGCTAATATCCAAATACTTTATGGCGCTCCACGGTTATATGTTGAGTCGCATATGACGAAGAATGTTGCAATAGCTAAAAATTATTATTATTTTTTTCTTTTTAGTGCATTTCACTAAAAAATTGTAACTTAAATATATATATTTTGTAGTATTTTACTATGTAACATCATAGCAACAAGCAGAAACTACTGGATATAGTGTAGTTGATAGACAAGTTCACATCTTATGTGAATTTACGTGGGTGTAAATTTCATCCGGCAAAGAAAATCCTTCTGCTACTCCCATGCTCAAATGAAGTACACCTCTTGCCATCATTATATCACTTGGAAATCCATGATTTCGGTAGCCACAACAACTCTCTATAATTTTTACCACAGACGCGGGAATACGAGATGCTTGCAGTCACGTCCTAGCGATCTTCGCGATAAATGGCGAGGCATGACGGATTTTCTTATTTTTCCGCCAAAAATCATGTTTTAGATTGCAGTTTTAGGAGAATACTGTTTAGAGAGAGAGATATGGCGCAGTAGGCACTTCTTGGACGGTTGCGTAGTTGAAAACGTGAGGCACTAAGGCGTAATGTGAACTTTCTGCGTCTGATACAAAATACACAGATTTACTGATGGAGCTACCTGCATGCACCCGTCTTTTTATGCACGATTGCGATGAAAAGGTGTTGCTTTTTACATATTTTATATGTATGGAGCACAATTATGAATACTATCTCAGTAAGGGAAGGGTGATGTTACGGATTTCAGGAAATAACAGGGTAATGGGGGTTGTTACTTTCCCTACAATACATATTAGTGTATAGCGAAAATATTGGAATCGTATTGAAGGAAGCTCAACTGGAGTTTTAGACGGATCTATGTGTTTCGAGCACTCTTGAACACGAAAACTATTATTCACGTGAAGTCTACGTGTATGTATGTGTGTGTATGTGTGTCTGTCTGTACAATACTCTAGCTCAAAATCTAATAATCCAAATGTCGCAGAAATTTTTATAGTTGTGGGTCACTTTGCTACTAATTAGATTGAGAGAATGAGAGCAAAATTTATATATATATATATATATATATATATATATATATATCAAAAAATCCCATAAATTAAAAAAATATATTAACTGTTGAGAAACATGTTCACTTTTCATATGTAATATCATGCGATCAATTGGGTGACATAATTCTCCTGGATCTAGCTCGTTCCATTCATGAGAAAATATACTTCGAGTAATACTTTTGTATTTGAACGCCAATAGTCATTTAGTATCTGCTATAAAAATAACTTATTTCTCCGTCCATTGGCGAGAACATTTGGCGGAATATCGCCAACTTGACGACTTTTTTAAATGTTGCCAAATTAATGGGAATCTCACCAAATAGATACAAATAGCGCTAAATCAATGAAAATGACGACTCATTGACGAAAATTCAATATCTTGGAAAGAATATACTATAAGAATAGCCTATATTTTGCTGTAAAAGTAGTAAATCCATTGCATTATATAAGGAAAGTCATGTGCTGCCCACATATTTTTTTACTCAATCACATAAAAGGGGCTTTTCACGTAAGCTCGCAGAGCCCCTAGCATAGGTTGAGCCAAGGTTCTTTAATATAAGGTTGGGCAATTAGCCTTGCCCCCCATCAGAAATTTGTCAGCCTGACGTCGACGAGCATTTTGTCATTTGTGACTCCACGGACCAGGCAGGACTACGAGAGTCGCTGCTAAAACCACGACAGCATCATTTTAAAGTGTGGACAAAACACAGCAAGTTTTCTCATTATTACAATTAAAAATCGTTAGTTAATTTTGAAGTGGCAATATTTAGACGTAAAGAACCAGCGCAGAAATTTTTGATTGTGCTGAGCACATCTTCCTCAGTGACGTCCAAAGATACGGATCGGTTTCTTCACAGAGTCCGAGAACAAAATGCGCGCGTTTGCTATTCCAGTGGCATCACATGCGCAGAGTCATGTAAAAAATATTGCGTCAATCATGTTAGAACATTATCTAATGCGCATGAATCGGCCAGAAAACTGTTGCTAAAGGCATTTGTTCGCCACACTATGGTGAATAGCTGACATATTCAAGAATGTTAAAATAAACGGCATTTTGATGCATAGGTATCAGTTAGGTTAGATCATAGTTAGTTCACAGTTCAGTATATCTCTCTGCTGTCGTATAACCGAGAAGTACAGGTGATATCCAATGTGAGCGTTTGTGGACGGCGGTATGCTGGGTGTATTTTCTGTATATACCGGTACGTTAGGGAAGAACTCAATATCAGATGGCGGATAGCAATGGAGGCAATAACTCTAATAATACTCCGACCCACCCAAAAGTATACAAGAGAGCTTCATTGACGCTGCAGGAGTGCATCCGGGACACCTGATCACGGCCAAGAAAATCCCCCCTTGAGGTAATATGATAAGGTTTCACAATATATATTTAACATAGCGATTATTAATTCTATCTGCAATGTTAATTATATAAAGGGTTGTTAGAATATCAGGGATTGGTTGCAATGCTTCTTGTTGCATTCATGGTTCCCAGGAATATCCACAAGCACCCCAATAACTTACTTTCCATTAATGAGGAAAGATCTTTAAATGTATACATCGTCAATTTTGTAAAGTGACCATACCCGATCGAATAAAAGTAACTGCAGCGCCCCTAGACAGAGAATTTAAAAAGTTAGGATTGCGAACTGGGCAATGAAGCGAGATAGATCACCCACGACATATTTTTATAGCATTGTCCAATAAGCAGGACTCGACCTTAAACCTGTTTGAGAAGGCATTTATTCGGGGTTGGGACAGCTCAATGGTTAGCGCGCGGGGATTGCACTCGGATGATCCGAGATAGATTCCCGGCTCTGCCCAAACTATCCCTGTGTTCACACGGAGTAAGGGCACTTTAAATACATGTGTCCGTAAGTCCTTCCGAGGCGGTTGGTGGAAAGGGAAGGCATGTAGGTCCCTGTGGATGCCGCCCTGGCTTTCGGTCTAAATTGTGGGGCACTAAACAGATACCAAACACCTTCAAACAGATACCTTACACCTTCAGATAGGTCGGGCAGTCTGGGTCGAAGAAAAATAAGGCATTTATTTGACATAATAGGGTTATCGGCTACCGACTGTTCTATTCAAGTGCTAAAATATAGAACAAGAACAGCTTGTTCAATATTCCCTTCGTCATGAATGTGCATTTGAATTCGAGAAAGACTATTATCGCGCACAAACCTTGCAGGTGTAACCGTGTCATATACCCTAGCAACCGATAAAGCATATAACATATATTTATTTCTTCCGTACGTGCGTTTAGTTTATTCCTTATTCTACGACTTCGCAATTGCCATTTTCAGCCTATTTGGCTTAATTGAGTTTGTTATGCTTTTTTTTTTTAAATTCTCCTTTCTGGGTCCTGTAGTCACTTTTATTCGATAAGGTATATAGTAACTTTACTACAGATATACATAACGCGCATGCTCGTGGACTTTTCCTTACAAAGATTAAAGTTATTGGGGTACTAATTGACTTTCATGGGAACAATGAGTGCAAGCACATGCAATTAACTAATATTCAAAGTCATATACTACATTTTCCAACAAACATGTTCCTGATCTGTGCGATTTCGCATATTTCTCTGAAATCCGAACACGAACAGTCCGAATTTCAGAAATGAGTCTCCCATCTTAACATTCTACAGGAGTTGGGGTAAAAGTAGAAGTTAATATCCACTCCAAAAGTTCAAATTGTAATGGCTCCTTACATGTTTCTCGCATAAGCTACCGTGCGCATTGCGATTCCATGGAACATTCACGAACTTCTCTGCACTTTTTGGGTGCATTTGAAAGAAAAAGTAATAAATATCGTGTTTTGTAAGGTTTTATCTCGAAATTCCAGTTGTTCGTGACTAGAAATGGGTGTATTTTTCTTACCAATGGCAACAATACCACTAATGCGGCAGTGCCGTTGGTACCTTTTCAAGATCTTGAATATGATAAAATGAAACAAAAACAAGCTTTCTTCTAAGTATATTGAACCTAATTTTGTGGTTAAATAATATGTTATTTATAGTTTAAACTACCAGATATACTCGAGGTTGCTCGGGATTTAATGTATCTTGAAATTATAATAGCATTCTGAATAATAATTTTGTTTAAAAGATAATTACAAAAAAAATATTCCCATATACAAAATAAATCGGCGATGACTTCAATCCGATGGAGCCGAAATGGCTTTGCAAGAATAACATTTTGTAAAATAAAACTCCAGTAAAATTCATTACATTTGTTCAATTTTTCCGACTCATTTGTTTCCTTTACAGGCTTTCAAAGCTCTACAAATGACTTTCTAACTATTTATAGCTAGCTAGCACTTTTAGTTTTCGCCCCTATTTCATTCGGATACTCCTATCATAGCCTTCACAACAATACATACAATTACTTTACCAACTTACTTTTCGGTATATAAATTAAATTTATATAATATATCTTACGAGATTTTAGATTCAAGTTAATCTATAAACTATCCTGACGGCACATAAATATGTATTTGAACAAGTACTTGGCTACGTTTATTTCCATCTATTTTGTTCAAACATCACCCATCATTAAACATATTTAGGATATCCAAGTTAATTTAACTTCCTATTTTTTTAAACAAAATAAAATAGCTCATGCTTGTGCACCAATATTTTATGATAAATAAACATATTGTCAGAAAACAGATAGTAAATTAAACTTATACAATATATCTTACGAGATTTTAGATTCAAGTTACTCTACAGCACATAAATACGTGTACTTGAATAATTTAACTTCCTATTTCTTTAAATAAAATAAAATAGCTCGTACTTGTGCACTAATATTTTATGATAAATAAACATATTGTCAGAAAACAGATAGTAAATTAAACTTATACAATATATCTTACGAGATTTCAGATTCAAGTTACTCTACGGCACATAAATACGTGTACTTGAATAATTTAACTTCCTATTTCTTTAAATAAAATAAAATAGCTCGTACTTGTGCACTAATATTTTATGATAAATAAACATATTGTCAGAAAACAGATAGTAAGTAAACATACAGTAAGTAAGCAAACAGATTAAGCTGCGACATTCATAATATTTTTAAAATGACAGCTTTCACACCCATTAGACAATCCAGGTTAAAATATTAAAATATAGAAATTCTAACCATTATACGGCGAAAACTATGAGCTCGATCCGAAATCGAACAATTCACACTTGATTGTACACTTATAGGGTTTTCAAAGAGCTAAAATTCTGCTTATCGTTCACTTTTGAGCTAAGCATTACAAATTTGAAAAACGGAAAACTTTCAATCATTTTTCTACATGACAAGACGATTACTTGGAAACTATAAGTGCTTTCCTAAAAATAAATCTAGATTTATATTTTTGTCGCTTACTATTTATATCTATCTTTAGATATAAGAATCTATGCTAGATTAAACATATAATACCGATATATTTTTATAGATAGTTGAAAACTTTGGAAAATCTTTGTAAACTGAAATTGGTATAGCAGTTTGCGCGCAACATTTCTCAGGAAATTTAAAATCCATAACAAAATTTTGTAAACTATACTTCGGGAGCAGTTTTTATGTAATGTTGCGTTTTACTTTTACAAAATTTTCCAAATTTAAACAACGTATAAATAGCTAAAAATATAGTTTTAAAATATGAAAATTTTTCATTTTTTAGATACTAACAAATATTACATAATCGGAAAATTCTATTAAAAATATTGAGAAGTATTTGAGTTAAACTTTGTTAAAAATTCGTATTCCGAGAAGTGCGATTTTAAAATTATTTCTTAATCAATTTTTTCATCTATGATCTGAGACATTTTGGGCTAAATTCACGGACTATTTTTAAACGTTTGGAAAAGTTCCTATTTTCATATATATTTTTTTGAAAAAATCTATTTTCTTACGGATTAACAGCCTTATGACTCTTTAAATAACGTCTACTAACTGGGGAACTTGCAATATGTACAAAACAATTGCACTTTTTATCGCTATATGCTTAATTTGCTTCCAATTTTAATGCGGTTTGCTTTAAATTAATCCTAAAAACTGTAAAATATATTTAAAAATTAAATTTGAAAGATCGATTTCTTTAAAGATTAAAAATTGAAATATACTTTTAAAAATTAAATCTAAAAGATCGATTTTTTTAAAGGTTAAAAATTGTAATAGATTTTTTAAAATGAAATTTGAAAGATCGATTTTTTTAAAAGTTAAAAATTGTAATAGATTTTTAAAAATTAAATTTGAAAGATCGATTTTTTTAAAGGTTAAAAATTGTAATATATTTTTAAAAATTAAACCTGAAAGATCAATTTTTTTTAAAGGTTAATAATTGTAATATATTTTTAAAAATTAAATTTGAAAGATCGATATTTTTAAAGGTTAAAAATTTTAATATACTTTTAAAAATTAAATTTCAAAGATCAATTTTTTAAAGGTTAAAAATTGTAATATATTTTTAAAAATTAAATTTGAAAGATCAATTTTTTAAAGGTTAAAAATTGTAATACATTTTAAAAAACTAAATTTGAAAGATCGATTTTTTTTAAAGGTGAAAAATTTTAATATATTCTTAAAAATTAAATTTGAAATATCAATTTTTTAAAGGTGAATTATTGTAATATGTTTTTAAAAATTAAATTTGAAAGAACGATTTTTTTAAAGGTTAAAAATTGTAATAGATTTTTAAAAATTAAATTTGAATGATCGATTTTTTTAAAGATTAAAATTTGTGATATATTTTAAAAAATTAAATTTGAAAGATCGATTTTTTTAAGGTTAAAAGTTACTGTCTCAATTTAAATCATCCAATTCTAAATGCGCAAAATATTTAGCAGTTTTAAGACCACAGAGACGCCAAAGCAGAAGAAGCCAGCCTTATTCTCTACTTCGGCGGCAACATTCTCATATGTATTTGACGCCATTCATATTTCAAACTTACCATTTTCACAATGACAGTTATGCCGCTAAAAAGCACTGACTGCGACTCGCAAAACGCTTTCGGTCGTCGTTACCTATGATTCTTCCAATTTTCTTTTCATAATTTTTTCATCCGCGAAACATTTCTTAAGAGCTAGCTGCCAAAGTGCCCGCTCTTTCGGGCAGGTTTTTCCGAACTTTTAGAATCACTCTTGCCAGTAGAGACCTTAGCTTAAGACAGGTGGAGTTTAGAACGTTTCGGTTAGAAAGTGCATTTACAGCATAGTTGAAAAGTGTTTATGACTTTGTTCATTCTGTCTGTCCGTCTGTCTGCTGTTAGCACGATAACGGCCGTAAAAATGACTTTATCAAAATGAAATTTTAGTATGTTGTTCAGACGGTCTGTGGGACCTATGCGAATATAAATTCCTTGGACGAGCCGAGTGGTCTGGGCCTTCAACCCAATTAGTTTTGGATTGAACCCGGGTTGAAAAAATGAAATACATTGAAACCTATGGGACCTAATCTTTCAAACATTTTTTAAGCGAATTTAAAATTCACAAATTGCTTCGAAAGTTTTAGGAAATATTCAAATTATCCCATAAAATATATGAAATATATTTCAACAATATATATTCAGTAGTTTTTTAAATAAAAATTAAAATAGTAATTACACCCTTTATATGAAGAGAACACGTGACTCACTTCAAAAAATGAAATATGGCATCCATCTTGTGTCAAAATCGTGATTTTTAAAGTTCATTTTAATTCATATTTAGTGTTGCATCCGTCCTAAAACCGCTTTATTTTTGCTTCAATTCTGTGCATCTACATACAGAAACAACGTAATTACAATATATTTGAGTTAAAATGATCATCCAACTTTGATTATTTCTACAACGAAGCCTCATTTTCACTTATGGGGAATGTAAACACCAAAAGATGTAGAACAAGTTGTATAAGAATTGCTGTATTTCTTTAACGCAAAATTATTTAGCTCATGGAGTCTGTACTGGTGTGCAATATAGCTGATATGAATGAAACATTCATTAATTTTACACAGAGAAGCAGACGATTTTTTCGATGAAGTTTTAAGCATAGAGTTAAATTACTTGTACCTCCATGGTTTTAAGTTTTTAAATAAAATAAATTAGTATAGTATTGTGATGAAAGAAAGGAATAGAAAAAAGTTTATGAATGAAATGCTGCTTTTATAGAGAGGCGATTTATATTTCAATGCCGTCATTTGAATGAAGTTCATTTGTTTTCGATGAAGTTTTCAAATATAATAAATGATTGTAGTATTATGATAATTTTAAAAATATTACCTAGGAATGTATCGCATGTTAGAGATGTTTAAACCAGGTAATTTATATTTCGATGACGTCATTCGAATGAAGTTCATTTGTTTTCGATTAAGTTTTCAAATATAATTAATTGAATGTAGTATTGTGGTAATTACCGGGGAATGTATTGCATTTTAGAGATGTTTAAAAGCCGTTGGTAATAACCATTGGAAAGTGTTTCATAGTCAATGCTTTATGCATGATTGATCTTTTTCGTTATTTTTCCAAGAGTCCAGTTCGACGATGAGAGTTTGCAATTTCGTGGCCAATTGGGAGAGCATCGGCTGCCCAGTACGAGTATCAGTTGTCAGCAAGGTTCTTAACGTTGGTGCCTGAACAAAGCGACTCTGTAGGTTAATGCAATGATATCGGCTATGCTAGCGACCCGTGTAGGATGTAAGACTAGAAATGATTCAGTGGACACCAAGATGGAAAAGCCTCAGTATCCACTGAATTGCACTCTGACGACCCGAGTTGGATTCCCGACTCTGCCTAAATTGTCCCCAGAGTACGGGCACGATGTGGGTCCGGAGGTCCTCCCGAGAGATTGGTGGCATAGGCGCCGACTGAAGGAGTGCTCGGGTGCTCCAGCATCCCCCCTAAAATATTATCACTAGACAATTTTGTTATGTGCAATAACAGATATTCTAGCTTTCTTTGATCTGGATATCAAAAACTGCCGTGGCTAATCATACGATGGAGCAGCTGATGTCAGCGGCCATCTTTCAGGACTGTAATCAAGGATTTTGTCGATTGAGCAAAGGGCTATTTATATTCATTGTTTTGCATATACTTTAAATTTGGTAGTACAAGACAGTATGTGCAAATTACAAATAATTCGTGATTACTTAACTTTGGCGCGCGAGTTAATATCGTTTATAAAAGGATCTTCAAAGAGATTAAAAATTTTCCAAACGTTTCAATTGGGTTCGGACGGTACAGTTTCCTTGCGGCCATTCTGCCCAACTAGTTGGTGTTTGAGAGTTAGCTTCATTTCATCACTGGAAAGAAATTACAAAACGGTCATTAAGTTCCTCGAAGGTATGTGCAAAGATGTTAGTGAAGAAGTAGCAAAAGCTAACGCATTTCTTAAAAAAAAAAAAAAAAAAAAAAAAATCAAGAATTCGAATTTTCCTTTATGACAAAAATTGTTATTTTTATCTTTCAAAGAGTGGAGACATTAAATATTGCTCTCCAGAAAACATCCTTGAACTTTCAAGATGCAAATAATTACATCAAAAGTGTAGTAGAGTCTATTCAGGCTCAGAGAGAAGAAAATAATTTTGAGGATTTATGGGAAGAAGGTATAAAAAAAAAAAAAGTGTAGAATTGGATTTAGAAGATCCTGTCCGTCTACGGATTAGAAATATTGCAAGAAGGTTTGACGAGGGAAGTGATTCTCATCCATATCAGTCACCTAAAGAAAGATATCGTCAAATTCAGTTTCAATGAGTGGACAAAAAATGTCATACGTTCCCTAAAAACAAGATTTGAGAAAAAGACGATGGAGCATCTTTCCATGATTGAAATGCCCTCAATAAAATTAAAAGTCTTCAGACTTCTGTAAATTAAACAAGAAAGATCAATCATGCATAAGCATTGATTATGAAACACTTTCCAACTGAAATGTAATTTCATTTAAAAATTTCTAAAATGTGATTCATACAGTGGTAATATCTTTTACATTATCACAGTACTACAGTAATTTATTATACTTAAATATTTAAAACTGTATCGAAATATAAATCATCTGATTCTTTATGCAAAATCAATGAATATTTCATTCATATAACTTGTATTCCAGACTCCAGAGCTAAATAATTTTGTGTGAAAAAAATTCAGCAATTCTTATGTAATTCATCTTACAATCGCTTGAGATATTTGCATTCTGCATATGTTAAAATTAGGCTTCCTTGAAGAAATAATAAAAGTTTAGGGATCATTTAAAATCACAACTATTGTAATTGCATAGGCACGGAATTTAGATACACTTATTAAACACAGATAATATATATGTGTATGTGTATGTACTCAAAGTATTGGAATCGTGCCGAAGATCGGAACTCGAATTTTCAAAGGATCTACACGTTTTGGGACTTCTAGAACACGAAAAAACTACTTTTAGGAAGACGTCTGTGTGTGTAAGGGTGTATCTGTGTATGTTTCTGTGTGTCTGTGTGGATATTACATCCACTCTAATTGAAAAACTAATGGACCGAATTTCATACAATTTGGTAGGTATGTTTTTTGTGGGAAATCCTGATGTTCATTAGATTATAGTACGATTCGTAATAAAAGAATCTGCCTTCTTTGCGAAATGGCCGCAGAAATTGCCTTTATCCACTCTAGCTAAAAACTAATGAACCAAATTTAACAAAATTTGGAGTATAATATTTCAATAACCTACAAGTGATTTATATACCAAATTTAACAAAATTTTGTATATAAATCATTTGTAGGTTATTCTACTACGATTCGGGAAAAAGGAACGGGCTATTTTTGCGAAATGGCCAGCAAAAATCGTTATATATAAAAATAAAAGACTACGTGTGCTCAATTATATCAATTAAATTCCTATTTTATATGTGATTTTTGACAACAAAAAGAATAAGACTAACCCCATTACTCTAGGACTAGCCGTTCTTGAGATATTCTAGTTTTTTCGCGTTTTCGCTACGCCACCTTTGACAATAAGTCCAGCTATCAAATGAGAACCAAATTTAAGTTTAACGTGTAAATTCAATGTCATTTAAAATACTTATGTTGTGCAGATAAACTCAAATTATCATTGAATAAATAAAGAGAACGAATATGAGTCTGCAGAGAAAGACATGTGCTGTCCACATCAGAATTTTTAACAATATTACACCAATGATTTATAGAAGTGAACGGGGATTATTTTCAGGCCATTTCGAAAAAAATGTATGATCTATATTTAAAGATCCATCAAATTTTTGTCGAATAAAATGTTCAACAAATTTAAGCTGTGTACCAAATTTTAACTCTCTAGGACGTAGGAAAGTGCATTTAAAATGCCATCAATTAAATTTATCATGAAGAGTTATATAAAATTTTAAAAAAATGAAAAATTGTTATCTACCAAATTTATTTTAAAATATGAAGCCACTCCCATATGCAAAACGATTAAACAAATGGAGAGATATTTATTATATAATATCTCTCTCTTTTCTTTCTGGAAGATATCCCAAAGTCAGAATTTAATTGAATTTGTTTTTTTCCCTATATAAAATAATTTTTTTAATTAAAAAACTACTTAACATATTTTACTGAATTTTTTTTTATATATTCTATGGGATAATGTGAATATTTCCTAAAAATTTCGAAGCAATTCGTGAATTTTAAATTTACTTAAAAAATGTTTGAAAAATTAGGTCCCATAGGGTTCAATGTATTTCATTTTTTCAACCCGGGTTCAATAAAAAACTAATTGGGTGATATTATTTACTTATATTCCCATAGGTCCTACAGACCGTCTGAACAACATACTAAAATTTCATTTTGATAAACTCATTTTTACGGCAGTTATCGTGCTAACGGACAGACAGACAGACAGAATGAACAAAGTCATAAACACTTTTCAACTTTGTTGTAAAGTGTTAAAAACCGAATATTAGCAGTTCCGGTTACATCCTGTACAGCTGAAAGATCTGTTTCTACTCTCCGACGACTCAAGAATTACTTGAGATCTACAATGAAGCAGTAAAGACTAAATAGCGTGGCTATTCTGCACATTCACGAGGAGATAGCTGCCAAATTGAACATGGATTTAATCGCAGACGAGTTCATAAAGAGAGTATAAGTCCGATTAAATACATTTTGTATAAGTAATAACAGAAATTACTAGCAAATGAGAGTGCGAATACTTTTCTCATTTATGCTATTACTTTTTTTTAGGCCATTTGCCTCCCCCCCCCCCCCCCCACATCCTGGATTTCGGTCTGGAGACGCCCCTGATGGGATATAAGTTCTGCATGGGTTTATGTTTCATCTTGATCAATTTTGCAGACCTTGTAGTACGTCATTAAATTCATGATGAGATACCATTTTACTGAACGATTAAAACATTTTAAAGACATTTTAATTTTTGAGCACCCTTCGAAATTTTTGAAAGTCAGCGCCTGTGGTTGGTGGTAAGGGGAAGGAGGGTACGGTCCCTGTAAATGCCGCCTCTACTGGGTTCCGGTCTAAATTGGGTGGAACTTCCCGGCCGTCCAAATCTTACACCTTTGTGTAGGTCGGATGGTCAGGATCGAATTAGTGAACACTGAGATATTGAACGCTGACTTTAAAATAGGCCAAGGACCTGAGATAAACGAGACGGTCAGCTAGATTGTTTGAAATGAGCTCAAAACTGTGTCGGCAAAACAGAAAATGACTTAACGACAAAATTCTATATAGTAACGTCACTTAATGTAATGAAAGGGAAGCAAAACGAGAAAAAAAAATAGAAAGTGAAGGAAATATGTATGTGAGAGCAAGCATGAAACAAAAAAATAATTTGCAAAATGTATGAACTCAACGTGCTGGGCAGAAAAAAAGCGAAACAGATAAATGAATATAAGATAGGGTCATACTATACCTCCGTAAAATAAGGTGTCATTGACAACTCATTAACCAGAGAACTGGAATTTTTATTGATAAGTAAAGTTTTAAAGAAATCAGAAGCTAAAACAGAAGAGCGCTTTTGAATAAGAGGGGGCAGAAGAATAATCAAACTGATAACTTTTCATCCAGCAATGATTAGCGATTGAAGATGTATTAACTTCTTGGTTTTTGATACAATCTTTTTGTTCTTTCAAGCGGTACTTTAAGACAAGTTTATTTTGACAACTATGTAACCATGCAATAGTCCGTATAGACTAGGAATTTGAAAAATGCTCCAATTTTTGAACTTTTAAATAGAGTTCTTAAGGGACGAGAAACTAATTTTATTGATAGGAAAGAATTTCCCTTTAGAGTCAAATATTGAAAATTCAAAAATTTTTTGAAAAATTAAATTGAGAATTAAAAAAAAATAATAATAATTCAAAAAGCGTATTGAAAATCTTTAAAAGCGGCCGCTCTTCTTTACCCGTCAATATTATTGCCTCACCCAGAAACTGTTCAGGTTTTCCAATAGACTTATATTGAAAAATGACGCCTGGAATTTAAATTTTATTTTTTGTTCGTGTATTTTTATTGTCATCCAGTTTAATGTTTCCAGATTATCCGTAGAAAAGTTTACGTAACCAAGGTGTGCTAATATGTGTCCTTGGTATTTCTTTTTTTTTCTATTTATCTCGCACAAAATAAAAAAATATGATGTGAGCAACACATGACTTTCCTTATATAATGCAATGAATTTACTACTTTCACAGCTAAAAAAAACTTTATTCTTATAATAGATACGTATATTCTTTCCATGATATTGAATTTTCTTCAATTAGTCGTCATTTTCATTGATTTAGCGTCATTTTTATCCATTTGGCGAGATTTTCGTTAATTTGGCAACAATTAAAAATGTCGCCAAGTTGGCGACATTCCGCAAAATTCGTCGCCAAAATCTCGTCAAGCGTCATGGACGGAGAAATAAGTTATTCTTACAGCAGATAAATGACTATTGGCGTCCAAATACAAAAGTATTATTCAAAGTATATTTTTTCATGAATGGAACGAGTTAGATCCACGAGAATGATGTCACCCAATTTTTCGCATGGTATTACATATGAAAAGTGAACATGTTTCTCAATAGGAAATATTTTTATATTTTATTTTATATAACTTTCTGATAATTTTTTTGAAAAATGTGCAATATCTCGAAAACGGTTCGTGTTAGCGGTCTAAAATTTATGCCAATCGTTTTCTAATAAAAAATTACATAAGAAATGTCTATTTGCGTAACTTTATTAGCGGTTTAGATATTTTGACGATTTTTTCAAAATTTCATTCGAAAATTTAGGGAGGTTCTGAACATTCGAGATTGCGTATAAAAACAATAGGCTTCCAGTGTTTACGGATTGTGATTTTTGTACTAAATTTTGTTCGAATCGGTCCATTCGTTCGTCAGTTATCGTCTCCACAGACTCACTGACGCACACACACACACACACACTTTCACACACACACACACACAGACATCACTTCAAAAATGTTCGATTCGTGATCAGGGATGCTTGAAACGTGCTCTCCCGTCGAAAACTCGAATTGGAATTTTCGACCTCGTCACAATACTTTCCTTATACATTATGTATATAAGGAAAGTAATAAAAGTATTGGGGAAAAAACATACAGTACAAGATAAATTGTGAAAGGAAAAAAATGAGAATACTCATGACAAAATCAACATATGGTGACAAAATAACGCCGCCCCCTCGTTTTACGGTATACCGCAGATTTCCGTTGATTCGTTATCACCGAAAAAGTGCCCCTCCCCTACATCCCCACCCTACTTTTTGTTTCAGTATGACATTTTGAAAAATTCCGTGAAACAACATCTCTCTAAACATTAGGAAAAAAAAAACCTCGACATAGAATAAAATAAAGCTATTGATAAAAATATCGTTATTTTGTTTTATAATTATGCTTATGACCTCTAAGATAAATCGTTATGTATTTATTTATTTATTTATTTATTTTAAAGCAGAAAATTCCAAGTAAGCTTCCCCCTATTACATACTCCTGGATTTTCCTTTGCATTTGAGGGGGTGGATCGAAGGCTGTTTCTTTTAGCAGAAAATTCCTAGTAAGTACTAAGATTTTCTGCGATTTTCTTATGTTTTCTCATTATTTCCTTGGATATTTCTTATTTATTGCAATATATATATATATATATATATATATATATATAAATCATATATATATATATCACATATATATATCATATATATATATATATCATATATATATATATCATATATATATATCATATATATATATATATCATATATATATCATATATATATATATATATATATATATATATATATATATATATATATATATTAGAAAACTGTAGAAACTAAAAATTCAAGTAATATTAACATCACCATAGAAGCAAAACCCCGGCCATAATGCTGATAAGAGAAAAAGAACAGCACCGGCCCAAATTCGATGATTAATCAGAATTAAATTCATCTTCAGGTCTCAGTATTTAATTCTAATTAACCCAAACAAATGCCTGTTTCAAATTGAGCAATAGTACATTACTATAAATGCTCAAACTCAGACTATAGGCATCAAAATATGAAAAAATGAATAGAAGAAAATGTGTGTTACCATATGGCATGAATTCTTTTCTTCTTTCACCACATGTATACGCGATCAACCTCAACAACTTAAATTATCTAGAAGCACCGTAATGAACAAGTCGATATATAACCAGGGAGGCAGTACGAACGTCCACAGCTACACTCCCAGACCTGTCCAGTGAGTCAGAGCAGGAGGCAGGACTATTACATATATATATATATATATATATATATATATATATATATATATATATATATATATATAGGATATATATATATATATAGGATATATATATATATATATATATATATATATATATATATATATATAGGATATATATATATATATATATATATATATATATATATATATATATATATATATATATATATATATAGGATATATATATATATATATATATATATATAGGATATATATATATATATATACATATATAGGATATATATATATATATATATATGATATATAGGATATATATATATATATAGGATATATATATATATATAGGATATATATATATATATATAGGATATATATATATATATAGGATATATATATATATATAGGATATATATATATATATATATATATATATATATATATATATATATATATATATTATATATATATATAGGATAGATATATATATATATATCCTATATATATATCTTCTTTGGGGGGTTCTTTGCAAAATGGCCTTTTTGTTCAATATAACAAGGCCATTTAATGACCTTGTTACATTGAACCAGAATTGAACCAGTTACATTGAACCAGTCATTCAATAATTGTGATTTAATACGAAATAGTATAGAATAACTATAAATATATTTAATAAAGTGTATAAATATATAATTAAACATTACATTTCAATCCGGATCAAATGAAACAGTATAAATTACATAAATTCACAAATAATAACAACATGAGTTGAATTAAGAGATTTAGAAATTTTAAGATGAAAGAGATCCCATAATTAAAATAAAACAGACAAGATCCCCAAGTGTAAGACATATTTTTTTGGACAGAAAAAAAAAAGGTAGGTGGTAGACAATATAATTAATCTCAAAAGTTTAGACAAAGGTAAACTATTTGAAACGAGTATTTGGGTACTATCTGCAGAATTTTAAACATTTTTACTTTCAGAAAATAAAATGGAATTGCATCGGACGTCCTTATAGCATGCGAACAATCCCCAAACAAACAATCTCCCCCCCCCCTCCTCCTCAGTTGATTTTTCATCTAAAGTGTGACCATTAGGATATGTCGGGAAACCTGCTGTTTTCTCATTATTTCCTCGGACATTTCTTATTTATTGCAATGCCGTGTCGTGGGTTGGAGCTGATTTCGGTTTCTCCTTGCTATTGCGGGGGTATAAATTTACAGCTACGGCAAATGGAGAGGGTTGTTCACCTGTGGCGGGTCCTTCTTTCCGGAATGAGAGGGTTCGGAGGGTAATGGCGTGGATGAGCTGGGGAATTACGTTCACTTTTTGGCCGCGGAAGGGGTGTGATGCTTTTATGGGTCCTTGATTTACGGCCATGCTTTGAAGGTGTTAATGTTATATTCAATTGAGCAATATTTCGTAGAGGAAAGCACAGAATTGGGTGATAGATTTGCCTGGACAGGACTCGAACATGCGATCTGATGATTACGAGGCTAGTTATGTCTTAACTGAGGGTCCTAAATATACAGGCTGACGCATCCGTCACTGCCGTCAGGTTAGTTGTCTGCCAATGTTATTTCGATAACGAGCATGTGCTGTTGCAATAATGATAACGGATGGGTAATTTAGATTTAAACTGGGTAGTTGTACTGTTGTAAATGACTCCATTTAAGACAGAAGTTCTGAATAAATTTCTTAGAAATCTGAAGAAAATAAGTCTATTATAGTAGTAAAATATAAGTTTTTCTTGTAATTGTAGGGTTGCTGCTGCTTATTATTGGGGTGGGTTTATCGGTGACTTTATTACCAAGGCGACACGTATTTGCGTTGAAATTTTTGTTTTATTTTAATAAGTAATGCAATTTAAACATAGAATTTTAAATGGGGCCAGCCCAGCGGTTAAGGCGGTAAGCAATAAAGCGATAGCAATCGGTTAAGCGGTTAAAGCAATAGCAATCGGTAGTTCCCTATTCGATCCTCGATGTCGTTCAAAATAATTCCCGTATCTATCTAGAAAATAGGTTACGATACACATGCAGGTCCGAAAGTCCATTAGAGGACTGATTGGTTAAGGGAACGATAGTACCCCCATAATTGCCACCTCCATTAGATTTCGGCCGTGATTGGTTGGAGCTTTACTGGCCATTAAAACATATATTTACATCTTCATATAATTTACATCTTCATGTATGTCGAACTATATGGGTACTTTTTTTTTAATATGTGCTGCGCTAAGTATTACAATTATAAGATACGTTTTTCGACAATTCATTTCAAAAAATAATTATAAACTGGGTTAATGTATACAAATTATTTGTACTTCCTTGATAGAAAGCAGGCATATGCAAATTAGGTGATTGGAATTGCTTAAAGATTGTTATGAATACTCTACATCATGTCGGAGGTAACGTGTATCAACTAAAAGATCAACTACAACTTCGATTAACACACACTGGTTCGAGCGTGAAGAAGAGGATGATACTTTTGATACCGTGGATTTAAAAAGAAGGAAATGGAATTACTATGGATGAAACGTCTGTAAATGCCATAATGCTTATTATTATTAAAGTATTTAGTATATGTATTTTTGGTTATTTTTTATTGAATGGTTCCCTCATTATGAGTATAATTAACCAGTATTTTTTCACAGTTGTGGGATAGAGTACAGAATATAGGGAGATAAAAATAAATTAAAAGGTAAAATGATTTTGAATACGGAGGCATATTCTTTATTATTTCAGTTCTATTTTGTATTGGCTAATATTTTTTTTTCGAAATTGACAGTTTAAATAAATATTTTAGACCTTTCGTCCAAGAAACACATACAATGTAGGACTACTTATCTCATCCTAGCGACACCTGAATAATTGTCTCAAACGATACGGGCGTTTTCTTAATAAGTAGTGTTAACTCCTTACTTTTATCTCCATGTTTGAAACCTTGAACCAGCTATAGTCACCAAATTTTCACATGTCTGTTTTCTGTCACGAAAGCCCATATAATGTGTATTCTCTTCAAATGCAGTGATATTCGTTCTGCATTAATGTACAGTCGACCCAATAATAAACCGAACACATCTCATTATTTCAGCTCCTCGGGTCATACAGTAAAACCAAATGCAATCATTAGACCCTAAATAATGCTTTCTATAAATAAATGTGCACAATTTGCACAAGGGATCTTAATTTTCTCATCCATTCTTGATATTTATTTATATATATATTCCTACATACAGCCAATAAAATAAATAAATAAAAAATGAACATCGGTATTAAATCGGCTCCGACTCCTCGGATCATAGAGTAAAACCAAATGCATCATTAGACTCGTAATAATACCAGCTATAAATAAATGGACAACTAATTTGCATAAAGGGTCATCTACCTGTTAAACTTTGTACCAACTCGATGTTTTCAAAATGCAGCACCCATTTTTAATAACAGATTAAACACACAGAATTTAAGCAAAATTTATATATTACTTTCCTTATATACATAGTATAATGCATAAGGAAAGTATTGTGACGGGTTCGAAAATTCGAATTCGAGTTTTCGACGGGAGAGCACGTTTCAAGCATCCCTGATCACGAATATAACATTTTTGAGGTGATGTCTGTGTGTGTGTGTGTGAGTCTGTGTGTGTGAGTCTCTGTGTGTGAATCTATGGAGACGATAACTCACAAACGAATGGAGCGATTCGAATGAAATTTGGTACAAAATTACAATCCGTGAATACTGGAAGCCTATTGTTTTTAAACACAATCGAATATTCAGAACCCCCCTAAATTTTCGAGTGAAATTTTGAAAAATCATCAAAAAAATTAAAACCTTTAATAAAGCTACTCAAATAGACATTTTTTATGTAATGTCTCCGTAGAAAACGATTGACATAAACTTTAGAACGCTAGCATGAACCGTTCTCGAGATATTGCCCATTTATCAAATAAATTTATCAAAAAATCCCATAAATTAAAAAAAAACTATTAACTGTTGAGAAACCTGTTCACTTTTCATATGTAATATCATGCGATACATTGGGTGACATCATTCTCGTTCCATGAATAAGAAAAGATACTTTGAGTAATACTTTTGTATTTGAACGCCAATAGTCATGTATCTGCTATAAGAATAACTTATTTCTCCATCCATAACGCTTGGCGAGATTTTGGTGACCAATATGATGGAATATCGCCAACTTGGCGACTTTTTTAATTGTTGCCAAATTAACAAATATCTCTCCAAATAGATAAAAATCACTCTAAATCAATGAAAATGACGACTCATTGACGAAAATTCAATATCTTGAAAAGAATACAAGTATCTACTATAAGAATAACCTATTTTCTTTTACTGTAAAAATAGTAAATTCATTGCATTATATAAGGAAAGTGCTGCTGCCCACATCAGATTTTTTTACTCCAGCCTGCTTTAAAGAGGAGTTATGACTGCTTTAAATTTAAAGCTCCTAATGTTAAATGAATACCGCATGTCCCTTTTAAATTCACCGATATAATTAGCCTGTCACACTAATACATATTTCATCTTGCCATTATAAATAAATTAAAGCAAAACGTATACCAGTTTCTTTTTCAAATTTTTAATATTATTTATTAATTATAAAATTCTTATTCGAAAAAAATATGAATAGAAGTATGGGTATATTTTGACGACACAATGGATTCAGCACTGTCGGAAACATGGAGTTAGAGAGAAGGAGATAAAACTCCTATGGGTGAAATGCTTGAAAACGATTTGAGAATTATATCTAGGTATCACTAGTGTTAGTAAAACGCCCTTTGTTTTCATTTCACACAATAGAGAGACATAGTGTTGAATATATGTATTTTTGATTATTAATTTCCTTATGTACATAGTATAATGTGAAAGGAAAGTATTGTGACGGGGTCGAAAATTCGCATTAGGGTTTTCGACGGGAGAGCACGTTTCAAGCGTCCCTGAACACGAATCAGACGTTCTTGGGTTGATGTCTGTGCGTGTGTGTGTATGTGTGTGTCAGAGAGTCTGTGGAGACGATATCTCACGAATGAATAGCGCGATTCAAACGAAACTTTGTATAAAAATTACAATCCATGGATACCTGTTGTTTTTAAACGCAATTTGTTCAGAACCCTACTAAATTTGGGAGTGAAATTTTAAAATAATCATCAAAAAATCAAAATATTTAATAAAGTTACGCAAATAGACATTTCTTATGTAATTTTTCATTAGAAAACGGCTGACACAAATTTTAGAACGCTAGCAGGAACCGTTCTTGAGATATTGCACATTTTTCAAATAATGTATCAAAAAAATCACATAAAATAAAAAAAAAATATTTAGTATTGTGAAATTTGTTCACTTTTATATGTTCACACATATGTTTACTTTTCATATGTAATATCATGCGATAAATTGGGTGACATCATTCTCGCGGATCTAGCTCGTTCCATTCATGAGAAAAGACACTTTGGGTAATATTTTTGTAGTTGGACGTCAACAGTCATTTATCTGCTAAGAATAACTCTGTCCATAACACTTGGCGAGACTTTGGCGACGAATTTGGTGGAATGTCGTCAACTTGGCGACTTTTTTAAATATTGCCAAATTAACGAAAATGTCGCCAAATTGCTAAAAATGACTCTAAATCAATGAAAATGACGACTCATTGACGAAAATTCAATATATGGGAAAGAATATAAGAATCTACGAGTACTATAAGAATAACCTATTTTTCTGTCCGTAACGCTTGGATAAAATTTTGTGACGAATTTTTCGGAATATCTCCAACTTGGTGACTTTTTAAATGTTGCCAAATTGACGAAAGTGTCACCCAATTGATAAAAATTCACGAAATTGATGAAAATGACGCTAAATCAATGAAATGACGACTCATTGATGAAAGTTCAATATCTTTGAACGAACATAAGAATAGACTATAAGAATAACCCATTTCTCCGTCTTTCCGTCCGTAAGGCTTGGTGAGAAATTTAGCGGGACATCTCCAACTTGGAGACATTTTTAAATGTTGCCAAAGTGACAAAAATGTTGCCAAATTGATAAACATGACGCCAAATGTTAAGCAAATTTTCGCAAATTCTGATTTCCGTCATGTGACGGGCATACAGACTAGTATATAAGAAATGTTCCTTCTCTCCGTTTGTCTGTAATACTTGGGGATGTATTTGGCAAACTTGGCGAATAATCTAGCAAAGTATCGCCAACTGGGCGATATTTCGCTCCAGATTTCGTCAAAATTACGAAAATTACACCTAATTGTTGAATTAATTATTAAAATATTTTAATATATGAACTAGATCACTTATTGAGGTTACTATCAATACTGATAATTGTTAGAGTTGTGTGAAATATAAGTTATTTTGGTACTTTGACATAATATTACATGTTGTCATCCGAAAAATCGCCAAATGTGCAATTGAACATTAAAAACACAGTATCGTGGATCTTATACATTATTTTTGGACTGTAAAAGTAGTAAATTCAATGCATTATATAAGGAAAGTCATGTGTTGCCCACATCATATTTTTGCATTTTCATTGGGGGAAAATAATTTAAAATGTCATGACAAATTTCAGAGTCAATTCGGTTTAAATCTGTACGTGCATATCGGTTCATCGTATACATCTTTATATTTAATATTATACAAAATTTTTATATAAAATAATTTTAATTTCGAATTTCATTCAGAAATCGGAACCAACAACAATAAATTGCGAAATTGCAGATTAAACTAAATACATATACTTCTTCAAGATGAGGAATTGAGACATATGTAGACAAAGACTAAATTTTCATATTTACGACTTTGTATGGCTAATGACACCACATATTTGGGCTATCCCATTGATACTTGAATTAATGCTAATAATTTTTTAATTACTTTCAAATTGTTAATTGTATTTAGAAGGCACAGCGAAAAGTGTGAAGCACACTTTTTATGCAAATTTTGTATTCCGTAGCTGTGTTTAATGGTAAATTTTCTATAAAGTGTTAGTGATCCTTTGTGAAAATAAAATTACCACGATAATTATACAAAGTTTAAAAAAATAAATTATCTATTTTTATGAATCTAGACTGAACTTAAGCAAATTGGTCGTGTGTTTGCTTGGTGTGATACGCTTTTAGCGGACTTGTAAAATATTATAGTGTATATAGTAATAAATAAATGTAATTATATATGGTAATAAATTATATGAATTATAATTATTTAATTTATATAATGCTAAAATAACATCAAAAAAGATATCAAATATTAATGTTATTAAAAATATCTTTAAAACTAAAAATTTGTAAACCATTAATATTACCTATTGGATCTAATTTATGTATCAATTATTTGCTACTAGCCGCCTTTGGCGACCAGCCTGTTCGCTACCCTTGAAAATTCTGACCGTGGCAAATTCTAACCGTGGCACACTCGCTGGCGCGACCTACCAGAAGGAACGACCTACCAGGAAGTGCCACCCAATTTAGACAGGAACTCAGTGGGGGAGGCATCCACAGGGACCGTACCCTCCTTCCCCTACCACCAACCTCTCGGAAGGACTTACGGTCCCGCATGTTTAACGTGATCGTACTCCGCCTGAACACGGCGGCAGTTTTGCTATTATCTAGAATGAAATAATTATTCTTAGAACAGCGCAGACTATCATTCAATTTCATTAAAATATTTAGTAGTAATTTGCCAGCAGTATCATGTCCACTAGTGACAGTTTTAAATTTAATAAGATTTTTGTGAAATTTAGGTATTAAAATAATATAAGAACATTTTTGAAAATTAGAATTTAGATTTAAATCACTATTATCTACGCTAGCAGTTGCTAAAGAGAGATATTAAGAAATATCATTATAATAAAAAATTGTTCTTCCTATTGACTTTTTGTATTTAAAAGTGTTTTATATCTTCATATACTTAATGGGTTATATATATATATATATATATATATATATATATATATATATATATATATATATATATAGATCTATATATACTATGCGTGCATACAGCCAGTTATAAGAAAACTTTCTGGACCATTGTTAAACTTTTATTGAAATTTTAATTATTAAAAGTAAAGACGATCAACTACTTATAGATATTGTGTTTGAACCTAGAATTAGGACTGTATTTGTAAAAAAAATCTGATGTGGACAACACATGACTTTCCTTATATAATGTAATGAATTTACTACTTTTACAGTAAAAAAATAGGTTTTTCTTATAGTAGATACTAATATTCTTTCCAAGACATTGAATTTTCGACAATTAGTCGTCATTTTCATTGATTTAGCGTCATTTTTATCCATTTGGCGAGTTTTTCGTTAATTTAGCAACATTTCAAAAAGTCGCCAAGTTGGCGACATTCCGCCAAATTCGTCGCCAAAATCTCGCCAAGCGGTATGCACTAAGAAATAAGTTATTCTTACAGCAGATAAGGGACTATTGGCGTTCAAATACAAAAGTATTACTCAGAGTAGAGAGATGCACGAGAATGATGTCACCCAATTTATCGCATGGTATTACATATGAAAAGTGAACATGTTTATCAATAGGAAATATTTTTTTTTATTTTATATGACTTTTTGATATTTTTTTTTAATGTACAATATCTCAAGAACGGTTCGTGTTAGCGTTCTAAAATTTATGTCAATCGTTTTCTAATGACAAATTACATAAGAAATGTCTATTTGCTTAACTTTATTAGTGGTTTTGATTTTTGACGATTTTTTCAAAATTTCCTTCGAAAATTTAGGGGGGTTCTGAACATTCGATTGCGTATAAAAACAATAGGCTTCCAGTGTTTACGGATTGTGATTTTTGTACCAAATTTGGTTCAAATCGGTCCATTCGTTCATCAGTTATCGTCTCCACAGACCCACTGACACACACACACACATCACTTCAAAAATGTTTGATTCGTGATCAGGGATGCTTGAAACGTGCTCTTCTGTCGAAAACTCGAATTCGAATTTTCGACCCCGTCACAATACTTTCCTTATACATTATGTATATAAGGAAAGTAATACATCCATACCTCGAATGCACCCCCCCCCCCCCCCTCCAAGGTAAGATACATATCTGAAAAGGGGTACGCCGATTTGCCTGAATTTTATGATCCGTTTATACGTGAAAATTATAATAGTTAGAAAGACGAAATTTTGAATGCATACATGAAATTGCCCTCAGAGTTGTAGAATCACAATTTCAATTATTAAAACGAACTGTAATAGGGCGAAACGTCCATGTTTAAACTGAGCATGGCCCCTATGCCTCCTACAAATATCAAGTAAACAAGTTTTAAACAGCTTATCAGAGCATGCGCACTTGCATGTGATTTAAACATGCTCCTGTATATTAAATACGTTTTTGCGATTTAAATGGGTTACTTGGATTTCATTGTTTTCCTGTATTGTAATGTGTTCAATTTTATATACAAAATCTAAAAACTTATGCGCTCTTTTGTGTTAGGTTTCTCAGATATTGAAATTAATGTTTTATTTTTTAATTTCATAATTATTTATTTTATAATTATATGATTTAATTTGAATTTTTTCATACAGCTCGCATACTTCACATGCGTGAGTCCTTTCAGGACCAGTTTTTGCTAGTTTCTCAAAAACGGTACACGAATCTTGAAAGTTCAGGAAACATTATTTTAGATTAGGAACGGTAAGAAATTTTGTGCCCATAGGTGACAAGATCCAAAATCCTCCTCATCCATACACAAGAAGTCAACCAACTAAAAAGTTGGTGCAGTACTGACCTCCACCCCTACTTTGCCTGAAGATAGAAGTAAAAGTAAAAACAAAAGAGACGAAAGGGTTGGAGGTATAACAATTATTACCTGCTGTCACTGTGATTAGTGTAGTTTGGGGTGGAGTTCTGAGAAGCTTTCTCGGAAGAGAAAAAAGTGTATCAGAGAGCGTAATGTTGTGTAGCCAGTAGCGCTGAGATTGACAATCAGGTGGAAGTAGGTTAAGCGATTAGATTTGTTTGTCCCATTTCAAGTTGATTTGACCCGGGTGACCTTCTCTGATAAAATTGTGTTTTTGTTTTAATTAGAAATTACTTTAAAGAGATAAGACCAGGTTTCATATTTTGATATTCGTCGATCACCCCCAGGCTGAAACTCAGACCAACAGCAACTTTTAAACGGCTTTCAAAATTGTCAGTTTTTACTTAACTACATATATGATACATAATTTAAGGCATGGGGAGAATATATCGACGGGGTCGAAAATTCGAATACGCGGTTTTGGCGGAAGAGTGTGATTTAAGGGTCTGTGAAATCGAATTAAGTGTTTTTGTGGTGATGGCTTTATGTGTATGTATGTTAGTATATGCGAGTCCATGGGTGTGATAACACATGGACGAATGGATTCTTTTAAGGATGATTTGAAACGATTATTACAATCAATAAATACTGGAATTTAAAAGTGATTAAATGTTCGGAAGCTTTTGTTTGAATAAGTAAATAAATTAATTTTTACTTTCTCACACGTAGTATTTAGAAAGTATTGCTTTCACGAAAATTTTTGATTTCGAGATTTTGATGCCAATATATGTTTTAAGACCTCCTGGACATTTTTTTGACAATTTCGTGAGTGATGTCCGTCAGTCTGTTTCTCTGATATCTGCGGACGATTTCTTGTGTACACAATAGCTGCTACAGATATTATTGAATTTTCACGAAACTTGTTATAAAAAAATCTCCGGCCTTGTTATAAAAAAATCTAGAACTAGATGAAATTTTTTTTTTAAATTTGAACGAAAACTTCGAAATGGATACAACATTTTATATATTTTTTAACATGGCAGCATAGGACAGTATTTGACGTAATCATGCATTAAAGGAATTATTTATGGCTCAATGATCACGGGTCTTAATAGTTTTAATCACTGTTGTCAAAAATAGCCGCGATACAATTTTTGTGTTCGTGACATCATTGGTCCCCCTCAGGCTTAAGTTACCCCCCCCCCCCCCCCAGGTGTTACATTGTCAAGTATGGTATCCATTGAGATGTTTTGTCAAGTCCTTTAAAGTGAAGGGTAACATACTATAACAGAAACCATTAGGATCAATAATACAGATTTTTCAAAATTTTACTTGTAACATTTGGGGGGGGGGGGGGGGAGCTATTATAAAATGGATTATAGTTTCAGAAATTCAAGTTTAGCCACTCTTTCAGTTAATTTTTATTGAATTTAAACCTTACCGACTGAAATAGAACAAATACTTCCACATATTTTGTTTCTCCTAAAAGATTCTCTGTGTAGGAAAAATATTGTTTCGTTAAAAAATAATCGGAATGGCGTTTTCAGTGGATTTACACGTTTTGGACATTATAAAATGAATCATCTATGTTTCATGACGCGTGTCTGTCTGTTTGTCTGTATCGGTACATATTTTACAAATCCAAGATTTCGGGAATTTGTATTTCTTTGATTCGGAATCCCGGGACCTGTGGGATCAGAAGTTTCAGTTTGCTTCATTTAAAGAAAGACAAATTTCATATTTTTATGTTATGTCTATGGATTCAGTAACCATAAACAAGTAAAGCCGCATATTTCACGATAAAATGACGATATTCCGTTGAATTTGTTCGGAAAAGGATGAGGGATATTGGAGTTCTGACGAGGCAAGCAGAGATCAACGAAATTCTTATCAGCTTGTCTCTACACTACTATTCTTACTAGCAATTCTTGAAAGTTATATTTCCACAATTTTAGCAATGGAACTTCTGCACCTCTTCCCCCCCCCCCCCGCCCCCCAACAAGAAGAAGAAATGAAAAGAGAAAGAAAATAATCAGTTCTTAATCCTTCAAAGTACTATCAACAAGTGCATGCCAGCAGGCTGCTGCTCCTGCGCGTGTAACAACACCCAGAGCATTAGTCACGGTGCGTGAAAACGATCGTGCGTGCCCATCCAGAAAGAAATCACACCACTTTAATGACCCGATAATGAGCCCGATCCGCGCTCGGGGCCCAGGCTCTTTAGGGCCCGGCCACGGGGCCGATTGTGCATCGCACGGAAGAGGATGTTATTGTTGTAGGCATTAATCTCGCGATAACAGTGGACGTCGAGGATGGATGCGAACGAGACCCGGGACCTTCAGACCTGTCGGTGTTTTTTAGGGGCAAATTAAATTGAATCATGCTAATTTTAATGGCCTGCGCTGTTCTCACTCCGATTCTGGCTGAGTTGTAATTATATCAACGGTGCGTTCGGTCGGAGAAGAAGCAAGAGGGGCATGAACCGAGCGGAGATTAGGAGCACACGTTTTATGATTATGAATCAGAGTGAATTCACACCTTTTGTAATGAACTCGGTGTGTCTTTAGTTAATCTGTTCGGGAAATCATTTTGAGCATAAGTTTTTTCCTAATTTTCTCATTCATTTATATTTTATATTAGCTGTATACATGTTCTTCGTACGGAACATAAAGTTTAAAGTCTGAAAACATCACTCCATGATAAAAAAAATCTTATGTGGGCAACACATGACTTTCCTTATATAATGTAATGAATTTACTACTTTTACAGTAAAAAAAAAAAAAAGGTTTTTTCTTATAGTAGATACTAATATTATTTTCAAGATATTGAATTTTCGACAATTAGTCGTCATTTTTATCCATTTGGCGAGATTTTCGTTAATTTGGCAACATTTCAAAAAGTCGCCAAGTTGGCGACATTCCGCCAAAATCTCGCCAATCGTTATGCACTAAGAAATAAGTTATTCTTACAGCAGATAAATGACTATTGGCGTTCAAATACAAAAGTATTACTCAAAGTATCTTTTTTCATGAATGGAACGAGCTAGATCCACGAGAATGATGTCACCCAATTTATCGCATGGTATTACAAATGAAAAGTGAACATGTTTCTCAATAGGAATTTTTTTTTTATTTTATATGATTTTTTGATAATTTTTTTGAAAAATGTACAATAATATCTCGAGAACGGTTCATGTTAGCGTTCTAAAATTTATGTCAATCGTTTTCTAATGAAAAATTACATAAGAAATGTGTGTTTTCGTAACTTTATTAGTGGTTTTGATTTTTTGGCGATTTTTTCAAAATTTCATTCGAAAATTTAGGGGAGTTCTGAACATTCGATTGCGTATAAAAGCAATAGGCTTCCAGTGTTTACGGATTGTGACACACACATACTTTCACACACACACACACAGACATCACTTCAAAAATGTTTGATTTGTGATTAGGGATGCTTGAAACGTGCTCTCCCGTCGAAAACTCGAATTCGAATGTTCGACCCCGTCACAATACTTTCCTTATACATTATGTATATAAGGAAAGTAAAAAAACTATCCGTCAAGTGCAAAAAACAAAAACATCACTTCATGATAAAAAAAAATGCAAAGAACAAAAAATTACGAAATGTTTTGAAATCTCAAAATGTTCTTTTTTGAGCAGAGCAGGAGTTGTAATCTCCGGTCTAGGTACCCTGACGAAAGATACTAAAACTCCACAAAATCACAAGTAGCTCTTTTAAGTCGTAGTCTTTTTTACTTTCCTTATATACATAATGTATAAGGAAAGTATTGTGACGGGGTCGAAAATTCGAATTCGAGTTTTCGACGGGAGAGCACGTTTCACGCATCCCTGATCACGAATCGAACATTTTTGAGGTGATGTCTGTGTGTGTGTGTGTGTGTGAAAGTGTGTGTGTGTGTGTTTCAGTGAGTCTGTGGAGACGATAACTGACGAACGAATTTTGTACAAAATCACAATTCGTAAACACTGGAAGCCTATTGTTTTTATACGCAATCGAATGTTCAGAACCCACCTATATTTTCGAATGACATTTTCAAAAAAATCGTCAAAAAATCAAAACTACTAATAAAGTTACGCAAATAGACATTTCTTATGTAATTTTTCATTAAAAAACGATTGACATAAATTTTAGAACACTAACATGAACCGTTCTCGAGATATTGTACATTTTTCAAAAAAATTATCAAAAACTCATATCAAATAAGAAAAAAATATTTCCTATTGAGAAACATGTTCACTTTTCAAATGTAATATCATGCGATAAATTGAGTGATATCAATCTCGTGGATCTAGAGCGTTCCATTCATGAGAAAAGCTACCTTGAGTAATACTTTTGTATTTGAACGTCAATAGTCATTTATCTGCTGTAAGAATAACTTCTTTCTTAGTGCATAACGCTTGACGAGATTTTAGCGACGAATTTGGCGGAATGTCGCCAACTTGGCAACTTTCTGAAATGTTGCCAAATTAACGAAAATCTCGCCAAATGGATAAAAATGACGCTAAATCAATGAAAATGACGACTAATTGTCGAAAATTCACTATCTTGGAAAGAATATCAGTATCTACTATAAGAAAAACCTATTTTTTCTACTGTCAAAGTGGTAAATTCATTACATTATATAAGGAAAGTCTTGTGTTGCCCACATCAGATTTTTTTAATTGACTGCGACTAAAATGGGCTATGTGGGATTTTAAAGAGGTTACGATCTCTACTTTAAAGAGCTCACGATACCTGCTAAAAAGCAGGGTACCCTAGGCTTGAAAGTACAACTTCGATCCTGCGGGAACTTGGAATAAACCATCTTGGGATTTCATAACTGTTCGGATGGAAGTTCTTGCTTTTATACTTGGAGCAGATTTTATTTTACCTGAAGTGGTGTTCTGTGAGATTTCAATACTTTATGCAGAAATATTTATCAATATGATTACAAAGCAATTATACAGGGTGATTAAAAAAAGATAAAGGCCAAACTTTACTAGGGGGTAGTACACACCGAACCCAGCATTTTTCGTCATAGTTTACCGGGTCGAAGATGAAACGTAAAAACGCCAGTGGGCGCTTAATGGTGAAACCGATGAGGTGAGGCTAAAACGCAAGAATGGCTTAGGAGTTATGAAATGACATTTAATAAACAATAATTACAGTAATGGATCAAAAGAGCGACAGCCAACCTGAATGCATGTCTCACAGCGGCGAAGGAGGGATTGGCCAACTCTCTCGAACAGATCAGGTGTGTCGCGCACTTCTGTAGCAGCGGTCAAAATTCTGGCGGCAGATTCAAGAGGAGTGTCCTAAACGAGACTCTTGAGATATCCCGACAAAAAGAAGTCAAGGCACGACAGATTGATCGATAGTGGAGACCAAGGTATGGGACCACCTCGCCCAATCCATCGGCCCGGAAAAGTGACGTCCAGATAGTTTCTTTCCTGTCGCCCAATTACGAAAATTTGTATAAAAGTTCTTCTTCTTCCCCAGATGAAATTTGCATACGTAATTTTCATCTTCAACCAGAAAATATCAACCAAACTAGCGCTTTTAAGTTTGGGGAGCGGCCGCTTCCCTACGAGTAAGCGCCCTATAACCTTCTACGTTTCATTTCCGTTCCGGTAAACTATGACGAAAAATGCTTTGCTTGGTTTGATGTGTACTACTGCTTCGTAACGTTTGGCCAATTTTTTTTAATCGTCCTGTAGATTATTATTGCATTTTTTTTTATTATTCGGATTTTCTGTCCAGTTTTATCCGGTTAAACAATATTTTACAAAAACTTCCAATTTTGAAGTCACAAAACTGATTTATTATTTTTTAAAGCGATAAAAGTGGGAACAAACGAACAAACAAAAAAGATTAATCATGCATAAAGCATTGATTATGAAACACTTTTCAGCTGAAATGCAATTTTATTTAAACTCTCTAAAATGCGGTACATTCAGCGGTAATATTTAAAAAATTATCACAGTACAATAACTTATTTTACTTGGAAACTTAAAATTTTATCAAAAAAGTCAATACTTTTAAATCGTCTACTTCTCTACGAAAAATCAATGAAAATTTCATTCACATTATCACTTATATTCCAGACTTAAAAGTTAAATAAATTTGATTTAAAAAAATACTGTTATTCTTATACAACTCATCTTACAATCGCTTGATTTGTTTAGATTCTGCACATTTCACAATAAGGGTTCATTATAGAAATAATCAAAGTTTAAAGGTAGTTCAAAATCAAAAGTATTGTAATTGCGTAGGCACAAAATTTAGATACACAAATAATAGGCAAAAATAAAGTGGTTTTAGGACGGATGCAACCTTAAAAAATCTGATGTGTGCATCACATAACTTTCCTTATATAATGCGATGAATTTACTTCTTACAGATTGAAAAATGATCCATACGATTGTAAAGAACCTCAACCGGGAACAGAACCCTGGATCTACGAACTGGCTAAGAACGAACTGGCTACGAACTCTCTACCGTCGAGCTACTGAGACGAAATTGTCGAAGTGGATGTATAAGATCCATGACACACTATATTTAACGTTGAATTGTACATTTCGGGATTTTCCGGATGATAACATGCAAAAGTATTTCGTACCCAAATTAACTTATATTTCGCGCAACTCTAAAGTAATAATTATCAATATTCATTTCTTCTTCAATAGTCCATATATTGAACACTAAAGCAATAATTATCAATATTCATTTTTTCCTCATAGTCCATATATTGAAATATGTAAATAATAAATTCCTCAACTAGGCATTATTTTCATTAACTTCGTCATTTTTACAATTCTGATGATATGTTCATCAATCTGGGGCTAAATATTGATAAGTTGCCGATATGTCATTAGATTATTCACCAAGTTTGCTAAATGTATCGCCAAGTGTTGCAGACAAATGGGGAGAAGAGCTTTCTTATAGGAGTATATAGGAAAGTATGCCCGCCATATGACGGAATTAAAAATTTGCAAATCATTACCTCCCATTTAGCGTCATTTTTAATCATTTGGCGATATTTTTATCGATTTTGCGACACTTTCGTTAATTTTGCAATATTAAAAAAAGTCACGAAGTTGGCGACATTCCCATAAAGTTATTGAATTTTCATCAATGAGTCATCATTTTCATTGATTTAGTCAATTTGGTAACATTTTTATTAATTTGGCAAGATTTAAAAATGTCACCAAGTTGGCGACAATCCGTCAAATTCGTCGCCAAAGTATTCCAAGCGTTATGGACATAAGAACGAGTTATTCTTGTAGTCAATAAATGATTATTGGCGTTCAATTATAAAATTATTATCCAAAGTACCTATTCTCCTGAAAGGAACGCGAGAGATCCACAAGAATGATACCGACAAATTTATCGCATTATATTACATATGAAAAGTAAACAGACTTCACAATAGTTAATTCCTTTTTTTTTTTTTTTTTTTTTTGATAAATTTATTTGAAAAATGTGCAATATCTCGAGAACGGTTCATGTTAGCATTCTTAAATTTATGTCAATCGTTTTCTAAGGAAGAAGTACACAAGAATGGATGATTTGAGTAACTTTATTAAAGGTTTTAAATTTTTGATGATTTTTTCCAAAATTTCACTCGAAAATTTTGGGATGTCCTGAACATTCGATTGCGTTTAAAAACATAGGCTTTCAGTATTCACTGATTGCAATTTTTGTACCCAATTTCGCTCGAATCGCTCCATTCGTTTGTGAGGTAACGCCTCCACAGGCTCACTGACACACACACACAGACATTATCTAAAAAACGTTTGATTCGCGTTCAAGAATGCTTGAAACTTGCTCTCGCGTCCTAAACTCGAATCCGAATTTTCGACCCCGGCAAAATACTTTCCTTTTACTTTATACTATGCATATAAGGAAAGTATTATGAATATAAGCGCTCCTTAAAAATCACGATTTTCACTAAGCCAAGAAAAAAAGAAAAATCTGATATGGGCAGCACATGAGTTTCTTTATATCATGCAATGAATTGACTTCTTGAAGGGTGAATAAGTGATAAAAAGATCCACAGCACAGTATTTATGACGTTAAATTGTACATTTGACGTGGTAAGTTGTACATCTGGATGACAACATCTAAAACTATTTCGTACCCAATTACTTATATTTTACGCAACTCTAAATTAACAATTATCAATATTGATGGCATCCTAAACAAGCAATAGAGTCCATATATTTAAATATTTTAATAATAAATTCATTGATTAGGCCTCATTTTCATTAACTTGGCGTCATTTTTTTAAATTTGACGATATTTTTGTCAATGTGAAACCAAATATCGCCAAGTTGGCGATATTTAAAAGAGTATTTCTTATATCATAAAAGGTATTCCCATCATGTGACGGAATTAAAAATTTGACGTGGCATTATTGCATCTTATTTGGCTTCATTTTTCTCAATTTGGCGATATTTTTATCAATTTGATAACATTTTTATCAATTTGGCAAGAGTTTCGTCAATTTAGGAACATTTAAAAAGTCGCCAAGTTGGCGATATGCCCCCAAAATTTGTCGCCAGGATTTTGCCAAGCGTTACAGACGGAGACTTATGGTAGAGTCTTATATTATTTCCAAAATATTGAATTTTAATCAATTAGTTGTCATTTTCATTGATTTAGCGTCATTTTTATCAATTTGGCGATAATTTAAAACTCGCCAAGTTGGCGATATTCGCCAAATTCGTTGCTAAAATTTCGTCAAGTATTATAGTCGGAGAAATAAGTTATAGAGATAAATGATTAAGCGTCAAAATACAAAACTATTACCCAAAGTATCTTCTCATATAGTATCTCTCAATAGTCTCTTTTTCTTTCCAAGATATTGTATTTTCATCAATTAGTCTTCATGTTCATTGATTTAGCGTCATTTTTATCAATTTGGTGACATTTTTATCAATTTGGCGATATTTTCATCAATTTGGAAACATTTAAAAAACGCCCCAAGTTGGCGATATTACGCCAAATTCGCCAAGCATTGTTCATAGTGAAATAGGTTAGTCTTATGGTAGAGAAACGACTAATGGCGTCAAATTACAAAGCTATTACCCAAAGTGTCTTCTCTCGTGAATGGAACGAGCTCGATCCACGAACAACCAGAATGATGATAATACAAGAGCATAAAGCATAAATTACATATGAAACATGAAGAGATTTTACAGTGGTTAATATTTTTATTTTATTTTATGTGATTTTTTGATAAATTTATTATACATATCTCGAGAACGGTTTATGCTAGCGTTCTACAGTTTATGTCAATCGTTTTCTAATAAAAAATTACATAAAAAAATAATTTTTTGGGTAACTTTATTGAATGCTTTAATTTTTGGATGATTTTTTAAATATTTCATTTCAAAATTTAGGAGGGTTCTGAACATTCGATTACGTGTAAAAGCAATAAGCTTCCTGTATTCACTGAGTATGATTTTTGTACCAAATTTAGTTCAGATCGCTTAATTTAGTTCAGATTCGCTAGTGTGAGATATCGTCTTCACAAACTCATTGACACATACACTCACACACAGACATCACCTCTAAAACGTCTGATTCGTATTCAGGGATTCTTGAAACGTACTCTCCCGTCGAAAACTCGAATTCGAATTTTCGACCCCGTCCCAGTACTTTCCTTATATACATAGTATAATGTATAAGGAAAGTAAAAATGGATGCCTTGTTTTATTTTGCAATGAGTCAGATGACCTCTTCATTTAATATGGGTGTCGTCATTATTTCAATTTTTATTCAAAACACTACTTAACATATTTGATGAATTTTTTTTTATATACATATTATATGATAATTTGAATATTTCCTGAAATTCTCGGAGCTATTTGTGAATTTGAACTCCGCTTAAAAAATGTTTCAAAAATTAGGTTCCATATAGGATTCAATGTATTTCATCTTTTCAATCAGGGTTTATTCCAAAACTAATTGGTTAATATTATTATTTTACATTACCTTGTGTCCCACTGACCCCTTCAACAACATTCTAAAATTTCAGTGTGATAAAGTCATTTTTACAGCAGTTATCGTGCGAACGGACAGACAGACAGACAGAATGATCAAAGTTATAAACACTTTACAACTATGTTGGAAATCACGTTTCTAAAAACACATATTTGAAACTTGATAATTAAATTTTGTAACTGGAAATAATATACGGAAGTAAACGTGTAGAACGTAATCCCATCCGTATAAGTTGAAAAAAAAAGCGGTGAAAGAAGATAATAGCAGCGTAAATCAAAGACGGCCATACTAATTATCGCAGAGCGCTAATGTTAGTGAAATAAATTTTAATTAATACTCCAGTGCTTTTACGGCGGTATATGTGATGCAATGAAGCTCTTGTACGTCTTAATGACAGAATGAAAACGAACATATTTCATGTGTTTTCTCTGTAGCTTACGTAATAATTGCCGGTTGCATTAATTGCTCTAGCAAACGCGATAACTTGCGCCATATTTAACTGCACACTTAACCTCGTGACCTGTATTTGTTTTTACGTTTATTGTCTTTTAACGTCTTAATTTTCAGCTTATGGCACAACCGCAGAGACAGTCCCTGTGACAACATATATGTGGTTGATCATTTGATGAAATTGCTCGGAATAATAACATTATACGTAAGATTCCCGAAAAAGCCCTTAAGCACCCCAGTAAGAAAGGGTCCATGATTGTACATGTTGAGCGTTCTTTAGCGGAGAATATAAAAAGTTAGGGCAACATAGAGAGAAGAAAAATGTCAATTAAATTTGTAGAGGATATTCTGATAAATAGATCCCTGCGGTTTGCGCACGGGGATTTCACTGGGACGACCAGAGTTCGATTACGGGCTCAGCCCAAACTGTTTCCGTGTACTCGTGGTGTACGGGCATGTTAAATATGTGTGTTCGTAAGTCCTTCCGACAGATTGGTGGTAGGGGAAGTAGGGTTCGATACCTGTGAATGTCGCCCCCACTAGGTTCCGTTCTAAATTGGGTGGCAATTTCAGGCCGTCCAAACAAATACCTTTATACCTTTGGGCAGGTCGGACGGTCTGGTTCGGAGAAGAAGAAGAATGTGATAAATAAGAGTCGATATCAGGAACGCTCGACTATGTCAAGGTTCCACCTGAAATGCTTGTTAAAAATTTAAAAAAATCTGGCTTCGTTAAGTTCTGTCTCGTGATTGATTCTATAAGTATGCAAAGATTTAGTTTTAAATGTTATCAGGGCCTTTAGAGTTTGTAAAGAACCTTGCTGCCTCCAAACGGAAATCGAACCACGGATCTTTGCACTGGTCAGCCAACGATCTATCGTTGAGCAACTGAGTTGGCATTGCAAATTCTTATCGTCGAAGTGGACTCTGAAAAGACTTCTATAAATTCCCTTATTTTGTTTATTCCCAGGGGGATCAAAAATCTGGATCCGTTAGATTTTGTCCTATGTTCAGTACAAATGTGTGCAAGGAGACAGACAACCTTCTAGATCAACACGGGACTTCTGGGAGGGCTGGAAAAAAATCTAAATTTTAGGAGGGAGGAGGATTCTAAAATGCGGCTCCGTTTAGGTTCTGTCCCGTGGTGTTTACTATATGAGAGTTAAAGATTCAGTTTTATGGGTTACCGTGGGACTTTTATAGACAGGGCCATATTGATGCAAGGATCCCATAGGACCCGGGTCCAGAGCCCCCATTACAAAGGGCGTCCAAACCGATTTAAGTATAAAAAAGCAAATGTATCGAAGCATTTATCGAATATGAAACAATTGTGTGCAATTTTAACAGTATTTAGCAGGTGAGAATTGCAGAATGTATGAAGACTGCAGATTTAGCCCAAGGGCGAGCCTTTGAAAAGAAATTTGAATTTCGGTTATTTTCTGTAGGAATTAAGGAATTAAAAATTAGATAGGCATTTTGTAGGTCATTTGACTTTGGTGGGAGAAAATAACCAACAATGAAATTCAGCAATTTTTATGACACTTATTTCACGCGAGATGCATTAGATAAAATTTTGAAACTTGAAATCAGGGAGTTAGACAGATTGTTCACCTCCGTTTTTGAAATGAAGGTCTATTTGATTGTCACAATTTATATTTGTTTAGGATAAATCGCAAATATGGCTTTTCCAGCCGCACAAACTTTATACCTTTCGGTAGGTCATAACATTGCGGTAGGCTTTATAAAAAGAAAATCGCCTAACCGCAGCCTTGGGTATTTCCCGATCTCATTTCGCATAGAACATCGATACAGATACAATGCATGTGTGACACACACACACTGACAAAAATGTTATATTCTTAAAACTTTAAACCAGACGTAAACCACTGTTAAGTAGAACAAAGCATGCAAGCCGGGATCTAACTTTAGTTTTTACAGAAAGAAATATATTTACCATAAAAAGATGTGGTATGTCTAAATAGGTATAATTGTATTACAAAATAACTTCTGCAAAGTAATGAAAAAAACATCAGCCAAAAAGAGAAAAAAAATATCTTTTGTCGCCAAGTACAATTCCTTCCAGTTAGGATATACCATCAACGCTTTCCTCTTATAACTGGAATAAAAAGAATGCCGAAAGTGAACGAAGGAAGGTTCAATATACCTTCGCTCTCTACCAGGAGTTTGGTTTTCACTGTACAAGAAATATTTAGTGTAGCCGCGCTGCACTGAAGGAGCTTTATGCACATTTCATGAATTAACGGGACAGGACGTCAAAGTATATTGAACCTTCCCTCGTTTTTTTTTTTTCGTTTATTCTAATTATAAATGGAAAGCGTTGATGGTATATTACGGAATTGTACTTGGCGTCAAATTTGCGATTTCATTTCTTTTTTGGCTGATGTTTTTCATTACTTGGCGAGATTTATTTACAATACAGTTGTTTTTGTTTAGAGATTTATAAATTTTTGTCAATAATTTGTTAAAAGTGTCATTTTTACTAATTGAAATACACTGGTTTATATAAACGGAAAATTCTGATACATAATTCCCCGATGTTAGAATTTTATTTCAGTTGGATGGGGGAAGTGCCAGTTAATATTTAGTTCGCTACTATATATATGGGACTTTGAATGTTTCCTTAGGCCCCGGGCCCTACTTCTGGAAGGTCCGAAAACAAAATCTCGTTGGACAATTATTATTATTATTACAAAAAAGTATTTTCTATGAAAGACAAAATATAGAATCTGATCCTATATAGTAAAGATGTAATAATTCATAAGCCAATCGGAAATTGATAGCTATGAAGTTATGCCCAGGAAAAGTCTTGAAACTACGACCTGTGGGTCTCGAGACCGAATGGGACACCCGAGGTGAAGCAGCCTCTCAAATATATACAAAACTATGAGAGAGTTTAGGCATAATGGAGACTAATGCATAAATCATTGGTAGCCAAAATCTTGCCATACCATACTATTTATTGTTTTACGGAATTTTTTTTCTTTGAAACTTCTATTTCTCAAGATCTGATATATATATATATATATATATATATATATATATATATATATATATATATCCACTAGCCAGTAGGCAGTTCCAATGGTGTCTATAGTTAAATACTATTGCCATTGTCAGAAATTGGCTATTCTATCGGTTTTAATTCGAATTGTATGGCTATCCTGATGAGAATGCAATTTTGAACTAACCGCCATTTTTTGTGTAGTTTCAATTGATTGTTCTCTATGTCTTAATCTTTTATCTTGAGCTAATTATTATTGCCTTTTCTCATTTTTGCCGCGTTTTCTTTTTCATTTTTATTTATATTTATATATATATATACTTTTTAATTGTGATTTTTGTATCCTAATATTCTTCTCATCCCCCTTTCCATTGTAGTGATATGTTACCTTCTATCTTTATCCTTAGTCTTGGTCTATAGTTACTCATTTGTAACAGATATGCTAGAGATGGTTTTTTTTGTACATACAGTAGTTTATGCATAGTTTTCGATTAAAATCTTTCAATTTATATATATATATATATATATATATATATAATGACAACTGATTGAAAATCCGTATCAAATTCCGGAGGAGAATGGAGGGGGAGGTATCACAAAGAATTTTCTCTTCTGGTTCAAAAGAAATCTTGAAACACCTACTTCTCCGAACTGGCTGTCGATAAACTTAAGATAATGACTAATATAGATTCGGCATAAAATTCCGCAGAGTGGGTAATAAAGGGACTCACAAATGGTCTCCTTTTCCCGCTCTAAAGTTGGAAATGGCAACTTTAGAACGGGAAAAGAAAATGGATGGGAAATGTTCATTTTTTAAAAATGTACATTTTAAAAAATGTACATGATTGAAAATTGTGCCATTTTCTTAAAACATCTAATTCTTTAGATCTGCTAGAGATATAGCTTGGTGTTTATCGAGGAGAATGGAGGCGTTGTGTTTACTAAGAATTTCCTATTTTGGTTCTTTTTCCCACCTTTAGATTTAAAAGGGTTTTCTTTTTCTGAAAAATATATTTATCAAGATTAGCTATAGATGGAGATTATATGATGACTGATATGAATTTAGCGTAGGGGGTTTACTAATGATTTCTATTCCAGTTTTGGAGGTGTTTTTCCGAAAATTCTTATGCGTGTACAAAATAAATAAACAAACGAGAATAAAAGTGCTGAATAGAAGCGCCAAAATCTAAGTGTACACATCACTGGCCGCTATATTCTTCGCAAATTTCTTGTTTAATCTAATTACATGTTCATTCAGACTAACTGAATGTCGGTATGTTGAGGCAGCAGAAAGAACTTATCTCTAAGTATCAACTGCTCACAACACGACTTAATTAATATACTTAAGAAGTGCCGGTAACAATGAAGAGCAGATAACTCTCAACGTGTAAAACCCTTACAATAGATCTGGCTGTCCCACATCTCATGCACAAGACGTCAGTACGAAGGCTATGATGTATGTTTCAGGAAGAAATAGATGCTGGTACGTGAAGGAATGGATCTTTAGCTCTATTTGGTACGGTAAAGCGTTAATTAATATCTCTCACTTCAAATTGTTCTTACGCAGGCATTTGTAAGTAAAAGAAAGAAGAAAAAACATATTCTTTTGAATCTGCCGCTTGGAGTGTGCTTGGTTTTATAACAGAAGTAACGTCTCACTCGGAATAATGTGTCAGGTTTATGAGGTTGGAAATATTTTTTTATTAACACGGAAGGACGTGTAAGTTATAACTATCTAAGAACTGGGTGGAGTATCAGGCTTTATGGAACAGAACCTAAATGGACTCAAAATATCGAATGCAGTTGAGCTCATCGAAGGACCACTTCGAACATAAAAGAAAAGAAAATGTCTTAGCAATTCAATAGATGACATATAATCTGATCAGTAGAGGATCTCAGAAATAATACTAATTCAGTTTATCCTTGCACTGTCATACATAGAAACCAACCGTATGGGTTTACAACTTGGTAAATCCATAATTTACAAGGAATGACGGTTTCGGATGTGGTAAATTAAAATACTGTAAAACGATATCTTTGAATACAAAAGATGGTAACACTCAACACTGAAAACGATTTTAAGAATTAACAACCTGATAAAATCACGCTGAGGAAATAATTTGCATAGGATGTTGGTTTCTGAGAGGGTACGTTAAAGTACAGTAAAACAACAGCATGGTCGTTAGCATCAAAAGACGTTACACCGAATAGCGATGACACTGAACACTGGAGCAGACCTTAAGGGTTTACAACTTGGTAAAAGGACGCTACAGAAGTAATTTACAATGGATGATGGTTTTTTATAGGTTTGGTGGGCCTTTCGGTTTGTAGGCTTTTCGGCCACAGCGTTTTTGTAGGCTTTTCGACCAGAATATTCTTGGCAAAGGGATTTTTCAAGCAGTTTCTCAGCCAGAAAGAGAGGACTCAATTGAAAGGGATCCCCAGTATTCCTAGTAGGTGGATGAATTGTACTATAAGATCATAGCGGATGCCATTTTTGTTCCCAAAAAGGCAGGTATTTGACATACCCTATCCTAAACAGTTCCATCCCCCTCTGCAGACATTAGCGTTCATGAACGCCAATGCCTGCAAAGGGAGATCGAACTGTTTGGGGTAGGGTATGTCAAATACCAGTCTTTTTGAGAGGTTCTTCGTTTGGGATGGACGCTGTCCCACCCGTAAGCAAAAGGTTAATTGATACACTTGAGTACCCGTAGTCTTTTATTTTGACGATTTTTGTGGGCCATTTCACAAAAAAAGAAAAGAAAAAAAAAATTTCCGAACTACACCAAAATATAATCGGCACCACAACAGAAACTACAGGTGACTTATCTACCAAATTTTGCGAAATTCAATTAATTAGTTTCTCAGCTAGAGTGGAAACATACGATTTTTAAGGGCCATTTTGCAAAAAAAAAAAGAGGAAGGTTCTTTTTACCTGCATCGCACCACAATGCCGAAATGTAATCAGCATACCAGAGCAACCCACAAGGGACTTACAGCTATCAATTATAAAATTTGGTCAATTGGTTTTTGAGTTAGAATGGTTACATACATTGCACACTCACGGCACACATATATACATCACCTCAAAAATTTAGAGTTCGGGGGTGCTGGAAACATACTTTTAGAACCTCGAATTCGAATTTTCGACTTCGTCATAATACTTACGCCATATATTTAATGTACTAGCAGTATACCCGTGCTTCGTACGGAGTATATAATATAAAAAATCTGATGTGGGCAACACATGACTTTCCTTATATAATGCAATGAATTTACTACTTTTACAATAAAAAAAATAGCCTATTCTTATAGTAGATACTTATATTCTTTTCAAAATATTGAATTTTCGTCAATGAGTCGTCATTTTCATTGATTTAGCATCATTTTATCCATTTGGCGAGATTTTCATTAATTTGGCAACATTTCAAAAAGTCGCCAAGTTGGCGACATTCCGACAAATTCGTCGCCAAAATCTCGCCAAGCGTTATGGAAGGAGAAATAAGTTATTCTTGTAGCAGATAAATTACTATTGGCGTTCAAATACAAAAGTATTACTCACAGTATCTTTTCTCATGAATGAAACGAGCTAGATCCACGAAAATGATGTCACCCAATGTATCGCATGATATTACATATGAAAAATGAACATGTTTCTCAACAGTTAATATATTTTTTTAATTTATGGGATTTTTTGATAAATTTATTTGAAAAGCGTGCAATATCTCAAGAACGGTTCATGCTAGCGTTCTAAAGTTTATGTCAATCGTTTTCTAAGGAAAAATTACATATGAAAATGTCTATTTGCGTAATTATATTAAGGGTTTTGATTTTTTGATGATTTTTTCAAAATTTCACTCGAAAATTTAGGGGGGGGGGGGGTCTGAACATTCGATTACGTTTGAAAATAATAGGCTTCCAGTATTCACGGATTGTGATTTTTGTGCCAAATTTCATTCGAATCGCTCTATTCGTTCGTGAGATATCGTCTCCACAGGCTCACTGACACACACACACACAGACATCACCTCAAAAATGGTTGATTCGTGATCAGGGATGCTTGAAACGTGCTCTCCCGTCGAAAACTCGAATTCGAATGTTCGACCCCGTCACAATACTTTCCTTATACATTATGTATATAAGGAAAGTAACCTACGATCTTGGTTTGACCCCCCAGAAATCCATTAGTACTCATAGCCTTCGTAATCAAAATATAAAACTAATGTTTTCAAGTTTTTGTTGTTAGTCTAGATTTTAAATTTTGATATTCTTAAACATAAAAAATAAATATTAATGAGAGATCAAAGTCTTATTATTGCTCATTCAAACCCCTACAGGAATGCCACTGCAGCTGTTTCTGATGAAAGTGATATCTCTGATTCAGAATCCTACATTTTGGATGGCGACAACGACGGAAATAGCAAAAAAGTTTCCGGATCTACTTGTGATGAGACAGGAAAGTGGGCCAAAGATTGGAATGAAAAGCAACTAGAGACATTTAGAATCAAGTACAATTGGCTAGATGCTAAAGAAGGAAGACTTGGATGTATTGAATGCAAGTACGGATTGTCACGGGGACTCAGCGTAATGCGAGATCAAGGGATTGCAGTATCAAATGAGTGGGCAAAATATTCGATAAGTGAAATCGATTGTCCAGACCGAAGCAAGCGTTTGGTATCACTAAGAAAAAAAATCTCCAAACATTTGAACTCAGAAGCTCATACAAAAATTCGTAAATTAAACGATCCATCGAAATTGAATATTCTTCCTCAAGCTGTTGAAAAACAAGTTGCTACAGGGGATTTGGAAACCGAACGAATTTTTAGAACAGCCTACCACATCGCTAAGATGAATCGGCCATTTAGTGATATAAGTTCTCTTGTAGAATTGCAGAAATCTAACGGATTAGATATGGGTATAATTTTGCACTCTCGATACTCTGTAAACCAAATAATTTCCACTATTGCTAATGAATTGAAAAGAAGAATCGTAAAATGCCTAGTGGAAAATAATTCAAAACTCTCTGTTCTTATTGATGAATCCACCACAGTTAGCAACAAAACAGTACTTGTTATAAACCTGAGAGCATCAGTCGAAAGAAAATCTGATCCAATTTTTATATTTCTTGACTTAATTGAATTAGAAAACCAGACAGCAGAAACAATAACCAATGCTCTCCTTAAATGTTTGAAGTCTGTTGGTTTTACCGAAGAGTATCTAGAAAAAAATTGGATTTCTTTCGTTTCTGATGGAGCAAGCGTGATGTTGGGGAAAAAATCTGGAGTTGCTTCAAGGTTGCGGAAACTGTGCCCTTCAATACTTTGTTGGCACTGCATGAGTGATCGATTGGAACTTGCAGTTGGCGATGCTGTCAATAGTGTTACAGCTATAAATCATTTTAAAGCCTTTATGGAAGAAATTCATAACGTGTACAGTAACTAACGCCAGTTATCCAGTATTTCAAAAGAGTTAGGCCTTCAAATGGTAAAAAGAGGTCGCATTTTGAGAACAAGATGGGTAGCGAGCAGTTTTAAAACTGTGCGGGCTGTCTGGGATTCATATAGTTCATTATATGCCCATTTTGTTCAAGCTTCATTGGATATCAATCGAAATTCCGTTGAGCGGGCAAAATTTAAAGAGCTTGCCCGACACCTTGGCAGCTCGGAATTTTTAAGAAATTTAAGCCTTATGCATGATACTCTAAATGAATTATCGAATTTGTCTCTACAATTACAGGCACGAAATATAACCCTTTTGAAGGCAAACACTTTAATAGAAACGAACAATTCGGGTTTTAGAATCTTTCAAAACTTCAGTAGGGGATAAATATGAAATCGCCTTAAAAGCTGAAAAAGAAAGAGTTTTTGTAAACATTGAATTGACAAGCTACCCAAAACTTGCAATTATCAACCCTGGCCAGTTCCTACAAAGCCTCGTAAACAATTTGAACGAACGATTGTTAAATGAACCAACCGAAGTGGCCTTATTATCCGATTTAACAATCCTCGATACCAGCACATGGCCAACAAATCCGGACATTCGTCATGGGGAGAAAGAAATAAAACGTGTATGCGTACAATGCGATGAGAGAATATATTGATAATAGAGAGATGTTAGCTCTTGATATCTTGCCCTTAAAAGTGTGCATCGACACTATTCCACCTGGGACAGCTGAGTGTGAACGCTCATTTAGCCAGTTGAACATCATCGCTTCGGATGGACGTTCAAGCCTCTAAATTAGTTCTATTTCAAATCTACTAATGATCCACATAAACGGTCCGCCAATTACTAGATGGCAACCTCAACTGTATATAAAAGTTTGGAATTCTCAGAATCACAGAATGGCAAAGGACACACAATCAAGAAGAGTTGAAAAGGATAAAGGCATTTGTGAAAAAGTATCTCTATGGAAAGTTCTTTGAGATAATTTCATTTCAAAATGCAAGAATCTCAATTGATTTTTCTTTCTTGAGCTGAGAATTATATGCTTTGGAGCACAATTTTTGGTTTTTAATAAATAACTGAATAAAATTAGAATAATTATTATTCTTTTGATTTTATCAACATGTTAAGAGTTCGAGTTGGAAAGTAAAAAAGAAAAAAAAACTGGATACAATTGAAAAAGTATCTCAATACAAAATCCACGATACATTTAGAGACTAGGGTTCAAGTATACATTCAAGACATTTTGTATGGATGATACTTGTATCGCGATACTTCCCAGCCCTATGTCAATCACAGAAATTATACAGTATTGGCTAAAATTCTTCAAAAAAAGGGCGTCCCCCCATCTTTTTTTTTACGAATACACCACTGTGCTTTATGCATGATTGATCTTTCTTGCTTAGGCCTATTTCAGTTGGTTTGCAGACGGGACAAGGGTATTTTATTCTTCAAGTTAGCCTGTGGAAATAATTTTGCAAACGAAACCAAAAATCGTCTGCAAAGTGAAATGGCATCTGAAATACTTCACCAAATAAAAAACAACCACATAATGAGGAATAGAAGCAACAAAACTAAATACGCCAAAGAGAGAATTTAAAAGTAATTCCCCTGAACTGCCAATCGACCATCACTCGACCTTTCGAACAATGCTCTTTTCGTTAAAGAGGCCGACACTCGATCTCGGGTTGCGAATTTCGTATGCTAATGAAGGCATTAAGGGATCCTCGCCACAACTAATCGGTAATTGGAGCGGCTTTCAACGCAAAGGGCTTCCGCAAATTGAGCCGCCATATTTAGGGACATTTTTACTTTTCGAACTGGTCTCTTTCATTTTGTTTCTCGTCAAATTTTTGGAATAAGAGGAAGGGACAGATTAAAGACGATAAAAAGAAATTTAGTATATTGAAATGGAACGCGAAGTATATATATCGATATTTAGATAACAATTGGGAGAAGATGGGATTACAAGTGATGATAGTTGTAAAAGTAGTAGTAATAAGAAAATAAGAATATTAATATTAGTAGTAGCAAGACTAGTAATAGTAGCTGTACAATAAATATGGTACAATAGGAGAGTACAATAGTAATAATGATGGTAATGATTGTAGTTATAACATAAATACTGCGTACTATATAAGTATATATAATATAAGTACTACGTAATATAAATACTATTATAATTATAGTACTACGTAGTACTATAATTAAGAGCCAGTGGCGTACTGTCATGTAGGGGGATGAAACGATCGCTCGACCCCGAACTAGAGGAGAACGCCTGTTGCGGTTGGCTTAAGGACCCATGACTATGTATTTTATACTTTTAAGGGCATTTCTTAAGTGTAGGTACCCAGCCGAAAGATCCTAACTTTCTTTCAAATCACACATAGACATTTTTTTTGTCGCAGTCAATTTAAAAACCTTAACTACGACTAAAAAGGACTACATGTGATTAAGTGGAGTGTTTGGATCTTTCGGAAGGTTGCCTACTTCCGAAAATACAAATCCGGTTCTCCAGAAACTTGGCGCAAACCATTTTCATATTCCATAACAGTTTTGAACCCGGGCGGGTCTTTTTTTTCCCCTTGTACTTGGTGGGTAGTTTTTTTTTTTTTTTTTTTTTTTTTTTTTTTTTTTTTAAACCATGAAATGATGTTTTCGATGTGAATAACATCAATGGCTGGGGTTTTTCTGGTAGAAAAACGGAGCGTTACAAAAAATGAAAACACAGTGGACGCCTATATCCCCAAACTTAATAAATAAAAATATAAATGGCTTTTCACGTATTGCCGGAAACAAGGTCCAGATAATGAATATATAAACGTAATTTCAATATTTCAATATTTTAAACTTTTGTTTCCCAAAAAACTTCAAAATGTAGCTCTTTGAGCGAGTATTTTTTTTCATTTTTTCTAACATTCTCTAAAAATATATAGTAAAATATAAAAGGTAGATATAAATAGTAAACAACAAAAATGTGTACTAGCAAATTTATAATTAAAATCCATTTATTATTAAAGAAAGCTCTTATAGTTTTCGAGTAATCGTCTTGTCAGTTTGAAAAAGATTGAACATTTTCCGTTTAAGATTTTAATGCCTATATCTCAAAATTTAAAACAGCTAGCTTTGAACAGTAAGCAAGAATTTGTAGCTCTTTGATGGCACTCTAAGTGTATATTGTATCTCTCTAAGTGTATCTCTGTATGGCTCTCTAAGTGTATAATTGGATTTTGAATCGAGCTCTATTTCTTAAACTTAAAAATGTAACTGTCGAGTTTTTTCATTTTTTATACCTGTACTCGAAATATCTTCGAAACTATATATATATAATAAGCGACAAAAATATGTAGGAAGAAATTTAGTTTCTAAATATATATTTATATTAAAAGAATCTCTTAAGAGTTTTCGAGTCTTATCAATTTTAAGAAGTTCGAAAATTTTGCATTTTTTAAGTTTGTAATGCAACTGAAAATGATAGTTATAAACAATAAACAAGAATTTGTAAAGTTGAGTTTTATTTTACAAAATGTTATTCACCCAAAACCATTTCGGCTCCATTTGACTGAAGTCATAGCTGATTGTTTGTGAGATACTACTATCTAATGTAAATAAAATAAATAGTGAAGAAATAAATTAAATTTATTATTACTATACGTTATAGTACTGCATGTGTGGAAAGAAGGAATGACTTCTAGCTGATTTATAGCATTAACCATTTTATCGTATAAACGCTATCATAAATTCATTAGATGCGCTTAACCGGTAGTCAATCCTTATATTATTAAAGGATTTTGCTATCTGAGGTCATAGAGGAAACTAGGTCTAAATTTCTGCCCGCTTTGTAATTGGGAGTGGTAACATAATTAGTTTGTTACAATTATACTAATCGTATTACCAGTTAAAATCACTCGCTGACCACACCTGCAGACACACTTTCCTTGCTATATAATTATATAAATTTCATTAAAATCCATTGTTTCACAGTTGGTACCACCTTTAAACGAAATCAAATATCAAATTGATTTGCAATTGATTTAACTGAAGCATTCCCTCAGCCGATACAGAACTATTTTAGAATGTGATTATATTCATAACATTTGACAAGGCGAGGTACAAACTAAAATTTAATATTCCAGAGAGGTTACAATTCAGAAGTTCAATTAAGAAATCCATTTGTTTTAAATTGTATTTATGTCAAATCAAGGATAAAACAATTTTCGACTTTGTTATAGTTACAGGAAGATAATATAATTTAATTGCATATTTGACAGTTTTTTATTTGAATTTACTTTTTCCCTATACATGCATGTTACAAAACATTGTGACATGGTCGAAAATTCGAATTTGAGTTTTCAACGTAACATCACGCTTCAAAAATTCCTGAACTGGAATCGAACGTTTTTGAGGTGTTGCCTGTGTGTGTGTGGAGGGGCGAGGCACTGATATCTTAAGAACAAATAATGTGTTTTGAAAATAATTGATTACGATTATTAAAGTCAGTAAATACTGAAATGCTACTGAGTTTAAACACAATCGAGTATTTAGAACACGAATCCTTTGCAAAAATCCTTAAAATAAAATCAAGATCTTCAACAATGATAAATAAATTGTAATTTTATACACATTTCTTTTTTTTATATATATAAAGACGAACGATGCACACGTTAGTATGGACCATTCTCGAGACTTTTTCTAAGGACATTTTGAAAAAATCATCAAAAATTAAAAACTTTCAATGCTGTTGATAAAATATTTATTTCATATGTGATTAATCATTAGAAAATAATTGACATCAACTTTAGAACCCTATCATGAATCGATCTCGATTCTTTCAAATACATTTATTAAAAAATGACATAAATAAGAAATAGATTATCCATTATGTTTCTTCACTTTCTAAATTCAATGTTATGCATCATATCTATTAACATTATTCTCGTGTATATAATTCGTCCCATTCACGTAAAAAGATACTTTATATAGTAGTTTTGTATTTGGACGCCAAATATTTCACCAATATTTTTTTTCACACGATGTTAATTAAATGTATATTATATTGGAATTAAAATTTTGCACTCGAGTATACATAAATCATTCTGGTTAGGCAAATAAGTGGCCAACAATGCCATATTTCAATTTTCCTAATTTTTATTTAATTCAAAAAACATTGTGTAGTAATTTTTTTACACTATTATTTTGCTGTGAACAATGTAAAATCGTTGCATCGTGTAGGGAACATCATGTGCTGCCCGCATTAGATATTTTCACAATTATACTTTTTCAGTTATTTCAAGTTTCGTATTCTCATACTATTTTATAAATAAAGTCTTGTTTTCGTAAATTTTTTGCATTCGATTCTCACAACACTGATTGTTGATTTGATTTGACAGTTCCGCAGGAAAGCTTAATTATGCATTTTACATTTTCTGTTATTCTTTCTCTCTTTCCTCTACATTTTAGATGGTGAGCTTCTTGTTAAAACAATAAAAACAAACAAAATTGATTGTCGAATTGCTTTAACAGTTCGACAAGAGATCTTAATTATGTGTTGCACCTTTTTATTATTCTTCACAAATATTATTCCCAAAGTTTTTCCGTAACCTCAGAAAAAAGTAAAATGATTGAATGTCAATTTGATTCAACTCTTCCTTAAGAAATATAAATTATGCATTTTCTATTATTCTTTTCCTCCTTACTCTCTATATGTTATAGTGAACTTTTCGTTAAATGCTCATTTAACACAAAAGCCAGCTTGATTGATTTTCGAATTGATTTAAAGGTTCGATAAGAAATCTTAATTATATGTTGCACCTTTACATTATTCCCCCTCCCCTTATTCCGCATTTCTTCGTAAATTATTCCTAAATACTTTTCTGTAGTCCCACAACAAAAGCAAGCTTGATTGAATGTTGGTTTGATTCAGCAGATCCAGAAGAAAGCTACATTATGCATTTTACCTTTTTCTATTATTCTTTCTCTCCTTACTCTCTATGTCTCATAGTGAGTTTTTCGTTAAAGGCCCATGCAGCACAAGAAAATCAAGCTTGATTGATTGGCGACTTGATTCCACACTTTCACAAGAAAGTTTAATTATGCATTTCATCTTTTCTATTATTCTCTTCCGCTTATCCTTCTTTATCAATCTTTCCCAACATATCCTCCTAATCTTCCTCTTCGAAGCAGGTGACGGTCTTCGCCATCTTGACCAGAAGCCAGCCTTTCAAGGACATGATGGAAGATCTTCAAGATTCCATCATCCCATAAGGTGTGTGAACTTTCCTCTCCTGACAGGCACTCGTGCATAATTTTGAGGCGCGTGCTGGTGTGGGCAGACCATCCCGCGGCCTATCTAGAGGTCTCGGTTTTCGGGCGTAGGTGGAACTGTTCTGCAATTGAGATATCCACCTCTTTTGTAATCTGCACCCTTACTGTTTTCAGTCAACCTAACGAGACTGCTGAGCAAACAGCGTGGGATTTACTTCATATTCGTATGTTTGCTGTAATAGAGCAGTGAAAGATAAATAAATGCTTAACAGGTGTAGTTTGAATGCGCAAATGCGGCCATATCCACCTACAATGGTAATGGTCAGGCATAATTGCTTAACTTAGAAGCAGATAGAATATGTTTCCGTGACTTGAGCGGACGAATCAATTCAAAATCTTTGCGAAATGAGATTTTTTTAAAGAAAAAATAGGAAAATGGGCACGATAGAGTATGTTATGAGCAGTACATGACTTTCATTACAAACTTATGTTAGTTAGTTTGATAGACCCAAAACGGCAAAATAAATCTATAAATAGTTATGCTAGAGATATAAATGTTACATGAAAGTATACTAAAAGGCTTATATGCAAATCAGTAAAGGTAGTTGCTAAGCCCTTGGTGCCATCTTTCGGAACTGGATAATTTGATTTCTAAATGTCGTCTTTGGTTGTTATAGTCAATTATAAAGTTTTTGATCTATTAAATATTGGGCTCTTCCAGTAAAGCTAGGCGAGTGTCTGTCCCTGGAACCAGCTATTACCAATTCATAATTTGCTTTATGCTGTATTTTAACAAAGAATGTACTTTTTAGCTATTTTTGAAGTAGTTTGGGTAAATAGTATTTGTTGAGTGTTTAATATTTGTTGTATTTCCTGAAAGATGTATTTTGGATCCTGGAGGCCTTATTCTAAAAGTTTAGTTTTTATTCCTTTGAAATACTTCAGAAATCATAAATTCATTCAAGACCATTGCTTATAGTATAATTGCACTTTATTGGTGAGAATATTGATTTTTAATACTTTTAAAGTGTTACTTTTTCTCATTTGCTTACTAAAATTCCTATCATTTATTAATAATTTCAAACTGCACCTAAAACAATGATTCAAAATTAACATGTAATATTTTATAAATAGTAACTGAATTACAAATTACGGCAATTACGTTATTCTACCTTTAAAATTATTTGAGATATGCTATTTTTTTGTTCAGAAAATAAAAAATTCCATACTATTATCTTTTACATTCCAGAAAGAATTTTAGGTGTAATAAAGAAATTCGATTTATCATACAGTTATTCTTTGAATCATTTTTTTATTCATTTTCACTTTCCCTACAATATATGGTAATGTATAATAAGGAAAGTATTAGAATCGTGCCGAAAATTACAACTCGAGTTTTCAACGAATCTGTACGTGTTGGGAACTTCAGAACACGATAAAACTATTTTCTGTGTGACGTCTGCGTGTGTATCTGTCTGTGCAACGCATGTGTCCACGCTAACTCAAAAACTAATCGACGTAAGTCACTTGTGTATGACCCTGGTGCTGATTAGACTTTGGTATTAAAGAATTCGGAATTAAAGGGACCATATTTTTACTTTCCTTATATACATAATGTATAAGGAAAGTATTGTGACGGGGTCGAAAATTCGAATTCGAGTTTTCGACGGGAGAGCACGTTTCAAGCATCCCTGATCACGAATCAAACATTTTTGAAGTGATGTCTCTGTGTGTGTGTGTGTGTGTGTGTGTGTGTGTGTGTGTGTGTGTGTGTGTCAGTGAGCCTGTGGAGACGATAACTGACGAACGAATGGACCGATTCAAACCAAATTTGGTACAAAGATCACAATCCGTAAACACTGGAAGCTTATTGTTTTTATACGTGATCGAATGTTCAGAACCCCCCTAAATTTTCGAATGAAATTTTGAAAAAATCGTTAAAAAATCAAAACCGCTAATAAAGTTACGCAAATAGACATTTCTTATGTAATTTTTCATTAGAAAACGATTGGCATAAATTTTAGAACGCTAACATGAACCGTTCTCGAGATATTGTACATTTTTCAAAAAAATTATGAAAAAGTCACATAAAAAAAAAAAAAATTCCTATTGAGAAACATGTTCACTTTTCATATGTAATACCATGCGATAAATTGAGTGACATCATTCTCGTGGATCTAGCTCGTTCCATTCATGAAAAAATATACTTTAAATAATACTTTTGTATTAGAACGCCAATAGTCATTTATCTGCTGTAAGAATAACTTTTTTCTTAGTGCATAACTCTTGGCGAGATTTTGGCGACGAATTTGGCGGAATGTCGCCAACTTGGCGACTTCTTTGAAATGTTGCCAAATTAATGAAAATCTCGCCAAATGGATAAAAATGATGCTAAATCAATGAAAATGACGACTAATTGTCGAAAATTCAATATCTTGGAAAGAATATTAGTATCTACTATAAGAAAATCCTATTACTTTCCTTATATACATAATGTATCAGGAAAGTATTGTGACGGGGTCGAAAATTCGAAATCGAGTTTTCGACGGGAGAGCACGTTTCAAGCATCCCTGATCACGAATCAAACATTTTTGAAGTGATGTCTGTGTGTGTGTGTGTGTGAGAGAGAGTCTGTGAAGACGATAACTGACAAACGAATAGACCGATTCGATCCAAATTTGGTACAAAAATCACAATCCGTAAACACTGGAAGCCTATTGTTTTTATACACAATCGAATGTTAAGAACACCCCTAAATTTTCAAATGAAATTTAGAAAAAATAGTCAAAAAATCAAAACCACTAATAAAGTTACGCATATAGACATTTCTTATGTAATTTTTCATTAGAAAACGATTGACATAAATTTTAGAACGCTAACATGAACCGTTCTCGAGATATTGCACATTTTTCAAAAAAATTATCAGAAAGTCATATAAAATAAAAAAAAATATTTGCTCTCGAGAGACATGTTCACTTTTCAGTAATACCATGCGATATATTGGATGACATCATTCTCGTGGATCTAGTTCGTTCCATTCATGAAAAAAGATACTTTGAATAATACTTTTGTATTTGAACGCCAATATTCATTTATCTGCTGTAAGAATAACTTATATCTTTGTCCATTATGCTTGGCGAGATTTTGGCGACGAATTTTGGCGGAATGTCGCTAACTTGGCGACTTTTTGAAATGTTGACAAATTAACGAAAATCTCGCCAAATGGATAAAAATGACGCTAAATCAATGAAATGACGACTAATTGTCGAAAATTCAATATCTTGGAAAGAATATTAGTATCTACTATAAGAAAAACATATTTATTTTACTGTAAAAGTGATAAATTCATTACGTTATATAAGGAAAGTCATGTGTTGCCCACATCAGATTTTTTTTTTGCGAAGTAGCCCACAAAATCTCATTTATCCATTCTAGCTAAAAAGAATAACAGACCAAATTTCACAAAAAATTTGGTAGATAAGGCACTTATGGGGTACTTTGGTGCTGATTAGATTTTGGTACGATTTAGAAAAAAAGAACTAGCATTTTTTTTACGAAATGGTCCGCAAAAATCGCCAACATTTAAAATAAAAGATTACGTATGCTCAAATGTATTAACTAAATGTCTGTTTTATACGTAATTTTTGACGAGGAAAAGAATAAGATCAACCTCATTACTCTAGGACTAACCATTTGCGAAATATTTTAACTATTTCGCATTTTTGCTACGCCGCGTTTGAAAAATATCCAGTTACCAAATAAAAAAAAAATGGAATTAAAAGTGCACATTTAGTGTCATTCAAAATAATGATGGCTGTTATTTTGTGAACTTAAATCATTCATTAAACTCAATTTAATGAATGATTGAAGAAATAAAGAGAACGTGAATATGAGTCTGCAAAGAAAAGTCATGTGCTGCCCACAACAGATTTCTTATTGCTTAAAAAGTATTATTTTTTAGGAATTCTGCTGGAAATTCTGAAAATTTGGGTTCCACATCTAATATCCTAAACGAACGTGAGAATGAATTTCGTTTTTGCAGTAAGCAGAATCAAAGAGAAAAGAGATATTAATGGGGAATTAATTTTTTTTTTTAAATATCACATCTCAATCAGTTTTAAAGATACGGTAATGGGTGACTTTAAGCTTGAATTTTTAAGAAAGTACCGAAAAATGACTTCTTATTCGTGAGTATTTTAGTATACCTTCATGTTACACGTATAACTCTAGCATCACCATTTAAAGAATTATTTTAAAGGACGTTCCAGGGTATTCGGCACGTCCATACAAATTGTAGACCCCATATGTATATATCAGGGGTCCCTTTCATATTTGATTCCCCCCCTTTTTGTAAATGTTTCTTGTCTTCTCTTCTCTCAAAAAATTACTGGGTTTCCGGGCCCCCTTCTGGAGCCCGCCCCGTACTTGAGTGGTATCAGTCAGTCCATTCTGTGTGAGGCCTTGACCCTGTTTTATGATTAATGCGATAATTTAAGTTTTATCTCTTAAAAATACTACATAACTATTTTAACTATTTGCGGTCCTGTGGGTAAGCCCCGACATTAAAAATTATGAGTTCCAGATAGATGTTAGGCTGAGCCCCGACATCATTTTCCCGCTAATTACTCCATTATTGTACTCACCATATTGTACTCCTCATTAGTGTAACACCATCTATGGACTAAATATTGTACTTTCCGTAGAATCTACAACGAAGTATAAAGGTTGCGACCAACAAAATGAGTGTTGTTTCATTTGATTCAGAAAGTGATAATCGGATAAGTTATGGTGACATGGGTGATTTGGAATATGGTAAAACGGGCAAAAATGATAATAAAAAATAAATTGATGATCATTATTTGTTGATATGTGTCTTTACCCGTTTTCCTCAAAATAAGACCTGGGTAGGCAGCTTGGGGAAAATAAATTTGACCTGAAAGATTTGATATGTTAACTGATATAATAATGAATTTTCTCATTAGTCTAGCTAGAACGAAGCTGGTTGTACAGGGAGAACTTTTTTTCTAAAATTACATGAATGCTAATAGAAGTTTGTGGACATACACCAAGTTGAAAAAATTTGTAAAGTTTAAGTTCGGGTTTGTCCAGACATTTGGAATTGTCCAGACGTGACGGATGAAAATTCTCAAGTTAACAATTAATAAATAAACACCGCTCTAGTGCACGGGCATTTCTCTAAGGCACTTATTATTCAAATATAATAAGAATCGCCGCACACATAGTCATTTGCATTTTTACTAAATTGTGGTCACGTTCTATAATTATATACATTGCATTCGTCAATACATATAATTGCATTGCAATCTAAAGTATTACTTGTTCAATGGTTTCATAGCGTGTACTTCACAATTAATAAATATGGATTGCTAAACACTATACAGGCAGAAACGCAGTCTTGACAAGACAACAAACCTCAGTGACCAAACGTGATATAAATAGTTAATGGTGTTTTTACTACATTTAGAACAAATTATAGTTTTCGAGACTGCAGATGCACGGTCATTATGTTAAAACAAACTGCTAAATGTCCTTACAATGTATCTCTAGATTTTTTTTTACTTTCTTTCTTTTTGTGCTTGTCGGTATCTACAGTATTAAGTATGCGACTATATATCTTTATTTCCGGTAAAGCGGTCTTGACAGTTCAGAGATAATAGCAGAAACTGTGAGCTTCTAGCTTCACAGAGTTCCTAAGAAAGTTCTTAAGCACTCAAATAACTTCATAAGGAAATGTCCATGAGTGTAAATGTTAGGTATCTATAGTAAAAATGCCTGATCGAATAAAAGTATTTGCAGCCCTCAACCCCTCACATGAGATGATATCTCACGAACGAATGGAACGTTTCGAAAGATATTTGGTACAAAATTTGGAATAAAAAATACTCGCACACAGTTGATTTTAAACGTAATCGAACGTCTCGAAGATCCTCTAATTTTTGAATGAAATTTTGAAAAAATCATCAAAAAATCAGAGTTTTCAATAATGCTGTTATAATAATCATATATCTTATGAAAGTTTTCACTAGAGAACGATTGACAAAATTTTAGAACACTAGCATGAACCGTTCTCGATGCATTTTTTTTTTCAAATAAATTTTTATATATATATAATATTTAGCTCTTTATAATGCTTATATTACTTATCTTTCAACTCAAATAAATTTTATAAATTTTCCTAAGCTTCTTCACTTTGTTATTTTCAATAATTTTATTTTTCAAGGAAATAAATTATACTTACAAGTCTCATGAGTTCCACAAGGTGGCTGCAGTAGCAGTATGTTAGCTAATTTATACCTTTATCGTTATGAAAAGTCTTTTACTTCAATAGATTACACTTTTTACAGATATATTGATGATCTGATTTGCTTAGTACATACTGAAAATTATCTCATATCTATAGATTTCTATCCAGACAATTTGGAATTAATTCCTAATGAAGCTAGTATTAGTAATAATTCTAAATTTTTGGATTTAAATCTTTTTATTGATCCTTCTAATAGAATTGTTACAAATGTATATGATAAAAAAGACTATTATAAATTTAATATTAATAAAATCTTACCATTTAATTCCTGTAATTTGATTCAATTGTTTAGAAATATTGTACTTAATCAGCTTTTTAGAATTTATAGATTACCTGATAAAAAATTTCATGCTGTGCATATAAATAATCTCAAAATTACCAGCAATTTATATAAATATCCCTCTTATTTAGTAAATGGAATTGTTAAAAATTTAGAATAGCTGGATTTTCATAATTCTTTTCATAGTATCTTATAATTCTATTCATTGTATCTTATATTATCTAGACATCTCCATTCTCTTGTATTATTATTATTATTACTTTTATTTTTACATTCGCTTCAACTATACTATTATTAGCCCCATCTTTTAGTAGCTCTTTTTGTATATTATTACATTTTCTTTCCTTTTCGCTTTACTGTTTTTCAATTCTTACGAATGGCAACAGTAGATCATTTTTTTATTTCTTCTTTGCGAATGGCAACACTGGTCTCTTCATTCAGAGTTCCCGGTTTCGACTCGTTTGTACATATGCTGTGCATTTTCCAGGTATTCATGTTTTCTTTTTTATTCCTTCTTTATGTATGTCGTCCAAGTAGAAATAGTTTATAGAAATAATCTATATATTTCTTCAGAAACATACATTTTTTGAGTTTGCTTCGTCAAAATGCTTGGACTTGAGAACGAATTTTGCGAAATCAACATTTCCATATTTTAGGCTTAGCCCTTTTCCACGTGTATAGCGATTTAGCTTGAATTTTTAAGATTTTCTCTATTCGTCTCCATACCATTGAATTTTGTTGATTTTCTATAACTTGATTACTAGTGTTTTTTTTTTCCATTTGATTGATGATTGGCTGTTTTATATTTTATTTTGTGGGTGTTTTAGAAAGTTAGGTTTATCGTGTTGCAGCTTCTTACTTTTCGTTCATTGGACTTTCAAACTACTATTATATATATATATATATATATATATATAAAATAAAAAAAATAAATAAAAATAAATGAATAAATAAAAATCACAAAAATTAAAACAGTATTTACTATTGTAAATAATGTTCACTTTTTATATGTAATATTATGCGATTAATGTGCTAACATCATTCTCGTGAATTTAGTTCGTTCCTTCCTCCAGAAAATATACTTTGTAATAGTTTTGAATTTTACCTAACAATTTGCTCAGGCCACACAAATAGCTACTGTAAGCCTTCGGGTCAGTCGTGTGGTCTGGGTCTTTCACCTAACAATTTGCCAGCAGTTATTTATATATAAGAAATGCCCTTCTGTCTCTTTGTCTGCAACGCTTGGCGATCAATTTTGTTAGCTTGGCAACTCATTCAGCGCAGCATCGTCAAGTTGGCAATATTTCGCCCTAGATTGGCGAAAATATCGTTAAAATTACAAAAATAACGTTGCGTTAACGAAAATGACGCCAAATTAATGAATGAATGAATTAAAATATTTCAATATGCGAATTATATTGCTTACTAGCAGCATATCCGTTCTTCGTACGGAGTATATAATATAAAGAAACTTATAATTCGCAATCATGTGTAAATTCTGTTAAAATATTAAATTTATTGCTCCTAAAGAGAATTTTAAGAATATTTGTTCTCACCATGCGAAATTATCTTCACGGGCAGATCTGAAGAATAAAACATCCTGGTCCCTTTTGCAAGCAAAATTGCAAAAAAAAAAAAGGAATTAAATCAATATATGCAACCCCGTACTACTTATATTGTCGCAGATTAGAAAATATGCCAGTGTGTTAGTAGAAGATAACCCGTATTACAATATGAGTCTCAAAATCTTTGCCAAAATAAAAGAGATGACGTAATAAATTGAAAATATCAATAATGCCCGTACTCTTTATACCAGAAGGTCGTAATGGATTCCAATGTATACCAATATATATCAAAACATATGCCAATATGCCTGTACTACTTATATTCTCGTAGATTAGAAGATATACCCGTGTATTTGTAGAAGATTTTTCGTACATCGTACAATATATGAGTTTAAACATTTTACTTTGTAGTAGTATATTTTTGTAATAATAAAACAATTGCATATAACTTGAAAATATCAATAATCCCTGAATCAATAATCCCTGAATATATCAATAATAATAATGTTTAAACCTGAAGACCGTAATTGATATTATCCAGTCAAAAATGCTATAAGAAAAATCAAATTGTTTTTTTTTTTTTAAATATATTTTTATATCCATTTATTTATTATTCAAATCGAAAAAATAATAATTAAAATTAACAGACAGATTTAATTTAATTGCGTTTCTGAGCAACATGATTGATATAAGATAATGAAATTAAATAACCATTTTGATTTCTTTATACTTTTCATTGTTCAGTAAAAGTTTGTGAAATATAAACCATAGAGATAGATTTCCCATTTAAATCATGTTTCAAACAATTCATGTTTTCTGAAAGTGACTCATTGGCGCAAAAAATCTCCCATCAAACTCAGAGATAAAGTTTTAATTCACTTTCAAACGATTTTCAAGCTTTTCGTTTGGATAAACCACGGAGTTAGAGAGTAGAACTCTGAGGAAAAAGTTTCGTTTTTCATTAATATCTCGACAACCCCTGGTCTTATATACTCGAAACTTGAGCTACATTTATGGGGGCTATTTCAAGGCTATCCACAAAATTTCATCAAATTCGGTTCAGCCGTTCTTCCGTGATGATGAGAGAAACGAAAATTTTGTTTTTTACAAATATCTCGAGAACGACTGATCGTAGGAACTCTAAACATGGACCAAATTTTAAGTGGGACTATTTCCAGACTACTCACAAAATTTGATCAAATTCGGTTCAGCCGTTCTCCCGTGATGATGGGACAAACAGACAGACAGACAGATTTTCAATTTTATATATAGGGATTATAAAGGAGAGAAGATGGACATATTTTGTTCATCAGGGTAACTGTCACTCAAAAGATGATGAGAATCATCCCTGATTTAGAAAGAAAGTATTATCAGAAGAATCACAGGAAAATATGTATTTCAATGATACATTAATTATGTTAATCTTCCATACAAACATAATATGTGTGTAGAAAATGTGTTACGATGCGGTTAACAGTTATAATTTAAGATTTAGAGAAACATATCTTGTATAGGATTGACCGCAAATCGAATTCTCTTAAAGCGATGTATGTCTGCAGGTGAGTGTGTGAACAGTTGCAATTGAAGCAAATTAAGTTATTGAAACGATATTTTAGCTACTTATTACATCTAGTATATATATATATATATATTATTATTTAAGAACCATCACTGTTTTGTAAAATACTATATCAAAATAATGATAATCACTCACGTTTAATAAAAAATTATTAAATATTTTATTTTACTCTGTAAACGATTTACATTTTTTAAAAGGCGGGACTGTATTCATTTCAAGATAGAGTCTTTTTCAAACAATTTTTCTAATAGATAAAATTTAAATTATGTAAGCAGCACATGAATTTTTTATATATTAATTTTGTCTCCTTTTTTGTATTTACATCTATTATTTGAATCAGTATATATTCCCTTTTTCATATAAAATGGAAATATACTTAAAATTGCATCACATTTCTCGTTTTTCAATTAGTTACTTTTTAATTGGTGATTTGTTGTTTTTATTTGCGTTAAGTCGCTAAAATTACCGTAAATGGGGATTCGAAACAGTTTATCGTCACAATAAAGTATATCGTTAAATAAAATATAAATATTATATCGTTTATCGTTCTTCGCCGAAACTGTTTATCTTTGTATATCTAAATTCATTGCGTGGGATTTTTCATGAAAAAATTTTACAAAACACAATCATTTGCTAAATGCAGATATCCATATTTTATCTTTCATTTCAATTTGTTTAATTTTTTCAGGAATGTAAAAAAGAACTGTTCTACTTTTACAATTTTTAAGAAAAGCTAATGGGAATCATCAACCAAAAATTTTATGAAAAGGAGATTATTGTTTTGTAGATTTTTTTGTGCCAGCGCAGCGTGCGTTTCTATCGTTAACTGTGACCACTAAAAAAGTGCTTTCTAAGAAAGTCATCCATAAAAGACAACTAAAACGAATTAACCGTTATCTGTGAGCAACTCAGCTAGTACATATTAAAACATGTTTTAAATATATATTAGAATGCAAATTAAACAAAAAGTTAAAGTTTGAATACATTTTACGAATATTTTAAAAATCTAAATTACTAGGGGGCTCTGCCCCCAGCTCGCTCAACCCCGGCTTCGCCTCCTACTCGCTACGCTCGCAGAGCTCCCTTCATATCTATCTTTCCTAAAATTCTACTTTAAAAAATCCCTTTTCTATCCCTGCCTATTTTCCGCGGGAGGGAAAAGCAGGGATTTTTCTTAGCCCAGGAAAGCCGAAAACTAAATTCCTTTATCATGAGCTCGCTTCGCGAGCTATTTCATGCCAAACTAAAGTTTAAATCGATAAACAGTTTATTTCATCGTGTTACCCCATTATTTCTCTATAAATGTACCAAATTTCATATTTTTGTATGCTATAGTTTTTACGGTACGAGACAGAGAAATCGCTAGACGTGCCGATACGAAAAAAAAAGTTCTTCGGAAGTGCATAAAAAATAAAATATCTCAAAAACTACATCGAAATTAAAAAAAGGGGCTCCGTCCCGCAAAAATTCACCCATGTAGGTACCTGCCTGCAAAAATTCGTGGTCTCATTAGTCTATCCAGGACGCGAACTCGCAGCTCAAATATTTCGTCTTTGATTTTGACATTTAATATTTTTTGAACTACAATATATATCAAAATACGGTTTATTTCAGCGTATTTCCCAATGCTTTTTCTACAAGTGTACCAAATTTCCTATTTTTATATGCAATAATTTTTGCGGTATGAAGCAAAGAATCTCGAGAAACGAGAAATGTGTCAAACAGCGGAGGCGGCGGAGTAAGCTACTTACTATAGAAAGACAATTTGAAACATACCACTACGCTCCTATAAAAAGTCACGTTTAAATGTCATTAATTTATGTTAGAGCTTTATTAAGAAAATATTGAAAATTCAAATAATTTAATGTGTTTAAAATATTTTATTTAAAAGCGTGTTGGTTTCACGGGTTACAAAATTATTTCACACTCCGAATGCGGCCAGCGACTTTGCAGAAGTACAGATATATAATATATGTAATATTGAAGGGTCTTTACAAATAGCGATCTAGTGGTCAATGACTCTACATTAACATTGGATAAATTTTAAGCAAACCTGCACAGTGAATTTTAATGTCTTACAATACCAAATTTAACACGTTTCCTTATAGCCAACTAGTGTTGTTTGGAGATTATACTTCAGGGTTTCTAACTTATTGTTTGCAATTCCTTATACTGAATATGCATAAAATGTAGCTATGCTTTGCTATTATTCTAACCTCAAAATTCAACCAAATCTTAAAACACTGACCAAATTCGCAATTTTATGATCTGTTTATTAAATTAGCTACGGTCTTGTTGCACAACTGCACTAGAATTTCATTGCCACAGATTGTCTGTTTTATAGAACAAACAAATTATTTTTTATATAGAACATACTTTTAAAATATTATCGGCAGATAAGGAAAATACTCCAAAATAATTCCCTTCGCATCTTTTGCAACATATGCTTTAGAAAGATAAAATAATGTTATCCGTTTCAGACTCAACTAATCTATGTCTGTGGTCGATTTCTGTGACACGATAGCGGTTACAAATATTAATATATTTTCACGAAATTTTGGCATAGCTTTCTTTATAGGAACTTTATCGCCAGTGATTCATTGCATAAACGAAATGATATTTTATATAGAACATACTTTTAAAATATTATTGGTAGATGTTGAAAATACTGAAATATTATTCCTTTGCATTTTTGTAGCCTCATATACTTTAGAAAGATTTTTTGTGCACACGATAGTGGCTACAAATAATGGATTTTCACGAAACTTTAGAGCAGCTTCATTGCAATTTTACCAGCATTGATTACTTATTTCGTAGAATAAACGAAATTATTATAATATAGAGCATACTATTAAAATATTATCGATAGATGTAGAAAATACTAAAAAATAATCCACTTTGCATTTTTTGTAGGAGAGATAAAATAATGTTATCCGTTTCGGGCTCAACTAAAGACAAAATGTCTGTACCTATGGTCGATTTCTTGTGCACACGATAGCGGCCACAAATATTAATGGATTTTCACGAAACTTTATATATCCGGCTTTGTTATAAAGAAATCTGGAACTAGATATAATGTTCTTTTGAATTCGAGCAAAAACTTCGAAATGGATTCGAAATGTTATATTTTTTAACATAGCAGCATAGGATAAAATTTGACATAATTATACGAAAAGGGTTTATTTACGGCTCAAAAACAAATGAACTATCTCCCCAGTCAAAAATAAGGTTAGAGTCTTGGGTTTTGGTTTGAACGGAAGATAGATAAATTTTGGAAAGCCTCTAGAAACTGGATTTTTCAGTAAATCAATAATTTCTTTTTACACAGATTTTTGAAAATCCGAAAAAAGCACATTTGAAAAGCATTCAGAACAAAGACTCACTTTCGCATTCATGTTACCGGTCAACGAAGATCTTAGCTTGGAAGCGCAGATAGCTGGCGCATGAGAAAAAGTGGCAATTAAAATACAAAAATTTAAATTCGCGAATTTAAGAGATAAAGATTTGGTTTTTTAAATATAAAATTATAACATTATTATAAGCATTCCCTGAAAAAATTAGCTGTGTTTCCATAAAAATTTCAAAAGTTATAAAGTTGATGTAGATAAAGGTTATACAAGTTAAAGTAGGATTTTAATTGAAATGTAGTTATAATGTAATGTAGTTTTTTTTATAAATGTAAATTAATTGAAATGTAGTACGTTAATTTAAATTAAATGATGATGTAGTTAAAAGTTATGAAAGTTGGAGTAGAATTACGATTTTAATTGAAATGTAGTTGTGATGTAATGTAGCTTAAGTTTTTGATGTAATGTAGTTTATGATGTAATGTAGTTTTATGTACATGTAGTTTAATTGAAATGTAGTACGTTAACTGAATGGAAATGTTAATGTAGTTAAAAGTTATTAAAAGCTGAAGTAGAATTAAGATTTTAATTCCACTTCAACTCTGGAAAATTAGAGTTAGGGGTAAGGATGCAAAGAAATGAAAGAGGAAAAAAAATGCAAAATTACTATAAAATGATCGAACATTTCCACACAATATAGAATATCAGCTTTGATCTCATTCGGTCCGTTTTAGCTTCCAGATCAATAAAACAAAATCTAATATTTCGAAAACTTGAGCTATGGGTGACGATGCAAAACGTTACATCACTTTGCCGCTCAAAAACAATAAGTACATGATTTGATATCCTTTGGCTGCTGTCCTAAGGTAACTTCCTTTTTAGGACACGCCCGGTAAGAGCGCGAAGAAGAAAAAAGGCCGTGTGTATTTATGTGTATTTACAAACATTAATTTATTTACACTATATAAAATATTTACAACAAAATTGATTCAAAATATTCAAAATGGAAAGTATACCCCTTTAAGATAATAAATAAACAATTACAAACGTATATGTAGTCTCATAGACTAAAATGTGAAAGATGGTAATTAAAAATTAAATTTAAACAATCCTATGCAATATTTTAAATATCCTTAAATCCGGAGAGAGAGAGAGAAAATATGCAAATCAGGCATAGGCCCTTAAATGTGGAACTCACCGAGCATTCGCTGAATGAACAGCCTCTCATGGTTGAGGACAATGCTGCTGGAGTATCTGTTCTCACTCACAACGCCAAAACTTCTCCTCGCTCCTCTTTTAAATTCTGAAAAACTCTCTCTCTCTCCAAGAATTTAAAACACGCCCCTGAGGCGCATACAAACATCCCATTGGATTCAGGGTCTTAACCCCTTGACCCCAAAGCACCGCCATTGGCTTTAGGCCTTCCAAAAACAAAAAGCCCCTTCTCAAGCCCCTGCGAAACTGATATTCCTTCGGCCACTAATTCAAAGTCGCCGAGGACCCTATGACCCTTCCGAAAAGGACGTTAAATCTTTCGGTACGAATCCGAGATCCAAAGCAGCTTCGACATCCAGGTTTTCTATTTCGAGTGCAGATGGCCGAACGAAAAGGCTGACCCCCAAAATAAATAAGAAGACTCTAGGTCGCATTCCCGAAAATATTGGCTCATGGGTTTACCATGCGACAATATACCTTTATTTCCCCATTAAAAATTCCAAAATCCAAAAATTAAAATTTCAAAATTTCAAAAATTTAAAACTTTTTTTTAAAAAATTTACCATCAAAAACATTAAGCAAATTACCAATGCAATACGTCTTTCCAAAAATTACCTCCATTTCCCCATTAAAACATCAAAAATCCACAAATTTAAAAAATTTTAAAATTAAAAAATCAAATTAAAAAATTCAATTTTACAAACAAAACCATAAGGCAAAATCAAAATGTGCAGGAGTGCAATCTGCTTTCCTTCCAGCTACTAAAAACTAACCTCTGAAAACAGAAGTTTCCTCCTGTATAATAAAACACTTAAAAAAAAACATCATATTGCACATAAAAGAAAAAAAAAAAAACAATTGTCAATATAAACACAATACAATAAAATCAAAATATAAAACAAATTGGTGAATTCAGGACAACAAATCAGAAAGTCTGTTAATTGTGTTGCACTAGGCTGTACAAAGTCACTCAAACTAAGTTACTTTTCTCACTGATAATGTTTTTTTAGTTCTCCAAAAGTTTTTTTTCAAATTGTCCACCAAAAGGCAAAAGCATTGGGATCAGGCATCCCTGAAAATTTGTTGTGTATTTTGTTGGCCACTTCTTGTTACAAAAATTATCATACCTGCATATGTTCCTTGTTTATGATAAGTGATTATGGAATATTACCACTGTGTAGAAAGTTTATCACCAAAAGTTGTTGTTGATTGACAGCAATGATGAGGAGTGTCTATTCTGTGCACACCCCATAAACACATAGTAAAGTACTGAACATAATGTCCGATGTCTGCCCTTATGAAATCAAAATGACTGGCATCTGGAAACGTTTGCACTGTAAACAAATAAACACAAAGTTTGATGTGTGGCAGCAATAAAAATAACTGGAATCTGGACCCGTAGAAAACTGGAAAGTGGAAAACTGTAGAAAACTGAAACGTAGGCAAATTTTCCCAGTATATATAACTGGAATATGTAAAACTGTAGAAAACTGTCCTGTAGAAAACTGGAAACGTGTAAATGTATACATTGTAAAACAAGACAGTAGAAATCACGGAAACAGTAGAAAACAGACGGTAGAAATCCCAGGAACGTGTAATTGCCTGTTCTGTATACAAAGTCTGATACATGTAAATTGTTTATAACGAAAGGCATGTCTGTGGCTATAAATGTTTATACGCCTTGTACTTGGCATAAACTGAAAAAAAAAAAAAAAAAAAAACTGATGCCAAATGCTCTATAATGGCAAAAATTGCTATCCATTGTGTAGCACATTTCTACATATTTTTGTGACCAATGTGCGTATTGTGACAGTTTTAACATCAGTACTGAAAAGAACGCAGTCACCCCGCACAGTTCAGGACACAGTTCTTTCGTGTGGTATCGTGCACTTTCTGCACCCCGTCCGTAGAGGAAAAAACAAACACCGGTGGAATCTTCTGCACTCCGTCCATAGAGGAAAACCAACACAGTAATTGACTCTATGTTGATCTGTACGACATATCGACATATTACAATGCCTTATTCCGTCATCAAAAATTGTTTATATAGTGTTGGCATGTGCCAACATCCGGTCACCTGCTGACCCGAGATGAAAATTGTTGAAATGAACATATCCATATCATATGAACATATCATAATGAACATATCATATAGCCCCTTCCGTGCGCATCACCTTGGAGTTTACGTGCTGTACAAACTGCTTCAACAGTATTATGAAAATTTGTTTACAAAATACAAAATATATATATATATATATAGACTGGCCTTAGTGACGGCAAAGTTACCACCAAGAGACCTAGCCAATATGCACTTTATTCTTCTCTCCCTCCGAGAACAAAATATTTTAAAACAAAATGCAAAATTTCTAAATGCATGAACATGAAAGTAAAAATGTATAAAATTTTACTCCCTTACATATAAAAACCTTACTGCCAAAGGCAACTTTACGTTAAAAAACATGTTTCATATACCATGAAATTCAAAAATTCAAAACCATAAAATATCACACAAAATTTTCATAATTAAATTACATGATCTAAACTAAAAATTTTCTATCCAAAGAAAAAAAAAACAAAATCATCCAACACATTAAAATATCTCATTAATTGCAAGTTACAGAAAATTATACATTTTTGCTTAAAATGAAAATTTCAAACCCATTCGAAAATTTTACATGTACATATGTATAACCCGTCGCTTAATACGTGACTTTATCTCAATTTTACAGTGTCTTACTGCATAAAAAACTCTTTTTTTTTTCTTTCTTCTATTTATTCTCTAGTTTGTATGAAAAAAAAACCAAAATAACTCCCAAACGTGTACCTTTCATAAAATAAAACCACAGCTCGCAAAATTTTGCCTGAAAAACTAAACTAAACCAAACTTACTTTCGAAGGGAAAATTTACTCTAAGTGCTAAAATTTTGTTTCACTAAGCAAAATCATCTTATTCACTCATTTCCTCACTTCCTTTATTTTCTTTACAAAAAGGGTTTTATCACACTTTTTATTTATACTTTCACCACTTTATGCATTAAGCCTTATTTTCCTCAAATAAACACTAGCCTCACATTAAAAATATAAATTTCCCCCTTTTTTTAAAATGAAATACCATTGACCTTCAATTTTATATCTTATCCATTCCATCTATCATGAAAAAATACCCCTATCATTCTAACCACACTATATCCTAGCCTATTATTAACTGTAAAACTACATATTTAACCATGACCATTTATGTAGGTAAAGAGATAACACCCTAACAATAAAACCAAATCACAAGAGAAAACACCATATATTTTTCCTTTCTTTTCTTTCTTTTTTTAGAAACACTACTTAAAATTGCTAAATTAGTGATATTATTATCCAACTGCATTCTCCCACAACTACATTTTATAACTTTTTATCTTCCAATGCTTTGTTAGCGTTCAACATACCCGAAGGAAAAAAAAACTAGCAAATCTCACCTTTTCTTCCTAAACTAGCCATAGAAACTAACAAAAAATTCTCCATGCGTTCAGAAAATATGCCGGCAACTGTCACTTACAGTACTACGTGTAACGATTTAAGAAAATTATTGTATCCAAAAATTGATTCCCTTTTGAGCCTAACAATCTAACAAACCTATCAATTTTCTATTCCGAATAATTTATTAAATTATGTGTGTTTTAACAAAAGTAAAATATAAGTGAATGTAGGAATGTACCCATTATAGACGATAAAATATTATTGAATAACAGTTAAGAGATACAAAAAAATATGGAATACTTTTTGCTTATTTTTTTAAAATAAATCCTTTCAACGTTATGCGTCATCAGGAGATGAAAAAAACCCTTTGTTGATCACCCAAACAGTTTGATTCAATCCCCAAAATATAGAAATATACACTCTAAATCCCAAACATCACACAATTCTGCCCGCAGAAAAATATGTGCCTAAGGTCAAATTATATATCCTATCAACAATTGTTAAAAGGCCTATTTATTTATTTATTTGTTTATTAAACTTAAAAATTTACTCTTTGTTGTTTGTACTTTGTCTGTTATCTTTGTCACTTTATCAGAATTCCCTTGTAAACGAAAGTTTCCTTAGAAATCAAAATTTTGTTTCCATTTCTGTTACAACTTGAATTAATATAATATCTATTTATTTTCATTATTTATTATTATTATTATTATTACCTTTTTTCGAAAAACAATATACTTATTACTTTATGTATTTTAATTCCCAATAACCTAACTAACTCCAGCTGCAACGCCATTCTATTACTCACTCAGTAACTCTATCCAAACGAAAGGCAGTCTCTCTACTTGTATGTGTCGTCCATCCCTCTTTGAAATTTATGTTCTCCTCCGCTAACTAACTCCCAGCTCCCGTAAAATATATCTGCTAAAACCACTCCTTTTTTCTTTGTAACCATTCTGCGGGTCTTGTGTTTTGTCTGTGAAAATGACCCTCCTTTTGGAGTGAGGAAGAAACCCTACTGCGACGTATCAAATTTCAACCAATGTTGCCCCCCTTTGAAAACATCTGTGTTGTGTGAACAAGAAACTTTTGGAAATCCTTGTGTTTGCCATAAAATGGAACCGTCAAAGTTAAGAGAAAATTCTGTTGCCTTTGAAAATTCGATTATCTAACCCACTCACATTCTAAATATCATTTTCAGAACCATTTGTAAAATTTTTGTAAACTCGTACCCATAACATATAAAAGGTTTATTATAATCTCACATTACTTCTAATTTCAGCAAAAATTTTGTTCTAAAACTAAAAATCACTCAAATGTGTATTAATTAACTAATCTTCGCGACCAAAATTAAAAATGTCAAAAATGAAAATTTGTCCCAAAAATACTATACCAAAAAATTTTAACTGAATACGACAAAACCACCCAAAATATTTAGAATTCAGAGTAATTTACCCTAGGAGTTTGTCTAAAAGAATAATTTTTATTAGTGCGAGAAAAAGACACTTGTTGGTGTGTATCGGTCGGAGTAGGTAATAAGGGCGATTTCGAACCAGATGTATGTGTGTGTGTGTCCGCTGTATCTGAGATGCTAGTGGGTGTATTTACATTTGAGGGTAAATGTTTGTCTGTCTCTTGGTCCCAAAGAAAAAAAGGAGTTTCGGATTCTCCGCTCGTCTCTTTTTTTTTTTGAAAGCAACGGAATACTCTGTGATTCCTCAGATGTCTGCTGGTTATTTTCGCTCTCATCAATTTTTAAATGATCTCGCCTTTCAATCATCAACCGCAAGCGATTTATGTGTGCCCTAAAGGTCTTGGAATAAGGCATATTTATCTGTTTTATGTCATAAATAAATCTGTTTATTTTTTTTACAACTCTGTAAGGTCCCAGCCATTTAGTCTTTTTAAACGATTTCACGTGATTTTTCAAAAATACTTTTGATGTGGACCTCAAAATTGGATCAAAATATACATAATCAAAAACATACACAAAATTTAAGAAATATACAAACAGATTAATACCAACAAAAATTTTCAAACCATATCGTGGACCAAAAAAATTTTTTTTGCCTCACAAAAACAAAACTGATATACATTTCCTCTCGATAAACACAAAAAATCATTATCCAAACACAGTTATTGAATATATTCTCATGGGAAAAATAAACCGCTTTTTATCTCTACTTAAATTTGGAATAAACATTCTATCCAAATTATTTCAAATAGACTCAAGAAAAGATTTTTTTTTTTTGTACTTAAAATAGCCTCTATCTAATTTCACTTCCAAAAAATTTCTTGATGTTTCCATTTTCCCCCAAAAAGTTCTTAAATTCCAAAAATTCTTAAAAATTCCCCATTTACATGTAAAATGCAATCAATGACATTTTTTTAAAAACCAAAAAATATATATATATACACATAACTCTCACCAATTTTAATTCTTTGTATTTTATCAATAATCTATTAAAACACATTTTCATGGCAAATGAAACAGTTAACCCTTCTCAAAGGTTTATACATTTCTTCTAAATTTTTCATATTAAAATTTATTTATTACTAGGGAAAAAAAATTATTGCAGATATTGACCTTTATTATTTGCTTTATTTTTACCATCTTTCAAAAAAAAAATTTTCCTTGGTTAGTGAACCAAACATAATTCTTATCCAGTTCGTTGGCGCCAATTTATTTTCTTTCGTTACTGAACCCAACCAAATTCATCCTGGTCTAAGGCACGAAATTATTTTGTCCTAAGGTAACTTCCTTTTTAGGACACGCCCGGTAAGAGCGCGAAGAAGAAAAAAGGCCGTGTGTATTTATGTGTATTTACAAACATTAATTTATTTACACTATATAAAATATTTACAACAAAATTGATTCAAAATATTCAAAATGGAAAGTATACCCCTTTAAGATAATAAATAAACAATTACAAACGTATATGTAGTCTCATAGACTAAAATGTGAAAGATGGTAATTAAAAATTAAATTTAAACAATCCTATGCAATATTTTAAATATCCTTAAATCCGGAGAGAGAGAGAGAAAATATGCAAATCAGGCATAGGCCCTTAAATGTGGAACTCACCGAGCATTCGCTGAATGAACAGCCTCTCATGGTTGAGGACAATGCTGCTGGAGTATCTGTTCTCACTCACAACGCCAAAACTTCTCCTCGCTCCTCTTTTAAATTCTGAAAAACTCTCTCTCTCTCCAAGAATTTAAAACACGCCCCTGAGGCGCATACAAACATCCCATTGGATTCAGGGTCTTAACCCCTTGACCCCAAAGCACCGCCATTGGCTTTAGGCCTTCCAAAAACAAAAAGCCCCTTCTCAAGCCCCTGCGAAACTGATATTCCTTCGGCCACTAATTCAAAGTCGCCGAGGACCCTATGACCCTTCCGAAAAGGACGTTAAATCTTTCGGTACGAATCCGAGATCCAAAGCAGCTTCGACATCCAGGTTTTCTATTTCGAGTGCAGATGGCCGAACGAAAAGGCTGACCCCCAAAATAAATAAGAAGACTCTAGGTCGCATTCCCGAAAATATTGGCTCATGGGTTTACCATGCGACAGCTGCCAACAATTAAAACCGGTTACCAAAACAAATTTATGAAGTATGTAGATGTCAAATTTAATGACCACTAGTCACTAAGAACGCGCGAAGCTCGGGCGAAATAGATAGTTGTATATAACCGTGTATTTCAAAGATACAAAAAATAAAGAAATTCTGTATTAAAACAACTCTGAAAAGACAACTTGGAGAGCTGTCATTATTCTTTCAACATTCTCCGTCCGCCTCCCGAAAACCTCAATCTTCCATTCCAACTCCAGATATCTATTTTATAAAGTATCCTTTTCGGCGGACGATAAAGAAAAGAGGAGTAAATGCCGGTCGAGTGTGCTCTTAAGTAAGAATAAAGCGCCAACCCGATCAGGAAGAGGAGCTTCAGCGAGAGGATAAATTACCCGCATTTCTGGCAAAGAGCGATGCTCAACACCAAATAATCTGATTGCGTCCAAAGGGCTTGAATTTACTCTTCAAAGAGGAAAGGCCCCTTTCACGGGTGTGTCCCTGCCGATTGGGGGACTGTGTGTGGAATAAAGGGCGTACTTTGTAGGTCTCTGGGATAGGTGTACGTCAATAGATGTACGCGTTTGGTCTATCTATAGTAAAATGGCTCCATCCATAGTGCTATGCCCGATCGAATAAAAATGATTGCAGCCCCCCTTAGGGAAATTTTTAAAAGTTAGGATAACGATTTCACCAACAAAGCACGATAGACGAAATGAACTAGCCAAAAAGTTGCAGAGCATTGTCTAATAAGTAAGAAGCGACCATAAAACTGCTACAGAAGGTACGTATTTGACACAATATGATTGTTGGAGAGCGTTGGTCTATACAGAAGTGCTAAAATCATGAAGGTAAAAGTTAGCATTTGATTAAGAAAACGCTAATATCGTTTGAGACAATCATTCAGGTGGCGCTCGGATAAATTAAGTAGCCCTGTAATATTTATTTAAACTGTCAATTTTAGAAGAAAAAAAAAATATTTGCGCAATGCAAAGTAGAATTAAAACAAAGAATATTCTTGCGCATTCAAAATTATTTTACTTTTCAATTTATTTTTATCTCCCTCTATTCTGTACTCTATCCTATTATCCTACTACTATGAAAGAACACTGGTTAATTATACTCATAATGAGGGAACCCTTCATTTAAAAATAATCAAAAATACATATGCTAAATACTACGCCTTTCTGTTGACAACTTCTGTGAAAGCGAGCTTGTTCCGTTACACTTTCGTGCAATCTGAGGTCTTTCTTTATCATTTTTGTTACTGGCTGTGTGGTATGATTGAATGTGTAGTTCCATATAAAGGTTTTCAAAATTGGGGCACATAACAAGCTATCCTGCAGCTATTGCAGTGGTCGGCGATTCCATGCTGATGAGAGTAGAAAACGTACCTAACCAATCTTATGATCCATACCCATTATAATCCATATAATGGATCCAATCTCGTACATCCATTATAATTCTTATCCATAGGTTTCAGGCAAATCGAATTTCACCTTTTTAATTTCCTTATTTATATACAATAATGCATAAGGGAAGTATTGTGACGGGGTCGAAAATTCGAATTCGAGTTTTCGACGGGAGAGCACGTTTCAAGAATCCCTGATCACGAATCGAACATTTTTGAAGTGATGTCTCTGTGTGTGTGTGTGTCAGTGAGTCTGTGGAGATGATAACTGACGAACGAATGAACCGATTCGAACGAAATTTGTTACAAAAATTACAATCCGTAAACACTGGGAGCCTACTGTTTTTATACGCAATCGAATGTTCAATTTTTACACGCAATCGAATGTTCAATTTCTATACGCAATCGAATGTTCAATTTTTATACGCAATCGAATGTTCAAAGCCCCCTAAATTTTTGAGTGAAATTTGGAAAAAATCGTTAAAAAATCAAAACCTCTAATAAAGTTACGCAAATAGACATTTCTTATGTAATTTTTCATTAGAAAACGATTGACATAAATTTTAGAAAGCTAACATGAACCGTTCTCGGGATATTGCACATTTTTCAAAAAATTATCAAAAAGTGATATAAAATAAAAAAAAAAATTTCCTATTGAGAAACATGTTCACTTTTCATATGTAATACCATGCGATAAATTGGGTGACATCATTCTCGCGGATCTAGCTCGTTCCATTCACGAAAAAAGATACTTTGAGTTAATACTTTGGTATTTAAACGCTAGTAGTCATTTATCTTCTGTAGGAATAACTTATTTCTCCATAACGCTTGGAGGAATAACTTATTTCTTCCATAACGCTTGGCGAGATTTTGGCAACGAATTGGGCGGAATGTCGCGAACTTGGCGACTTTTTTAAATATTACTAAATTAACCAAAAACTCGCCAAATGGATAAAATTGACGCTAAATTAATGAAAATGACGACTCATTGACGAAAATTCAATATCTTGGAAAGAATATAAATATCTACTATAAAAATAATCTATTTGTTTTACTGTAAAAGTAGTAAATTCATTGCATTATATAAGAAAAGTCATGCGTTGCCCACATCAGATTTTTAATGTTGCAATTGATTTCCGTGAGTTATTTTAAGTTCGTTAATCTAATGTTATTATAATAAATTTGCTATCAAATTATATTATAATTATCTTTTTGTTGTTGTTAAAATTGTGTTTTATGGCGTTGTTAAAATTATTATTATTTTAACATTGATATGAAACAGGTCAATAGTCATTAACTTTATATTTTAATAAAGTTTTATATTGTTGTTAATGTACAAATTAATTTTAGCATTAATATAAAACTTGAGTTTTTATATTGTCATTTTAACAAATTTTCAAATTATTCATTAAGGTTTTTAAATTGAAGTTTTATATTTTAATAACAGTAAAAACTTAAATGTGAGACTTTGTAAGTTCCAAATTTAATCTTTGAATACTGCACTTTTTAACACTTTACAATATAATTGAAAAGTGTTTATGACTTTGTTCATTCTGTCTGTCTGTCCGTTAGCACGATAACTGCCGTAAAAATGACTTTATCAAATTGAAATTATAGTATGTTGTTCAGACAGTCTGTGGGACCTATGGGAATATAAATGAATAATATCACCCAATTGGTTTTGGATTGAACCCGGGTTGAAAAAAATGAAATACATTGAACCCTATGGGACCTAATTTTTCAAACATTTTAAAGCGAATTTAAAATTCACAAATTCCTTCGAAAGTTTTATGAAATATTCAAATTATCCCATAAAATATATAAAAAAAAATTCAACGAAATATATTCAGTAGTTTTTTAAATAAAAATTAAAATAATAATTACACCCTTTATATGGAGAGATCACGTGACCATTATATAAAGCTATCACGTAACCCACTTCAAAATAAAATACGGCATCCATCTTGCATCAAAATCGTGATTTTTAAAGTTCCTTTTAATTCATATTTAGTGTTGTATCCGTCCTAAAACCGTTTTATTTTTGCTTAAATTCTGGGCATCAATGTTCTGAAACAAAGCAATTACAATATATTTGAGTTTAAATGATCATCCAACTTTGATTATTTTTACAACGAAGCCTACTTTTCACTTATGGAAAAGGTAAACACCAAAATACGTAGAATGAGTTGTATAAGAATTGCTACATTTCTTTAACGCAAAATTATTTAGCCCATGGAGTCTGCAATATAGCTGATATGAATGAAACAATCATTGATTTTACAGAGAAGCAAACGATATTTTGATGAAGTTTTGAGCATAAAGTTAAATTACTTGTATCTTCATAGTTTTAAGTTTTAAATAAAATAAATTATTATAGTATTGTGATGAATGAAATGAATGGGAAAATGTTAATGAATGAAATGCTGCTTTTATTTAAAGAGCCAGCCGCTTTATAATTCGATGACTTCCTTTGAAAAAGTTCATTTATTTTCGATGAAGGTTTCAAATATAATTAATTATTGTAGTATTGTGATAATTTTAAAAATATTACCGAAGAATGTATCGCGTTTTAGAGATGTTTAAACCAGGTAATTTATCTTTCAATGCCGTCATTTGAATGAAGTTCATTTTTTTTTTTGGGTGAAGTTCTAAGTTTTTAAATGTAGTACATCAATGTATTATTGTGATAATTTTAAAAATATTACCGAGGAATGTACGCATTTTAGAGATGTTTAAATAAAATTTTGAAGTTGGAAAGTGTTTTGTAACCAATGCTTTATGCATGATTGATCTTTCTTGTTAAATTATAATGCACAGATGTAAAAAAAAAAAAATCTGGTTTTGAATATTGATACAATAACGTATCCCTACAACGAGGAGCTATATTGATACAGCATTGATATATCATTAAACGATACTTATTAATGCGCCGTATAGATGCGGCATACATATATTTAATTTACAACACACCACTTAAATGCATGTTAATTGTATATTAGGTATTCATCAGTATATCTAAAGTATTCTTATTTTTATCACTTTAAAATGCTATAAACATTCTATTACTGATATCTGTAGTGAAGTTCTTTAAGCTCTTTGCAAACCCCCAAAGCCTTTTCGAACCACTTTTTCAAATTACCTCCATCGGCAAAATCTGACTAAACTAAATGAAAGACACAAATATATACCAGCAAACATTATTTCTCAATCAGAGAAAGATAAATAAATAAAAAAATAAACCCGCTCAAGATAAAATGAGCTAAAAATAAATAGCTACTCAAACCACGAAAGCTTTTCTTCCCCGCTATCAAACTTCCATTACCGTTGAAGACCGAAACTTATTCCCAGGCTTCCTACTGCTTCTGTCGGCGACTCCGAATGGTCAATCATTGAGTTCGGATTGCAATGAGAATGAAATGTTGTGGTCAACTTGCACTCCAGGCAGATAACGGGTTGTGTTGGGCGAAGGGTGTGGTGACCCCTTTACCCTGGGTGACCGATGTTTAGATGGCGCAGAGACGTGCTGAGCTGTTGGAAATAAGGAGAATGAAGGTGGAAGAAAATTGGACGCTGTACCATGGAGAAAGCGTTTGGTTTTACTGTTTGGAATATTAAATATGAAAGAAGGTGTCTACATCAGTCGCCAAGTGCGTCAAATTGATCGCCAAGCGTTACACATAGACATAGAGAAGCGCTTTTCTTATGCAGGGTGACCATAATTAAAGTAGACGTGTTTAGAGCCCGATAGTGAGAAAACTGTTGGGCCAAACTCAACTATTTAGACCACTCACTATTTAGACCATGAGGTTTGATTTTTAAAAGAAATAAATAGTTCGGATTTTTGTCACCGCGGGCCAAAGTGGCGCTGTAAGGTCCAGTTTTGGAGTAAAATAGGCGTAGGTTCTGTCAATGCTGAGAGGTGTAGAACAATGCTGTTGAACTTTGTTATTACGCAACTTCAACAGCGTGGATGATTTGAATCTACGATATTTATGCAGGATAGAGCACCCCCTCATATTGGATTGCCCGTACAGGAAATCCTACGACAGCATTTTACTAACAACCGAATAATGAGTCGAGAGTTCCCGAAGAAGTGGCCTGTCCGTTCACCTGATCTGACCCCTTGTGGCTTTTGGTTGTGGGATCATGCAAAGTGATTGGTATATCAAGGGAATGTGGATAATTTAGCCACTTTGATGGACCGAATAACATTGCACGTCAAGCAAATCAATGGAGATGTGCTGCATTCTGCAGTAGAGAATGTTGCTCAGAGAATGCACTTTTTGGAACCTATGCAAGGAAAACATATTGAATCACACATGTAAATGATGCCAATATAAAAATTAATGTCATACGTATGTAAATGTAAGATGCATATGTAAATATAAAATGTACTAAATACGTATACAATGTAAATGTGGACTTTCAAAATGCATGTAAAATGTTACTTTCTGTATTTCCTATGCCTATTTTACTCCAAAAATGGACCTTACAGCGCCACTTTGGCCCGCGGTGGCAAAAATCCGAACTACTTTTTTTTTCTTTTAAAAATCAAATCCTCATGGTCTTTAAATAGTATTTACTGCAAATGTGGTTGAGAGTTTGGCCCAACAGTTTTCTCACTATCGGGCTCTGAACATCTCTATTTTAATTATGGCCACCCTGTATATAAATAACTACTGGCGAATTGTAGAATATAAAGAATTATTGGCGAATTGTAGAATATAAATCCCTATTGGTGAACCTAATTAGGTTTTATGTCGGGTCCAGGTCTAACTTACGTATCAAATTTAATATAGGGTAGAATGGGTTAGAGAAGACATGCTAAGGTAAACTACATTATATTTCAAATGCATACGGTAAAAATTAAATAAAACTACAATATAATGTTAAAAAATCTGATTTAAGCAGCACCTGACTTTCTTCATGTAATTCAGATAATTTACCATTTTCACAGTGAAAACTGTTGCATAATATCCACGGCATAATATTCTTTTAACATTGAATTGTATATAGGGCGCTTTTCTGGACGACAACATGTAAAACAATTTCGAAGTACCCAATTAACTTATATTTCGCTCCATTCTAAATTGCGAATTATCAATTTTGAAAGCATCAACGAAAAGCAATGGAGTCTATATATTCAAATATTTTGATAATTAATTCATTCATTTGGCGTCATTTCCGTTAATTTATCGTCATTTTTGCAATTTTAACTCTATTTTCGTCATTCTGGGGCGACGTATCGCTACATTTGTCACAAAAGTTCGCCAAATGGATCGTCAAGCGCCACACACAGATATAGGGAAGAGCGTTTCTTATATATAAATGACTATTGGTGAATTGTAGGTCGTAAAAATGCAAAACTATCACACAAGTATTTTCTCTCTTGAATAGTACGAACTATATCTACGAGAGTGATGTGAAAAAATGTATCGCTCAATATTGCAAGAAAAAAGTGAACGTAGTTCACGATAGTTCATACTTTTTTTTAATTTTGTGTAGCATTTTTCATAAATTTATTAGAAGAACGGACAACTTCTCGAGAACAGTTCATGCTAGCGTTCTAAAGTTAATTGCATTCGTTTTCCAATGTAAAATTACATAATAAATGATCAGTTGCATAACATTATTAAAGGTTCTGATTTTTTAATGATATTTTCAAAATTTCATTCGAAAATTGGGGAGCTCTTGAACATTCGATTGCGTTTAAAATCAACACGTTTCCAGTATTCACCGATTGTAATACGTGTACCCAATTTCATTTGAACGCTCCATTCGTTCATGAGAGGTTGCTTCCACAGACTCATATACACACATCACTTCAAAAACGTTCGATTCAAGTTCAGAGATTCTTGAAACGAGCTCTTCCGTTGAAAAATCGAATTTTTGACCCCGTCACAATGCACTCCCTATACATTATGCTATGTATATACAGGGAAAGTAATAACCTTTGTTATGAAATCAATCATTTTGATGATTTTGATTCATTTCTCAGCAAAACAAATAAGTCAAGTGATTGGTTTTTATCTGACCCGTAATGTCGGGAGACTGACAGCTTCATGCGTTGTGGTTTTTCTTTTTTTTTTTTCACTTTTGTATAAGACTTTTCTCGTTCCGGCCTGTGCTTTTTATCTTTTTAAACTTTCACGAGTTTAAATAAAGATTGTTGATGTTTTTGTTCTCTTTGATTCTTACTTTCTCGTACTATGTTATATAGAATATAGAAAATATTGTTTTCACGAAAATTTTCGAATTCGAGATTTGGATGCCAATATATGTGTTATAGGGCTTCCTCAACGCGTTTTGGCTATTTTTGGAGTGATGTTCGTCTGTCTGTCTGTAATCTATTTTTATGTATACGATAGTGAACACAGATATGAATGGATTTTCACAAAACTTTATATCCGACTTTTTCATTAAAAAATCTAGAACTAAGTACAATTTTTTTTTATTCGAGCAAAAATTTCGAATTATTTTACATATTTTTAACATAGCAGCATAGGACAAAATTTCACATAATCATGCATAAAAGGGTTTATTGATAGTTCAACGATCACGAAACTTCATAGTTTCAATCATTGCTGTCAAAAATAGCCGCGATACAATTTTTTGGTTCGTGACATCATTAGTTTCCCTCGGAAAGACATATTACGAGGACTACATTATCAAGTCTGGTATCAATTGAAGCATTTTGCAAAGCTCTTTAAAGTGAAGGGTAACATGCTACAATTGTAATCATTTGGACCCATGATACTGATTTTTCTTCTTGCAAAATTCGAAAATAAAAAAAAAGCTACTAAAAAAATGGAATCTGTTATGAGAAAATCTCGTTAATTCACCACACTGCAGTTAATTCATTTTCAGAAACTAGAGAATTTGATTCTTCCTTGCCTTTTAAAACTGGTTTTGAATGGCGTAACTGAAGTGTAAAAGCTACGCATTTTCTCACATTTGCAAAATATAACAATATATTACAAAATTAAGAACAGGGGGAGAGCTAAAAAATAATCTTTGTAATACACGAAATGTTGTGGGCATACTAAACGCACTCTTATGGATGGCAAATATGATCTATGTTTTTGCCAAAAAATTTCTGAAGCATTTATATATCAAGATTTAGTATAGATAGAGCTTAAATTATAAATGATATAAATTTAGCATCAAACTTCAAAGAGGTTGGATGGTTCACTGAGGATTTTTATTTTCGGTTATTTTTCCATTTCCAGGTACAATATTTCATATTCCTTGAAACCTATTTTTTTTTTTCAAGATTTCTATAAAGCGTAAGTGATAGCTGTTATGCATTTAATATTAAATTCTAGAGGACGTAGTGTGGTATACTAAGAATTTCCACTTCTGGTTCCTTGCTGCCAAAAGTCTTCGGGTTGGCCGTGTGGTCTGGGTCTTCAACTTCTGGTTCCTTTCCCACTTTCACTTCGAAAATTTTCTTTCAAATATCTATTTCCCAGGATTGGCTATATATAGAGAGCGACTGATATATCGACTGATATATATATACATTCCACAATAAATTTTGGAGGTGCCATGATTCATTAAGGATTTTCACTTCCGATTCAGGAGGTTGTTGTTGTTGAGACCCAGACCGTCCGACCTACCAGAAAGGTGTAATGTAACTGTTTGGACGGCCGGTAAGAGCCACCCAATTTAGACCGGAACCCAGTGGGGGAGGCATCCACAGGGACCGCACCCTCCTTCCCCTACAAGCAACCTCTCGGAAGGACTTACGGACCCACATGTTTAACGTGATCGTACTCCGCATGAACACGGCGGCAGTTGTGGCAGCGTGCAAATCCAGCGCGCAAACCACCGGGCTACCACGCCCGAAATGTGCCAACAGCACGCGGTGTTCCCAGGTGGTCACCCACCCAAGTACTAACCGCGCCTGATGCTGGTTGACTTCGGTGATCTAACGAGAACCGGTGTTTTTAGCACGGTAGGGCCGTTGGCTACAGCAGTCAGGGTGTCGAAAGCCCTGACCACCCGACTCGTCCAAGGACTTAGAGCAGCAATGTGGATGGCCGGAGCAGTCAGGGTGTGAAAGCCCCAGGCCGTCCGGCTCGTCCAGAGGACTTGGAGCAACAAGATGGACGACCGGAGCAGTCAGAGTGTGGCGAAGCCCTTTGGTTTATAAAAATAGTGAGCAGGATGTTGTTGCTGTTGAGATCCAGACCGCCCGACCTACCAAAAAGGTGTAAGGTAACCGTTTCGGACGGCCGGGAAGTGCCACTCAATTTAGGCCGGAACCCAGTGGGGGAGGCATCCACAAGGACCGTACCCTCCTTCCCCTACCACCAACCTCTCGGAAGGACTTACGGACCCACATGTTTAACGTGATCGTCCTCCGCGTGAACAGGGCGGCAGTTTTGGCAGTGGCGGGAATCGAATCCGGGCCTACCGAGTGCAATTTCCGCGCGCTAACCACTGGGCTACAGCGTCCTCCGATTCAGGAGGTGTTGAAGACCCAGATCGTCCGACTCATCCGAAGGACTTGAGCAACTATTTGGACGGCCGGGCTGATTCAGAAGGTGTCATTTTAGATAAGAAAATTAACATTTTCCTTGCAACATCTATTTTTCAGAATTGACTATACAGAAAGAGCTTAGATGATAACGGATATGAATTCAACAAATTTTAGAAGGGGTAGAGGGAGTCACTAAGGATTTCTCCTTTCAGTTCTGCAGATACCACCTCCGGTTTTCCCCGAAAATTTGCATGACTGTACGAAATTGCATGACTGTGCAAAAGTGTATAAAATTCTCAATAGTTTCTTGGTTATATGAAGGCTTCTTCATAAATTTCCTGTTTAGGACTTAATTAGTTTAATTTTTTCCTTATAAGGTCCCTCCGTAGATTCCACTGTTTTGTTATTCTATATCAACCATATGTTATATGTGATAAATATATGGCGATACAGGGCCAAATCTATGCTCCCTACATTCAATCTCGTATAATTTTGCGCAAAAATGTGTTCCGTTGGATAACATAAGTTTGGCATTACTACTTTATTACAACATAAGATAGCAAAAAATATGCATCCAAACGATATTTGTTTAAGTAGAATTCCGTAATTGATTTTAAACGCCTTCCCGAAGCAGACGCACCATCCCCAGACGACTATCATCTCGTTGAACGTTTGACATACTCATTACGGCTTCAACTCTTGATTCTTCCGGTATAAAAAGTCTGCATTGTAACCGTCATTTTTTCAGCCACTAACTGGTCATTATTCGGGACAGGGTGACGAAAGCAAAGAATTTCTAACAATCCGTCTGCATAAGGGTTAACTGTGACCACATTTCAGTCTCAGGTGGGGGGCCTTTTGTTCAGATAAATGCCTCCATGTGGTTATTTCGCGCAAAAAGCCTTTCTCGAGTCCTCTTGCTTGGAGTACATCCAATTACGCAACGTGTTTTGAAAAGAGTTTAAAAACAATTTTGGTGTTTCATTGTGTTCTCTCTACAGCTTTTGTTGTCGTTCTACAAAGAAAGTGCGAACTAGAAAACCTCAGAATATAACTTGTTCAATTTGGAACTTTGTTTTGCTCAGTAGGGAACTGAAAAATTGTTTACTACTTTGCCACACCTTAGACACTAATATGAATGCCTCCCCTGGGCACTACTATAATTGTCGCTTTTATTCAATAATATAATTGCGCCACAAGACACTAATATTATTGCAGCTCCTAGGTACCAATATTATTACTTCTAAGTACTAATATGACTACTTCTCCTAAGTACTAATAATAATGTTGTCACTAAGCAGCACTAATATTGATAGTATCACTGTTAATGGATTTTCATGAAACTTTATATTCGACTTTGATATGAAAAATCTAGAACTAGATAGAATTTTTTGGAATTTAAGCGAAACTGGTATGTGAAAGTCGAGTTGAACATCACTCCTGTTAATTAAAGACTGTCAGTTATTAAAAGATTACCATAATTACTTTGTAAGGAAAAGTCGGTGAGTGCACACGTTAGGTCTATCTACAGTAAAGTGACTGTGCTCGATCGAATAAAAGGGATTGCAGCACCCCCTAGCGGAGAACTCAAAAATTTAGGATCATGAACTCGGCAAAAAAGTGGTATAGAAGAAAAATGTCAATTACAAAAGTTCTGGAGCATTATCTAATAAGTAGGAATCGAAACCACGAACGAATGAAACGCGTATATAGAAGACCATAAATATCTGCCAAAAAGTCGTATCATGTAACACGGCGAAACCTGTAATACTTGTCATATTCTTTTACGAATTCAAATGTACATTGTTGCTGACGGATAGATTTTCAGCAGGTTGTATATTATTAGATGACTGCGCCATTTCCGAATATAACAACAATTCGTCAATAACCATATTGTAACAGGTAGATACCCTCGGTAATATTTTTATGGTCTATTCTTACTCAATAGTCAATGCTTCTCAACTTTATAATTGACCTTTTTCGTCTATCTGACGCTCTTACCGAATTTGTTATCTAAATATTTTTACATTCTCTATTAGGGGACGCTGCAATCACTCTCATTCGATCGGACATTGCCACTTTACTATGGATAAACCTAACGTGGACACTTGTGTATACACTTTCCTTACAAAGTTATTTGGATTTTAAGGACATTCCTATGACACCTGTACCATTTTGTTCGAATCGCGAGTTTCGTGGACCGTGAAAAGTATTCAGAGAGGGCAGGTGCGTGTAAGAAACCTGTGGAGGAAAAACACTGGTCTAACCGATGCTTCATATTGGTTGTTGACAGAAGCTAGCGATAAATCTCACTTTTACAGCCTATAAAACGGTTCGTGGAATAACAAAATAATCAGCAAAAGCAAGTTATTAATATTCAGAGCATGAATGGACCTTACTACCAAAATGGAGGCACTCGCGATCTTAAAATACCACTGAGGCAGCCAAATAGGCGATCAAAACGGTTTTTCTTCTCAGACCTATGTTGCGGTATGGCTAGCTTTTTAATACACTGTGGACTATTTACTCAGTTTGGTATTCATACGCTCATTATAAGTTCATTGATTAGGCGGTTTCCATGGTAACGGATCTGAATATCAATTGGGAATAAAGTGGAATTAGTATTTCTTTCAGGCATACATCCGGGGAGGGGGGGGGGTCGAAACCCACCGGAGACATTTTATATTAACAACTTAGTTTCTATTTATGTGGCATAATTTAGATATATTTATATAGGGCATATAGAAAATTTGCTCCCCTACAATTCCATTTGCCCCCCCCTTCCCCCCGGCCAAAAAGTCCTGAAAGACTGCCTGAGTGGAACCCACATACAGCGAGCTCAGATGTAACGAAGTAGCGGTTATAACGAATTTTTATATGAATAACTTAAGGTTTCTAGGCGAAAACCTGAACATTACATAAAGTAAAACCACTTTGGAAGCTTTCATCTCCGAACCTAATTGATAAAGATGTAAAAAAAAATTTCTTGTTTTGTCGAAAATAGGGTCCAGATTAGAAATAGTACATAAAAATAACGTTAATATTTTGAACTTTTTTTCGAAAACGCTTAAAAAAGTATCTATCCGAGCGAGTGTTTTTACATTTTTCTTAGTTTCAGCCAAAGTACCTTCGAAACTGTGAAAGATAAATATAAATAGTAGGCAACAAATACATGCAATAGAAAATTTAATTTCTATATCTATAGTTATTTTTTTAAAAAAAGCGTTTATAGTTTTCGAGTCACCATTTTGTCTAGCTGAAGAAGATTGAAAATTTTCCGTTTAGTTTTTTTGAAATATAAGCATAACAAACATCTCGCAAACTAAAACTTTTAATTTTAGAAGTATAGCAATTATAATTTCGGTATTTTATTATTTTATCCTGGGTCTTCTAATGGGTGGGAAAGCTGTAATATTCAAAATGTCATAAGCATTGCAGTTCAAACTGTTTACTTAATCCTTGATGAATTATTGGTGCAGTATTACAGTTACATTATTATCGCATTATTACAGTTAAAAAATGCTTATTAATTTTCAAGTGGCAATATTCAGGCGTAAACAACTAGCGCAGATATTTTAAATTATGCTGTGACGTGGGTAGGGTAAGATAACAGTCGCAGTTAACAAGTTTGGTTGTACTTGAGAGTCCGAGAACAAAATGCGCGCGTTCTTAATTCCCAAGTCGTCCAATGCACAGAGCCATGTAAAATAATTCAGTCATGCTCCGGGACGATTATCCTCTGGTTTTAGTGTCCTCTATCTCCTATTAAAGTTTATTACAGAGAGATTCGAATCAAATTGATTACGGTTTAGCACAAAACAGTTAAGCAATAGTATATTTTACTGCCTTTAAAAGGAAATCAAATTCTACTTTCACGTACAATAAAGTATTTACAAGGTGCAAATATACATGGAAATATAATCGTTCCAGCTGCTTTATATACTGTAAAAGATTTGCAAGCATGTTACTAAAAATTTCAGGAGAATAAGCTGTCCGTAATGGTGAGTAAGGTCCCTGATAGTTATATATATATATACAGAGAGAGAGAGACGATAGTTCTCTCTCTCTCTGTATAATTGGCGCCCATGGACGCCAATGTCTGAAAAGAGGGATCGAACTGTTTGGGATAGGGTATGTCAAATACCTGTCTTTTTGAGAGGTTCTTCGTTTTGGATGGACGCTGTGACACTCGTAAAGTTAATAATACTACCAGATGAACTTCTATAGGTTCAACCGGATATTCTATAGGTTCAATTTTACAAACAATTGATATGCTCTTTTTTCTACACATTTTTAATGACGAAAAACTGCGAAAAAAGTCCAGAAATGTCGATTTTTAATTAATTTTCGCTCTTTTAAATTTCAAGTGAAGATATCAATCTTTTTCTTTTTTTTTTAATTGAAGTAAAATATATGACGGGTCCACTTTCAAAAAGTATTTTCTAAAAAGGCGAAATGTTTTTTAAAACAGCTTATTTATACAGATTTAAAAAAAAAAAGAAAAGAAAAAAAAAGTGGATTATATCGTATTATCCTAGAATTCTCCGTGTATTCATTTTATGGCTATCCTTAAACTTCTGGAGAAACTATTTTCAAAAGTCGTCATAAGCGACCTATAAACCTTATCTTTCTAAATATTAAAAAAAAGTGCTTTAAATGGGTCCTTTTTTACAACTATTTTTACAAGACTTTGCAACCTGATATTTGTCTCTGTCTTTCACATCCTTAGCTTTTTCCGAAAATAAGATCTTATCGCTTTCGATTTCATTTTGGGTCCTTTCTATTACCGAAAAAGGGTTATCGCATAAGGGGCGTATGCATTTAATTCTATTACTGGACTTTTCGTTTTGCAGTAAAGGCGTTTCTATCTTTCGAGTCCGAGGATGCAATATTTCATTCTTAATTTTACACATCTTGTTCTTCGACCCAAGCCGTCCGACCTACCGGAAGGTGTAAGGTATCTGTTTGGACGGCCACCCAATTTAAACCGGACAATTCCACCCAATTTAGACCGGGCAGTTCCACTCAATTTAGATCGGAACCCCGTGTGGGTGGCATCCACAAAGACTGCAATCTCTTTCTCCTACCTCAAACCTCTCGGAAGGACTTACGGACCCAAGGTCCGTAGAATATCTTATATATATAAGGTTGTCTCGTTCGGGGAAAAAGTTGTCCCGGGAAGGAAGGACGAGTGACGTCACTGCTAGACCTAAGGCTCCTCTATATACGAGCTGACTCATCAAGCATATTGAAGCCCACCATAGCTGGATACGCAATCCATTAGCATTAGCTCTATTCGTATTTTTAGTTTAGGAAGTATAATTGAAATAATTATAGGTGGCTGTTTTGCACCGAACTGCTCTAATCATTCTAGAACGGGTTTTAGGCTATTTCGCTTTCCTAGAAACGAAGAAAGAAGAAAACAATGGTTAATAAATAATTGGATACCCGGTACTGGAGCATACTTGTTCGAGCTAAGTTCTACAATATTATAATTGAAACATCTTTTTTTTTATATAAAGTATTTATTTTAAACACTTATTTTATAATTTCTGTAACTGCAGTATGGAACCCTATGGGCTTCAATATGCTTGATGAGTCAGCCTGTAGTAAAGGAGCTCTAGCTAGACCCATTCTCTGGCAGAGGCGAGAAGAACTATTGAGAAACGTTGATCGGAAACTATTTAAATATTTATCTAATAGTAACGGTGTGCAAGCAATATAGAATAAAATAAAACAGTACATGCATAGTAATGTGAAGTTTATGAAAATAAATTCCGTACATATGAAAAGAAATAGCAATTTTTTTATGAGAGTGGAAGCTATTAAAATTTTGACATAAGTGAAGTTTATACAAAGATTACTGAATGCTATGTTGAAAGATAATTGAATGAGCAAAAGTTATGTATAAAAAAATAGTGAATGATCAGAGAAGAGCCAATGGGTGTTAGGTGTGTTATGTGAATCGGTTTGAGAAGGATATAAATATATATTTCTAATCTAAATGTGGAAAATCAGTCATCATTTAAATATTGACTGTATTCCGAAGTTTACAGGCATGAATAACGCAGTATAAATTAGAATAAATATTATTTCCAGGCAATGAATGCATAGCTTTTGTCTAGTTCAAAAATTTTACATGTTTTAGAAAAAATATATCGTCTGGATTTGAGAGAAGGTCAGGAAACTTTCAAAATCATCTGAAGAAAAAACAGTAATTGATTTAAATTTGAAAACACATATTTTATCAAATCATTGCAATAATAATTATTAGTCACGTCAAATGTAGTTTGTTAAGATTTTTTTTGTTAGTAAATTTGTTAATAAAGTTTTTGCTAAGGCATTTATATCTTGATTCGTCAAATTGAAGGACTTCATCATGAGTAAGACGGAGTAGTTTCGATTCAATAAAAATGGTTTTTGTTCAAAAAAGGAATATTCATAAGTTAAAAGAAACAAGTGTAATTTTATGGATAATTTTGTAAAAACAAGATAAATTTATAGTCGCATTAAAATGATACATTTACCCCTATTTATTTTAAAGCAAACGGTGAATGGAATCTTTTTAGTTTGAAGCTCCTTCCCCATAAATATTGAACAAATTTCGGAGAAAAAAAATTCGTCGTCGAATAAAATGATAAAAATAGCCTTTGTTTCTTTTAGCATAAAATTCTGGATGATACTCCCTACCCCCCCCCCCCCCCTTTTATTTTCCGCGATTTTCTGTCGCATTTTAAAGTGCTGATTGACTGAATTCTACGGTAATATCTATACCATAAAAGAAATTAAATGAATTCACAAAAACTTCAAATAAACAAAATTAAACAGCAGATGTATATCATTAAATATATAGAAACGGGGTTTTCTTTAAGCATATAAAATGAAAATATTAATTACATGCATTGTGCATGCAATGATACAATCTAAATATTTTAAAATCAAATCGATGACATTTTTCAGAAAATTATAAAGTTCAAATATTTTTTGTATAGGAACTATTAGGAACGGAATGGTACGCTTACTCGATAGAATAAGTGCCATAGCATTTATATGCAGGAAATTTTAAATCATCCAATTTTTAAAGAAATAGAAATTTAATTGCAAATTGATAAAGATAATATGGAGAGTTTTATAGAAATAAATATTATTTAATTCTATTTTTACATATTTCTTATCAGTTGTATCCTATTCCAAACCTTTAATAGAAAATACAGACAGTAAAGTGCACAGTCTCTATTTAATGAATTTGAACGGGATATTTCGTTTAAAATCTTTAATGTGTTGTAAAAGTAATTGTTAAAAAATACTATATTAAAATCCATATTCATGCAATATATTTGTGAGTAAAAATATTAATAAAGATTATCAATTTGCACATGTAATATGTAAATTTTGTGTAAAAAAGAAGATGAATGTATTTGTTATACGAAATCACCCGGAAAATCATATCCTTGTCTTAATATATAATTTGTCAAACGGCTGTTTTTGACTTCTTCATCCGTTAATTACAGCAATTTAGTTCGTTTTGAATTCAAATTTGAGTTCTTTGTCATATTTCAGTATTAGCACATTATTTTAGGAAACATTTCATGTATCTTGTTGATGTTTAAAGCAAGGCATTTTTAAACAAAACCGTGCTGTTTTCCAACGTTTTTCAACGAAGCGCCGCTTGTCAACAGAACGGAAGGTCTAGCAGTGACGTCACAGCTCGCCCCGAAATGGTACCATGGGGGGAATAGAGAACGAGACAACCTGTTAATTCTATTAACCTTGTTACGGACCCACATATTTAACTTTCAGGTACTCCGTGCGAACACGGGGACAGTTTGGGTAGGTCGGGAATCAAACTCAGGTCATCCGATTGCAAACCCTGTGCGCTAGCTACTGGGCTGTCCCACCCCTAATACTACTGTTTAGACAATATTAGCGATCCATATATCCATAATATTGGTATTACATTGGAAATATTTAACTAACAACTGGGCTACTCCATCCCTCTATTTTTCTTTTGATAAAGGTGGGTAATAGCCGTGGAAGGGGGGCGGGGCTGCAATTTTTACTCTTATTTTGACTTTTGTTCAATGGAAAGGCCTTTGGCGTGGGCACAAAAATTTCTAAAGAGCATAATTTAAATCGAATGGCCCATGCATTTTTCAAAGGGTTTAAATATAATTAAAATTTTATTTAGTTAGATTATCTGGCACAAAAAGACGTCTGAAATGATAAAATGAAGCAAATTATAGTGAAGTACAGAAAAATATTTTCTTTACTGTAGATAGTTATTTATTTCACTTATTTTGTTTTTGTAGGCACAACATTATTATATACAATATACAGATACTGTGTGAATTTCCAACTCAATTATCTTTTTAATAGTAACAAAAAATGTAAAATATATTTTTAGGCATTTTTACCAATGTGAACCCATCTGTATTTAAATCATTTTTGAGTTAAAATCCTATCTTCCGAATACAATCTGAGGGGTCCATTTCTATACGCATCTTATATTTAGTAAACAGGCAATGAATAATGAACAATTTGTAGAATTGATAACAAAAAATAAAATGTATGCATATATGCGTACATTTTCTCAACTAAATACGCGCAACCAAACCCACAACCGAATGATTAGGCCACGAAGTCGGCGCCGTGGCCTAAAATATAAGTACATATATAATAAAATGAAGAAATATGTAAGTGTATGTGTAAAATGATGTAAATTAAATATTAATGAATGTAAAGTAATAGAAGAAGACTGGGTGAAACTGTTTTCCTACAGGCCCGAAAATCGCTAAGCGCGCCAAAGAAAGAAAACGGTTACTGATATAAAATACTAATTATCTCTTCGGATTTACAAGAGAACCGCGATGACCATAAATCCTCAACTCCGATTCACCATTCCTCCTTTCGAATTTTATTCGATTTTAACGAGATAAGCTTAAAGTAAGTACTACGAAAAAAAATTGAAACGATTAAGCTCTCTTACTTTCATTTATTTATTTTTTTATTATTGGGAGTTATACTTGCAAGATCCCTCTGATTTATGGCATTGTTTCAGATAGTATTAATTTCGAACTGCTGCTGGCTGTTATGAGGTAAAAAAAAGACCTGGTTCGGTGCCATGGGAGACGGGGTGGACCTCGCTGTGTTTTAGGGTACGGCTCGAGATCTGTATCTAGAGAGGGAATAGAATAAATAACATGAAACCACAGAAGTATGAAAACAAAGAAGTAGAAAAATTTGGGCGTCGACGTTGTTAAAAGAGTTTTTCACATTTTAATAAAGTTTTAAAAAGTCAATTTTATTGAAACAATTTGTTCATTTCAACTATGTTGGAAAGTGTTGAAAAGGTTATTTTGGCACAAGATCTAGAGAGGATATACTGGCCAGGCATATGGTATCGAATTACAAATATAAAAAGTAACAACAAATGTATAATCTAAAAGGCTGATAATGTGAATAAAACATAACAATGAAACATGTATAACAATGGAAAGTAGATGAACTATGGCTAAAAATTAATAGATGGCGAAGTTAAATACGACAGCCGATGTCCAACAAGAAAGAAAAAAGCCCCAAATGACGATTTTCTCCAAATTATATTGTAAGTTTTGAAGTGTTTAAAACGAAAATGATTATGTATAATACAATTAATTAAAATATGCTTTACATTCAAGGAGGTTTGAATCATTGCAAAATAGGTTAAATTTCTCCTAAAACTATGGGCAAAACGAGTGTGATCAATGCGCAAACGAGTTAACATCACATCAAGTTTCCTGAAAACTAGCCTAGTTTTGTACTAAGGGCTTTATTTCGTGCAATTTATTTTGAGATAGCTGGTTACAGGAATTCTGTTATTTGTCATGACTCATTTTTAACGCAAATTATTTGATATCAGTTAAAGGAATGTCAAACTTAAAGTTTGAGTAGCTGATTTAGCAGCAATATCTGCCAACTTATTTCCTTTGATACCAACATGCCCTAGGACCCAACAAAATATGTTATAAAGGAAAGGCAAATACCCGCAAGCATTATGTATATTTAGTAATGTCATGAAATTTACTGTATTTTTCGAACCTCTTGAAAGTCTTCTTTTATGACAACCCAATTAACTGTATATGATTATTTTTATATCATCTTTCTCTGTGTCTTGAGAGGTTTTCTTTTTCTCTAAATTCTGCTTTTCAGTACTGTAGTTTTAACTCAATATTTTTAATATTGCGTTCTTAATAGTGTTTTGTTTGGGCATTACTATCTATATTCTTCATTTCGTTATTTTATATCGTTTAATTGTCTTGTTTTACTATTTGATTCACGTACTATTTGATGTTGTAGTTACTGTCAAAGTTCCGAATGTTGTTGTTGTTGAGACCCAGACCGTCCGACCTACCAGAAAGGTGTAAGGTAACTGTTTGGACGGCCGGGAAGTAAAAAAAGTTCCGAATGTGTAAATTTTTAGAAATTCAATAAATGATTTTTGTCAGCCGTCCATTTAGCTGCTCAAAACCCTTAGTTGAGCCGGGCGGTCTGGTCAGTGAAAAGGTGTCTTTACATAGCTGGAATCAACAACATAATATCGTATGTTCTATTAAATTTAATGTATACATTTTTCAAACATAAAGTACGTCCGACCTGACCCGAATTTTATAAAAACTAAACCCGAGGCCGCTAAACTAAACTCGAAACTATTTAAAAGAAATGATGTCCAACCAGGCTCACGGGTTGGGTCAGATCTAAGCTCCTTGGCCAGGCCGGAGTCAGTGCAGACCTCTAATTCAGAGCTCTTGTTACATAGAAACAAATATATAGTTTGAACTTGAACTAGAAGAGCTTTAACACACAGTTTCAGGACTTGGTTGGGTGTACCCGAGAAGACAAACAAAAACATAAGTATATGAAGAATTTTCTTCTCTATTGTCCTGTCTGAAACGAATGAGCTTAAGACTTGACGTTTTATCAGATACCAGAAGGATGAATGCTCCGAGTGCCGCTGTCATGGGGTGACTCCACTGAGGGTGGAGATGTTTTTTTTTTTTTTTTTTTTTTTTTGCTGCTCAGGTTGCTTGTGGGTGATGCTTGCTTAAACTATGGTGAAGATGAGTATGCAATGGGGAATAGAACGATCTCTGAAAGAATAAAACTGTTGATTTCTAGTCTTCGCGTTCAGAATGGTGTTTTTATATAAAATTTTGAAGTAATATATCTAGAGAGTGAGTCAAACCTCTACTTTCTCATATTTCATATTAATGTAGATCTACATCTTCCTTTTAGGTAATAAAAGAATATATTTGTCTGTCTTTCTGCCCTCAGTTATCTGATCTGCAGCGGAAAATCGAAGTTTCAGACAACGGCGAAATTCAGTATAAAAGTACCTCATATCCCCAGATGACACGGCCTGGGGCGATTTTTTAAATTTTAATTAATTTTTTAGTTATTCTATGTGAAGCACGATTTTGGTCTATTTTCATACAAATCGGTTCCTTCGCGATCGAAAATATTATCACAGAGTTTTTATCTTGACATCGTTGGAGACACCAAAGAAAGTTCTTTCTAAGGATCTTTAAACCGAATCCACAGGGCAGTTTATTTTTATGTATTTATTTATTTTTAAATACATTGAATTATTTATATTTCAGGTTATCTGATTCTTATTTCGCCTCCCCCAAAACTAAAAGATTAGCACAATTCTATAGTTTGTCAAAAAATATGGGTGTATATCATCGCATTCTAATAAAACTTTTATTTTCTGTGAATGTTCAAACAAATCATAAAAAGTTAGATTTTTGATTTCTTTAGAAAAGGCTTCATTCTTCTGTTCGCCGGTTGCTACGCACTAAAGCAGTACAACTGACAACATAAATTGTATCCGTTGCAACGGGTAGCGGTGATGTACCTATTTATTGTAAGAGCGTTTCGTGAATTCGTTATATATTACAGTAACATTTTAATTCGAGTTTTGCATCCACCTGGCAAAGTTTTGCAAGTCCGAGGTTGCAAGTCCCTGACAAAGGCGGGTGCATTTTATAGTTCATAATAAAATAATATGTATGTCGTTCGGTGCGTGTGGAGGGGGGGGGGGGGGAGAGGCGAAAAATAAAAATATATTAGAAATATAAAAATTACTTTGTTTGCCGAAGATATGAGCAATTGTGATTCTCATTTTGTGATTTGGAGATTTTATTTATATTGCGAGGATGATTATAGTTCAAAACAGGTGATTTGGAAGTTGAATAATGTGTTAAGAACCGGTTGGTCGCTTAACGCCAGGTGCTTCATTCTAGTATTAAATATAACACATAAACTCGCAAATTATACACGAACAGTAGAAACAATTCAAGAAATTTTAAATACGAGAAAAGCAGGTACACTCTTAAAGAGACTGATATAATTTCAATGCAAATAAAATATTTAATTAACACAATATTGTGTCCCCCCGGAATATTCAAGTAAACTATATAATTGGAAAAAGGAATGGCCAACAGTATTTAAGTAAAATCAGGGGAATTTCGACTATTAACAAACATGAAATTAAACGTGACAGTTGTCGAGTGAAAACCCTAAACACTGACACCGCGCTGTAATATATCTTCTCGGAAACGTTTTTCTCTAATTAATCTTCTTCGTAAAATGAAATTGAAAACGTATTTTTGTTTCGCCGTGTTTAATTTCCTTCGCAATCCACCGTTTTCTCTCGAATACCCACCTCGTCTGTAAATGAGTTTTTACGTCGCCAGAGGACGCTGCTGTCTTTTTTGATTTAAATAACATTCAATGAAAAATTGCCAACACCAGATGAGGCAAAAATCGTCTGCTTTTGAAAAACAATTTCAACGCTTACAGAAAAGCCGCTGAGACTTCTAAACTCCGGCAAAATAAAAAAAAAATTAAAAAAAGGTACGAAACGTTTTTGAAGTCTGAAGGAAAAAAATAAGACGCTTGTGGATTCTTTTAAATTTTTCACTTTAATCCTTAGCCGGTGGAAGATTTTGCTGATTATTTTTTTTTTTAGTTCTCTAAGTGTGAATTCAATTAGTGAACGTTTGTTAATCTGAGAAATACTCATAACGGGTAATTAAAAATAAAAATTTTCAGTGATCAAAAAAGCTACTCTACAGTAGTCTGATTAGATACAAAACACGTATTCTTTCTTCATGGTTTAATAAAAACAAACTGAGATATCCCTCAAGATTTAGATATGAGAACTATGGAATGAAACAACACGCCTTCTATTGTTCCTGATCCCTGGATTTTAAATTATATATTTTTATGTTGAAAATGTTCTAACTTGAACTGCTTTTAGGGTGTTCTTAATTTTCTATGCTGCACTTAATTTAATTGCCATCATAGTGAAAAAGAGTTGGTTTGAATTAAGAATATGAATGGTGAAACCCAAAATAAAAATATTGTGCAATTCAAACAAAATATGAGCTAAAAAAGCTTATAAATGCATGCATGATAGATTAGTAATTTCCCTTGTACAGCTGCTGAAAAAAAAAGGTAAAAATAAAAAACAAATTTTTTATATTAACCCCTGTTATTATTTGTATGTAACTTAACCTTTTGCTTAAGGGTGGAATATCGTCCATCCCGTAAGAACGGATGCCAATACCTGTAAAGGGAGATCGAACTGTTGGGGATAGGGTATGTCAAATACCTGTCTTTTTGAGAGGTTCTTCGTTTGGGATGAACGAAAGATAATGGCATATTAAATTTGAACTTATCAACTGCTCCGGTTCTCGAGTTATTCGCAAAAATCTAGTACATCCCTATAACGGGTCCGAGACGGGCTGGTTCGATAAGATTCAAAATCCGCAGAATTAAAATATTCCGTAAAAGGAAATGCCATACTAAATTTGGACTTTCTAGAGGCTTCGGTTCTCGAGTACTTCCCCCAAAACGAGTACGTTCTTATAGCGGACTCAAGACAGGTTATCCCAATAAGGTTCAAAGTCAAAATTAAAATATACCATAGAAGATCATGATATAATCAATTTGGACTTTCTGGCTGCTTCGGTTCTCGAGTCATTTCCAAAAATCGAGTACATTCACAGACTGGGCTAACCGGATGAGATTCAAAATCAAAATAATTGAATTGTATTACCAAGTACATATCAAATTTCATGTTTTTAATGAATGGAACTTCATTACTTAAAGCCTCAACGATTTTAATCGCACTGACAGTTAAACAAACACCAAAAATTTGTAAAAAAATCCCCCAATTGTTATTCGTGCATTGTTCTTGAGTAGATTAAAATTCAAAGACACCATTCGATAGGGAATAACATCCTCTACACATTCATATGAATAAAATTTACATTAGGAGTCATCTTTATATCTAAATGCTCACCCACTTTATACTGTCCGATTGCACAGATTTCGAATCTACATTAACATGTAACCTCGTATTCCAAGTTTCAAATCATTTGGTCTAGCCGTTTCAGTATTATAAGTAAGTAAAATTTTGAGCTCCTATTATTAAACCAATTTCTCAGACTTTTATTCATATCTTTTAAAATAATATTTTTATCATATTGATTATTTGTTACGTCGTTACTATTAAACGATCCAAACAATTTCACTATAAGAGATAAGAACATTTTAAATATAAAGTTTCCTAATCTTACCTTTTCTGTAAAGCAATATCACGGAAAAATTTTAAAGCATATAATGTGACCTCCACAACCCTTTCTACTTTTAAAAGAATGCAAGGTAATTGAAGCAATTTTTTACATGTTCGAAGCAGAGTAGTTGGCAACAGTCTAGGCTTAATCCAGTTGGCCAGGAAACTATACCCGTTTCAGACCTAGTATTATGGTTTTGTGGCAGAAATGTCAGTCTACTGCTACCCATAAATATGATACCAGCTGATAGGAGGTCAAATGGGGCCACTGATATGGGCAAGGAGTAATGAGGATGACCGCAAATATGAACACATTACCAAGAGTGTGCTTTTCTGGAAGTTTTTCTAGCGGAAAATGGATCATTCGAATATTATATGCTAGAAAAGTTAAATTAAACCGAGCACATTAAATCGAAATGATTTTTATCTTCATATGTGCTGGTTACTTGTACTGGTTTTATCTTTATAAGTGGTCTGTGTGAAGATAAAACCATCAATTTGTCAACAGCAACTGCCTTCGGTGTCTATTGTTAAGGGGACCAATCGTCCTCCTTTAGGGAGGACAGTCCTTCTTTTGTAGGTTCTGTCCTTCCTCGAAAAGTGTCCTCCTTTTCGATATTTTAAAACTAATCTGTTAATCTCTGTATTCAGAGATGCCGCGCCGAACTGTTACGCGTCATGTGACGGTACAGTTCGGAAAGACGCGATTATGAAATGCATGCGCAGTGCATAGGGGAACTTCACATGTCTCGCACTTGTCTCGCACCATTGCGCACTTCACTTTGTTTACTTTATCTCTACATTATACTTCGTGTAATCAAGATTGAATGTTGATACTCTAGCTGCAGCACTTACCGTAAAATTCAATATGAAGGATATTTCTTGCTCCGAAATTTCCAATATATTGTTACTGTTAGAAAATGATATATTGACAAAAAATATTCATTCAATGGAAAAATACTCATTTAAGTAAATAATTAAAAGGGATGCAAGCATAATTAGTGCATTTTTGTTTGAATTAATAAAATGTTTCATTTATTTACGTTGTACTTTTTTCTTACATTTTTTCGTCCTCCTTTTCATTGTAAAAAAATTGGTCACCTTACTATTGTAGCAACCGCCTAAGACATCATTATTAAGAATACCAACTGTTTTATCAATATGCTAGAAAAATGAAGAAAGAAAATATCGAAATACACCCAGGCTAAAAACACTACAAAATGCTAAAAAATGTGCACTCATGCGTTATGAAATACACTGTAAAACTGTTCATAGAAATTTTAGTATAAAGAGAGAGCTTTGTGTTATTATCATCGCCATCTATGCTAATCATTAGATCCATGTCGCCATGAGGATATACCATGGCGCTTGCCATCAAATCTATGTCGCCAACCATGACGCAAGTCATCAGATCCATGACGATGATACTGATGCTAGTTAAGTTCACATGTCCGTCACCGGAGCCACAGTAAAAAAGTTAAAATTCAGGGCATGGGCAAAAAGTCTTGAGTAGAAAAAAAAATGCTGCTTCGGAATTCGCATTATAAACGGGTCACAGTCAATGCAGTCTTTATAGTCATAAAAATAACTATAGTTCTCAAAAAAGTCATTCCAGTCCAATCCCAGAATTACAAGTCATCGACCTAAGCATAACTTATTTAAATTCTGCATAAATATTTCATTCCGCAATACAGCTGGAATCATATTTCGTATCAAAGAAATATAAACCTATCGCAGTTGAAAACACCAGAAAGTATTAGTATAAAAAACAGACTAAAACTTATTGGAACCACTATAACAGGCAACAGAAGGCATTTCTCTGAAAGGACAACAATCTTGCTATAGAAATGTTTCAAGTCTACATGGCGGCAAAAAAGGCCGTACCCATACACTAATCTAAGCACACATGTCCTGGCACCTCCAATGGGGTGGTTTGTCTGGCTTAATCGGAGGATGAGGTCTTAATGTAAATCCAGACGGCATATTTAAAGATTTGGTCTGTCATCTCCTACCATTGTTTAGTTTCGGATGCTGCCTTTGGTTATAAAAACGTCCACAAATCACGGGGCTCACTCTAGTTTTGTTCCTTTTTCGTCCCCGGAAGGCATCGGCTGAGTTGTATACTTCCTGATGGAGACGGATCGTGAATTGTAGGAAATACTAGTTGCGCGATTGTGTTTCGTGAATGGCTAAGAATCCTAAATGATGTATTTTTGGTTTCCTATTATACAAAAGCAAAAAATAGAACTTTTATGATAAACCTAAATAAATCCTGTTTATAACATTTTGTTTTTGTTCGAAGGCTTTGATTTTTAACTTGATAAATAGTCGTTTCTTGTGATAATTATTACTAAACCAAAAAATAAGTCGTATGAAAATTTATGTTATTGCTTTTTCTGTGCAATGAATGGGATTTATGACAAATATTTTAGAATTTTTTGAACTTGAAATAAAATCTGATATTATTTTTATAAAATATCTGATGTAGCGACTTTTTCCATATAATACAAAGAATTTACTCCTATGTAATGCAATGTAATTACTTCTTTCTCTGTGTAGAAATGATGTACGAGTACAAAGTCCACGGCACAATGTTTTAATGTTAAATTGTGCATATAAGAGTCCATATATAAAATATTTTAATAATTAATTCATCAATTTGACGTTATTTTCATCCATTGACCCTTATTTTTATGTTGACCCTATTGTCGTCAATCTGTGGCAAAATAGTATGGAATTAGCGATATTTAGTTAAATGAGTTACCAAGTTCAAATTTATCGTCCGGCCTTACAGACAAACGAAGAGAAGAGTTTTTATTATAAATAAATAACTACTGGAGAATTGTTATGTGTTAAAATACAAAACTGTTTTCCAAAGCATATTTCTTAGCGAATGGAACAAATTAGATCCACGAGAATGATGTCACCAAATTTATCGCATGATGTTACGTATGAACAGTGAACAAACACATTTCACAATCTATAGAAATAAAGTTGAAAATCTACCTGTCTGTCTTATCATCACGGGAGAACGGCTTCACCGTATTGGATGAAATTTTCGGGAGTAAACTTGGAATAACCCCACTTAAATTTAGTCCATGTTTCGAGTTTCTAGGACCAGGGATTGTCTAGATATTAATTAAAACCGTACAATTAAACCTTCCATAGCGTTATGCAGACGATATATTTTCTACCAATTTATTTGCAGAAAATGATATCTTATGCAGCAAACGATTATTATTAATTCTTTTCCGATTTAAATAATAAAAATATGTATACAAAATAAATTTCATTGGTATTGCATTTTTGACTGGATAATATCAATTACGGTCTTCAGGTTTAAACATTATTATTATTATCGATATTTTCGGGGATTATTCATATTTTCAAGTTATTACGCCATTGTTTTATTTTGGCAAAAATTATTGAAATTCATATAATGTACGTAGTACGGGTAATCTTCTACAAATGCATGGGTATATCTTCTAATATACGAAAATATAAGTAGTACATGTATATTGACATATATTTTGATATATATTGAGATATATTGGAATCAATTACGGCCTTCTGGTATAAAGATTATGGGGATTATTGATATTTTCAATTTATTACATCATCTGTTTTATTTTGGCAAAAATTGAGACTCATATTGTAATACAGGTAATATTCTACGAACACACGGACATATCTTCTAATCTACGACAATATAAGTAGCACGGGTATGTACATTTTTACACTTTCATACAATTTTAGCACTTTCATTTTGGTATATATTGGACTCAATTACTGCCTTCAAGTTTAAAGATTACATGTTTAAATTGAAAATATCAACAAACCCGTAATCTACTAATACAGGGCATATCTTCTATTATTTGCCAATGTAAGTTGTACGGTTCCCATACAATTTTAATGCTTTTATTTTGCATATATTGATTCAATTTCATATTTTTCGTAAGTTGGTTTACAAACGGGCGAGGAAGTTTTATTCTTCAGATCTGCACGTAAAGATAATTTTGTATAGCGAGAACAGATATTCTTAAACTTTTTATTAGGAGCACTAAATTAAATATTTAACGGAATATTTTGATTAACAATGTCATTTAGTATGCTATAGAAATTTGCATATGATTGTGTACTTCCTTTATATTATGTACTCCGTGCGAGGAACGGGTATACTGCTAGTAGTTAATATATATTCATTTTATGTGATTTTTTTTCTAAATGTATTTTAAAAATGTGGAATATGTCGCGAACGGTTCATGCTAGTGTTCTAGAGTTTGCGTCATTCATTTTCTAATGATAAATTACGTAATAAATAATCATTCACGTAACATTATTAAAGGTTCTGTTTTCTAATGATTATTTCAAAATTTCATTCGTAAATTGGAAGGTCTTACAAATATTCTATTGCGCTTAAAATCGACAGGGTTGCAGTATTCACCGATTGTAATATGGTCAAATTTCGTTCGAAACGCTCTATTCCTTCATGAGATGTAGCGTCCACGGACACACACACACACATCACCTCAAAACCGATTGATTTGAATCTACGGATATTTGAACAGTGTTTTTTCATCGAAAAATCGAATTCGAATTTTCAACCCCGTCATAATACTTTCCTTATACTTTATACTATGTATATATAGAGAAAGCAATAAGCCACATATATCATTGCTTTTCCCAATTACTTTTTTAAATGCAATGAATGAGGTTTATGACAAATACTTTACAGACAATTAAACTTGAAAAAATTTTTTATTTTATTTTTATAAACCAAAGGGCTTCGCCACACCCTGCTCGCTGTCCAACTAGTTACTCTAAGTCCTCTGGACGAGTCGGACGGTCTGGGTCTTCAACACCCTGCTCGCTGTAGCCAACGGCCCTACCGTGCTGAAAACACCGGTTCTCGTTAGATCACCGAAGTCAACCAGCATCAGGCGCGGTTAGTATTTGGGTGGGTGACCACCTGGGAACATAGCGTGCTGTTGGCACATTTCGGAAGCGGTAGCCCGGTGGTTTGCGCGCTGGATTTGCCCGCTGTCACAACTGCCGCCGTGTTCCTGCGGAGTACGATCACGTTAAACATGTGGGTCCGTAAGTCTTTCCGAGAGGTTGCTTGTAGGGAAGGAGGGTACGGTTCCTGTGGATGCCTTCCCCACTGGGTTCCGGTCTAAATTGGGTGGCACTTTCCGGCCGTCCAAAACGGTTACCTTACACCTTTTTGGCAGGTCAGACGGTCTGGATCTCAACAAAAACAACATCCTGCTCACTATACTTTTCAATCCCCGTAACTTCACGAGTCGGTCTACTTCGTAAGTCTGGAAGTTCCTACACTTTGATGCTCGCTTTGCAAGTACTTTCGTACCACCTGCTACGCAGGCTTAATACGCCCATTGAGAACCTCTGTTGTTAACTGACGCTTATAAACCTTTGGAGTTCGCTTCCCGAGTACTTTCAATCTCGACAGCACACATGACCGAATGCATATCTTATGTTCGCTGACGCTCGCCAAACCCCGAGGAATCAGCCTGCCGCTCATTAATCGACGTAATCGTCACAGCGATTAATGAGATCTCCACAAGCGTAATAAACCCGTTTGGAGCTGCGCACCCTTATTAGGTGACGTTCATCAAAATCAGGTTACTCTTTTAGCGTGCTATTTCACCCCTCAAGTTCTCTCCCCCCCCCCCCCCCTTATCTTCACCGTAATTATTTTATATGACGGCATTTTTCAACATTTTTAGTGAGACTCTAATAGGAGCGGCATTAGATTTCTGTAATGCTGTGATGGAAAGCACCCATTTTTCTTTAAAACCTGCCTTCAAACATTTATTTTTCTTTCCCTACTTAATTTCCGTAGTAGGTAAAAGCTGGAATTTTTCCAGCCCATCTAAGCAACTGAATTCCTTGATCCTTGATCCAAGTCACCAAGCCTCTGCTCGCTACTCTCGCCGTTCACTAACTTCGTGAGTCGGGAGGCTTCATTTCTTTCCTACTCGCTGGCGCTCCAAGAGCCTGCCTTGCGAACTCTTTCGTGGCGGCTGCTATTACGAAAGATTGCTTACTGTAAAATGAACAAGCTGCAAGATTTCATAACTGCGCGTTCCGCCGTTTGTTTGTAATGCAGGTACAAAATCTCTATTGTATTTTTCATAATAATATTTTACAACAAGTTTTTGCTATTCTCTTAATACTCATAAGTTAGCTTTTCAGTCTGACATTCCTATTAAACTTTGCTATTAACCTTTTGCTTACGTGTAGGACAGCGTTCATCATTAAACGAAGAAACTGTCAAAAAGACAGGTATTTGACATACCCTATCCCAAACAGTTTGATCCCCCTTTGCGGACATTGGCGTCCATGGAAATCGCCGGCAGAAACACTGCACCTGCTGCAGCAGGTGCAATGCTTCGCCAAAATCTAAAACAAAAGTCTACGTATGCTCAAATGTATCCATTAAATTCTTGTTTCATACGCAATTTTTGACGAGGAAAAGAATATAACCAACTCCATTACTTTAGGACTAACCGTTCTCGAGATATTTCAGATTTCTTGCATTTTTGTTACACCGCTATCGGAAAAATGTCCAATTACCATATAAAAATAAAAATTGAATTAAAAATGCAAATTTAGTATTATTTTGTGCAATTAAACTCAATCTAATGAGTTATTAAAGAAATAAATAAAACATGAATTTGAGTCTGCAGGGAAAGTCATGTACTGCCCGCATCAGATTTTTGTATTTGTAAGGAAATGGGTGATATAGATCGTTATGCTCACTGTTGCCCACATACAAAAAAATATCCATCTTATGAAACATGCAACAGAGCATTTGTCTTTGTGGTTTGATAGGGTTAGAAAGAATAACGAATCCATTTTTAACATTAAACAATGTTGTTGTTGAAACCCAGACCGTCCGACCTACCAGAAAGGTGTAAGGCAACTGTTTGGACGGTCGGGAAGTGCCACCCAATTTAGACCGGAACCCAGTGGGGGAGGCATCCACAGGGACCGTACCCTCCTTCTCCTACCACCAACCTCTCGGAAGGACTTTCGGACCCACATGTTTAACGTGATCGTACTCCGCATGACCACGGCGGCAGTTTTGGCAGTGGCTGGAATCGAACCCGGGCCTACCGAGTGCAACTCCAACGCGCTAACCAATGGGCTACCGCGCCCTAAAAAAAACAATGTGTAATAAAAGTTAAAGAAATTGCTGATCAGATTGTCTGTGAGTGGTATAGTTTTGGGGGATTTAAAAAAAAAAATTCTTGATTAATGGAATTATGCTTATTTTATATGTTATAAACGTTTTGTCTTGATTTCTTTCCTTCATGTATTTCTATATAGTTCGCATATTGGTCTCTTTGATTAGTTACTGCTCTGCTGTAAAAATTGCTTTTGGCTTTATATTGTTTAAAAACATTTTTTTTTGTTTCTTGCCTAATTAACTGTATGATAAATATATTATTCAATTGTAAGATTCAAAATTTGTATCAATTTCTCTCGTCCGTCCGCTTGTTACTCTAAACCTACGGCGAGGCAGTTAGCTTACTATCAATTCAAACGATTAAACTCAATTTGATTATAAATTTGAGTCTGTAGGGAAAGGGGCTGCAGATCAAGTCTGTTTCGTTTTACTGTAAAAACGATAATTCCAAGTAGATTAAAATTAGCCTGATACATGGATTATTACTTTTCTAAGCATATTTCTCTCCACTTCCTTCAGAAGCACTTCAGCAACTAGACATCCGTGTAATTATCGCTTCTCGATGCTCGTATAAATCGAGAATTGCTTGCATTTTTAACATGCGCGATGTGGCGTTGGTATTCAAAATATGAAACTCCTCCATTATACGTCTAATCTGGAGGCGGATGGAATTCTTTCCTCGTTTGCTTTTCTTCCTGATTGACGATCATTGACTGTTTCAGATGCACCTATAGAACATCTTCAAAAACATCCATCTCCGGATGATTCTTCCTGTTTATGCTCCGATTTGCATCCGCGAGGGTCATACATTTTTTTGAACCCAGCCCACCTTCCTGGCGAAAACATATTAGATTTTCGATCATCGTCCTGCCAAACATGACGCCTCTTAATTTCCAGAGGTTTGACGATTTGACTCCCTGACACATCCCACGGAGGAGGTGAAAGTCGTGTTCTTGGGAAGCCACCTTATCTCTCCATTTATTACTTTTATAACTGGCATCATTGATGGAATTAAACGATTTCGGGTTTAAATCAAGGCTTGATTTAAGTTGTGCAGGGTGATTATAATTGAAGTGACCCTTCTCAAAATCTTCTGCAGACTTCACACCTTAAGGAAAGACGTTAAACACCTTAAGAATAAGTCAGCTTAAGCCAAAGAGTAAGCGTTTGCATCTTCATGCAAAACTTAAATTTACTTTTTCTGAAGTCCTTAAGAATAAGCGCAAGTTTTGTATGATGTTATAAGGAAAAGCGTCAAATGTTATTTTACAGTTACTAACGTAATTTTTAGAAACACGGCAGTGTTCTGCCACTGTAAGTCGTCGTGTCCAAATCTATAGCTAGGAAGTGTATAATACATTTGACGTCACAAAATCAGATTTCCAGGTGTTGGTCATTCCTAAAGAAAGTTAAAGACTGCGTTTTCTTTTTCTCTGTAAAGTCGTCTCAAAGCTGAGAAAACAAAACAAAAGAATTACAATTGCAGTGGTAGCACTCGAACATAAAAAACCTTTAAAATGACACTTTTCAAGATTTTCGTTTCGGCCATTCGTATCAACTTCATAAACAGTGGAACCTTGACACATCATTTCATCTCTCCGAACATTTTCATCTATAAAATATTCACGCCATTACGTTACGTCTTTTACGTAGGTCGTTTGTCGCACTCGGCTTCCTTGTAGAGACTTGACACACAGTTTCATCTCGCTGAGCATTTGCATTTATTAAATTTTCACGTCATTACGGTACGCCATTACTATTCTTTTGCCCTTTTAATGTATTTTCTTTGCGAGTTGCACTTCAGTGTCTTCATCTGAAGACACTGGTTCTAACGAGTCGACCTTTGTATAATGCTGCATAGGTTTCAACGTAAATTGCGACAGAAAATAAAAACTAAAAAAATATTGTGAGAGAAAACAAATTTTGATATATTCTTTCCAGCACAATAGTGACACACGGAAAAGGAGAAAATAAATTTTTGCTACACACAAAATTGAACCCAATGGATGGTGTCGGATATTCAATTCAGAATAATAATATATGAATTTTATTATCCAAAATGGATATTATGCAAAACTGTGGAAGGGAAATGAGCGTTTAAGCAAATTCAGTTGAAAACAATACTATATAAATCTTATCTTTATCTAAAATTGCTATTATGCAAAACAATCGAAAGTGTTTCATGTGCCTATACGCACACCTTCATTTCATTTCTACCATTTTGCATAGCATCAATTTCAGATAACATACTTACATAGTATTATTTTGAATTAAAACTGCCTACACTATGCACTTGGCTCAATTTCGTGTGTGACTGAAATATATTTTTTGCTTTTCGTGCGCCGTTGTTGTGTAGAGGAAGGCAATTAAAAAACTTGTTTTTTTTTCTCATCGTTTAATCTTAAGTGTTGACGGATCTCAACTTGTGCTTTAACTAATGCAAAACTTTTAATTAATAATGTCTCCTTTGGCGTGTTTTGCTGGAGTTATATACTTTTCTTTTAAAACTTGAAGAAAAATTTGATTTAGAATTTTAAATATTGAAAAAACATGAATAACGGGTGCTCGGCGGTAACGTATAGTTTAAATGCTTTACGACGATGACGTTTCATATTCATGCTTATAGTATTTCTGCAAAAAGTATTAAAATCACAAAAAACATCTCTTCATTATAAAAATAATCTGATGTGGGCAGCACATGACTTTCCTTACGTGGTGCAATGAATTTACTTCTTTTACAATAAAAAAAATAGGTTATAGTAGATACTTATATTATTTCCAAGATATTAAATTTTCGTCAATGAGTCGTCATTTTCATTGATTTAGCGTCATTTTTATCAATTTGGCGAGATTCTCGTTAATTTGGCAACATTTAAAAAAGTCGCCAAGTTGACAACATTCCGCCAATATCTCGCCAAGCGTTATAGACGGAGAAATAAGTTATTTTTGTAGCAGATAAATGACTATTAGCGTACAAATGCAAAATTATTATTCAAAGTACCTTTTTTCATGAATGGAACTAGCTAGATACACGGGAAAGATGTCACCCAATTTATCGCATAATATTACATATCAAAAGTGAACATGTTTCTCAATAGTTAATACTTTTTTATTTATGGGATTTTTTGGTAATTTTATTTGAAAAATGTGCAATATCTCGAGAACGGTTCATGCTAGCGTTCTAAAGTTTGTCAATCGTTTTTTAAGGAGAATTTTTATAAGAAATGTCTATTTGCGTAACTTAATTAAAGGTTTTGATTTTTTGATGATTTTTTTCAAAATTTCACTCGAAAATTTAGAGGTGGTGGTGGTGGGGGGGTTCTGAACATTCGATTGTGTTTAAAAACAATAGACTTCCAGTATTCACGGATTGTAATTTGTGTACCAAATTTTATTCGAATAGCTCCATTCGTTCGTGAGATGTCGTTCCCACAGACTCACTGACACACACACATACATACTTTCACACACACACACAGACATCACCTCAAAAATGTTCGATTCCTGATCAGATATGCTTGAAACGTGCTCTCCCGTCGAAAACTCGAATTCGAATTTTCGACCCGAGTTACAGTACTTCCCTTATACATTATACTATGTATATAAGGGAAGTAATATGACCGTCCGTACATAATGAAATGGCATTGCTTCTTTCAATGCGAAATAATGATGAACAAGATCCACGATATAATATTTTCAACGGTGAAAAGTACTGACATTGTGCGCTTGCCTGGTTGACAACGTGTCAAATTATTTTGAAGCACCCAATCAAATTATATTTCGCGTGAATGTAACTTGACAATTAAAAACATTGCTAGCGTCTTCTAAATAATAGACTTCATTATATTAAAATATGTAAACTAATTAATACATATATTTGGCGTCATTTTCGCAACTTTAGCATCGTTTCTGCCAATTGGTACTATCTTAACAAAGTTGCCAACTTGGCTATATTTCTCAAAATGAGTCGCCGAGTTTACAAGATAAATCGCCAAGGGTTACACAGTTGTTGATATTCATTTTTATGCATCTTTTTAGAAAAGAATATAATAAAAATGTGCAACAAAAGCTAGCGTTCTAAAGTGTGCGCCATTAGTTTTAGAAGAATAAAATAAGTATAAGGTGTGTATGTATTTAGCATTATTAAATGTCTTGATTTTTTATGATTTTTTCAAAAATTCATTCGAAAAATAGGGGAGTTATTCTAACGTTCGATCACTTTTAAAATCAATAGGCGTCCAGTATTCACAGATTTGAATAATCGTTATCGAATTACGTTAGGAACGTCCTATTTTTTTGTAAGATATCGCATTCACAGACTCGCGGACGGACGGACACACACACACACAGAAAACTCAAAAACGTTCGATCCGAGTTCAAGGATTCTTAAAACGTGATCTTTTGTCGAAAACTTGAATTCGAATTTTCAACCCAGTCACAATACTTTCCTTATACTTAAGTACAAGAAAGAGAAAACTCTTTCCAAACTAGCTATAAAATTTTAAAATGGTTATTGCCAAGTCCCCGCTGCACAGAAGCTGTATTTTCAGGTCTACGGTACCCTGTTGAAGGATCCTGACCCTGCTTCAAAGAAGGGTTGTGATCCTTCAACAAGGGTCGGACTTGCAATAAAGCATTTTAATATTTCATAACTGTTTTATGTTTTTGTTTCAAATATTTCATGGGGAGTATTTTGTACCATGAAATCGTGTATTTTGAGAAAGAATATTGTTTTGTGGTTGTGGCACATGGATATTTGACAGCTTTAAAAGCAATGTTAGTGCAATATTTAAGGAATATTATGTTCTGCACGTACTAAATTTTTTCTAACAAATGAAAAGTTTTACGATAACATTTCAAGAATTACGCGTGCTGTAGTGAATAAACTGTCATATACAAATGTGTATTAATTTATACATTATTCTTCCGTTGAACGCGAAATATGAGAAAATCGCTCTACATTTGATTTCCGATTTGTCTGTATATTTGGACTGTTGCTGTATGTAACTTTCCAGGTATGGCCGGTTATAAAATACTTCTCCAACAAACTCATCCTGGAATTTTATTTTAAATACTATTGCCTCATTGCACAGTAATATTTTCTCGCATCAAACAGGTGTGAATTATACTCATAATTGTGATGCAAAATTTCTGACTCATAACCTATCTCTCATGCGCATCTGAAGTGTCCCAAACCGTATTTCCATTTAAAGTGGCTTCACACCAGCATTAGGAAATCTTTTTTTTTTCTCACGTTATCGTCCATAACAGCATAAGTGCCCAATTAGGGTCGTCCGATCGGTGACAGCCGATGACAGTTCCGTCAGCGATAACTGTCACTGCTGTCACAGTGATAGATTGCGAATCACTTACTTAGCATTCAGAACATGCTCTCAGATGGGAAAGTTTCTTCGAATGGGACATCTCGAACACCCGAACTCGAGATTTAATCTCGACTGATGGGTGAAAGAAAAATGACGATTGAGGAGATGGAAAGATGAAAGGGACGACACATATAAGGTTTTCCTGATGCCATTATCTAGCTATTCGGTGAAGAGAACCGAGACACGTGCGAAATTGCAAGTGGAACAGTCCAGTGGTTAGCGCGCAGGGATTGCTCTCGGACGAACCGAGTTCGATTCCCGCCTCTCCTCGAACTGCCCCCGTGCAGTACGGGCACGTTAAATATGCGGGTCCGTAAGTCCTTCCGAGAAGTTGGTGGTAGGGAAAAGAGGGTACGGTCCCTGTGGGTGCCGCCCCCACGGAGTTCCGGTCTCAATTGTGTGGCACTTCCCAGCCTTCCAAACAGATACATTACACTTTCGGGTAGGTCGGACGGTCTGGGCAAAACAGAAAAACACAATATAAACACAGAACACAAAATTTTGTTACAATGCGGCCTAGAGACTAGCAAGTCCCTTCAGGTCGCCAATAGAGAGATTGGCAGGAGACGTAATAGAAATTACTAAAAGCTATACTTAAAATAATTACTTGGAATAATGAATTTAGGGCGCATCACGTCCTAGTCGTAAAATTGGCATGATTGCGCGCGGAAAAAATCAAGCCTGAGAATGATTTTAGTTTAAAATAGACGATTTGGAAATTGAGTGGTGTTATTTTTATATCTATTACTTAAGTAGCAAACGTTTATTTATGACCCGGCCAACGCCGGATAATTCGTTCTATTGTAGATTGAACTATCTATTATATTTTCTTCTGTGTTTAAAATCTTTTTATGAAAGAATCAGCTGTAACTCACTCCATTCAAACTTTCACGTTCCTTCATTGCTACCTTCATGCTATTTTGGTATTGTATTTATTCACCTATACAAAACACAAGACGATTAAGTGGTCTATTATTGATAACACTGTGATTCTCTTTGAATACATGTAAACCATCCACTGTGTTCATGTAGACAGCACCCAAGCAGACTATGCTGATCGAGGGTGCGGCTGCGCATTAAAAAAAGAGCTTAAAAGAAAATGTTCGAAACCCTTCCGAAAGGGGTGTGTTCGATTCCAAATCGTGGGAGACACTTTCGAAACAGAACTCGATCCATACCTTTAATTCTATTAGAGCTTGAGGCGTAATACAAGAATTATTTTTAATTATTACACTCCCAGTTATCCATAGATGGACTTTTGATTGATATTGTAATTAGATGGGAGTTCCTCAGGATTGTACCCACACCCTTCTGCTGCAGCGTGGTATGTCTTCCGGAGCATCACACTTTATGATGTGTTTCTGTTATTTATCGCCGAGATCTTCCTACAATTGTTTAGGATAAGGTAAAAATAAATGTTAGGATGGATTGTAAATTGAAAAAGTCTTTGGGGAAAAAATTGACTACCTTCTTAAATTCAATCAATTGTTTTGAACATAGCGATCTTAGCGAATATAGGCGTATCCAGGAACATAGAAGAAAGAGGGGTTTGCAGCCGGACGTATTAGATAGTCTTATACTCAATTTAGTTAAAGAGAGATGACCCCTAAACTTCTCCATGTTGTTGTCCATTGTTGTCTAAGTTTTCGTATTGAAAATGGCATCGCATTTTAAATTGAAACTCAAAAGGGAATTAAAATCAAAACCAAATTACCAACCTCATAGAACCAATATAAATATTCAACTGTTGTCATCTTTATTTTGTGAAATCGGAACAGACGATTTTTAACCAATCTTTTAAGATACTACTCCTACCTTGATATTTGCGGACCCATAGTTTCAAAATTGAAGAATATAACTAATAATTACAAGAAATTATTCAGAATAGAAATATGAAATAAACACTAATGCAAACATATATATATATATATATATATATATATATATATATATATATATATATATGTTGATGATTTGATTTGTTTGGTTTTTGCAGACAACTGTGTCATAGATATAGATTTCTATCCGGATAATTTGGAACTCATTCCTAATGAAGCCACTATCAGTAATAACATTATTTTTTTGGATTTAAATCTAATTATTGAACCTACTAATAGGACAGTTACTAATTTATATGATAAAAACTATTTTGACTATTTTAACTTTAACATTAATAAAATATTACCATTTAATTCCTGTAACACAAATCAATTGTTTAGAAATATTATACTTAATCAATTTTTTAGAATTTATAGATTATCAGATAAAAAATTTCATTCTATGCATATTAATAAGCTAAAAATGACCAACAAATTATATAAATATCCAGCATATTTAGTAAATGGTATAGTAAAAAGTTTGGAATGGTTGAATATACTTAAATTCTCTCCTTAGTATCTTATATTAGCCAGACATCCATTTTCTCTTGAATAAACATTACCATGTATTTACATCCCCTTATAATTTAGCCTCTATGTTTTCTATTATCATCTGCCCCATTATTTTGTACTTATCTTACTGTTGAATATCGCATTTTATAGCCTTTTCGCATGACTGTTATTTATTTCTCACGATTGGCAACCGCAGTTCCCAACTTTTTATTTTTCGCGATTGGCAACATGGGTCTCTTTATTCTAGGCTCCAATGGATCAGACATATATAGTGTTTTTTCAGGTATTCTTGTTTCCTATAATTTATCAATCTTTATGCATGTAGTCTAAGTTATCAGTGTTTATAGATATAACCTATCCCTGATATCAGAAACATGTATTTTGTGTTAATTTTGATAAAATACTTGGACTTGAAGAAGAGTTTTATCGAAATAAACAATTAATTTATTTAGGCCTAGGGCTCGCCCACGTGTAACGCTTTAATGCTTGGATTTTATTTGGTTTTCTATTATCGATTCCTTTCCATTGATGTTTGTTGTTTGTCTTCGGCTTGATGACTAGAGGTTTGCATTTTATTTTCCACTGGATTGATGATTCTCTGTTTGATTTTTTTTTTTTTTGTTAGACATTTTTAATGGAGTTTTTTGAGTTGCAACTTCTCTTTATCCTATCATTGGATTTTCAAACTATTATATATATATATATATATATACGCACCCCAAAAATAATTTAGCCACAGTCGCGAAACTCGGCATGTCGTTTTAAGAGTTATGCAAATAATCAAATTGTCAGCGTCATTGATATTACAGCGATCGTGCAACATGATTGAGAACGACGTGCAATTGGAATTCGCGGGCAACAGGAACCGAATTTTCTGGTTGATACTACAAGTTGTGTACAATGATAAATTTTAGAGGTACTTGATGGTGCAATTGGACAATTGTTGGATTTAGAGAGAGATTGCATCGTAGGCCTATGAGAAGCTGGTTGGTCCAACAGACGTATCAGTTGACATCTTGGTCAGAGCGATATTTTGGTTTCTCTGAGTTGGCAATAGTGGATATCAGAAAAGTCACATGCAAACATTGCAGAGGCTGAGGATGTCCCAGACATACAACTGCTCGAGAGGATCGCAGTGTTTCTTTTAGGACTCTTTAGCCGGGGCGGGGGGGGGAGTTTTATTTTCCCTATATAAATATATCTACATGCTGTGTCATATAAATAGAAATTAGGTTAACATAAAATGTCTCGGAGGGAATCCCGTTTCTTTCTCAGTGTTAATGACCGGCGGCATACATGTGGGGAGGGTGATTGGCCCGCGTTCCGATCCAACATGTGTTGTCGAGCAGCATACGGCCATTACACATGGTGTAATAGTCTAAGGGAGTCATCTTGTGAAACAGACGATCTCCTCTAGTTGTGCTGCATGTCAATCTGATGGCTCACTTGTACATCGACTATAGTCTGCAGCCGATTGTTCTGCCTATACTGCCTAGCCTACCAAGTTACATTTACCAACACGATAACGCTCTCCGATGGCCATACAGATCCCCAAACCTAGCACCAATAGAACACGACAGAGACATGCTAGTACGGTAATTGCAGCCTTCTCAGAATACCACTGAATTAGCCGATCAGTTGCAACATTTGTGGCAAAACCTTCCGCAGAGAGACATAAGCAAATTAATTGACTCTATGCCGAACCGAATATCGGTTTATATAGCTGCCAGGGGAGGATTTACCATTTACTGAAATGTCATCTTGTTACAATCATTTGTTAATAAAATACATTCAAAAGTTAGGGGTCTTGCGACCACGATTTAAATCGAGTTGCGGAATTCACGGATCGTAATAATCGTACCAAATTACATTCAAAACACTCCATTCGTTTGTAAGATATCGCATCCAGTTTCACGGACATACACGCACACAAAAGTACATACATACATAAACACACACACACATATACATACATTGCCTCAAAAATGCTCTATTCCAGATCAAGGATAATTGAAAAGAGCTCTTCAGTCAAAAATTCGAATTCGAAATTTTGATCCAGGGCACAATACGTTTCCTTATATTACTAGGTATGTAAGGAAAGTAAAAATTGCTATATAATTACAGCATTTTTACAGCAAGAAGCGATGTAACTTTTATATTATCTGTGATGCAACAGATATTTGCAACACATGTACTGCATTGCAAAAATCCCATCAGTGTAATCCTCTGCTAATTGCGCATGCGCTGGACAATTTATATATTCACTTAATTGCAGTTACTACATGTTTGCTGTATTCAACCATATTTTTACTTCCCTTATATACATAATGTATAAGGAAAGTATTGTGACGGGGTCGAAGATTCGAATTCGAGTTTTCGACGGGAGAGCATATTTTAAACATCCCTGAACACAAATCAAACGTTTTTGAGGTGATGTCTGTTTGTGTGTGTGTGTGTGTGTGTGTGTATGTGGAGACGATATTTGACGAACGAATAGAGCGATTCGAACGAAATTTGGAACAACAATTACAATCCGTGAATACTGGAAGCTTATTGTTTTTAAGCACAATAGAATGCATAGAATCCCACTAAATTTTCAAGTGAAATTTTGAAAAAATCAAAACCTTTAATGCAGTTACGAAAATAATTATTTCTTATGTAATTTTTCATTAGAAAACAATTGACATAAACTTTAGAACGCTATCATGAACCTGTTCTCAAGATATCTCACATTTTTCAAATAATTTATCAAAATTTCACATAAAATAAAAAAATATATTAACTTGCGAAAAATTGGGTGACATCATTCACGTGGATATAGCTTGTTCTATTCATGAGAAAATATATTTTAGGTAATACTTTTGTAATTGGACATCAATAGTCATTTATCTGCTGTAAGAATAACTTATTTCTCCGTCCATAACGCTTGGCGAGGTTTTGGCGACGAAGTTGGCGGAATATAGTCAATTTGGCGACTCTTCCAATATCGCCAAATTAACGACAATGTCGCCAAATTGGTACAAATGACTCTAAATCAATGAAAATGACGACTAATTGACGAACATTCAATATCTTGGAAATACTATAAGAATTGTTATGAAATGTATAACATTTGTTTATTAATTAATTCCTTCTAAATTTTATTTTAGGAAACGCTATTTCAAAAATCCATTTTATTCTATCGCTTTCGGCAAAATCTAATTTCGTTTCGATTCTGAAATCTGTTATTGAATATTATTCCAAATTGATGAAGCGCCAATTGTGTTATTTCGACTTGTTGGCGTTTCCCTGTCTGTATCAATAACCCTTAACGTTATGATACAGTTCTAGCGCTGCGAACGCTTACCCGAATGCACATTTCATATTGAAATGTATTGGAAATATTTTCTATGACGTCACGAGCACGCGCATTCACACTAAGAAGCTTAATTAAGAATAGTGTAATTTGTTTTCAGTCGGCGATGTAATCTTAAAGCCGGAAGTCGCGTTCTGCCAGCGGGGCATAAAATGTAATGTTATTCGTTAAAGAATGTATATTTGGTATTAATTCTATGAAGGAGTAAATTATTTAAGTCGTGTTTGGCGATTTGACGATAATTCATGAAATTTCGATGTATTGGTGATTCTGAAGTATATGACAAATACCATTATCGGTTCTAATACAATCAACGAATGCTGTTAAGTATATTAAAAGCTTATGCCCATCTCCCAAGCATTATCGTTAATCATTTTGATGTCCAAAAGCCCCTGCTGCATATTATGTGAAATATGAAAATTCTCATCTAATAAAAGAAGAAAATCAAGTTCAGTTACCTGAGTTTCGTCATTCGTCTGTTATACCGACACGCCACTTATATCTTAACATCCCAATTCGACGATCTCCCGTTTTCGACAATTCCATTGGAGAACCGCCTGCAGCGATCGCACTCCATCACACTCTCTTCATAACCACTTCACGATCATTTGCCGTATATCGTGCTACACCAAGCGCGATATAACAGAATCTACGCATATTATAAGAATAACCTATTTTTCCGTCCCTAACGGACGGAAATTTGAGGAATGTCACCAGCTTGGTGACTTTTTAAATGTTGCCAAATTAACGAAAATGTCACCCAATTGATAAAAATTCGCCAAATTCATGAAACTGAATCAATGAAATGAGGACTAACTGATGAAATTTCAATATCCTGGAAAGAACATAAGAATAAACTATAAGAATAACCCATTTTTCTGTCCATCCTAAACGCTTGGGGAGAAATTTAACGGGACGTTGCCAACTTGGCGACTTTTTAAAGGTTGCAAAAGTGACGCGAAATTGATGAAAATGACCTAAATAAGAAAGTAATGTTTCACAAATTCTGATTTCTGTCATATGATGGGCATACAGTCTAGTATATAAAAAATGCTCTTCTCCGCGTTTGTGTGTAATATTTGGTTATGCATTTTGCAAACTTGGCGAATAATCTAGAAAAGTATCGCCAACTTGGCGATATTTCTTCCCAGCTTGATGAAAATTTCGTCAAAATTCCAAAAATGACGCTAAATTAATGAAAATGATGCCTAATTGATGGATTAATCATTAAAATATTTTAATATATGGACTATATCGTTTATTGACGATGCTATCAATATTGATAATTGCTAATTTAGAATTGTGTGAAATATAAGTTAATTGGATCTTTTGAAATAGTTTTACATATTAATAATCGCCAAATGTACAATTCAACGTTAAAAACACAGTACCGTGAATCTTATGCATTATTTTTTTACTGTAAATGGGGGTAAATTCATTGCATTATATAAGGAAAATCATGTATTGCCCACATCAGATTTTTTACTAATGCAACACTTTGAAGGGAAATTTAATCAATTCAATGTGTAGTAATATTATAGCATGCACTAAAAAAGTTCATTATATGTGAATTTGCATCATAGGGTGTTGTCATAAATTTTACCCATACCCTGTGTGTTTAAATGTAATGTTAAGAGTGTTCAAAGTTAAAAAATCTGATGTGGGCAGCATGTCACTTTTAACATGGACTTCAATAAATTTTCTCTTTATTTTCTCCACAATTCATTGAATTGGGTTTAATTACACAAGATAACATGGATAATTATTTGAAACTGCACCAAATTCGCAATTTTAATTTAATTTTCGTTTTCATCTGACAACTGGACATATATTTAAACAAGAAAGATCAATCATGCTTAAAGCATTGATTATGAAACACTTTCCAACTTCAATGCAATTTTATTTAAACATGTCTAAAATGCAATACATTCCTCGGTAATATTTTAAAACTTATCACAATACTACATTAATTTATTATATTTGAAAACTTAAACCTTCATCGAAAAAAATGAACATTCAAATGACGGCATTGAAATATAAATTGCCTGGTTTAAGCATCTCTAAAATGCGATACATTCCTCTGTAATAATTTTAGAATTATCATAATACTAGGATAATTTATAATATTTGAAAACTTCATCGAAAACAACTGAAATTCATTCAAATGACGTCATAGAAAAAATAACACGCCTGGCTCTCTCTATAAAAGCAGCATTTCATTTATAAATAATTTCCCATTCATGTCATTCATCAGAATACTATAATAATTTATTTTATTTAAAAATTAAGACCATGGAGCTACACGTAATTAAACTCTATGCGTAAAACTTCATGGAAAAAAATCGTCCTGTTTGTAAAATCAATGAATATTTGATTCATATCAGCTATGCAGACTCCATGAACTAAATGATTTTGTGTTAAAGAAATACAGCAATTCTAATACAACTCATTCTATATATTTTACTGTTTACATAGGTGAAAAATAGGCTTCGTTGTAGAAATATTCAAATTTGGATGAGCATTTAAACTCAAATATATTGTAATTGCGTTGTTTCAGTATGCAGATGCACAGAATTTAAGCAAAAATAAAGTGGTTTTAGGACGGATACAACACTGAATATGAATTAAAAGGAACTTTAAAAATCACGATTTTGAGACAAGATGGATGCCATATATCATTTTGAAGTGGGTCACGTGATCTTTTCATATCATGGTCACGTGATCGCTTCATATAAGATGTGTTATTATTATTTTAATTTTTATTTAAAAAACTAATGACTATATTTCGCTGATTTTTTTTATATATTTCATGGAACAATTTGAATATTACCTTAAATTTTCGAAGCAATTTGTGAATTTTTAATCCGCTTAAAAAATATTTGAAAAATTAGGTCCCATAGGGTTCAATGTATTTCATTTTTTCAACCCGGGTTCCATCCAAATCTAATTGGTTGATATTATTCATTTATATTCCCATAGGTCCTACAGACTCTGTCTGAACAACATACTAAAATTTCATTTTGATTAAGTCATTTTTACGGCAGTTATCGTGCTAACGGAGAGACAGACAGACAGACAGAATGAATGAATGAACAAAGTCATAAACACTTTTCAACTTCGTTGTAAAGTGTTAAAAACGTGTTTTCTTTCCTGAATCTTACCCAAAACTAATTAGCGTTAGGATTTAACCCACGAGTGACCTATCAACCAAATTTTGTGAAATTTGTTCAATTTGTTCAGCTAAAGTGGATACATATATTGCATAACAGACACTTACAGACACACACATACACGCGCGCGCGCGAATAGACAGACATATACACGGACGTCACGCTAAAAACAGTTTTTTCAGGTTCTAGAGAGTGCTCGAAACGTGTGGATCCGTCGAAAACTTCTGTTATGATATTCGACACGATTTCAACATTTTCCCTACACATTACCATACATTGCAGGGGAAGTAAAATATATCTATTAATTTCAAAAGCAAAAAGGTATATTCTTCATAAGAAAAATGCTACAGAATACCCATTATTTGTACTGTGTTTTTTTTATCCTGAAGAATAAGATTCTTTTTTGCAAAATTTGTTTCCAAATTGTTCAAACATTCATATCTCTCAACATTAATTCAAACCGTGATTTATATTCTTCGCGTATACGATGTCGGCGTTCTCAATTTTTCTTCTTTAAAAGTAACTAATTAGGATCTGATACTCTCTAAACTAAATCATGCAACATGAGTTAAGTCCTCGTATGAGATGGAGACAATCCTTTTGCGCCTGAGTCGTCCTGATGGGTCGTTGGAAGTTGTTAATTGGCGCTCTTTTTACGGCCCGACCGCGCACGAGGCGGCATGCAAATGGCGCCATTACGAGATTTGGGGATGGGTTCTCAATGTTTCGTTACGGTTACAGAGCGGTTATTATTTAGAAAATGTCACGTTGAAAGCGTTCCGAAAGATTTAAAGCATGGAAGTAAAAGGAGTTAAAACTTCGTATTAAGAAAATGCCCATATCGTTTGAGACAATCATTCAGGGGGCGCTGAGATGAGATAAGTAGTCCTGCATTGCATGTATTTTTAGGGCGAAAGGCCTTTAATATTTATTCAAACTCAATTTTGTAAAAATAAATTATTAGCGCAATGTAAATTATAACTGAAAAAATCTGATGTGGGCAGCACATGACTTTCCTTATATAATACAATGAATTTACTACTTCTACAACAAAAAAATAGGTTATTCTTATAGTAGATACTTATACTCTTTCCAAGATATTGAATTTTCATTAATTAGTCATCATGTTCATCGATTTAGAGTCATTTTTATCCATTTGGTGAGATTTTCGTTAATTTGGCAACATTTAAAAAAGTCGTCAAGTTGGCGACATTCCGCCAAATTCGTCGCCAAAATATCAGGAAGCGCTATGGACGGAGAAATAAATTATTCTTATAGCAGATAAATGACTATTGGCGTCCAAAAACAAAATGCATTACTCAAAGTATCTTTCCTTATGAATGGAACGAGCTAGATTCACGAGAATGATGTCACCAATTTATCGCATGATATTACATATAAAAAGTGAACATGTTTCTCAACAATTAATATATTTCTTTTAATTTATAGGAGTTTTTTATAAATTTATTTTAAAAATGGGCAATATCTCGAGAACGGTTCATGCTAGCGTTCTAAAGTTTATGTCAATCGTTTTTTAAGGAAAAATTACATAAGAAATGTCCAGTTGCGTAACATTATTAAAGGTTTTGATTTTTTGATGATTTTTTCAAAATTTCACTTGAAAATGTAGGGGGTTCTGAACATTCGATTGCGTTAAAAAAAATAGGCTTCCAGTATTCACGGATTGCGGTTTTTGTACCAAATTTCATTCGAATCGCTCTATTCGTTCGTGAGATATAGTCTCCACAGACTTACTGACACACACACGCACACACAGACAGCACCTCAAAAATGTTTGATTAGTGATCAGGGATGCTTGAAACGTGCTCTCCCGTCGAAAACTCGAATTCGAATTTTCGACCCCGTCACAATACTTTCCTGATACATTTTGTATATAAGGAAAGTAACAATAAAAAATATTCCAACGTATTCAAAATTATTTTACCTTTCAATTTATTTTTATCTCCCTATATTCTGTACTCTATCCTACAGCTATTAAAAGAAAAAGGTTAATTATACTGTCTAGATGTATGTATTATAATAATCTTATATACATTGTACATTTGTAGGCTCTTATTAGGTATAAAACTTTGTTTAGAGTAATACTTTTGTCAATGTCAGACACGTCAAACATGCCTCTGACAAACGGTTTGTTTGAAAATGAAAACAAACAATAGAAACAAATATCACGTGACATGAAATAGGCCATCCACTACCTCATCCGCTATGGTGTCGGATTATTGCGCGTACCGCAGCAGATTGGGACGGATTACTGACATTCTACTAAGTTTTTGCCACCACAAAAGAAATTGAACACTTAAACTTTACTATTTGACCCTCGACACCTCTTCCTGAGATCTCGGCTACGCTACTGCTTGGACGTCTGACCTTTTTATTTCGAGACTTCATTCTCTAACGACTGCGCTGAGTAAACACTAAGCTCTTTATGATCTTTAAAAAAAAACCATATCAAACCTTGTATCAGGTATGAATTAAGAGAATACCATATCATAATTAGTTACATTCCGAGCAGATAAAGCGAGAACGATGTCATATTGTGATTAGAATATGAATGATTCTTACGTAAGATGGACTCAAACTCTGACTTCTCAGATGCTTACCCACTGTCTTGCGTGATTGCACGCTGAGGTTTTACCGCGAAAATGATAGAGAGAAAGAGAGAATTTGCAATTCAATATTTCGGTAACAGTTAGAAAATATGTAAGGTGTGAGGGTTAGGTTAAAGTAAGGAATAAATATGCGTTGAAATTTTAAAAATGAGAACATGAAGTATCTAATCAGCAGGTGTGCTCTGAAGTGCCTCAACTGGTAATCACTAAATACATAAATAATTGTGTAATCACTAAACTATGGTAATCACCGGCATTGCATTTCAGTGGCGAGTTTATTTACTGTTTTTCCCGGTGTCTTAAAATGTTTTATGTAACTAGATCATATTGCATATGTAGAATATTAGGGAATGCATTGTGATGAGGTTGAAGACTCTGAACCTTATTTTGGACGGATCCCCACATACATAGTATATTGTATAGGGAAAGTATTGTAATGGGGTCAAAAATTCGAATAGAGTTTTTGACGGAAGAGCACGTTTAAAGCATCCCTGAACGCATATCGAACGTTTTTGAGGTGATGTCTATATGTATGTGTGGATGGGATGTCTTCCGAACGAATGGAGCATTTCGAACGTTATTGAGTGTGATTATTACGATTCGTGAATACTGAACCTTACTGATTTTAACAACGAGATCGAATATTTGGAAGACCCCCACACAAACTTTCGAATACATTTTAAAAAATTCATATAAAAATCAGGACATTCAATAACTTTAAATAAATAACCATTTTATACGTAATTTTTAATTCTGAAATGAATGACATAAATTGTAGAAGGCTAACTTGAATCATTCTTGAAATATTTCACATTTTTCAAATAAATGCACCTAAAAACAGCATAAAAATGAACAACAGTAAGTCTTATTAATTATGTTGTACTTGACGATAAATTTGGCGACTTTGGCGACTTATTTGGTGAAACATTGTCAAATGGTCGACTCCATTTACGAAATATCGCCAAATTGGCGACTTTTTTTTTTATCGCGGTGCCAAATTAATGAATTAAAAATGATTACATTTCAATATAATAGAGTATATTGCTTTGCAGATTTTAGCATTATTTCCAATCGTTAAGTTATATTTGCGGGAAGTATAAAGTTAATTGAGTACTTTAAAATAATTTCACATGGTATCATTTAGAAAAGAGTCCAATGTGAGTGCACTTTTCAACTTTAAGAGCCTTGTGACGTTGATCTTGTCCATCGAAAGAAGTAAATTACTTGCACTGTGTAGGAAAGGTCATGTGTTGCTCACATAAGATTTTTCAAATGACACTCGTGTATTGCAATAACAAGTATTAATGCACCTTTGGCAAGGGCGAATTTATTTGGGTTAATGATTTCAGCCACATACAAAATTTTTATTTTACGAAATCTAGTAATACCAAAGTGTTGCAGACTGTACATTCATTATTTCCCCGTAAATCGTTTAATTATATTTTTATAGCAATATAAAAATATTCCGCTAAAATGTAATGGTTCCAAAATGAATTACACTACAATAAACCTGAGAGCTGAAGCAGGTGTTTTGCTTTTTGATTGCTTGTTAGTACCTTGCGCTGTCTTTTAACGACTGTTCTCATAAACTAAATCAGATCAAATCACTAAAGAAGATAATAAAATAAATGCAATGTTTCCGAAACATAATCTTTTAGGGAGGAGTCGAACCTAAGTTCGCATCATACTTTAAGTTAAACAGAAATGTCTGGATTAGATTGAGATGGCATAGCATCAGGAGGACATAGTGTCTGTCCTTCGGATCACACATCAGACAGACTGAGAGAGATTGGATTTGGAGTCAATTGAACTTATGTGTAGTCATACATAAGATACATTCAGTGGCGTGTATAAGTTCCTTTCCAGTGCTATTTTTGGCACAATTCGAAAAAAATTGAAATAAATATTTAATAGTATTGAATACGTTACCTGAATGAGTACTTCTAAATGATTCATAAATATACGTTGTTATGAAAATACTTTTTACAGCTGAAGGTTTTCAAAAATTTCCGTCCGCATTGTCAGGATGTAAAAAATCTTATGTGGACAGCATATGACTTTCCTTATATAATGCAATGAATTTACTACTTTTACAGTTAAAAAAAAATGTTATTCTTATAGTAGATACTTATATTCTTTCCAAGATATTAAATTTTCTTCAATGAGTCGTTATTTTCATTGATTTAGCGTCATTTTTATCCTTTTGGCGAGATTTTTGTTAAATTGGCAACAATTAAAAATGTTGCCAAGTTGGCGACATTCCGCCAAAGTCGTAGGTAAAATCTCGCCAAGCGTTATGGACGGAGAAATTCTTACAGCAGATAAATGAGTATTGGCGTTCAAATACAAAAGTATTACTCAAAGTATCTTTTGGATGGAACGAGCTAGATCCAATATGAATGGAACGAGCTAGATCCACGAGAATGATGTCACCCAATTTATCGCATGGTATTATATATGAAAAGTGAACGTATTTTTCAATAGGAATTTTTTTTTTTTATTTTATATAACTTTTTGATAATTTTTTTGAAAAATGTTCAATATCTCGAGAACGGTTCATGTTATAGCGTTCTAAAATTTATGTCAATCGTTTTCTAATGAAAAATTACATAAGAAATGTCTATTTGCGTAACTTTATTAGCGGTTTTGATTTTTTGACGATTTTTTCAAAATTTCACACGAAAATTTAGGGGGGTTCTGAACATTCGATTGCGTATAAAAACAATAGGCTTCCAGTGTTTACGGATTGTGATTTTTGTACTAAATTTCGTTCGAATCGGTCCATTCGTTCGTCAGTTATCGTCTCCACACACACACAGACATCACTTCAAAAATGTTTGATTCGTGATCAGGGATGCTTGAAACGTGCTCTCCCGTCGAAAACTCGAATTTGAATGTTCGACCCCGTCACAATACTTTCCTTATACATTATGTATATAAGGAAAGTAAAAAGAAGAATATTATTAGCATATTAGCAAAAAGACGCATTAAAATATTTTTAACGTTTAGCCAACATACTGTAAAGAGCCTTGCTGTTCCAATCGGGAGTCTAACCCTGGATCTCCGAATTGGCCAGCGGAAGCTCTACGGTTGAGCCACTGGGACGAAATGGCAAGCTCTTATAGTCGAAGTGGACTATGCATTCTCCACCCTCTAATGTCAGATTGGCTGGTAACTGACAATCTGATCGACCACTTCCTGCTATTACTATTTTTACCCAGGTTAGTATCCGGCGTGGTCGTCATTCTCTCAATTTGAAATCGGTGCTTAATCTTCCAGAGTCCACTGAATTCGTACATGGGTCACTTTCAGACCTCCGACATCCTAACCGACATCCCAATCTCGCCTAATATCGTGAATCCTAATTTACAATATTTTAATAAATACCTCATTTACTTTCTTACTGGTCATGGCCCCTTTCTTGATTACCTATACTTTTTCAAAATTAAATCCACCTCTAACTGTATTTGCAATAAATTCGGTGACGTTGATCATTCCATTTTCGATTCTCCTTTTTTTAAAAATTTTCATCTCTGCAAACCCTCCCCCTCTAATAAACCAATTGGGTTCTCCAAAGTTCGTTCAAATCCCTCTTCAGTAGATAAAATTAAAAACTGTATTCTTGGCCATGGAAATGTCTAATAAAGTGACCTAAGCTTATGAGTAGATTCTGCTCTCAATTAATTTTGATCAATGAATCCCTTTATTTCATTCTTATTAACTTGTATGAACTTATTGTGTTCCCTTCATATTTTCTGTTAAGAAAAAAAAATCTATGTTAACTGTTCTTATTTTCTCGGTTCTTTCTTTTTCTTTTGACCCTTTTTATTTATATTTTTTCTAATTTTTTTTTTCTAAATTTTATTCTGAATTTCTGTTTTTGTTTTTCATGTGCCTAAACTTTTTTTTTTTCGTTTTCATATATTTTCTTTTTATATATTTTCTAAATTTTACTTTTAAAATTGTATTATTTTCTTTAATTTTAGTCTGTTTTCATTATGTTATTATACTTCACTCTAAATTTTATTTTTCAATGATCTTTTTATCTATATTCGCAATAAACCTTTTCCCATTTTTGAAAAATGGACGTACTTGTCATGTTCAAATATAATGTAAAACTGTCTGTTTAATCACACTATTTTTCACCCATTGTTATCTTTGTAGATCTAAATAAATGTTCGTTTGGCTGGATGGCAGACCTTGGGTTCCTCCTGAGTGCAGGAGGTATACTTTCCCGGCCGTGCAGCTAGCTTCTCTAAACCCACTATGTGAGTCGCACGGTCTGGGGTCTTCAGACCTCCGACATCTTTGCGCTAACCTAGAGAGTTGATTTGTTCGGGCGCCATTGTAAAGAGCCTTGCTGCCCCAATCGGGAATCGAACCCGGGATCTCCGAACTGGGAAGCCGACGCTCTAGCGTTGAGCTATTGGGACGAAATTGCAAGCTCATATCGCCTCTCTGCAGTACATTTTGCAATATTCACAGCTACGCAATGGCATGGATTTGATTTGAGAAGCTGTCGATTGCAACTGAACATAATCTATTCCATTCTTTGCTCATTAATTGAAAAGTTCACCAGAATTTGAATATTTCTTTTTACAACCTGGTACATCTTATTGCTCAAAGGTTCATAATGGAACTTAGATCAAATGATCTGCTTAGATAGTCTGTTACACGAATTTGCTTTGTAGATATACAGCAGTTTGCATCACGTGTATTTAACGGTCATTATCATACTGAAAATCCCAATCTGGACACAAATTTCTTTGAGCATATTACAGCAAATTATCTTGTGAAATCTCCCTTTGCCTGGTTTTATTTATAGTACTTCTTAGATTGGAACTTACGAACTAAAACTTTCCGCAGAAAAGACATTATCCAAACGATCACTTTACCTCCTCCATGCTATACTATCAAAATCTCTCCGTTGAAGTTATGCTAGGTGCACATTGCTTTGTCTAGTTTTGCTACCATACCATTTTATTCAGCGGTGAAAACAGCTTCAATACCATCTTCGTATGAACAGTCTATGCCATTTATTTCTTATATTACCGTCCGGCCTATCCGAAGATGTAAGGTATCTGTTTGAACGGCCGAGCCGGTACTACCCAATTTAGTCCCCAGAACCCGTAAGGGCGGCATCCACAGGGACCGTATTCTTTTTCCTCTACCGCCAACCTCTTGCATGGACTTTCAGACTCACATATTTAACCTGCTCGTACTCTGCGTGAACAAGGGGACTGTTTGGGCAGAGTTGGTAATCGAACTCGGGTCCTTCGAGTGCAATCCCTGTGCTCTGGGCTGCCCCTCCCCTCTTGCAATTGCTGGCAAACTGCAGTCGTATCTTCTGATTTGTCAAATTCCCGAAATATATTTTAAAGCAGACTTTACCAAAAAAAGTCATTTCAAGTAGCCGTTTTGTCACAGTGAAGCTGTTGGTATAGGAGAGATTTTTCATCGTGTATAATTCTTTAAAATATAAACAGCAGTTTCTTTATATTAGTTTCGTTTTATGATTCTGTTAATCCTGTTTTAGTTGTCTGTCATGGTCTTCTACTTCTTGGTCTGTCTTCAAGAACATATCCAGCTCGGCGGGGGTTTGAAATGTCGGTTACTTTACTGTTAATTTCACAATCGATAAAGTGCTAGTAAATCCACGAAAGGATTTTCCACTTTCAGTAAATTCACCGCTTTAGTCAAGTGAATTCTTAAGTTAAGTGTTATTTTCGTCCTACATTGTAAATTACTTACACACACATTTGAATAATATATAGTTGCTCTTAGTCCTCTGGACGAGTCGGACGGTCTGGGTCTTCAACACACATTTGAATACGAGACAGAATACAAACGAAGATACAAGAAAGAGTACTTTGACACACATTGTAGTCTCTCCGGCCGTCCAAATAGATGCTCTAAGTCCTCGGACGAGTCGGACGGTCTGGGTCTTCAACACATTGTAGCCTCCGACCTCTCACTTTGCTGCTCATACCCTCGGGTGAGTCGGGTTGCCTGGGCCTTCTACAGATTGCAGGTGTCGCCATGTTGCTCTGATGATACGACAGCTCTCTGTTACCTTCCACATACAGGTTTCGTTCGCTGTTGGTGTTAATTCCCGCTCCCTAGACAATACTCTACAACTTTGTATTTGGCATTGTCTCTCCTGCTTTGTCGCCAAGTTCACTATCCTAACTTTTTAATTCTCTGCAAGGGGTACTGTAATCTCTTTTATTCAATCGGGAATGGTCATTTTCCTATATAAAAACCCAACATGTACATTCGTGGATTTTTCCTTAGAAAATTATTGAGGTGTTTAGAACCTTGTATGATTATCTGGAGTGTGACTCTATCCGATTCTCTCATACCAGAATCCAACCGCCTCCCATCCAGGGGAGGGGGGGGGGGTGATGATGTTACAAGCACAAAAACTGTAAATTGGTCGATTTTCACTACACTGATTGAAAGTGTTAAATTCCGTGATCATTGAGCCTTAAATAATTCTTAGTACATATGTTTAGGTCAGATTTTGTCCGATACTGCCACTTTAAGTAAATTAAAAATTTCGAATCCATTTCGAAGTTTTCTCTCGAATCTCAAAAAATTCGATCTAGATTTTTTGTTAAAAAAGCGGAATATAAAGTGTTGTGAAAACGCATTAACACTAGAACGACGGAATGGGTCATTTTGACGGCGTAACTACTTTGAGAAACGATTCCTCCAAAACGGCTCATCCCAGCCCATCGAAATTTTGTGACTTTACTTATTTTCTTAAAGTTATTGAAAACACAGAAGAAAATCATTCTTGGTTTTATAATAAAAGAACAAATCCATGGCGGTCAAAATTTATAATAAGAGAACAATTCTATTGCGGCCAGACTGCCTGCTGCTCGTTGTTCTAAGTAGTTCAAAACATACGTCGTTCTAATATTTGTGGCTGCTATCGTGTACACACGAAATCTATCACACACATCACTCTAAAAATAGTCGAAACGCGTTCAGGTCTTTAAACATATATTGGCTCGAAACCGAAACGTCTTGCGAGAACAATACTTTCTCAATACTACGGATCTACTAATACTATATTCTGTACTATATTCTATAGTATGTAAGAAAGTAAAAATATTGAAAGCGCTCTGTGGTCGATGACTTTTTGAAACCGCTAGTCTAACTTCCCGCTCAAGTGTTCGAATATTTATTTCTGGAGAGCTGCACCATCCATCCCTTCCTAAACCCGTTGAATGCCAGACTCAGATGCACCTGTCTTGAATACCTGAACCATTTTTTCCACAGAGGAAATGAAGACATTACCTTCATAACACGCTTTCTGCATTACTTCGTTCTGCACACACGCACTCACAGGGACTACCCAACAAGCTCAATTAACTTTTTCCATGCATTTTTATCCACCAGAAAAATAATTACGGCAACATGCTAAATTTCCGCCAACAGCGAGTCTCCTTCCATTTCTTTCAATTCATCCCATTCCAAAAAACACCCAGCATGACAATTAAATAACAACAAAAAAAAAATAGAAACAAGAATTCTGAACAATTTCTCATACGATAAAAACCCTTGATAACAAACTGGGACCCTCTTTTTATATACTCACTCATCTAGGGCCACCCAGGGCTCGTTCGCAACCCCTGCCGGACCCACCTAAGGATCTTCTTTCAGAACAGACAAAAAAAAAGCATCGCAGGGACACAATGTTAATGACGCGGCCGTGTGCCCAGATAAGAGCATTAATTGCTGTAATTGCAGTTCTGTAATTAGAGGGGTGGCGGAAGGGAACTCCCTCCCCAACGAAATGACCCGGCACCGAAAAAGGAATAATTATTAAGAAAAGAAGTCCGTTTTTCTGTCTGTTCCGTGAGTCCGCGCTATTAGGCTGCAGAGAAAATGATTTTTTTTTCCTTTTAGGGAACAGATATGGTTTTTGCTCCCGTATGGTAATGAGATGGATGAAGGTGCCCTCGGGATGGGGGAGAAGATTCAATTTTTGCATACTTGAGGATGGAAACTAGAATTATTTCTTGTCTGAGATGGTATAGCAATGGGAGAGATAAGCACACATTGGATTTTTATAAGAAAACTAATAGAAATGTATGGAAACGCGCCAATTTAGCAAAATCTTTAAAACGATATAATAAAGACAACCCATTATTTAATAAAAGGACGTAGTAGCAACCGAAAGCGCTCTGGATTTGTAATTTTATGACACTTTTTTACCAGATAATGGGTTATCTTTATTACACGGTTTAAAAAAAACAAACTAACCTAAGACATAGACGGCGCCAGACTTTCACAATTAGGGGTCGTATGCATAGAACATATATCAGACAGGTAGCTCGAAAAAAATGGGGGGGGGGGGGGGGTAAATGGCCCAGTAGGCCCTCAGCTACGTTCCTGTCATATATTATGATATCTCATATATACAAAGTAGGATCAAACAGTTCGGAGACTGTGCTGATATCTCCAACCCTGATTGGAGAAGAGGGGAACTATTTTACCGTGGCGTAGAGGCACATGTTACGCAAAATGTGAAAAGGAAGAAGCAGGCCCGCAGTGCAAGGTTTTTCCAGGCAATGCGTGTCAGTGAACTGTAGTCGTTCACGTTCGTCGAAAACGGAAATGGCGTTTGAAGAACAACGTGGAAGTAAAAATTCTGCCAGCGTTTGGGGAAATCGCCGACAGAAACCTTGCACCTGCCAGGGTTGGAGATATCAGCAGAGTCTCCGAACTTTCTGGTCCTACCTTGTGTATATATATATATATATATATATACACAGGGGGTATATATATATATGTATATATATATATGTATATATATATATATATATATATATATATATATGTGTGTGTGTGTGTGGAACTGGGTCTAGCCAGAAACTCTACAAATATCTGATCTCAGATTTAAAAATTCGTAAAAAAGTAAATAAAATAACGACTTAAAAAAAGAAATAGCAAAGAAACTGAAAATTGCTGAAATAAGGGACAGTTGGTCAGTAAAAAGGAGTGTTTGAGCAATTTGTAATGGGACTGCTGGAGCATCCCTAGCACTCTTCCCCCCCCCCCCCCCCCCGGTGGCGCTGTCTATGTTTAAAAATAAGGGAAGTTATTAATTTTTTTGAGTTTCAGATTTCGATATAAAGCACGCTTTAACACCCCCCCTGAATTTAGCTTTTAGAAATATATTTAAGATATCGTCTCGCTGTCACAGCTGGGGATTATTGGACTACGGATGTTCGAACTGGCCAGCCGATGCTTTAACTAACGAATCACTGAGGATCTCAGATGAGATTCTAATATATTTTCGTCATAGTGGACCCCAAGACGAAGAGGGACTCGTTAGCGGAAGGTAATTATAGGGTCCACTGACGACCCTAATAGCCCCCCCCCCCCCTACGAATTCTCTTTTAAGGCACTTTCCATCTGTCTGGGGTAAAAAAACTCGGATACAAAATCTGAAAAAAAAAAATCACATTATATTTTGCTTTTCATTCTGATAAGATTCTGTTGTCTATATGAGGAGACAGACCACACTCTAGTGAGAGCGCCGGAATCCAAATCGTACCATATTTTGCATTTATCGCATCCTATTTCCTATGGAAAGTGAACATATTTAGCAATATCATTACGTTTTAATTTTGTTGTTGTTGAGACCCAGACCGTCCGACCTACCAGAAAGGTGTAAGGTAACTGTATGGACGGCCGGGAAGTGCCACCCAATTTAGACCGGAACCCAGTGGGGGAGGCATCCACAGGGACCGTACCCTCCTTCCCCTACCACCAACCTCTCGGAAGGACTTACGGACCCACATGTTTAACGTGATCGTACTCCGCATGAACACGGCGGCATTTGTGGCAGCGTGCAAATCTAGCGCGCAAACCACGGGGATACCGCACCCGAGATGGCCAACAGCACGCGGTGTTCCGAGGTGGTCACCCACCAAGTACTAACCGCGCCCGATGCTGCTTGACTTCGGTGATCTAACGAGAACCGGTGTTTTCAGCACGGTACGGCCGTTGGACGTTTTAATTTTGTGTAATTTTTTAAAGAAATTTATTTGAATGACGTGCAATATCTCGAGAACGGTATAAGCTAGCATTCTAAAGTTTGTATCATTCGTTTTCTAATGAAAAATTACGTATAAAATGATTGTCTATTTAACATTATTAGATATCCAGTTCTTATGTTCTTTAAAATTTCGGACCCATTAATAATCGAAATTTAATTTCAAAACGTTCCATTTGTTCGACAGACTTACGAACACGCAAACACATTACCGTATATAAACACTAACATACACATACACACTTAATCGCATAATATTGATTATGGAAGGTGAACATATGTGATTTGTATTTGCTGCTTTTTAATTTTATGTGATTGTCATAAATAAATTTGTTTGAAAAACGTGTAATATCTTGAGAATGGTTGATAGAGCGTTCCAAAGCTTGTGTCATTCGTTTCCTAATGAAACACTACGTAAAACATAATTGTTTCTTAACCTTATTGAATTTTCTGATTTATTTATTTTTTAAAAAACTCATTGGAAAATAAAGGGGGTTTTCAGAACGTTTGATAGAGATTAAAATCAATAGGGTTATACATTCACTGATTATAATTATCGTACCAAAGTTTTTCAAATCGCTCCATTTGTTCGTGAGATATTGTGTCTACAGAGTCACATACATACATACATACATACACATATACATACTCACCTACACACATACATAAGCATTACCTCAAAAACGTTCGATTTAAAGTGCAGGTATGTTGTGCACTTCCGTCGAAAACTCGAATTCGAATTTTCCACCCCATTGCAACACTTTTGCAATACATTATGTATGTAAGGACAGCAACAATAAAAATTAGCTGTTGAAATCCCATGGTCTTTGAATGGGGCAAAATAAAGTTGAAAAAAAATATTTGCTTTATTGTGTATATACAGCATTTACGCTAGGGCCGAATTATTGCATTTGCATACGAACAGTTTCGAAACAGAAGAAAATATAAAGTCACTTAGCGCGATTGAAATACGTGTTCATAAAAAAAAAAAAAACCCAACAAAGCAAAGATATTGCGATTCACGGTAAGGGTTACCTTTATATTCGGTGGGGGGGGGGGGGGGGAGAAAAACCCAAAAGACTTTCACATCCAAAGCTATAAACCTAACCTTTATCCAGCAGAACAAATATAAAACTGAATCACACATTTCCTAGCCGGCAATGTCACGACAATTCTAATAAACATTAATTACGCCTCTTTTATATAAAAAGGCGCCTTTTTTTATATCCGCAACAGCGCCACGCGCTGTGTATGGCAAAGCTCGAACACACATGTTTCCTCTCCGCCTGAATGGCGATAATAACAGGCCTCGGAAAATACGCACACCCTCTCTTATTTTAAATACAAAGTCCGGCGTTTGAAACAATCGCGGAGTAGCACAAGAATCGTGCGATACCGGGGAAGCAACACTGTTATTTCACTCCTTTGTGACCGAATTGGCAAGATGTTGACACCCAAACCTTTTAGACGCAGCTGTAAAAAGAGGGGTATCGCCATGAATTGAAGGAGATAGAAATATGTAAAAGATATTTGAATCTCTCTTTCTCTACAGGAATAAAGACGTAATTGCTGGTTTCTTGCGTTTGATTCGAAACTTTTTTAGTGCTTGGTGAAGAATAATGCGAGTCTTTGGGTTTATTAAAAGCCCTTATGTGACCAGAGCACGGCAATTTGGGGTCCACAGCAGTAATAGTTTCATTAGGTGCAATAAAAGAATGGAATTTACCCTTGAAATTCTATCCATTCATGAAACGTATATATATTATACATCAGAATCAAAGGCAAGGCGTTGCCAACGTTGGAGAAGCAAATGTAATTTTATTTTGTTTCCATAAGACGGGCAACAAATGTTAATGGTCTGACGGATCAACACTGCCATCGGTATGCCGTACCCCCCTCATAGAAATCAAAACTTAAGCGATCATAATAAAAGTATACTTTATAAATCGGTCATTCCCCTTGTAAAGCTTTATATTTCAGTATAACTCAGGCAAACCAAAAACAAAACAAAATATAGTTCTTAGCGAGCCCTTTAGATTAAAAAAAAACTCGGTCATAAGCAAAACTTTAAAATTAAAACAGTGAAATTTCAAATTAAAAACGACACCCTACACCTTTGGTAAACTTCCAACTGCTCCCACGGAAGTTATATTTAAATTTTACAATTAGGACCACCGTAAGGCCAAATCTCGCGGAGGACGGTGTTATTGTTTGTAATCTTGAATAACCGAAAACCCCGATAGGACCCTTTTCTTGCAAACCAAAAATTAAACTGTTTAACCAGGACTTGTCATTTTTCTAATATTCTTCAGCCCATCCCAACTTGTAAATTATGGTCAAATTTAAAGTTAGATCTGGATCTGTGCCAATCAAACACAAATAGGCATCAAAATGTCACATTAGGAACTTAGACAAAATATAAACGTAAAATAAATATTATGAAACTCTCATGGTGAATTAATGTCAAAAATGATAATTTCAAAATTGATAATATATATATAGATTAAAGGCGCTTCGCACAGGCAGATTAAAAGCAGAACGATAACACTCATCAGTCTGACTGAAAAATACCATTCTTGAATATTTAAGAAGTGAGGCTCCACTCGGCTTTCTCGTACACATATACAGTGAATCTAAAGATTGAAAATACACTTTTTCTTTTACAAAATTGCATATTTAATTATGTCCGTTTGAGGCAATAGACATAATATATGCCAATTTTTTTTTATTATGTATACAAGTACAGACGTTTGACTATTGATTGAAATAAAATAAATATTAATTAAAAAATTGATTACTCATCATAACTCACAAATTTATAAAGTATAATTAGGTAAATTTTAATGTCAAAATATTCAGAATCCATTTTCGAAAAAATGGTTTTATCTACCAGTAATATGTATTAATAAATATTTTATAAATAAATTCCTATCAAATTTTTGGTAAAAATTGTGCTATACCTTTAAAAATAATGTACACTTGTTATACTTAAAACTATAATTAGTTTCAAACTAATTATAGTTTTAAGTATAACAAGCTACTCCTAAACAAGTTTTGACTATTTTTGGAGAGTTGTCCTTTGCCTGTCTGTATGTCTGTGGCCGATTTCTTGTCTACACAATAGGTGCCACAGTTATTATTGGATTTTTTCACGAAAATTTATATCCGGTATTTGTTATCGAAAACTCTAGAACTAAATAGAAATTTTTTTAAATTCGAGCGCAAACTTCGAAATATTATATTTTTTTAACATGGCAGCATAGGATAAAATTGCATAAAAGGGTTATTGATAGCTCAATGATCACGAGAGAATGATTTCAATCATTGTGAAAAAATGGTCGTGAAACAATTTGTATGCTCGTGGCGTCATTAACCCTCCCTAGGAGGGAGTTACAGTACATAGTCAAGTATTGTAACAATCGAAAGGTTATAAAAAGCCCAAAAGTAAGTAGCAACGTTGAGATTTGACAGAACATACATATTTCAGCAAAACAACGACCCGAAGTATATGCAAATAATACAAAAATGTGCTGATTTTACGACTTAAGTATCAACTGCATGCCCCTCTCCAATCCCCGGACATTAACGCCATTGAAAATTTGATCTATGTTCGAAATAGCTATGCAAAACAAAAAAAAAACACACAAAATAATGAGCAAAAATCATTTTAAACGTGTAGGTAGGTTATAGAAATAATCGAAAATATTTCTGTATTCTCAAAATTTTTAAACTAAACTCTGTAATTGTTTATTTAAAATGTTTTATTTATTTTAATTTTTAAGTTGTTAGTTTCAACTTTCTGCACAACTGTCACAATTCAAATTATCTATTAGGTGTATAAAATAAATAAAAGATTGAACTTCGTCGGAATTGATTATTTGCTTTAAAACCTGAATTTATCTACTCAAAAGCTGGTGTATTCTCAATTTAGAGTCATTGCATATATCGTATTGTTTATGTCCCTTTATTTTAAAAATTAAAAAGCACCAGAATACAAAAATAGAATATTTTTATGAATTTTCGTTTGCAAATTTTTCTTTGCAAATTATCACCAATTTCTCTTCGAAAATGCTATTTTTTTCAATTTGGCAATATGTTTTTTATGCAAGATTGGATAAATTGGATATATTTGGTTGATTTACATTAAAAAATATAAAAATTAAAAAAAATGTTAAACAATATGTTCAATGATATATCCAACATTGGTAGCTTGGTAAAAGAAAAATCGAGTACTTTTTCGATACCACGTTGGCACTAGTTGGCGAGCATTGCGTTCGCTCCCCCTTCTACAAACATTCCGCCTTTTTATTACTCCAAATATTGTCACCAAACATAGACGTATCACTTTTCCTGTCATTTGATGACACTATTTTTCCGCAGTCGATTTTTTCTGCATTTCTGGCGCTGTGTGAAGCAGACTATTGAGTCGTCACGGCAGAATTTCTTTCGATATCGGAGATCAAAGTCAGCAATTCGTTCCAAGTTGTCAAAACCAAGATGGCGAACCAACTTCAAAGTAGGTGTGGCCCCCTACTGAACAATCGAGTCAGGGTCACACGTCACCTGACGCGCACCAACGAATCGAATTCGGCAATCGGTCGGGGATCTAGCCACAGGGTAACTTTATCGTTTGGTGGCTTAGTTTCATATATATATATTTTTTTTCACTCTTCATATTGCTGTTATCGAGTTCCCAATAAAAGTTTCTGATCGATGGTTAAGTTGTGGGCGTCATTTCCTGAACAATTTGATTCGAAGTGTCTATCAAATTTCGTAATTAAGTTTGTTTTGGGCAGCATTTTGTGACCACTCAATGTAAGTTCCACTAGTCACTGAAGCCAGTTTTTCAAATCTTGTCAATGAAAATAGATAGCATTTTAATGGGTACAAATAGAATTAAAGAAATTTAAATTTTATTCTACTGAACAAAAAGACCAGAATAACCAGGGTGCAAATTCTTTAGAGCCGTTAACACATGAGGGGGTATCCAACAAATTTAGTAATGTAAGTAGTTGATGTCGAGAATTGGTGATAGTAGATGTTACCAGTTCAAAAGATTTGATTATTTGAATTCCCTTTATTCAAGCCCAGTTGATATAGCCTCACCAGTATCTATGAGGTAAGACACTTGGCTTGCATCTCAAAAACCCGGTAGAATATAGATTCGAATCCCACTGAGAGCAGGGATGTTTGTGTTGGACTTGAAATTACGTTTGGGGAAAAATCCAACAGTGACCATAACGTTTGCACATCGTCCTCAATGGATGTCATCAGTTGTCTGTATATGTAATTGTTGTGATAAGGACTGTAAAAAGAGATCTTTAAGAAATATAAAAGTTAATTTTCAATCCCCATCACACATCTAGTTGGGTCGGTCACTCACATACAATAAAAAAAAGGAAATGGTTTAAAGATTAGTAACTTAATGGGAGGGGATCGTATAAGTGGGGAATGAATTTTGAATAAAAGGAAAAAATTGCATTGCGTTGTATTTATAAAACATTAACCCATTTTTTGCATGTGAGCGCCTAAAACTAAATTACACATACATATGAAATATAATATTAATTAAATTTAACATTTAAAAAAAAAATATACCTGTATTCAGGATCTGCAATGAGAAATTTATAAATAGTGTAAAACAAAGGTTTCCCTTTAATTTGGAACCGAAAAAGGAAAAGAATTATTTCTTGTTACTATAAAGGATAGTTCATGAGACATGGACTGATAACTCTCAGTCACAAGTGACTTGGTGTTCTTTATCAATTTGACAAACATGATAAGTTTCTTGATTCATAAATACTCCTGTTACCTAAAATGATGTCAATATAGATGAATAAAATATATCTTCATATGTAAAGCTTCAATAAGTAGGAGTTTGCATTTTATATTGTATTTCTTAGATGAATACATATTTATATTCATGTGATGTGGTATTGTGAAAGTCACAAGTGCTTAATGTCCGATTTCATAGGACACTTCACAAAGTTTGCAATATGACCTCAATATGTGTTTTTTTTTTTTGCAAACAAATCATATTCCTTCGCATATCAACCCAAGGCAGAATCTATTCACCTTGAATTCTCATGAATTCACACAAAAGCTATTTTACATAGCTCAATAACTCTTTCTTGAAAAGAACAATCCTCTGTACATATTGAAAACAAGCACAAAAGTTGAAAAGTAAATTCACCTTTATTTTTAGTTGAAGAAAACACAAAATAAAATATATATATATTGACCAAATTGTTATTGCAGAATAATGTCATCAATTTTGTTCACGTGCACTATCAATATCTCCATTTTAACACACAAGTTATTATAAATAAAGACTTTCTTCAAATGTACTCACTTTCCATATTAATGATATTATTATTTTTTGCTGTCACAAGGTAAAATATTCGATGAATATGGATATGTTGCACATGGATTCCATCTTAACAAATGATAAGGACAAGAGGTGAAGACACACACCCTTACCTTAAGAAAATACACACCTGTTCACATCACAAATTATTTAAGAATAATTAATCAGCATTACTCCACATACTTGTCATAGATAGTGTGTATAGGATCGTTTTAATACTAATAAAAAATTGAATTCAGTAATAAATAAAAAAAAGGCGAAAAGATGTCCCCGAAAGGACCCCTTTTTTTTAACACCACCTACACGCACCAAATTTTCAAGAGAAGAACGAGTCAGCACAATTTCTCCCGCGCTAACTGGATGATGCCATACCAAAAAAACTAAATTCTCGCTGAACCGGGGAGATTCCTTTGCCAATCATAAAAAAAAAAAAGGGATGTCATTTTGCCGCAGTTTTGAAAGAGGGCGTGGACTGTACATGAACATATGAATACAACAGCGTATTATAATTTAATTTGTGAAAAGAGACAATTGGCCTATTAATGATTATATAAAATAAAAGCAATTTTGAATAATATAATTTGGAATAATAAATTTAAAGTAAAATAAAATATTTAATGAATTATAAAAAAAAAAATGTTAATTTTGAATAGTCAAAAAAATAACGTGTTGTGACGTGTCACAACAGTAATATATGTACTACTTTACATGTAATTCCACTAATTGATTGTAGCAATAAATCTCATCACTATATGTAATGTAATTAAAATTCTATAAGTGTTATGTGTTACATAAAATGGCAAGATAACCCTGACCCAGTGAATGGATTTAACTGCTACTTGTGGGGTTAAAAGTTCCTTGCACTTTTTTAACAAAAGCATACATTGTTTCAAGGGCGGTAGGAGTCCTCTTCTTTAGATTACAAATAGTGTATAACAAACGCATAACTCACCAAAAAGAGGCGTTCCCCAAATTTCCAAGACATTTTTATTGCAGATACCAATATCTATGGACCGGTTTCGCACTTATACGCTCGTCAGAATGGAATCTACAATGGCAGTTAGAAACTTGCCATAGAAGTTCTTAAAAATCGCTGCTTTTAGCAAGTATCTTACTGCTATTGCAGATATAAGCTATTCCATGCTGACGAGCGCATAATAAGCGCGAAACCGGCCCATGGATACTGGTATCTGTAATGGGAGTGTCTTTAGTGTCTTTACAAACATTATCTACAACAGCAGCTGTATTATTTAATTTACGCATTTGTATTTAATTCGAAAGATGGGCGGTTAACAACTATGAATTTTTATATAGGCAGACGGGCAGAATTTCAATCTATACTGTATGTGTGTTTGTTTCACCATTACGTGAGAACGGGTGCACAGAGATTCATGAAATTTTGTGGGTAGCCTTGAAATAGCCCAACTTAAAATTGAGTCCATGTTTCGAGTTTCTAGGACCAGAGGTTGCCGAGATATTGATGGAAAACCCCACAATTAAACCTTCCATAGCGTTATGCAGACGATATTTTCCCCGCCAATTTATTTGAAGAAAATTATATGTCGCTTAGCAACGGATTTAAATCCAATGTGTTTATGCCGCAGACGATTTTATTCAATCTTTTACGATTTAAATAATAAAGAAATGTATATAAAATAAATTTTATCGAAATTGCATTTTTAACTGAATGGTATCTATTACGACCTTGAGGTTTAGAGATACGAAGAGTATTCCTATTTTCACTTTATTACGTCATATATTGTAGTACGATCTTCTGCTAAATATAGGGATATATCTTCTAATCTACGAGAATATAAGTAGTTCAGGTACAATTCGCATACAATTTTAGCGCTTTTATTTTAGCATATATTGATTAAATTTCGTATTTTTTTTTTCTAAATTTGTTTACCAACGGCCCTAGGATGTTTTTTATTCGTCAGATCTGCCTGTGAAGATAATTTTGCAGAGCGAGAACATAGATTCTTAAACATCTTATTAGGAACATTGGTTTTAAATATTTTAATAGAATGTTTTGAACAACATTGTCATTTAGAATACTATCAAAATTTGCACATGATTGTGAATTTTAAGTTTCTTTATAATGTATATTCTGTACGAAGAACGAGCATACTGTTAGCTATATATAAAGAAGATAACGAGAAAATAACGATGCCGATAAAAACAAATTGCAACGATCGCGAAACAGTTACATTAACATCTTCAGCCAATTAAAATATCTAAAAAAATCCTTTATAATTTTAACACTTTTCTTTCTTAAATTAAAGCTTGCCGCTCATAAATATTTCTAATCAATTCCAAACTTATGATATTAACCGATAAATCTCCGAAGCATATTACAATTTTGTTAATTATTCTAACACCAATAACCTATCATTTCATCACTATTTTTCACTAAAGAGATACTCAAGATACTGAATATGCAACTTCTATCTTCCCAAGGAGACAAATGAAACACCCTCTTCATCCATTGTTTGAAACTACCCTGAGAGTATAAACACTACCTATTCTATTATTTTTATAGGTTGGCGTTATTTTATCCAAACGTGATTGTGTTCCCAATGCCCGCTAATTAATTGCACCTTTCTTATTGTGTATTTATCTGCATAATATTCGCCAAAATGGTTTCCACACCCCCGCGCTATGTTTTTTTCTTCCTCTCCCAGTGGGCTTGTTTCTATTTTATGATGGATGGATAAAATAAAAGATACAGAGAGTGAGATCGGTGGTCTGTTTCCCGGTTCTTTAAAGATGGAGAATATCTTGCTCGTTTGAGCGTAAAAAATCTGATGCAGCGCATGACTTTACCTACAAGCTCAAATTCATTTCCAACACTTTCCAACATATAACACACGTGACTCATTGCAAAAGAAAAAAATATGGCTTCCATTTTTCGCTGTTACCGTAGCTGTTTAAAGAGCATTTAAATTTATATTTAGTGCTGCATCTTTCCTAAAACAGCTTTATTTTTGCGTATTATCTGTGTATCTAAATTCTTTGCAAATACAATATTAATATAAATTATATTAATATTAAATTCTGTGCAAATACAATTATAATCTAACGCAAATACAATATTTTTTATTTTAAATGATCACTAAACTTTGATTATTCCTGTAACGAAGCCTAACTTTAATGTTATGACGTCGCGTGCAGAATGCAAAGCGCTTGTAAGGTGAATTGCATAAGAATTGCTGAATTTTTTTTTACGCAAAATTATTTAACTCTGGAGTTTAGAATACAAGTCATATGGATGAAATATTCATTGATTTTACATAGAGAGGCAGGCGATTTATATTTCGATGACGTCATTTGAATAAAGTTCATTTTGTGTAATTAGCATTGTCTTTTTCGATGAAGTTTTAAGTTTTCAAGTATAACAAATTACTGTAGTACTGTGATAATCTAACAAATATCAGGGCTGAATGCATCCCATTTTAGGGGTGTTTAAATAAAATGGCATTTATGTTGGAAAGTATTTCATAACTAATGCTTTATGCATGATTGATCTTTCTTGTTTATTTACTTCTTTCATAATCTATTAAATTAAGTTTAATAGCACAGAATTGCAAGCATATTTATTTTAAATTATATTTAATTAAATATGCAGCTTTAAAATACTTTTTTCATTCATCTAGCGACTTATTACATTATGAAACGTTTCCAGTTTGCAAAAACTATTCTCAAAGAAATTAAAAATCTCGAGAACGATTAATCTTATTAGTGATCTTTTTCTATATGTGTTCAAATATGACACTTCACTAATACAATTAAGTATATTTAGTTTCGTGTTATGGATTTTGGTGATTTTTGCGAACCACGTCGCGAAAACGGCAGGTTTATTATTTTTCAAATCGTACCAAAATATAATCAGCACCAGAATGACCTATAAGTAATATATTTACCAAAATTTGTTAAATTTCATCGAATAGTTTTCGAGCAAGACAAGATACGTCTGTAAGCTACTCGAGTTCTCGACGGATCTACGCGTTTTGTGACCTCTAGAACACGAAAACACTATTTTATAGCGTGACGTCTGTGTTTGTATGTATCTGTATGTGTGTATGTGTGTGTGTCCGTCTTTGCAATGTATGCATTCACTTTAGCTGAAAAAGTAATGGAACAAATTTTTCAAAATTTGGAAGATAAATTACTTGTAATTTGACCTGCTGCTGATTGGATTTGGGTATAATTTGCAGAATTTGCGTTTTTGCAAAATGGCCCGCAGAAAACGCTGAAATCTAAAATAAAAGACTACATATGCTCAAATATTTCAACTAAACGTCTCCATGACTCACCTAATTTTTGACAACGAAGAGAACCCATAACACTAGGATGACCCGTTCTCGAAATATTCTAGAGTTTTCGCAATTTTTGCCAAGTCGCCTATTTGAAAGTCCACCTATTTGTCAAATGTAAAAGAAATTACATAAAACTCAGAATGCAGGGTCACTTCAAATAATTATCTATGTTATTCTGTGCGATTTAACTCCATTTAATGCATTATGAAAGAGAAAATAAATTTGATTCTGAAGTGAAAGTCATGTGCTGTCCATATCAGATTTTTTGTATAAAAAAAAACTTAACGACATACAGAAGGACCCGACCATGATCATAGACTCGGGACAAACTAATTTGCTCGTTAAATCCGGATTCTCATTAAATATGCATAATAACATTTTATGCAAAATATCTATGTAATAATTGTCTAACATATTTTTATCTTTCCCGACGGTCCAGAAGCTTTCTGGCTTCTGTCCCTAAAGGCTAAATGCTTGTTCACTTACAGCATTGGCCTCGGGAGGGAACCTAACAAGGCCGGATTCCCAATGGAAGAAAGGGTGCCGGAGAAAAGGTTTTCCTTCCCCCCCCCCCCCTGACGTTTCAGAACCCCACTACCTCCCGTTGACTTGGAAGGTTGAATGCTTTCTTAGTAGTAGTATGGACAGAAACGAAAGGAGGTGGATTTCCGATGAGGGTAGAAAAAAGGAGACAAATCAAATTTCGAAATCCGCATACTCTTTACAAGGGTCTTGGTGGATGTGATGAGTCTTATTGACCAAAATAATAAAGGAAAGAATGTATAGTATGTCATATTTCTTAATAAATTAATTTATCTTTGAAATTGGAGAGAGAGGGAGAGAAATGTACAAATTCGAAGTTTTGCATCACCAACACTTTTGTCGGTTAGCATCGTCAGTGTTCAACCGGAGTCTTCGGTAATGAAAACAAGGTCACCATTGGAGGTGAGGTCCACCTAGTTACACTCTCTCAATACTTCTGTCCTTCTCTCCAAAATCTAATTATCTCTTCACGTTTCAGACCCTTCCCCCCACCCCCTTAGAAAATTATCATTGGCTCCTGGGCTTTTAAGACATCCAAATTTTTTAACCTTTCCTAGAAATGTATCTATTTTGGTTTAAGGAGAGTTCTAGCACACTTTCACACCTCCTTTCTGGTAGGTCGGACGGTCTGGGTCTCAACAACAACAACACTTTCACACCTGGGGGCCAACGGCCGTACCGTGCTGAAAACACCGGTTCTCGTTAGATCACCGAAGTCAAGCAGCATCGGGCGCGGTTAGTACTTGGTGGGTGACCACCTCGGAACACCGCGTGCTGTTGGCCATCTCGGGTGCGGTATCCCCGTGGTTTGCGCGCTAGATTTGCACGCTACCACAAATGCCGCCGTGTTCATGCGGAGTACGATCACGTTAAACATGTGGGTCCGTAAGTCCTTCCGAGAGGTTGGTGGTAGGGGAAGGAGGGTACGGTCCCTGTGGATGCCTCCCCCACTGGGTTCCGGTCTAAATTGGGTGGCACTTCCCGGCCGTCCATACAGTTACCTTACACCTTTCTGGTAGGTCGGACGGTCTGGGTCTCAACAACAACACTTTCACACCTGGTAAAAATTAGGATAATTAATTGAAAGGCGAATTTGCTGTGATTTCGCCAACGCAAAGCGGTCTTTAGGTAATACTGATTTATAAAAGCCAACGGACATCACCATAATCATGGAGATAGAAAAAAAGATATAAAAACTCTTATGAATGAAACGCTTGAAAATGCCATAATGGAGAATTATATCTAGATGTTGCTAGTGTTAGCAAAGTAGCCTTATTGTTAGTCGACACAACAGATAAGGCGTAGTTGTATTATTGATTATTTTTACATTAAGAGTATTAATTCGTTAGTTATGATATTAATAGTATTAACCTAATTATGAGTATAATTAACAAGTATTTTGACATAGTTATAGGATAGAGTATAGAATATAGGCAGGTAAAATTAAATCGAAAGATAAAATAATTTTAAATGCGTAGTAATATTCTTTATTGTTTCAGTTTTGCTTTGCATTGCGCTCATCGTTTATTTTTACAAAATGGACAGATTATTTTGGGCCTTTCGCCATAGAAATACATGCAATGCAGGACTACTTATCTTATCCCAGCGCCACCTGAATGATTTTCTCAAACTATACTGGCGTTTTCTTAATATGAAGTTTCAACTCCTTACTTTTACCTCCATAGCCATAACATCCTTCCAGATGCATATCCTGGGCCCAGTCCATATTGCATTCTTTTTAAGGAAGAAAAGAGGCTGACAGCAGTATTTTCTGATTTAGAAACAAAATAATATTTAGACAATGGACTTTAATATAGAACAGTACTTTTCTTTCTATATATTTTTCTTGCTGTAAAACTCTATATAAACAAAAATAAACCTCTTAAAGTCTCTTACCATGAACGTAGCACGTCAGATAGATACCTTTTCTAATTTCTTGTGTTCCTTGCCGCCAACGGCGGACACCAGGTGTTGAACCCAGACTGAGATCGTGGGCGAGCGCTACCTTATGGGAGGAGAATATAGGTGCTGCAGTAATTGCAGGCTCACGGTAGCTCAGGTCGGTAAAGGAGAAAAATAGAAACAAAAAGTGTTTCTTTTTTCTGTTACGTGTTCTTGTGTATCTAGTTTCATCTCTAAACTCTCTAGAGGTCAGGTATCAACTCATATGGGAGTGTCCGTTTTATTAATATTTATATCAATATGAATATTATACTAGGTATTCGTCTGATTCAATATGCAGAAAGGGAGTTTTTTATTTTATAAACTAACAAGTAAAAGCAAAAAAAAAGAAAACGTAGTTCTTTAAAATTGCCTCTTATATTATTTGTATGCAACTTAAATGTGTGAAAATTGTGAAATTGTATTAGAAACTTAGTCATTGCAGTTTAAGTTCTGTAATCGGGCAATCCGAGCAGTTTCTCTATATAGAGAGCAACATATTTTTCTTGCCTCGTGATAATTCTGCACAATCAAGTTTTTCAAATCTGAAACTAATCTGGTAAATGAATTCGAATGAAGCAAACAAATATTAATAGATCTTCACGAAACTTTATAATCGGCTTTGTTATCGAAAAATATTAGAATTTATTGAAATTCTGGCAAAAACTTCGATTTTTTTTTCTTTATTTTCTTAATCTTTTGCTTACGGGTGGGACAGCGTCCATCCCAAACGAAGAACCTCTTAAAAAGACAGGTATTTGACATACCCTATCCCAAACAGTTCGACCCCCCTTTGCAGACATTGGCTTGCCAATGACAAATTCACAAATTGCTTCGAAAATTAGAGGGAATCACGTAAAATGTGTAAAAAAAAATTTCACCAAAATATGTTAGGTAATTAAAAAAAAAAAAATTGAAATAATAATTACACCCATAATTAGAGATTATGTGACTCATTTCAAAATACAAAAATCTGATGTGGGCAACACATGACTTTCCTTATATAATGTAATAAATTTACTACTTTAACAGTAAAAGCAATAGGTTATTCTTACAGTAGACATACATATTCTTTCCAAGATATTGAATTTTCGTCAATGAGTCGTCATTTTCATTCATTTAGATTCATTTTTATCCATTTGGCGAGTTTTTCGTTAATTTAGCAACATTTAAACAAGCCGCCAAGTTGGCGACATTCCACCAAATTCGTCGCCAAAATCTCGCCAAGCGTTATGGATGGAGAAATAAATTATTCTTACAGCAGATAAATGACTATTGGCTTTCAAATACAAAAGTATTACTCAAAGTATCTTTTTTCATGAATGGAACGAGCTAGATCCACGAGAATGATGTCACCCAATTTATCGCATGATATTACATATGAAAAGTGAACATGTTTCTCAATAGGTAATACTTTTTTTTTATTTGCATGATTTTTTGATATTTTTTTTTGAAATGTGCAATATCTCGAGAACGGTTCATGCTAGCGTTCTAAAATTTATGTCAATCGTTTTCCAGTGAAAAATTGCATAAGAAAAGTCTATTTGCGTAACTTTATTAAAGGTTTTGATTTTTTAATGATTTTTTCAAAATGTCACTCGAAAATTTAGGAGATTCTGAACATTCGATTGCGTATAAAAACAATAGGCTTCCAGTATTTACCGATTGTGATTTTTGTACCCAATTTCGTTCGACTCGGTCCATTCATTCGTCAATTATCGTCTCCACAGACTCACTGACACACACACACACACACACACACACACACACACAGAGAGAGACATCACCTCAAAAATGTTTGATTCGTGATCAGGGATGCTTGAAACGTGCTCTCCCGTCGAAAACTCGAATTCGAATTTTCGACCCCGTCACAATACTTTCCTTATACATTATGTATATAAGGAAAGTAATAGGACATCCACTTTATTTCCCCCGTCTTAAAATTGTGATGCTTAAGGACCGCTTAAATTCATATTTAGTGTTGCATTTGTTCTAAAAGCGTTTTATTTTTGCATATTATCTGTAGAAAGCGAAAATTCTACTTTTTAATGTAACGTAAGTATGTGTGCGCATCTGTGCAATGTATTTATCTAATATAGCTCAAAAACTATTCAACAAAATTTTACAAAATTTGGCGGATAAGTCACTTGCGGGTAACTCTAGTGCTGATTAGATTTTGATACGATTTTGAGAAATAGAACCAGCCACTTAATGCAAAATGCCCCACAGCTCTGAAATATGTATCTGAAGTATATCGACTATATAGTATATATTTGACAGTGAATTTACTTAAAATCTATGTAATAAGTTTACTTCTTTAACAATCTAATCGTAATATACAAGATCTTTAGAACAATGTTATTGCTACTTAATTTACTTCTTTGATAGTGTAATAATCATGTGCAAAATCTATAGAACTGCGGTTTTCAAGCAGTAGTACGAATATCACTGGTGGTTCGCGAGAAGATAACTGGTGGTATATGGATATTTTGTGCAGTATGCAATTTTTGTCATCCAAAAGTAATGCTTATTTTCAATCATATTCATTTTTAATGAATTTTTGGCATGCGCGGTTACCTTAACTCCGAATAACTAGCATGTGTGTTTGTATTAGAAAACACTTAAAATAGATTTAGAAAGAAGCTCAATTTGGAGATAAATTTACGTTTAAAATTAAGTAAACTAGAACCAGAAAAAAAAAACCTAATTTCTGTCAAACAACCCCCCAAATATGAGTATAAATCATTTTATTAATTATACTGTTAATCAATAATCATATTGTTAGTTCATCATGCTGTTAATCGCATTTGCTAATATTTGTTATCTTTGTTCCATTCTTTTTGTATAAAATGTATTATTATGTTTGTATAAGATGCATTATATTAATTATATGTATAGTATTGACTTCGTATTCAAGCCATATTTTGTTGATAGTACTGGAATTTTCGAATTTTGGTATGGGTGGTACGCGTTAATGAAAGGAACCCTTGATATAGAACGACCTTAGTAGCATTTAATTTGCTATTTTAGAAATCGTCTAATCATATGCAAGGTCCATAGAACAATGCTATTCATATTAAATTGACTTTTTTAATAGTCTAATAATCATGCGCAAAATAAAGCAAGAAAGATCGATTATGTATAAAGCATTTGTTATGAAGCACTTAAAATGTAATTTTATTTAAACATCTCTAAAATGCGATACATTCAGCACTCGTACTTTTTCAATTATCACAGTACTATAATTTATTATACTTGGAAACTTAAAACTTCCTCAAAAAAGGCAATGTTATAAAATCGTCTGCTTCTTTATGTAAAATCAATGACTATTTCACTTATATTCCAGACTCCAGAGCTAAATTATTTTGCGTAAAAAAATTTCAGCAATTCTTATGGAACTCATCTTACAATCACTTGTTTACATTCTGCATCCATTAAAATTAGGCTTTGTTGTTTAATAATCAAAGTTTGATGATCATTTAAACTCAAAAATATTGTAATTGCGTTGGCACAGAATATAGATGCACAGGAAATAACCAAAAATAAAGCAGTTTTAGGACGGATGCAATACTAAGTACAAATTTAAAAGAACTTAAAAAAGTTACGATTTTTGCACTGGGAAAAAAAGATAGATGCCATATTTTATTTTGATGTGTTGCAAAATTTGATGTGTTGAAAAATGTTTGCATAATTAGGTTCAATGTATTTCACTTTTTCAACCAGCGTTCAATCCCAAACTGATTGGGTGATATTATCCATTTACATTTCCATATGTCCCGCATACCCTCTCAACAACATATTAAAATTTCATTTCTATAAAGTCATTTTTATGGCAGTTATCGCGCGAACGGACAGACAGACAGAATGAACAAAGTCATAAACATTTTCAACTATGTTGGAAAGTGTTAAAAAAACAATGTTATTGTCGTTTAGTTTGCTTCTCTTTAACTGTCAAATAATTATGATCAAGATCTGTAAAGTCTTATTAACATCCGAATTTGTCCCCGAAAAAAACTTCCGTCCAACTCTCCAGGGGGATACTATAAATGTTTTACAATAAATAGGAATTTACTGAAGCGTATAGCACTAATACAATTTATGACATAACATACAGCTGACATAACAAAAGAGTATATGTATTTCTTGCTTAAAGACTCAGACACAAACATGTCCATCTTTGTATTGTTAATGGCAATAAATATGCATTATGAGCATAATGTGATTGGCAGTCAGTTCCAATTATTAGATTTTTCTTGTCTGTTCCTGACGTTCAAGACTTTCCCTTTCAAAAGATTATCCCTTCTTATTAGGCTCTTTGAACGTTTTCAATTAGGATATCATCTACGAGGTTTTTTGCGCGACTTAATCCTGGAAAACATTTTAGTCTGAAAACAAACTGAGAAGGAACTCGTTTTTAGTATTTCCGTTCGTAGAATTTTTTTTCAAGATTTGAGCATTATTTGTCTGGATTTCAATGTAAAGAGGGATTATAACTCTTACAAGTCAAGGTGTTCAAACACAAAATGTCGCAAAGAATCGATTACATGATGGATGGAGGAATGGCGTGTAGTCCTCGAATATCTCAAGCATGCGGGTAACGAAAGATTCAAAAAGACTACTTTACTCATCTGCCTGTCTCATTAAAGTAAAATGCGAGAGTGTTGTATATTTTTCATTTTTTTTCTTTTTTGAAAAATTTTGATACTTTATGTTATTGGGTTCGAACAAAATGAAATAAAAAAATTCTGATGTGAGCAGCACATGACTTTCCCTCTGGACATGAGTCTGCTTTATTCATGTTCTCTTCATTTATTCGATTATTCATTACATTGAATTTTACTACACAAAATAATAGGTAATAATTATTTTAAATGACACTAAATTTGCACTTTTAATTCAATTTTCGTTTTCATTGGGTAACTGGACTTATTTTCAAACGTAGCGTAGCGAAATAACTAAAATATCTCGAGAACGGCTAAATTTTGAGTAATGCGGTTGGTCTTATTATTTTCGTCATCCAAAATGACGTATAAAATAAACATTTTATTCATATATTGGAGCATATGTAGTCTTTTATTTTTAGATTCTCACTAAAAATTGTTCAGTTAGAAAAGTTAGATTTTCGGTTTTAAGTTTGGTTTTCGTCCTTGGAAAGTCGCAGTTTAAAAGTTTGCATTTCGTATTTTATCATTCAGTTTGTGTCCCTCCATTTCCTGCTATTGAAATCCAGGTCTCGTAGGTGAAAAGAAAAGAAAACGAGTTGAGCTTCTTTCGTCTGCAGAAATGATTTTTAAGCCGAAAGTAAAAACAAAATGTATATGTTATTTTCAAATGTTTACATCTGATTTAAGTCAATATTTCAAAACGCACCTAAAATATTGAAAAAATCCTAAATTCTAAATATTGAAAATTTAGCTTTAAAATCGACGAAATTATAAAATTGCGAATTTTACAGCACTCGCCTGTCTAGGTCAAAAGTCTGAGACATAGCTTGTAAAAGACCTGCAAAAGGGAAAGGGCTCGCAATTGATTTTGAAAAATTGGATTTAAAAATGGCGAAATTTCAACCGAATTTCGACTTTTGAGTTAATAACTTTTATACTCACTTGAATTTTTTTAAAATGTCGCCGAGGAGTATCTTCCGGGGACCGGAAGTATCCACGTATCGAATATCGTGTATCGAATTCAAAGCCACGATATACGAATCAAAAGGCTACAACTTTTCGCTAATAGACAAAAAAACATACACAAAGCCATCACATTTATGTATTGAAATAAGCTACTTCTCTCCGGACATTTAAAAACATCATATGAAAAATTTGAACACTCTATGAAGAAAAATATTTATACAAATGAACATCGTAACATGGACTTCAAATAAGGAGGTTTTTCAGCGATGACGGACAGTACTTTTATTGCACGAAATAAAAACAATCATGCAACCTGTGTTCACAGAACTACATAGTTTACACAACAGTGTGTTTAATCCTCAACATATTTCACCAGTAAATGGCATTTGCAACACACATGTAAATTGCGATCTCTTTGCACAAAGCACTTAGAAAGTTTGTTGTCAAACCCCAGGGGTCAGCTGACCATAGGATGTGAAACTGTGAACTAAATCATTACCTTGAAGCTTCTTCTAATAAGAGGTCCGGATAGTATAATTCGAGTGTGACCAATTTGATGTATGAAGGCTTCCCCACGGGTGAGAATGCTTCTCGACTTTAAATCTCATTTCTCATACACTGATTCGAGACAATGACAAGAAAAATGAAGTTGACCTGGTCATCCATCTTTGTGTCCAAATATGAAAGGATCGTTTGAAGAACACATTATCGTAATGGGCCATCAACGTCACAAGCGAGTCTCTTCGGTCGCCAGTGGCGAGATTTCATCCAATATAACTTGAAATTATCTCTGAAATTACCATCATTTTAAAATGTGCGTTTGAAAAATGCCCTATAAAAAAAGAGGAGGGGGGGACATCTCACGGTTTGATTGCTATGACGCGAAGACTCTTGTGCCCACAAATTGCAATGATTGTAGAAAGTTTCATTCGAATAGATCGATAATTTTGATAGATTTTGTTTCAACAATCTTCTATCGCGAAATCTCTCTCATTGTCAGACACAAACGGCGATTTTAAAGTAAGTGGCTACGACGTCGACTTATGAATCAGAGGAAAGGGAAGCGTAGTAAGCTCGAATCTCCTTTTACACCAGTTCTTCGCACTTCTTCCTTTCATCCAATGAGAAAACAAACGGAATAAATTTTCTCGGAGGAGTCTCACACCATCACTTTATCCTTTTGATTCTCCTAGAGAAAGAAGTACTCCTCAGTTTTTAACACGTGACGGAATTACACTTCATGATTACTTAACATTCTTTGGAACTTCCTATGACATCAATAGCTTCGTCACACTAAAAATTATAAATAAATTTATCTCGTCGATGATTTAGAAAATTAGGCAAAATATTGGCTGATAAATCTGACAGAATATCGCCAACTTGGCGATAATTCAATATTTCTGCAAATGAATTTTTTTGATAATCCTTGCCTCTTTATAGTAATTATGATCTATAAGTTCTTTATTCAATATCTAACAAATTGCATAGATCTTGGGTTTAATATGTTTTATTAGGGAGTTGAATAGGAGTTGCTTTTGTTTAGAAGGACGTCTAGAGAGTTTTATGAACTCGAGTACTTCAGGCTTAAAAAAAAATTTCTTCAACTTAAACACATATAAAACAAATACCAAATGGCCTCTGCCATTTCCATTTTCGAAAATAACAAATTTAAATTCACGTGGTCTCAAAAAAACTAACAAAAAAAACAATAGTGTTATTTCAATTAGAATTATATGCAATCTATAAAGCTGCAGAGTCACTTAGATAATAAGAGCTTGCAATTTAGTCCCAGTAGCTCAACGGTAGAGCGTCGGCTGGCCCGTTCGGAGACCCAGGGTTCGATTCCCGGTTGGGGCAGCAAGGTTCTTTACAAAGCTTTATTATATATTAAAAGCAATAATCTCGAAACTAATATTTCTTATGAAGGCCAATTTAGTATTTTAAGAATTATTAATAAACAATGAAATATGAAAAACTATGTATGAAAAACTATGTATGAAAAACTTTTTTATCAATGATTAATGAAAATGCAAGAACCAATTGAATAAGAGCACATGCAGGCAGCATAGGTAGCAAATCAGCAGATTTTGTGGCTTTCTCTGTGTCAGTTAATATCAATATACAAGAGAATAAAACTATTCATTACCCTAGATCCCACTTAAAAATGATCCCAGACAGGAATTTAAAATAGACTGGCAAATAAATTGGCACGATGAAAAAATGGAAGGTTCACTAACTCCTTATTTTCTTTAAACAATATCAACTTTTGTAAGCCATCTAAATATTTTACCAGGTTCCAAACTAATCATGTCCCTTCTCCCCCATCTGTATACTGAGTAAGCATAATTAGCTCTCCAAATTGTATTTGTAACACAGGGGAAGGCAATGCAATACACTTTCTATTTTTTTTTGTCCGTTACCAAAATCTCACCGCTTAAAGAAATCCTCTATAACAAACTTTTAACATTGAATAAATATATCCGTAAATAACAAATTTATTCAAAATAAAATAAACGCACTTGTGATCTTTATTCAAGAAAACGAATAAGATGTTTTCCAACTTTGATCTTTAAACTATTAGATGCATCCTGCCTAATTTATTGTAGATTCATTGTGTAATATTATAATGCTTATTCTTCATTAATTTTATATTTATTCATCATCACAGAAAAAAGGATGGTAATAGTGTTTAAGAAGAAGCTAGATAGTCAAAATTTAGTATGTTGTTGTCTTTTGGAAATATTTTGATTGTTTGGATTTTGAACCTTATCGGACTATATTTTTCTCGTATATGCAGTAACCTATTTTTGAAACATGTTTATATATATCGCTGCTCCCATTTGAAACAGTTCTTCACATAAGTGTTTATGAATGGGAAATGTTGTTATATTTCAACTGTATTTAGTATAGGAAATCATTTTGTATATAAATGTTTATTATTTTTATCTCGGCATTATGTTTTGTTCCCTGGTTTTGGGCATATATTCATCCACCATAGGCTCTAAATACTGTAACTCTTCGGGTCGATGCCCATAGGTGGTTAATCTGTTAATTTGTTTAAGATGAACTATCTATGGACATAGTAACTTGACCAAAGTGATTCCATTTCACTTCAAAAATTGAAATCTTAGTTACTGTATATTACTTTCCTTATATACACAATACAATATAGTACATAGTATGTAGAAAGTATTGAGACGAAGTCGAGAACAAGTTTCAAGCATCCCTGAACACGAATTAAACTATTTTGATCAGATGTTTGTGTGTGTATCAGTGAGTCTGTAGAGACAATATCTGACGAGCAAATGTGAATACCGGAAACTTATTGTTTTTAAACGCAATCGAATGTTCAGAACCCCATTGAATTTTCGAATGCAATTTTGAAAAAATCATCAAAAAATCAAAACTTTTCACGAAGTTGCGCAAATAGTCATTTCTTATGTAATGTTTCATTAGAAAACGATTGACACAAACTTTAGAATGCCAACATGAACCGTTCTCGAGATATTGCACATTTTTCAAATAAATTTATCAAAAAATCACATAAAAAAATCAACTTTTGTGAAATATATTCACTTTTCATGTGTAATATCATGCGATAAATTTGGTGAAATCATTCTCGTGGATTTAGCTCGTTCCATTCATGGGAAAATATACTTTGGGTAATACATTTGTATTTGGACGCCAATAGTCATTTATCTGCTATAAAAGTAACTTAATTCTCCGTCCATAACGCTTGGCGAGATTTTGCCGACGAATTTGGCAGAACGTCGCCAAATGTACAATTCAACATTAAAAACCCAGTACCGTGGATCTTATACATTATTTTTTTACTATAAAAGGAGTTAATTTATTGCATTATATATGGAAAGTCATGTGTTGCCCACATCAGATTATTTTTTGTATTTTAAACAATAAAATATATGACATAAACAAATTACATGAGGTAATAAAAAATTATCTGAGTATTTATCTGCGCAAATGTTTTTCCGCACAGCTCGTTCAATTTTAATCTGACACTTTTTACTAATAGACGCCACCTGTGAACAATGACAAGCTATCGCCGAAAAATTCCGTTAACATCTATTGATTATTTTTTAAGCTATTTATCGTCGGTTAGTGTATAGCATTGTGAGTGCGTGTGTGTGTGGGGGGGGGGGGGGAGGGGGGTACAGCATGAGCGCATTTTATCCCATCACAGAATAAACTCGTCCTATTGAACATTTATATGCACCACGTATCCTAATTTCGAAACATTCGGTTAGAGATCTACAGAAGTTAACTGCGACAACGTATATCAATAAAAGGAAGGAACATGCGCATTTCTTATCTGACCACGTTCAGAAAACGACCTCGTTCTATAAATCATTAATTTATACAACACAGCCCCAAATGTAAAAATCTCATGTGGGCCGCACATGACTCAAATCAATACAGAATGCTCAAATCAATACTCACAAACTCAAATCAATTTTCTCTGATTAAAATTGAGTTTAATTGGACAAAAAAAAATTAACCCGAATGATTATTTGAAATGACTCTAAATTTGCAGTGTTAATTCAATTTTCGTTTTCATTTAGAGACTAGATGTATTTTCAAAAGCGATTTGTCAAAAATGCAAAAAGGCTAAAACATCTCGAGAGCGTCTAAGGGTTATGGTGGGTCTATTTTTTTCGTCGTCAAAACTTGCGTATAAAACAAGCATTTAATTTATACATTTGAGCATTTTGAAGATTTTTGCGGGTCATTTTGCAAAAAGATTTTGAAAACATTTTAATCGTACCGAAATCTAATCAGCACTAGGGTAACCCACAAGTAACTTATCTGCCAGATTTTGTGAAATTGGGTCTATTAGTTTTTAGCTAGAGTGGATGCATACGATTTTTGCGGCCTATTTTGCAAAGATTGGCAGGTTTTTCGATTCCGAATCGTACCAAAGTTTAATCAGCACCAGGGCAACCCACTACTGACTTGCCCATAAAATGTTACAAAATTGGGTGAATTAGTTTTCGAGTTAGAATGGATACACACACACACACTCGCGCGAGCACACACAAATGCACACACACAACCGCACACACAGACGTCACACTAAATATAGTTTTTCATGTTCAAAACGTCCCAGATCGTGTAGATCCGGCGAAAATTCGAGTTTCGATACGATTCCAATACTTTACTTATAAATGACCTGTAGGGAAAGTAAAAATAAAAAAAGCTTTAGAAGAGTTATGGTTGAACAACGAGCGTATACTGGTAAAAGAGGCGTGTGCAATAGTCTCAGATTTCATCCGACAGCAAATGCTGACGAGGGGGTCTGAGCTGCCCTTGGCTAATAACCGCTCTTATCGTGGCTAAATGCTCGCTTCAAAGATTACGAAGGATTGTAATGTGAACATTTGATTTAGAATGATAGAGCAAATTTAAAAAAGAAATGAAGTAAGCTTCTTACATAACAAAAAACTAATCATATAACAACAAAACTTTTAATATATCAAGCAATATTTATTTATTCAGTCATTAATTGAGGCTCGGAACTTCAGCTTTATTTGCTTCCTTGTAAATCCGCTAATGCAATCAAACTTTATGAGACGTAAAGAAACTGCTAATGCAATAATCTTCTTTTCCTTTTATAGATTCGGTATTATTAATAAAATAATTGCCCCTTTTTTTAACATTTTAAAACGTAGTTGAAAAGTGTTTATGACTTTGTACATTCTGTCTATCGGTCTGTCCGTTCGTTCGCATGATAACTGCCGTAAAAATGACTTTATCAAAATGAAATTTTAGTAATGTTGTTTAGACAGTCTGTGGGACATACGGAAATATAAATGAATAATATCACCCAATTGGTTTTGGATTGAACCCGGATTGAAAAAATGAAATACATTAAACCCCCATGGGACCTAATTTTTCAAACATTTTTTAAGCAAATTTAGTATTCGAATTGCTTCGAAAGTTTTAGGAAATATTCAAATTATCCCATAAAAAATACGAAATTTTTTTTAGCAAAATATAATCGGTAGTTTTTTTTAAAATAAAAATTAAAATAATAATTACACCCACATTATATGAAGAGATCACGTGATCCACTTGAAAATAAAATATATTATCCATCTTGTGTCAAAATTGTGATTTTTAAAGTTATTTTTAATTTATATTTAGTGTTGTATCCGTCTTAAAACAGCTTTATTTTTACTTAATTTCTGTGCATCTATATTCTGAAAGAACGCAATTACAATATATTTGAGCTTAAATGATCATCCAACTTTTATTATTTCTACAACGAAGTCTAATTTTCACTTATGGAGAATTAAAACACCAAAAAATGTGGAATGAGTTGTATAAGAATTGCTGCATTTCTTTAACGCAAATTTATTTAGCTCTGGAGTCAGCAATATGGCTGATATGAATGAAACATTCATTGGTTTTACATAGAGGAACAGACGATTTTGTAGCAGACTTTTTTGATGAAGTTTTAAGCATAGAGTTGAATTGCTTGTACCTTCATGGTTTTAAGTTTTTAAGTAAAATAAATTATTATAGTATTGTGATGAAAGAAAGGAGTAAAATAAAAGTGCATGAATGAAATATTTACTACCTTTTCATAGAGAACCAGGCGATTTATATATCAATGGCGTCATTTGAAAAAAGTTAATTTTGTTCGATGAAGTTTTAAGTTTTTAAATATAATAAATAATTGTAGTATTGTGATAATTTAAAAAATATTACCGCTGAATGTATCGCATTTTAGAGATATTTCAATAAAATTGCATTACAGTTGGAAAGTGTTGCATAATCAATGCTTTATGCATGATTGATCTTTCTTGTTTTAAGCTCAATATTCAAGAAATTAAAAGTGCAACTTATATATTCCATTGATCAATTGAGTTAGTAAGCTTATTATCTACAAACTTAAAATTGTTGTTGTTGCTTATTCCTCTTGGTCTAGCTGTAGCTAGACCAGGAGGAATGAGCAACAACAACTCTCAACAACAACTGATTCCTCTAACTATAGCTGGATGGATTCGATAAAATCGTACACCGGAATCCTAAAATTCTATTATATACAATTGAGTTCAAAGATTTCTATCCACCATGCTCCTTTCCAGGAGGTTTGCTAAAAAAATATTCTTTTAAAATCAGTTAGCGAGTCCAGAAAAGTTTGAGAACCACTCATATCAGCTAAATTATTGGCCTGCAGCTTCTTTTATAATAGAAGGGCCTAATCTGCTTTTATAAATCGAGCGTGACAAATAAGATGCGTCTGCGTCTCCTACTGGTGAGAAAGCTTCCCGACTTTAATTCTCGGTAGAAGGCAAAAAAATGAATTTTCCCTGCCATCAATCTTTATGCTCAAATATAAAAGGATCATCCGGAGAACAGAGGACGCGCGTAATTGGCGATCATCGCTTCAAAAAAGCCGCTTCAGTCGCCAATGGCTAGATTTCACTCAAAAAAAGGATCTGCCAAGTCCCCCAGAATTAGGTGGGCTGGTGATGGTAAATTAAAATAAATAACAAAAAAAATAATAATTGTTCTTCCCCAAGGGCGTGGCTATGTCCTTTTGATACCTCACCCTGTGGGCAATATCTCCCAATCAAAAACACCAACAAGAAGTTAAAAAGGAAGGCAAGAAAGTTTAAACTTCAAGTGCGCTTAATACTTTAATTAATGCCTTCACTGGAAGTTTATTCTTTTGGAGACAATCGATTATTATTTGACTGCTATCGATGATTCGATCTGGATTCGATAAATGGATTGCTCCGAGGACCAGAAGCAACAGTTTTATCGCTGCTTTATCTTTGCTATGAATGGCTATGTGCAAAGAAATATAATGCTATGAGCGTTGTATCATCTGCAGAGCCCAACTCGTGCTGGATGGCATAAAAAAAATTTTCGATGGGGAACCAGATAAGCCAGCAGAGATATTCCTAACTTTTACTTTGTGTTGACTCTTGTATTCGAACAAGATCACATTTTGAGATCAGGTGCGTTTAATCACAAGTGTGTATAATAAATTGATAGCTTTGAGGTAGTGCTCCATAATGCAAGTTAAATGCTACCATTCATGATGTCATTGATCCGAGTTCAAAGACGGTGAGATGATCGAAAATATAACGCTTAAACGCCTTTTTGGTTTTCAGAACGGCTGCTGGTTGTTTGGTTAGAATGATATTTTGAAAAACTGCGAAAGAGATTACCAGTGAATTCCGGAAAATGTTTAATATCGTATACAGTGAGTGTGTATTGTCTTCAGGAAAATTTTCCGAATTAAGTACTGTTATGAACGTGCGAAAATGCTCTCGTTGGAGTATCTTTTGGAAACCGGACTGAGTAAACACCCTTACATGCAACCTTTCTTATGATGCGAATCTGAGATGCCTGGTGCGGAAGTTTGGTGGAGGGGTTGCCATATTTGGTGATTTATCGCCAATATGGCAACATTTGGTGATTTTTGAAGGTTCGAGAAACACCTCGAAATAATGTATAATCTACGAGATATAGGATATTTCCAGAAGCTTCTGTAGAGAGTCTATATAAAGAGTGATCATTCAGTTGGAGAGCAGTTGACGGGATAGGAGCTACATTGAACTGTGACATACGTCAATGCTTTAAGAATAGCTGCTGTTGTGTGAAATGAGATACGTCAATTTTTGGAGCATATTATCGGCTGTTTTGTGAAATGAATACAGCATTTATTTGCTGTTTTACAGTATATTGTTCCTGTGTACGCTGAGCTTGGAAATATACGTGTTAGTTATCCAGAAATCTGGACTTGCAGAGTCATAACAATATTTTGACGGCAAGCCACATTTTGAATACATTTCCAACACTGTAAAAAAATGATGTTTGTGCGTTCGAGAGGTGTAGGCATGATAATTGATGAACGAATGCACGTACTACTATGGAACTTTACGCTTGGATATATTATAGACAGAAACTAGAAATAGTTATAATTTTATTAATTTGAAAGATTAGAACATGACTTGTTCAAATATTAAAACGTTTATAGCATTGCTTCCTGTTGGAAAAGATAATACCTTCTAGAGCGATGGCGGTGAAGTAAGAAATGATACTTCGAACTATGACATATGTTGTTGTTGGTGAGACCCAGACCGTCCGACCTACCAGAAAGGTGACTATGACATATGTGTAAATTGTGTAAAATAATTGTGCGAATTGTGTAAAATCAGTATATATAGACACGCATTAGCGAAGTGCTCTTAATTCATTAACAGGACAAAAATGTTGCCAACTAGAAAATATTTTTTAATTTTCAAAATATAGTAGATAGTGCGTTCGAGGACGTAACCAGGTGTGGGTTTGGTTTGAATTCGGGAAAAGTCCATTTGATTTTCCAGCTGCTAAATTAAGTCTAATCCTTTACAATAGCAGCCAAATACAGAGTGCGGTAACGGCCGGAGAGACTGGATGGATCTCTCCTTCCCGATCTTATTTCCAAAGTATTAGATTGAAAATAAAGAGTAGTCATTCCTTACAAACTGACTAAGAGTGGTGTAGTCGGTAGCACTTTTGAGTTCAATCCAATAGGTCCAAGCTTCATTCTGTCCGATCATTTTTGCAATGCCAAAATTAGATCTAATGCTCAACACAACGTCTTTCGTCTTGGAAAGCAAGAATAAAAACGAAAAAAAAAAAAAATCTGATGTGGTCGGCACACGACCTCCCCTACAGACTCACATTCATTTTATCTTTATTTCTTTCGCAATTCATTAAATTGAGTTTAACTCCACAAAATAACACGAATATTTTTTAGAAACTGTACTGAATATGCAATTTTAATTGAATTCTCATTTCCATTTTGCGACTAGACGCATTTTCAAAGGTGGCGTTGCAAAAATACAAAAAGAACTGAAATATCTCGAGAACGGTTAGATCTAGGGTTATGGGGTTGGTTTTATTCTTTTCGTCGTTAAAAGCTACACATATAAAATGTATTTAATAGATACATTTGAGCATATGGAGTCTTTTATTTTAGAATTTGGCGATTCTTTGGGGGGCCATGTGGCAGAAAAAAATTCATGTTCGTTTTCTTTTACAAATCGTACCAAAATCTAATCAGCACTAGGGTGACCGACGAGTGACTCTACCAAATTTTGTGAAATTTTGTCTATTAGTTTTTTAGCTGGAGTGGATGCATACATTGCCCCAGACACACGCACAGATGTCACGCTGAAAATATTTTTTGGTTTCTTAAATATTCGAAACATGTAGATCCCTTAAAAACTCGAGTTGCAATTTTCGACACGATTTCAATACTTCAGCAAAAATGAATATAGTACTGATAATTAATATTAATTTCAGCTTATGAGTTAAAATACAGGAAAAGCATAATTAAATAAAATTTCCGTTAAAACAAACCATAGTAACCAGTTTCTGAGGCAAATAAAAAACAGTCTTCTTCCGAATATAAAGGCGTATAAACCACACCCACAAAGATGAGATGGCGTCTATTCATTGGTGTGGCACCTTGAAGATATATGTACCTTATATATGTATACGTACCTGGAAGAAATATATTCTTTTTTGCCTCCGAAAGCCGCTCATGTCATTACTCATTTTTACATTCCTTATATACATAATGCATAAGGAAAGTATTGTGACGGGGTCGAGAATTCGAGTTTTCGACGGGAAAGCACGTTTCAAGCATCCCTGATCACGAATCAAACATTTTCGAAGTGATGTCTGTGTGTGTGTGTGTGAAAGTATGTGTGTGTGTGTGTGTGTGTGTGTGTGTGTGTGTGTGTGTGTGTGAAAGTATATGTGTGTGTGTGTGTGTCACTGAGTCTTTGGAGACGATAACTGACGAACGAATGGACCAATTCGAACAAAATTTGGTACAAAAATCACAATCCATAAACACTGGAAGCCTATTGTTTTTATACGCAATCGAATGTACAGAACCCCGCTAAATTTTCGAGTGTAATTTTGAAAAAATCGTCAAAGCATCAAAACCGCTAATAAAGTTACGCAAATAGACATTTCTTATGTAATTTTTCATTAGAAAACGATTGACATAAATTTTAGAACGCTAACATGAACCGTTCTCGAGATATTACACATATTTCAAAAAAATTATCAGAAAGTCATATAAAATAAAAAAAAATATTTCCTATTGAGAAACATGTTCACTTTTCATATGTAATACCATGCGATAAATTGGGTGACATCATTCTCGTGGATCTAGCTCGTTCCATTCATGAAAAAAGATACTTTGAGTAATACTTTTGTATTTGAACACCAATAGTCATTTATCTGCTGTAAGAATAACTTATTTCTCCGTCCATAACGCTTGGCGATATTTTGGCGACGAATTGGGCGGAATGTCGCCAACTTGGCGACATTTTTAATTGTTGCCAAATTAACGAAAATCTCGCCAAATGGATAAAAATGACGCTCAATCAATGAAAAGGACGACTCATTGAAGAAAATTCAATATCTTGGAAAGAATATAAGTATCTACTATAAGAATAACATTTTTTTTAACTGTAAAAGTAGTAAATTCATTGTATTATATAAGGAAAGTCATGTGTTGCCCACATCAGATTTTTTTGTATTGTATTTTTAGTGAAGATTTTACCTCTTTGCTATTTTTGTAGCAATATGAGAGATTAATTTTAAACAATGATCTTGATTCACAGTTATTATTCTTCCTGCAATACATGGTAATGCATATTAAAAGTATTGGAATAGTGTCGAAAATGATAACACGGGTTTTCGACGGATTTACACGTTTCGAGTGCTCTCTAAGAACCCCAGAAAACTATTTCAGCGTTATTTTCACAAAATTTGGTAGATTTTTTTTTTTTGTAAGTTTTGCAAGTTACTCTCGTGCTAATTAGATTTCGGTGCGATTGGGAAAGAAAGAAACTGACTTTATTTCTAAAATGACCCGCAAAAAATACTAAAATCTAAAACAAATGATTATGTTTCCTCAAATGCATCCATTAAATGATTGTTTTATACGTTATTTTTGACGACTTAAAGAATAGAACCGACTTCATCATTCTAAAACGGATCATTCCCGATATATTGAGGTTTTTTAATTTTAAGGAACTGAAGACCGTTTTCACCGTAGTTAAAAACGATTAAATGAAATTTCCTAAAATTTAGTAATTCAGTCCCTCGAGGTTTATCCTCCCGCTGATTAAATTTTTGCACGATTCAGAAAAATATAACCGATTATGTTTTGCGAAATGGCTCGCAAAGGTCATGAAAATCTTAAATAAATGCTGAAATGTATTAATTAACCTTTTGCTTACGGGTGGGACAGCGTCCATCCCAAACGAAGAACCTCTCAAAAAGACAGGTATTTGACATACCTTATCCCAAATAGTTCGATCCCCCTTTTGCAGACATTGGCGTCCTAGACGCCAATCCGGACGTTCCAAAACATGTTGATCCGTTGAGAAATCGCGTTACGATTTTCGGCGTGATTCCAGTACTTTCTCTATACATTACCACGTATAGTAGGTAAAGTAACAAGCTGCTAGAGGGGAAAATATCCTCTCAACTCCCTATTCTCCCTGATATAAAAGAATTTCATCTTGTAACAGATAGAGGCAAAATGATTTGGTCGAGCTATCAATTTGCACTACAACTAGAAAACTACAGTTTCCAGTACTAGATCGTGGCTTATATTATACTCCCGCCCCCACTCTATGACTGTATCCGGTTAAGCTGCCAGACAAGCTTTTAGCGCGATTACTTCTCATTCCGATTCAATTTGACTCATTTCGACACAAGATCGATTGGCTAAAAGGGCCATCCATCTCGGGTACGTGTGTCAAAATGAGAATTGAGCTGTGCCCCACGAGGACTATAAGCATGAATCCTCGCAGTGACAATCAAAAGTGTCAAATGTCCTCCTTTTTGATACCAAGTAATCACAGAGTCCAAGTACCTCGCTAAAAAGACCGATTACACACACACACATATATATATCAAATTCTTAACGAATTTCATTCTGTTATTCTGAAATAAAATCTATATGGCAATCTGATGTGGGCAGCACGTGACTTACTCTGTAGACTCAAATTAATTTTCTTTTTATTTGTTTGATAATTCACTAAATTGAGTTAAAAAATAACACTCATCATTATTTGAAATGACATTGAATTAGCATTTTTATTCAATTTTCGGTTTCATTTGGTAACGAGACGTCATTTCAGAAGCGTCGTAGCAAGAATGCGAAAGAACTAAAATATCTCGAGAACGGTTCATTTTAGAATGATGGAATTGGTCTTATTCTTTTCATCATCAAAAATTACGTATAAAACAAGCATTTAATGGATACATCTGAGCATAAGTAGTCTTTTATCATACATTTTGACAATTTTTGCCATTTTGTAAAAAAGGCAGGTTTTTTTTAATCCAAATCATACCAAAATCTAATCAGTACCAGGGTAGCCCACAAGTAATCTGCCAAATTTTGTGAAATTGGGTCTATTAGTTTTTGAGTTACATTGGATACATATCTTGCACAGACAGACATACAGACGTCACGCTAAAAATAGTTTTTTCGGGTACTAGAATGCTCGGAATGTATAGAATGTGTAGAATATGCATCGGAAACTCGAGTTACTATTTTCGGCACGATTTCAATACTTTCCCTATACACTACCATGTATCGCAAGAAAAGTAAAAAAACAACACATTCAGGAGACATCTGCTCTACATGAAAATCTCACCGTTTGCTTATATATTTCCATTGTAACCCCAATATTGGCGAAATTTTGGCTCCCAATATTGGCATATACCAATATTGGGACAATGGGGTTCATTGGAAACAATTTCAATATAACGTCGATATTGGAACCCTATTGTAATTCGAATATTTAGCCAATATAGACAGCTAATATGTCCTTAATATTGGTGCTGCATTTAAAATATTTCCAATGTGAAAACCAATATTGGCGTAATTATGGAGTATCAATATTTAGACAATATCGGAGGCCGGTGTTCCCCCATCATTTTTGGCCAAATATTGGCGTTATATTGGAAATATTTTCAATATAATGCTAAGATATACAATATTGGCGAGATATTGGACTAATATTTTGCACAATACTAAGGAATAAAATTAGCTCATTGGTTTTCTATTTTCAGAGAGGGAGGCCTGTAGATTCTGGCTCTCTGGTGAGCCATTAGGATAATCCAAGCAAGACTTGACAAGATATAAAATTAAAGGGTAAACTAAAGCTTAAAATTTATTTTGTGTTACATGTCTGCAAACATGAATCTGATATAACATGGAATTTCAGCTTAAAAAGCTCTCTTATTCCTAATGTTATATTGGGAGACAGTTTTATTAAAACTTAGGTAATTGGGTGATCATATTTGTCAAATGAGTAAGTAATCTAAAGGAGCTATTGACGTATTAAAAATGACTTCATTAAATTATTATAATATACAAACTTCCTGGGGAAATCCTTAAGAACCCTTTTAACTTTGTAAGGAAGCATCCATGAGTGTACATGTTAGGTCTATCCATAGTAAAATGACCTTCTCTGATAGAATGCAAGGAATTGCAGCGCCTCTAGCGGAGACATTCAAAAGTTAGGCTTACACACTCAGCAACAAAGTTAGATAGAAGGAAAATGACAATCGCTAAGTTATAGAGAATTATTTAATTAGTAGAAATCGAGATAAGGAACGCACAAAACCTGTGTATGGAAGGCAAAATATTCCTGTCAAAAGTCTTACGGTCAGGGACCGTAACGCGGGGCCACATGCAAAGCTTGTCAAAGCACGCGGTCATATTCTTTTTCAATTTAAAATATGCATTATTGTTGAAGAGGATGATTTTGAATAGTCTACGTATTAGATTCATGTTTTCGAAAGATGTACCTCTTCTATTTTCCGGAAGCAGTCGCATACTCTTGTATTATATTTTTCTTATCTTTAGTAAAATATGACATTCTCTCTGGCACATATTTAAACTTTCTAATTGTTTGGAATCTGAAAGGAATTCCCTATTCAAAGCACCTATAATTTGATTTTTTCCTGAAATGCACATGTGGCCGGGTATACCATTTGCACGTTATTCTCCCAATTTTACGAGACAAGTTTTGTTATCTTAGTGTCAACTGATTTCTTTCTTATAAAGGGCATCTATAATTTTCAAAGTTTATTGGCGTGTTTACCCCCTCCTTCGCAAAAATGCTTGTTGGCCTGAAAGAATACTTTCTGAAACCATCCATAAGCAAAAGATTAACGGCGCTTTTGCTTACGGGTAAGCAACCCGTAAGCAAAAGCGCCGTTAATCTTTTGCTTATGGATGGGACAACGTCCATCCCAAACATTGGCGTCCATGGACGCCAATGTCCGCAAAGTGGGATCGAACTGTTTGGGATAGGGTATGTCAAATACCTGCCTTTTTGAGAGGTTCTTCGTTTGGGATGAAAGCTGCCCCACCCGTAAGCAAAAGGTTAAAATGTGTTGTAAAAATAGTCTGGAATTTTTCTTTATTCAGAAGTAAATAACACCACTTACAGAACAATAAAATAGACCTTTCCAAAATATGGCATTTTTTTGTTCTAACATATAAAACCAATCCTCAAAACTTCTCCATCATTACAAAATGTATATTAATAGCTTCGTTATTATAAAATGAGAGAATGGTTCCAAATACTTTTAATCAGGAACAAATAACCCGTTTTCGAGATATTATACATTTAACTTTCCACTCTGAGCGCTATATCTCCAGAAATAATCAACCGAATTGCAGGAAATTTTGTATTCTTGTCGTCGTCGATAACAACAACACTCATTTTCAGTGAGATCTAGTTATATATAACCTCTAATGTGTGTTATTGCTTTCGGAAGGTATTATTGAGATTTGTTGCAAGTCATGTGTTGGGCGCACCGACTTGCAGTTTATGTGAGCGTCACCTTGACATGCGTCTTTGATTACATCCGATTAAGCTGCAGGGCCGGCTTTTAGCGCGATTACTTCTCATTCGTATTCAATTTGACTTGCTCCGAGACAAGATCGATTGCCAAAAGGTCCATCCATCTCAGGCGCATGTGTCAAAATGGGGCTTGAGTTAAAGTACCAGTGAACGGGGCCTCGGGGGACATCATTAGTATAAACTGGGGCGTCTCCAGGGGCCCAAGGAGGGGATTTGTTTACACGAGCATTGAACTATCTAATTAGTCGATAAGAGCCCACAGTCTGCAAAGAAGCTAATCAGGAAATTTGAGTTTGATGAGCTGCACTTTAATTCCCCGAGGATTCTAGTTTAGATGGTTTAGAAATCATTTATTGATGATTTGGTGGGAATGGATGTAGAGTGATTTCGTCGCAAATGAAATTGGGCGTATTTGGGGGTGTTTGAATATCGGCTTTGGAATACCAAAAGGTACATTGGAATATGTTAAGAAAGTTTTTAATTTTTAAAAGACGTTTAAGTTTGGGGAATTCGGAATATAATCCAAAACTTAAAAGTGTGTTAAAACGTTCTAGCCAGAGTTGGATATCCAACATTGAATTGAGCACCAGGCTCTATCTTTGGAGTGATTGCAGATCCCTCCGCGGCTGACGTCACGTATCCCATGATTCCTAGATGTCCGAGCCTTGTTTTAAATAGCCTCGGTAGTGCCGAGTCTATCGATAGAGAGCGCTTCTATAGAGGAGCAAGATACACTATTGCCCACACAATAGCTTTTACAACTTCGCTATAGGAGCGCCCTCTATCGTTCAACGCAGAACTACAAACGACAAAGCTTGAAATAAGGTCCCTGGATTAGAAGGCCCTAGGTATTTTGAAGCCCAAGAGAAATTTGAATAAATAGAAATATATAGAACTTTGTAACTTATTTACAATCAAAGAAACTTTCCTGATATGAAAGGATTTTTTGTTGTTTTGTATTTACCTTAACATTATAACGTTAGTTGCTACTAGTAAAAGTATTTCATCAAAACTTAAAAAATAGGTTGAAAACATTACGTTCAAAACCACCTTAATAATCTCTAATTTATGTCCATTAAATTTTAACTGATTAGTAACATTTTAATTTAAGAAAATAATATACATGTTTATTAATAAAATTTATGTAACAAAGAAGTGTATAAAATTATTATAATGAAACCCAGGGTGTTTTATTAAACAATTAGATTTATAAATTTGAATACGATTTTGGTTTTATCATCAATGTTAATATTTTTATAACTTCTCTTATTCTCAAAAGAAACTAAGAAAAAAATTAATAAAATGTGCTTCTTTTATTTAAAAAATTATTATTTTTTCAATATTATTATCTTAATTTATAATTTTAAATAATAAAAATCTGATGTAGGCAGCACATGATTTTCCTTATGTAATGCAATGAATATACTTCTTTAACTGTGAAAAAGTGATGAAAAGATCCACGACACAGTGATTCTAACGATAAATTGTACTTTTGGCGCTTTTCCGGATGACAACATGTAAAACTATTTCATACCCAATTAATTTAGAGTCTCGTAAAATATAAGTTAACAGTTAGCAATATTGATAGCATCCTCAATAATCAATATTGTCCATATATTTAAATATTTTAATAATAAATTCATCAATTAGGCGCCATTTTCATTAACTTGGCGTTATTTTTGCAATTTTGATGATATTTTCGTCAATGTGGGAAATACTCTTCTAAATATCGCCAACTTGGCGATATTTAAAAGAGCATTTCTTATATAATAAAAGGTATGCCCATTATATGATGAAAATTTAAAATTTGCTAAACATTGCATCCCATTTGGAGTCATTGTTATCAATTTGGCGGCATTTATATTAATTTGATGACATTTTTATGAATTTGGCAACATTTAAAAAAGTCACCGAGTTGGCGATATGCCACCAGAATTTCGCCAAGCGTTATAGACGGAGAAATAGATTATTCTCATGGTAGAGTCTTATATTATTTCCAAAATATTGAATTTTCACCGATTAGTTGTCATTTTCATTGATTTAGCTTCAATTTATCAATTTGTCGATATTTTTATCAATTTTGCGACATTTATATCAATTTGGCGACATTTTTATCAATTTGGCGACATTTTCATCAGTTTGGCGACATTTTCATCAGTTTGGCGGCATTTAAAAAATCCACCAAGTTGGCTGTATTCTACCAAATTCGTCGCCAAAATTTCACCAAGCATTGCAGTTAGAGAAATAGGTTATTCTTCTAGTAAACGACTAATGGCGTCAAATTACAAAGATTACCCAATGTGTTTTCTTTCCTAAATGGAACTAGCTAAATCCACGAGAATTGTGATAATAAATTTATCGCATAATATTACATATAAAAAGTGAATAGATTTCACAATAGTTAATACATTTTTTTTTAATTTTACATGATTTTTTGATAAATGTATTTGAAAAATGTGCAATATCTCGAGAACGTTTATGCTAGCGTTCTAAAGTTTATATAAATCGTTATCTAATGAAAAATTACATAAGCAATGATTATTTACGTAACTTTATTGAATGTTTTGATTTTTGATGATTTTTTCAAAAATACATTTCAAAATTTAGGAGAGTTCTGAGCATTCGATTGCGTGTAAAAATAATAGGCTTCCAGTATTCACTGATTGTGATTTTTGTACCAAATTTTGTTCGAATCGTTTTATTCGTTCGTGAGATATCGTCTCCACACACACACACACACACACAGACATCATCCCCAAAATGTTTGAATCGTTATCAGGGATGCTTGAAATGTGCTCTCCCTTCGAAAACTCGAATTTGAATTTCGATCCTGTCACAATACTTTCCTTATACATTATACTATGTGTATAATTCAAGTAAAAAGCAATGTATGTGTGTGTGTTTGGCAGTCCATCTGTGTGCACTGTAACAGAAAGTTCAAACGACAACACGAAATTTGTTACAAAACTATTTCCGGACAAGTTTCATGATACCACTCAGCAATATTTTCTTTCTGGAATTTGATTTAGATTTTTAATTAATATTACTTTCCTTATATGCATAGCATAATATATATGAAAAGTATTGTGACGGAGTCGAAAATTCGAATTCGAGTTTTCGACGGAAGAGCACGTTTCAAGCATCCCTGAACACGAATCGAACATTTTTGTGGTGATGTCTGTGTGTGTGTATGTGTGGAGACGATATCTCACGAACGAGTAGAGCGATTCGAATGAAATTTGGTACAAAAACTACAATCCGTGAATACAGGAAGCTTATTGTTTTTAAACACAATCGAATGTTCAGAACCTCCCTAAATTTTCGAGTGAAATTTTGAAAAATTTTCAAAAAATCAAAGCATTTAATAAAGTTACACAAATTGACATCCCTTATGTGATTTTTCCTTAGAAAACGATTGACATAGACATAAACTTTGGAACACTAGCACAAACCGTTCTCAAGATATTGTACATTTGTAAAAAAAATTTATCAAAAATTCTCATAAATTAAAAAAATATTAACTTTTGAGAATCATGTTCACTTTTCATGTGTAAGATCATGCGATCCATTTGGTGCCGCTTGGCGAGATTTTGGCGACGAATTTGGCGGAATGTCGCCAACTTAGCGATTTTTCTAAATGTTGCCAAATTAACGAAAATCTCGCCAAATGGACAAAAATGACGCTCAATCAATGAAAATGGCGACTCATTGACGAAAATTCAATATCTTGGAAAGAATGTAAGTATCTACTATAAGAATAACCTATTTTTTTTTTACTGTAAAAGTAGTAAATTCATTGCATTATATAAGAAGGAAAGTCGTGTGCTGCCTACATCAGATTTTTTTATGTTGAATCTCTCTCTCTCTCTATCTCACACATACATACATACACATACTGTGCGAGGCCATAATACGCCTTGGACGCGACATTGGTCACATCGATCGTCATGCCCTAATATGATTGCGTATTACGCCATAAATGTGTCTGTCTTTCACCCTCTGTGCGGAAGCTCTACATAAACCCTACTCATACGCCCAAAATATGCTCCTTTGATACACCTTAAGTATGCATGGGCCAGCATTGGGGCAAGACGAGCAAGGCAACCGCTGTCCCTCTCATGGGACTCAGCCAAATAACACTTTACCGTGATTTGTTTTTTAATTTAACGTCAGACATTCAAATTTCAACAATACGCTACATAAAGTACTTTAGGAAACCTTTTTGTTACCTTGATCATAGGGTGGTTAGGGATCGCATTAAGCCTGGAAAACTCTTGCGATGGATCTGCCCTAAAAAGGCTCTTTTTTAGGGCAAACTCCATTAGGGCTCCTTTTGAGAATAGGCTCCATTGCTGAAAGTCAGCAGAACTGGCTTAAAGTCAGCAATGTAGTTATTCTTACTTTTTTTATTCGTTATTATATGAAATAAGAAACTAAAACTATAGAAAAACTGAAGTTTCAAGCAACTTAAAAACCCAGTTTATGTCGTTCATTAAAAATCACGTAGTGAAACAGGTTCAATACATAATATAATCTTCAACAGCAGCCAACATCAGAATAACCTTCAAATTTCGAACGAAATGATTTGTCTTAAATTTGAGAACCCACGTCGTGATTGAAAACTTCGTTTCAATTGCTTTTAATTTATTCAACACTTATGGCTCAAAATAATCACCTCTGCAATCTTTACAATAATTTGCTTATTTACTCCGAGATTCTGAATTAAATAACGCGAAAATTCGAGATCAAAATCACTCCCACCTCCCCAATCTCTGGACGAGAACGTCATTTGTCTAATTGAAACGGGGCTCTTAAACTGCTGTCTTTCAATTCAATCTACGAATTGGAAAAATCTATTTTTAGGCCATTGCATGAATAATTTCGGAGAATTGTGAAGACTCGAATTCACTCAATTAAAACAATTCTGTTAATATATCGGGAGATTTATTTCATCGGGTTGTAATTTTGTTAATTTTCGAATACCTCTGGGTTTCATGATACGACTCGAGTTGAAATATTCAAATCATTTTAAGGAAATTGCTCTTTTATGGCTTTTGGAGAATAATCGATTAATGGACTTCTTACTTATCTATCAATGCGTTTCTAATAATTAAATATCGAAAACAAGAGACTCCACTGGACTTTCATATATATAAAAAACGCGAGAGATACGTTTAAATTAATAAAAAAGGTAGACAAAACTTTCTGCACACCTTCAAACCATTTCTCATGGTTTCTATCAAACTATTGGACTTTTTTTTTGGAATTATTCTTCAGAGTTAACTAAAGCCTCCCAGATAATTGCAAATGTGTAATGCTTGGTCATTCAACTCATTACAATTTTGATTGTCCATTACCAAAAAAATCTCACTTCAAGAAGATATCCATTAATAATCTGGGTAAATGGATTAAAAATATATTAAAAACAAATTTAATATTAATTAAATAAAAAATTGATACGACTTTGTTAAAGAAAATGTTAATTAATTCGTTAATTAATTTGTACTTCACAATTTAAGTTTTAATAGTAATTTTATTTATAAACATATAAATATCATAGATATTGTTAGTCATTTTAATAAATATTATTTTAAGTTTATATCCTGTTTCTTATAGTATTAAGTATTTAGAGTATATGGCAATATTGTTCCGAAGAACTTTAATTGTAAGATTTTTATGCCATAAATTATAATATCTTATTTATTCCCATTATTATTATTGTTGTATAATTTTGTTGTATATATCATGTATATTTTGTTATTTTTCATTATTATGTATTATATATGTTTTCTGTATTGTATATGTTTGCCAATGTAAAATTTCTTGAAGTCTTAATAAATCCTCGTCTATGACCATTAATTCGTAAATCTCATATCGAGGTCTAATAGATATGTGAATTTTGTGTGTGAATTGTGCTTCCATGTACATTAGTACTTCAGTCGGATACCAGATATAATTACGTTTCGCAATTATTCAAATCACAATCAGTGGAACTTAACTGTCTCTGCGATTGCAAAATCTCTCTTGAAATCATTTCAGAGTACCTCCATTTTACAGTTGTATGCGATCTGCAATAGCGCTGTAGAATACATTTAAAAATTCAAAATTTTTAAAACAAGTATGTTTTGTTAGAAAGTTGCTTAATTTTCTATCAAACCTGTCTCGTGCTTTAAAGATTAAAGTATTGCAAAATATAACTAACTAAAAGGATAAGTCCGTCATAAGATGGGATAAAGTAGCAAAAGATATTCATTATTCCTTTATTCAAAGTTCTCCGCGCATGCGAGTCATACACCCCTCCCATTCACTATTATTATTTATCATACGACTTACTACCAAAACACACATATTATATCACCCGATAACATAACACAATTAATCTACTCTTCCTTAGACCTCCTAACAATGAATTTATCATGTTTAATACCTCAAACCTTTTTATTTCAAGTGTTCAATGATTGGTCATACCATGGAAGTAAAAAGGACAAACTATATCTCTCTAACTTCGTGGGACATACGTATAATTCAGCTCAAACTAATCTATCTATAAATTAATTTCGCAGTCATTTTATTATTTACAAGAATTTTAAGATAAAGGAGGGAGAAAGTCTCTCTAACTTCATGGTTTAAATATTCAAATTCTAACTTTTTCAAATGAAGAAGACCTGTCAAAATTAACTTTCCTATTCAGCTAAGTCATGGAGGTGAAGGAATGGTCTCATCTTTAACTCCATGAGCTCAATACAGTTTTAATTTTTTCTGGTATTGACCTTACAATCGCATCATGTTATGGCAACACCCTCGACCTGAGGATATAAACCTTTGGGGGTCCGAACTGTGTTGGTCGCACATGAAAAGATCATGTCATTTACATTGATCCTTTCCTGCTAGTATTCGTAGTCAAATGCTGTTCAGACGGATGGTTGTAAAAGCACTTTCCAAGGATATGTTCCAGATAGTGGACTGGCGGTTGAGAAACATTGGTGTGTTTGACAGGTCAAAGAACTCCCTCCACCATCCTTTCTAAGGCAACGCTCATTAAGTGAAAAAGACACCTTCTCGTGGTGTCAAGAAGTAGCTTTAAAAGACGGTCATTAAGAAATTTCACTTTTTCTCCCCGCTAAGACAAAAGGTAATATCGGTGTACGATGATGCCTCGGAAATAGCATGTAAGTAAACGTCATCATGTTTCTAATGCCGGGTTCGCCAGACAACTTCCCCGCCCTCCTTGTGACGTAAGTGTCACATCAAAGGGAAGCCGACGTTCTTTTTCGTTCGCCATAGTATCTTTCTTTCGTTCATTTTTTTATTAAACTTCGCGTTTGGACTGACCGAAAGAATAAATACGCATCCGGTGGTACTCGACAAATTGACCAGGAGGGTTTGATCCCTTGGATGAATTTTGAACCTTGATTGCATTCCTTTGGGACTTGATGGTCTTTTGTTGGATAGTTTTTTGGGGGGAAATAAAAATTGAAAGAAATTGTGTTGGTTATTTATTTATGTTTTAAAAAAAATATGACGCGAGGCTCTTTCTTTATGCATTAAGAAATTTATTTTATATGGAAGAACACATATTAAAGATTTCTTTTAATTCGATTTTAATTCTTCATTTATACTTTCCTTAAATACATAGTATAAGGGAAGTATATTGTGACGGGGTTAAAAATTCGAATTCGAGTTTTCGGCGGGAGAGCACATTTCCACCATCCCTAATCATGAGTCGAACATTTTTGAAGTGATATCCGTCTGTGTGAAGTATGTGTGTGTGTGGAGCGAGTTTAGTTTTTAGTTTTTCGTATTTTCTCTACGCCACCTTTGAAAATAAGTCCGGTTACCGAATGAGAAAGAAAATTGAATTAAAGGTGAAATAAATTTAATTAAAATAAAGAGAACGTGGATATAAGTCTGCAGGGAAAGTCATGTGCTGCCCACATCAGATTTTTACTTTCCCTGCCATACATAGTAATGTATAGGGAAAGTATTGGAATCATGTCGAAAATCGCAACTCGAGTTTTCGACGGATCTACACATTTCGAGACCTCTAGAATACGAAAAAACTATTTTTAGCGTGACGTCTGTGTGTGTCTGTCTGTCTATATGTGTGTCTGTCTGTCTGTGTGTATGTGCAATGTATGTATCCACTTTAAATCAAAAAGTAATAGACCGAATTTCTTAAAATTTGGTAGGTAAGTCACTTAGATATGACCCAGGTGCTGATTAGTTTTTGGTATGATTCGTAAAAGCGGAACTCGCCTTTTTTTGCGAAATGGGCAGTAAAAATTTTATTTATCCGCTCTAGCTAAAATACTAATTGACTAAATTTCACAAAATTTAATAGATAAGTTACTTGTTGGACACTCTGGTGCTGTTTAGAATTTGGTACCCGCAAAAATTTCATGAATCCACCCTAGATAAGATACTAATTGATCAAATTTCACAATATTTAGTAGATAAGTTACTTATGGGACACTCTGGTGCTGATTCGATTTTGGTACGATTCGGAAAATAACAACCTGCCTTATTTTACGAAATGGCCCTCAAAAATCCTCAAAATTTAAAGAAAAAAAAAAAGACTACGTATGCTGAAATGTATCAATTCAATTATTGTTTTATACGCAATATTTCAATATTTTTGACGAGGAAAAGAATATAACACACTCCATTATAATTCAGGATTAACAATTCTCAAGATATTTGAGATTTCTTATATTTTTGTTACGCCGCTATCGGAAAAATGTCCAATTACCAAATAAAAACAAAAATTGAACTAAAAATGCAAATTTACTGTTATTTGGTGCAATTAAACTCAATCTAATGAATTACTAAAGAAATAAAGAAAATATGAATTTGTCTGCAGGGAAAGTATGTGCTTGCTGTCCACAACAGATTTTTTTCAAAGGTGGCGTAGAGAAAATACGAAAAAACTAAAATATCTCGAGAACGGCTAGACCTAGTGTAATGGGTTTGGTCTTATTCTTTTCTTCGTTAAAAATTATGTATAAAACAAGCATTTAATGGATATATGTCAGTATACGTTGGTTTTTAGTTTAGATTTTGACTACTTTTGCGAGCACTTTCGCAAAAAAGGTAGGTTATTTTTTTTCAAATCGTACCAAAATCTAATCAGCACTAGGGTAACTCATAAGCGACGTATCAACCAATTTTTGTGAAATTCAGTCTAATAGTTTTTCAGCTAGAATGAATACAACAATTTTTGCGGGCCATTTCGCAAAAAAAGGCGGGTTCTTTTATCCCGAATTGTACACCAAAACTAATCAGCACCAGAGTCGCCCACAAGTGACTTACCTACCAAATTTTATGAAATTCGGTGCATTACTTTTTAGTTAGAGTGGATACAAAACCTGCACAAACAGACACACAGACGCCACGCTAAAAATGGTTTTATCGTATTCCAGAGGTCTCAAAACGTGTAAGTCCGTCGAAAACTGGAGTTGCGATTTTCGGCATGATTCCAATACGTTCCCTATACATTACCATGTATTGCAGGGAAAGTAAAATTTAAAGGTTTCTTACTTTCCTTATATACATAATGTATAAGGCAAGTATTGTGACGGAGCCGAAATTTCGAATTCGAGTTTTCGATTGGAGAGCACGTTTCAAGTATCCCTGATCACGAATCGAACATTTTTGAAGTTATGTGTGTGTGTGAAAGTGTGTGTGTGCCAGTGAGTCTGTGGAGACGATATCTCGTGAACGAATGGACCGAAAATGAAATTTGGTACAAGAATCACAATCCATGAATACTGGAAGCCTACTGTTTTAAAATACAATCGAATGTTCAGAACCCCCCTAAATTTTCGAGAGAAATTTTGAAAAATTCATAAAATCAAAACCTTTAATAAAGTTACGCAAATAGACGTTTCTTGTGTAATTTTTCCTTAGGAATCGATTGGCAAACTGTAGAATGCTAGTATGAACCATTCTCGAAATATTGCACATTTTTCAATTAAATTTATCAAAAAAATCCAATAAATTAAAAAAATATATTAACTGTTAAGACACATGTTCACTTTCATATGTAATATCATGCGATAAATTCGGTGACATCATTCTCGTGGATCTAACTCGTTCCATTCACGAGAAAAGATACTTTGAGTAATACTTTTGTATTTGAACGCCAATAGTCATTTATCTGCTGTAAGAATAACTTATTTCTCCGCCCATAACGCTTGGCGAGATTTTGGCGACGAATTTTGCTGAATGTCGCCAATTTGGCGACATTTTAAAATGTTGCCACATTAACGAAAATCTCGCCAAATGGATAAAAATGAAATGACGTTCTAAATTAATGAAAATGACGACTAATTGAAGAAAATTCAATATCTTGGAATGAATATAAGAATACATTATACATAAGGAAAGTCATGTGCTCTTCACATCAGATTTTTTTTCTGTATTATTATAACAACATCAGAAATAAAACTTATGTGGAATATGGATTTTGAATTTAAAATCCATAATACCTTCTATTCGACATACCATTATAAAGAAATGTAATACATTTTGTGTCAATATATAAAAATCTGATGTGGGCAGCACATGAATTTCCCTGCAGACTCAAATTCATTTTTTTATTTATTTCTTTAATAATTCGTTAAACTGAGTTTAATTGCACAAAATAACTCAGTTTGCATTTTTACTTCAATTTCTGTTTTTATTTGGTAATTGGACATTTTTCCAAAGGCGGCATAACAAAAGGGCAAAAAATCTCAAATATCTCGTTAATGGTTAGTCCTAGAGTAATAGAGTTGTTCTTATTCTTTTCCTCGCCAAAAATGACGTATAAAACAAGCATTTAATTGATACATTTCAACATACGTAATTTTTTTTTTTTTATATTTCGATGATTTTTGCGGGCCATTTCGTAAAAAAAAGCAGGCTGTTATTTTCTGAATCGTACCAAAATCTAAACAGCTCCAGAATATCCTATAAGTAACCTATCTACAGCTCACTGCTCAGCGTGCGGGAATTGCACTCGGTAGACCCGGTTTCGATTCCCTCCGCAGGAAAAAGAAAAAACTGCCGCCGTGTTCACGCGGAGTACGATCACGCTAAACATGTGGGTCCGTAAGTCCTCAGGGGTGCGGAACTAAACCTGTAAACCGAGAGGTAGGCCAGGTCCGCACTGTTGTCTCCAAGTAACCTATCTACCAAATTTTGGGCAATTAGTATTTTAGCTAGAGTGGATACATGAGATTTTTGCGGATCATTTCGTAAAAAAGGCGGGTTCTTCTTGTCCGAATCGTACCAAATTCTAATCAGCACCAGAGTATATCCAACAAGTAACTTATTTACCAAATTTTGTGAAATTTGGTCAATTGATATTTTAGCTAGAGCGGATAAATGGAACTTTTACAGGCCATTTCACACAAAAAGGCGGGTTCTGTTCTTACGAATCGTACCAAAAACTAATCAGCACCAGGGTCACATCCAAGTGACTTACCTACCAAATTTTATGAAATTCGATCCATTAGTATTTGAGTTAGAGTGGATACATACATTTCACAGACAGACAGACAGACAGATAGACACACACAGACGTTACGCTAAAAATTGTATATTCGTATTCTAGATGTCCCAAAACATGTAGATCCGTCGAAAATTCGAGTTGCGTTTTCGCCATGATTCCAATACTTTCTCCAAAAAGTAATCAGGGAAAGTAAAAAAAAAATTATAATGTGGAGCATTTGGTACGAAAAGCGATAGCACAAAATCTCATTTTGAGAAAACGTGCTTTAAAAGTTAAAAATTCTTATATATATATATATATATATATATATATATAAAGCCCTTGTAAACAAAACTTTAAAACTCGATTTTTACCACTAAAAATATCGGAATCTAAAATCCTTTTCAACGAATCTAGAAAGGATGACTTAAGTATTTGAATAAATAAAAATCTAAAATCAGTGATTTAGGTCACATTTTGAATTTTTACGCTCGCGGCCCCCTTAATGCATAAATATTAGATTCCGTCGAGATCAAAACATAAATTCATGAAATATTATTTTTCACTTAAAAAAATAAATAAAATAAAAACACTGTCTTAAACAGTTTGAAAATAAATGGGAGTGAAAAGTGTCAATTATTTTAAAACTTTCAAACTGTTCTCCTCTTTAAAAATTTACGTGGTCTCTTTTGCGTTTGGAGCAGGTTGATACTTTTATTCAACTGTTTAAGTTGTCGCTAATGAAGTACATATTTGTATTTTAGATTATTTTATACAGCAATTTGCGCGACGTTTTTGCATTAAACTCTTTCCCTCAATAATCTCAATTACACAGCACAATTTATTTCCTCTCTCACGTCTCCCACGGCATCTCTTCATCCCACCCGATGACAACCCCATCTGGCGGCCTGTCTTTGAAAGATGCCGCCCGGTTCCATTTTGGGTCTTCACCTATTAAACTCCGCCCGGCTCCATTTTGGGTCTTCACCTATTAACTCCCCGCGCTACAACACCAATAAATTCGGCATTCTCATCAAAGAATCAGTCGCCAAGCAATAAAATGGCAAGATTGAAGAGTCGCCACAAATGCAGCGGAGCGGTTAAACTCGAGAAATGATTGGATGATTATTTTCGGATATGTAAACAGGGAGATATGATTAAATTCAATAAGAAACTCTTCGTTTAAATGAACTAGTTTGTGGTTTCTGGAAGAGGTGAATCGAAAGATTCGTAACAGGTTTCATCAAATCTCTTTTATTTGTTGGAGGGGGAATCTGATGGGTCCAACATATAACTTTTCCTACAGTTTAACAAATATCGATACTCTTCCCAGCCAGTCGATCACGATCTACCGGTCGTTCGCGACGTGATTTTGAGTGTATCTTTACTTTTCCCTCCATTCCATGTATTTAAAACATGTTAATTATTGATTCCAATAAGAAATATTCATGTGGGCAGTAACATGACTTTTCTTTATAATGAAATGAGTTTATACCTTTCACGGTGAGAAAAAAATGATGTATGAGATCCATGGCACAATGTTGTTAACGTTGAATTGTACATTGAGCGCCTTTTTGAATGGCAACGTGTAAAACTATTTCAAAGTACCCAATTAAATTATGTTTCACTCTATACTAAAATTGACAATTATCAATATTGATGGCATCTACAATAAGCAATAGTCAATGTATTAAAATATTTTGATAAATAATTGATTAATTTGGCATCATCTTCGTTAATTTAGCGCCATTTTTTAAATTTTAACAAAGTATTAATCATTCTGAGGTGAAATGCTGCGATGACGCTATATTGTTAAAATCTGATGTGGGCAGCACATGATTTATATACAGACTTATTACACAGACTTAGATTACCTACAGACTTATATACACATTTTCTTTATTTTAATTAAATTTAATTCACTATTAATTCAATTTTCGTTCTCATTTCGTAACTGGACTCATTTTCAAAGGTGGCGTAGAGAAAAAAGGAATAAACTGAAATATCTCGAGAACGGCTAGTTCTAGTGTAATGGGGTTGGTCTAATTCTTTTCTTCGTTAAAAATTACGTATAAAACAAGCATTTACTGAATATATTTCAGCATACGTAGTTTTTTATTTTAGATTTTGTCAATTTTTGCGGGCCTTTTTACAAAAAAAGGCAGGTTATTTTTTTTCGAATCATACCAAAATCTAATCAGCACCAGGGTGAACCACAAGCGACTTATCTACCAAATTTTATGAAATTCGGTCCATCAGTTTTTTAGCTAGAGTGAATACAAGCTTTTGCGGGCCATTTCGCAAAAAGGCAGGTTGTTTTATCCCGAATCGTACCCAAAACTAATCAGCACCAGATTCGCCAACAAGTGACTTATCCACCAAATTTTATGAAATTCGGTCAATTAGTCTTTTAGTTATAGTGGATACAAAATCTGCACAGACAGACACACAGACAGACAGACACACAGACAGAGAGACCCACAAACACACACACAGACGTCACGCTGATAATAGTTTTTTCGTATTCTAGAGGTCTCGAAACGTGTAGATCCGTCGAAAACTCGAGTTGCGATTTTCGACATGATTCCAATACTTTCCCTATACATTACCATGTATTGCAGGGAAAGTAAAAAGTAGATCTTAATGCGTTGGGTAAAATAAGTAGATCGCGATGACGCTGTTAAATAAAGTAGATCAAAATGACTGCTTTTGGACAACAGCAACAGTTATAACAAAGAATTAAAGAAGAGAGATTTCATATGGTGGTATTTTGTTTTCGCAAAAACTATTAATATTTTAATACTCGTTTGCACACTCATTTCATACAGATATACGAATTTTCCGAAGAACCAAAAGTGAAAATTTTAGAGGACCTTACCGAAATTCATACCAATAAATAATTAAATACAAATACACATCAATCATTGAATATAAAATGGATGATTGATATGTTAAATTCACATCAATCATCATCGAAGCCAGTCCTGAGAATTGGATGTTTTAAGAAAAATTGTTGGATAGGAAGTGAATATCTACAGTCAACCCTCCTACCTCATCTAGAATTCGTTACCAGATGTCATCATCTAAACTCCACCTATAACCGATCCTGATAAATAAAAGTTTCAAGTAAATGTAAATTTTGTAATCGCATCTGGCATTTTAGGAATGGGAACGGGGAAATCCTTCATTTTTCAGATGATTCTTTGCTTGTTCCTTTCTAAAATTCTATTTTGTAAATTCTCACCTTCGATTACAATTTATTTAAAATAAATACATGCATAATAAATACATACTAAAGCTAATTCAGCTTCCATTTTTGCCTTGATTTTTTAAAGATGCGAGGAAACGCTTGCCACATATCTCTCAGCTACCGGGCCGGCATCTTTATACACGTTTTCAAAAAGTTTTCCAAGACCCTCCAAAACTGATCTAGAAGGCTTAACCTTTGCACATGCATGGGTCATTTTCTGTAATCGGTAGTTTTACATGTCCTAGGTGTTTTATTAAAAGTTTGCTTGACTTGGGACTGATTTTGGACACTGGTCAGTTCTACTATATTGTAGTTCATATTTGTCACGCATTAGCTAAAAAAAAAATTTATATTTTTAATATTTAAAATTTAGTTTTTTTATTACATGTCATTCCCCTGTGTGTCCCAACAGCCAAATAATAAAATCACAACTTCATTTACAAGCCTTCATTTTCTAGTTTTCTTTTAATCTAATTTAATTCTTTTAATTAAATTTCTTTCATACTAAATTAGATAATTTAAAATAAAAGCAGTAATAAAAAATCTGCTATGCATTACAGAAATATGTTATATTAATTTTTTACAACTGTCCCCTAGCTTTTTTTTGTCATTCATCTGTTTTTAAATTTAAACACCTCATTCTGTACATAGATGACAACACAACTAGATAAAGTATTATTCTTTTCTACTAAAGTCCAGGTTCACTATTTCAAGAGTTCAACTATGTTCTTGCTATCATTCTGTACAGGTAAATATTATAAAACTGAACAATTTAGGCTAAGTATTTTTATTCCTTGTTATTCACTTGCCTTTAATTATTCTCAGAATAAAAAAGGTATATAATATTTATTTTAAAATGTATATGGGCCTAGTTAGTGTAGCAAATTAAATATCAAGTTAGGCTTAAATGCAAATAAAACTCATATGCTCAAAAAGTAAAATCACATGATTTGTTAGTCCCCTGTCGGTATTTACCTGTCTTCTTGATAGACAAGGGAATGACATTAGAACGGGTGAATTACATTTAAACTAGCTTTTTTATATATATATATATATATATATACTCAGTGTATCAAATTTCACTCGATAACATCTTAGAAAACATTCCCATTTATAGTGACTAACATACAGCAGAGAGAGAGAGAGAGAGAGTGGGAGGGGGGGGAAAAAAAAAAAAAATAAATAAAAAAAAAAAAATATATATATATATATATATATATATATGTGTGTGTATGTGTATATATATATATATATATATATATATATATATATATATATATATATATGTGTGTATATATATGTTTGTATGTTATATATAATTATTTATTAATTATATAAATAAATAAAAATGAAAAATAATAAACAAAGTCAAAAACATTAGAAAAATCAAAAAATCGGAAAATTAGATGCATTAACATTAATGTTTTGAATTTTATTTTCGCAAAAAAATGTAACTTTTGTCAGTATTGAAACTACGTTTTGTGCGCCCTTATAATGGTGTATAGTGGCATTCTCGATTATCCAGTTTTCCTATGAATTCTTGTTTAGTAGGAATTTTCATCTTTGATTCATATTCATATTCAGTTCTGCATGTTTGGGAAGTTGTATTCTGAATTGCTTGTCCAGTCTTCAGCTTAGACTCACTGGACGGGTTTGGGAGTATTTCCGTGAACGTTCGTACTACCTCCCTGGTAGAATTTCGACTTGTTCATTCCGGTGCTTCTAGATTAAGTTGTTGAGGTTGATCGTGTATACACGTGGTCGAAGAGGAATGATTCATGCCGCATGGTAATACAATTTTCTTAATGTATCCTTTTTTCATTTTTTCATTTTTTGATGCCTGTAGTCTGAGTTTGAGCATTTATAGTAATGTACTATTGCTTAATCTGAAACAGGCATTTGTTTGGGTTAATTAGAGTTAAATACTCAGACCTGAAGAGGAATTTAATTCTGATTAATCATCGAATTTCGGAAGGTTCTGTTCTTTTCTCTTATCGGCATTATGGCCGTGAATTTGCTTCTATGGTGATGTTAATATTACTTGAATTGTATTTTTATTTTTTTATTTTTACATAATTCTTATTATTTCATTTCAAATATTTATCCATATACTTGTCTGCTGCATTATGCGCGTATTGTATATTGGTTTCTTATTTTCTGTCTAGTTGTTTACGAGTTTCTGTGGTAACATTCATTTTTAATTAGTTAGAACTGAATTACACTAAAGATAGCTGCATTTGCGCTGAATTGGTGTCAAATTTTAACTTCATTTTTATCTCATTATACCTTATCTTATCATTTTAAAATGTCTGGTAATTGTAATTCCTAGGTAATAATTCTATTCTTAGCCATTGTTATTGTGATCGATCTTAGTTTTTCATATATTGAATATCTTATTGTTTTTGTGATCGTACGTAGCCTTTCATACGTTGAATCTCTGAATTGTTGAACCATTAAATAAATGCATATTTATTGGAAGAATTTGAATTCTGTATTTACAGCAATGGTTGTATTATTCTTAGATTATATTAGTTCTGAAGTAAAATATTGTGTTTCATGTTGTATTGATGGATGTTAATTTGAATCAATTTATTCTGGAATAGTCAATGTGTATATGTATATTATTCCACTATCTATCCTAGTTTTGCTTATTCCTAAGCATTTATTTAATCCGGGTCTGAATGTGTCTACACATTAGTTTATATATTTTCAAAGTGTTTTAGATGATCCATTAGCTTGAAAAATAATGTTACCTTTCTTATGTTGTAATTGTGTCTCCACCTTTGTAATTGAATTAAGGTGCATTCTTGGCTAAAGAGTCTCTTTTTTTAATGCAAGTGCCTTTATTTTGGGGAAATAAAGGTTACTATCATTCCCTATTACATGATGTCTTATTATAAAAAATTAGCGACTGGCAACTGGATGCTTTCTGACATCCAAGCTCGGTATTCGAGAACTTGTTGGGGTTCTCCTATATCGTTATCCAGCTACCAACAATATCCTTTATCCTCTATGACTATTCCATCTTCATTCGGTACATCCAGCCAGTATTCTTTATTCACTTTATATAACTTTCAATCGTACAGCCATGCATCACTAAATAACACGCTTAAATTTAAATCTTGTAATTCTAATAGATGTAAAACTTGTCCGTTTGCTAATAGTAATCAGATCAATTGTAACAATAATCTTGTCTTCTGTAAAACATATAATTATATCTACCAAATTGAATGTAAAAAATGTAATATGTCATATATAGGTCAAACCAGCAACCCTCTGCATCTCCGAATTAACGTACACAGGAATCACATAAAAAAATTTTCAAATAATGCAACTTCCTTTAATGAATCAAAATTTGAATACGAACATTTTTCTAAACATGGGTTCGACAACATTGAAATTAGTATTCTGTGTATTCAGAAAAATTACTATGACAGATTGTTTCTTGAAAATGAATTCATTTGTGCACACAAAACCATCTTTCCATATGGACTCAATCAAATATATAACCATCATAATATAGTTAAAAAGTCCTTTAATTCTCCTAATGAAGACCATAATATTTATAATTCCTTCAACAATCATAAAAGTAAATCAAAAAGAACTAAAAGAGCAAGTAAATATAATAAAAAATTGCCATCATTATCTGAACTAAAAAATGCCATCCTTCAGCAACATGCAAATTTTAAAATTACTTTTGATTGGAAACAATGTAAAAACTGGATTTTCGCAATTAAAAAACAGCAATTAAATATGGTATATAATCTTTTTCTAAGTACTGCATTTGATAACGTTCATTTTAAACATTTATTCTATGATTTGCTCATTACCAGAAGTAAAAATCTTAATGGTTATTTATATGTCACAGACGTAAACTTTAATGACGAATCAAAACAAAATACTAAAATAAATGAATATTGTACCTTGAATTTTACTAATTCTGTATTAAATAATCTGAAGATAAATAATTTTTTAAAATCGGTTTCCAATTACTTTCCAGTCAAACATGTAAATCCTAAAATTGCATATAAATATGATAAACCGCTAGGACGTTATATTTTCAACTATAATCAAATTGCCAAATCAGTAGATATTAATCAAAACTATGAATTGGATAAAGAGTCATATTGCCACTGTCATTTAGAAAAATACAAAGACTTCGTAGATAAACACCATGGGCATGTTATAACGGGAAATCTAAATATTATTAATTATGATGCACTAAGATCACTGATGTTACTGGGTACTAAGTACCGTATACCTACTAAATTTAAACATAAATTAATATGTAAAGGTTTATTTCTTGACTTAAATAAATTTATTTATAAAATCAGTTATAAATATCAAATCCCTGTAGAAGCCTTTAAACCTTGGAGAGTCTTAATAGAGCAATACTTAAATCATTATATATATAATCAGAAAATTAATAATTCATATAAATTTAATTCAATTAAAAATGATATTAAAGAAATACAAAATGATTTTGTCATTACATATGTCGATAAGGCAAGTGGAAACTACTCAATTATATGTAAATATTATTATAAAAATACCCTTCAGTCACACTTACTTAATAATCATATCTATAATTTACATAAAACTAACCTTAAAATCTTATACAATAGAATATCAGCCAAATATAAGCAAATCCATCTAAAAAATAGTTGTAATAACATTCCATATATTGTTTTAGTACCCAAGTTTCATAAATCCCCTGTTGCTTTTCGAACCATTACCAGTGGGCATAATTCTTACATTACTAATGCTGGAAAATTATTATTAAAGATATTACATGAAGTATCCTCGTCAGATGAAATCTCAAATAATTGTCATATTGTAAAAAACAGTTTTGAAGTAGTTAAGAAATTGAAAACTCTTACTAATATTCGTAGTATTTATACCTTTGATTTCAAAGATTTGTTTAATAATATTAATATAGATGATCTGTATAGAATTATTTTAGGAATTTTTGAAAAATATAATATCAACCTAAAATATTCAAATTTTCTTTTTAAAAAATTACTTAACTTCACTCTTTATGAGAATTATATTCAACATGGTGGTACTATTTTTAAACAACATGTTGGTATCCCACAAGGGGGGTGTGCCTCATCTTTGTTAGCTAATCTGTATTTATTCTTCTATGAAAAAAACATTAATCCAAGCTTGCATAATATGCACATGTTTAGATATATAGATGACATTTTATGTGTATCCCCAAATAATAATATCCCTATAGTATTAAACTTTTATCCAAATAATTTACAATTAAATGCAAGTAATAATGACACAAATGTTGCAAACTTTTTGGATTTAAATTTAAATTTACAAAATTGTAATATGGTTATAAACTTGCATGATAAAAGACAGGATTTTAAATTTAATACATCAAAAATTCAACATTTTGACTCTTGTCTGCATATATCTGTATTTAGAAATATTATAATAAACCAGGCTCTTAGAATCAATAAAATTTGTGATGAATATTATAAATTAGCGCACTTTAAGGAATTATTGAGTACAGCGACTAATAATGCATATCCCCCCAATTTTGTTATTAAAATTATCAACTCAGTGTATCAAATTTCACTCGATAACATCTTAGAAAACATTCCCATTTATAGTGACTAACATACAGCAGAGAGAGAGAGAGAGAGAGTGGGAGGGGGGGGGGAAAAAAAAAAAAAAAAATATATATATATATATATATATATGTGTGTGTATGTGTATATATATATATATATATATATATATATATATATATATATATATATATATATATATATATATATATATGTGTGTATATATATGTATATATATGTTTGTATGTTATATATAATTATTTATTAATTATATAAATAAATAAAAATGAAAAATAATAAACAAAGTCAAAAACATTAGAAAAATCAAAAAATCGGAAAATTAGATGCATTAACATTAATGTTTTGAATTTTATTTTCGCAAAAAAATGTAACTTTTGTCAGTATTGAAACTACGTTTTGGGCGCCCTTATAATGGTGTATAGTGGCATTCTCGATTATCCAGTTTTCCTATGAATTCTTGTTTAGTAGGAATTTTCATCTTTGATTCATATTCATATTCAGTTCTGCATGTTTGGGAAGTTGTATTCTGAATTGCTTGTCCAGTCTTCAGCTTAGACTCACTGGACGGGTTTGGGAGTATTTCCGTGAACGTTCGTACTACCTCCCTGGTAGAATTTCGACTTGTTCATTCCGGTGCTTCTAGATTAAGTTGTTGAGGTTGATCGTGTATACACGTGGTCGAAGAGGAATGATTCATGCCGCATGGTAATACAATTTTCTTAATGTATCCTTTTTTCATTTTTTCATTTTTTGATGCCTGTAGTCTGAGTTTGAGCATTTATAGTAATGTACTATTGCTTAATCTGAAACAGGCATTTGTTTGGGTTAATTAGAGTTAAATACTCAGACCTGAAGAGGAATTTAATTCTGATTAATCATCGAATTTGGGAAGGTTCTGTTCTTTTCTCTTATCGGCATTATGGCCGTGAATTTGCTTCTATGGTGATGTTAATATTACTTGAATTGTATTTTTATTTTTTTATTTTTACATAATTCTTATTATTACATTTCAAATATATATATATATATATATATATATACATACATACTAAGAAAGCAGTTGCCTATATTAAGTGTTACTCCCCTGTCATGCTATCATTTACTTGCCTTGAACATGAAAATTTAAAAATTTGCATTTTTCTATTTAATTTGCATTTTCTATTTTTGCTGCTACTGTTTGCTTTTTGGTTTCAACCACCCATGTTAAAATATAATACAGGAAACAGGTTGACAAATAGAAAAAAAAATATATTGTAGCAAGAAAGATGAAAAAGCCCGTTTAGAGAAAATAACCCATATAGTACCAACCTCAGTAAAGAATCTAACGAATCCGAATCTGCTCAAGGGCAAACAATTGGATATTTGTTTTTCAAAAAATCCCTTCTTAGAAAACTGAATCTGTGCATACTTTCAGTATCGACTATGATATAGAGCCTAACTGAGCCGGAATTTCAATTTCTGTCCCGAGAGGTGGACAATAAAGAGGAGTGTCGAAAATCAGGGTGATTGAAACAAGAGCACACCAAATTATAAAATCATATAATGCACAGTGAAATTCAAATAGTAGACATTTCTACGTCATCAATTCGTCAGACAATTATTACAGAGCTCTTTTTGATCAATCGAAGAACATGGTGAATTCCTAGAGTAAGTAATGTTTATTTTAGAGCAATATTTCTATCATTATTTTTATAAGAAAGTCATTAAAGAGTTTCAGAAGAGATCATTGAAAAGTTTCGGCAACGCTGTCTCTGTTTCAGACAGTCTATGCGGAGTAAAACGAAGGGGCTGCCTGTTCTCGCTTTGTTTACGACAGATCCCGTTTCTCAAAAACGCTTTATTAACCTCGTAATTGTTAAATTGTTAGGGGTTTTAAAGATCGGGCATTTCTTCTGAAGCTTCAATGGCATTCTCATAAAAGTGGCTAGATAAACATTATTTTAAAATAAATATTCTTTAACTCTGGATAACGCCATGTTACCCTATTTATAAAAAATGGGTCTTTCATGATTGTCTGGCGTATTAAAGACATCAGACGATATTTCTGATATGACATATTTTTAGGAATTTGTACTGCCCTCTAACTGAAAAAAGTTCTACTACTTGAAAATATCGGCATGTTATATATATTTTTAAATTGAATGTGCGCGATTTTTCGATCACCCTCTAGATGCGTACACTTGAAGCGTACACTTGGGCGTACACTTAAATGCGTACCCACAAATATGCCGCATTATCCAGTGCCCAACATCTCTACAAAAGCTTTCCAGATGCAAACCTTATTACTTCTATGTTTATGTGGACATAAAAGTTCGAGCTAACTTCATATATGGATATATAATACCCAAGAGTACATTCCACATTTTTCTGTTTCTAATTAACTCGGACATCACAAAACCTGCCGTCGCCAACTGTCCAAAGATAAATAGCCAACTCCAGCTACCCTATATCCCTGTCTCTAAGGAATATCCTACATAATTTCGCCCACTCGTCGTCATAGCAACAAGGATCCCTAGGGCGCCCGTTTAATCACGTGGTACTCCCTTTTGGTGCCTTGCAGAGTAAGGCAAATACTGCGAACCCAGAAATTAGACCTGGATTCTAGAGATAAAAGCCGGGGCTGGGCGCAAGGGGTGCCCTCCCAGGGGGGCGCAAGAGAGCAAGTGCCTGCACCCGAGATTAGAACATCCCAGGGAACTCAGCAGGGAATTTCTAGCTCCAATATAGCTCTGATTCCCAAGGAGTTTGCACGTCGGAGCACCCACGAAACGCACGTACATTGCTGCACTGCGTGTCACTGTGCAGGGCTGCAGACTAGGAATCTGGCGAGAACGGCTCTTGGGAATGACTCAAGTTATGAGAATGACTCAAGTTACGTATTTCCAGTAACCAGATTTGTGAAGGTAGTCTGAACTACGGAAATCATATAACAAATGAGATCCTTTGTTGAAGAGAAAAGGATTTTATATTCTAAACTTCTGATCTATTTCAGATAAAATGTTCTTTCTAGAACTCGAGGATTAAGAAAAGATAAGTTATTTTTAGTTTTAAGTTAATACAAGGTTCTTTTTTTTTTTTTTTTTTTGTGGTATGATTCTGAAAAGATTAAAAATGTCACTTCAACACCTATGATTTACTTTATGTAAATAATAATAGTATTATTTATAATCAACAAAAGCTTTTGTTATTATCCAGCAAGGATATTGTATCTATTTAACTGTCACAGAATGAAAGTGGCAACGATGTAGAAACACAAAAAGTTGCGAATATATTAAAATAAAGGAAATTCTGATATGTGCAACAGAGGACTTTACCTACACATTAACTAGCTAGTATTTAATAAATAAAATACAATTTATGCGAAGAATAATGAAAATTAGAGCACGTATAACATAATTATGCAGCATACAGGTGTTTCGAGGATACGTTGGATCCCCTTCGTTAGTACAAGAGAACCAACAAACCGTAATTTGAAAGAGGAATGGGCGCGAAAGGAGGAAGTAGGGGTGGGGTTATATATCCAAGACCTGGATTGAGAGAGAACCCATTCTTCTAACTGTTAATCATGATGTTTTCTGATTGGATTTCTCTTAATCCAAATTTTGGGTATATAATCCCTCCTTCCTTTTGCCGCCATTTCTCTTTTGGACTTCGTGTTTGTTGGTTTTCAAGCACTGATGAAGGGGACCCAATGTATCCTCGAAACAGCTATATGCTGCATTATTGAGTTATTTGTGTTGATTTACGTTGCTCTAGTTTCCCTTAATTATTGTTGAGTCTGTTAAAGGCATGAAAACAGATACATACCTCCATTAATAGAAATTGCCACTTAATCATTTAAGTTTTATATTGGTTATAAATGCATGATGCTAATTGTTGAAAATATTGGTAATAATTGGAAATTATTCTAGATAGGTTCTGTTCCGTTGTCCATATGATGTAAAGTTTCATCCTTTTAAATCGCTGGAAGGCTTTTGCAGGGCCAGAAAATACTTCGGTGAAAATACTGAGGTGATATTTTTGAATTATCACATAACTACAATAACGTATTTTACTTGAAAACCTCATCGAAAAAAAATGAACTTTATTCAAATGACGTCATCGAAATATAAATCGTCTGGCTCTCTGTTGTTGTTGAGACCCAGACCGTCCGACCTACCAGAAAGGTGTAAGGTAACTGTTTGGACGGTAGGGAAGTGCCACCCAATTTAGACCGGAAACCAGTGGGGGAGGCATCCACAGGGACCGTACCCTCCTTCCCCTACCACCAACCTCTCGGAAGGACTTTCGGACCCACATGTTTAACGTGATCGTACTCCGCATGAACACGGCGGCAGTTTTGGCAGTGGCTGGAATCGAACCCAGGCCTACCGAGTGCAACTCTAGCGCGCTAACCAATGAGCTACCGCGCCCGTGTCTGGCTCTGTGTTGTTGTTGTTGTTGTTGTTATTGTTGAAACCCAGACCGTCCGACCTACCAGAAAGGGTCTGGCTCTGTGTGTAAAAGCTGTGAGTATTTCATTCGTACAGTTTTATTCCAGATTCCAGATTTAAATAATTTTGAATGAAAAAAATTCAGCAATACTTATATACAACTCATCTTACAATCGTTTGTTTACATTCTGCATCCATTAAAATGAGGCTTCGTTGTAGAAATAATCAAAGTTTGATGATCATTTAAACTCAAAAATATTGTAATTGCGTTTGAGCATAATATATCCACAAAAAATATGCGAAAATAAAGCTGTTTTAGAACGGATGCAACGCTCATTATAAATTTAAAAGAACTTTAAAAATCACGATTTTGACTCTGAGAAAAAAAATGGATGCCTTATTTTATTTTGAAGTGGGTCACGTGATCTCTTCATATTATAGGGGTGTCATTATTATTTTAATTTTTATTCAAAATACTACCAAACACATTTTGCTGAATTTTTTTATATATTTTTTCTGGGATAATTTGAATATTTCCTAAAATTTTCGAAGCAATATGTGAATTTTAACGTCGATTAAAAAGTGTTGTGTCTGAAAAATGAGGTCGCATAAGGTTCAATATTTCATTTTTTCAACTCGGGTTCAGTACAATACTAATTGTGTGATATTATTCATTTACATATGTCCCACAGACCGTCTCAACAACATACTAACATTTCCTTTTGATAAAGTCATTTTTACGGCAGTTATCGTGCGAACGGGCAGACAGACAGACAGAATGAACAAAGTCATGAACACTTCTCAAATATGTTGTAAAGTGTTAAAAAGGGATTCTAGTATGAGGAAATCGAGTTAGGCCACACTCCAGACTTCCTTTGTACATTTTTCTAAATTTTTACACTTTTAGCATTTATTATTTAACTTCTATATACTGTTTCTTTTGAAACAATTTAATTGTGGTTTCTCCTGTCCCCGCAGCTTTATTGTTGCGGGTCAGATTAACCTATTATTCCCCCGTAGTGTCCTGTGTGACACTTTTTACTGCTGGTGTCGCTTGTGACACGCTTTGTTTTCTCTCTGTTGTTTGCTGTGTTAATGTACTCCGTCCTGTGTCCTGCGTGATACATCAGATTGTTTGTGTCTCTTGTGACACGCTTTGTCTACTCTTCGTTGCTTGCTGGTGTGACTGTTTTGTCCTGCTGCCGTGTCCTTCGAGGCACTCAACTTAATGTAATTCTGTAACCTTTTTTGGATTTTTAATAAATGACTGGTATACTCCGGCAGCTCGTGGGTGCCTGTGGAAGTCGGTCGCCGTATCTAAATTTTCTCCCGGCCATACGTTCAATTGCCGTAAACCCCTGGGTTGGCTGTATGGTCTGGGCCTTTAACACTCCAGACTTCGTGCCAACGGCCGTATCGTGCTGAAAACACCGGTTCTCGTTAGATCACCGAAGTCAGGCAGCATCGGGCGCGGTTAGTACTTGGGTGGGTGACCAGCTGGGAACACCGCGTGCTGTTGGCACATTTCGGGGGCGGTAGCCCGGTGGTTTGCGCGCTGGATTTGCACACTGCCACAACTGCGGCCGTGTTCATGCGGAGTACGATCACGTTAAACATGTGGGTCCGTAAGTCCTTCCGAGAGGTTGGTGGTAGGGGAAGGAGGGTACGGTCCCTGTGGATGCCTCCCCCACTGGGTTCCGGTCTAAATTGGGTGGCACTTCCCGGCCGTCCAAACAATTACCTTACACCTTTCTGGTAGGTCGGACGGTCTGGGTCTCAACAACAACACTCCAGATTTAATTTTTTTACGTTTTTCCAGTTATCCAAAACGGTGTTCGAAAATTGATAATTTAAACTGCGCTATGAGTTAATGGCATCAAAATAGCTTATATTAACGCAGATAAAATCTAAGCTGTTGCAAACTTGAATAAAAAAAACTTTTTAAGAGATTATACGAAATATTTAGAAAGAATAACTTTAGTCAAATAATTGTTGTAATACAAGGACTAAACACCATGGAATATGAATGTATAAAAGAGTTATAGTGGAATTTCACATTCCAGATATTGGTATACTACCTAGTGTACCATTTTAATCAGCATCCAGAAAGTACCTTCTTGTTTGAACCTATAGTCCGTAATTACTGCAGTTTTGTTTTCAGAAGCTGCTGGCCATTGGCTGTTCTCCCTCGGGTCCCTTCCTCGTCGAATAAAGAACCTTTATTGAACGGAATGTTCCATCTGGAGCAGTGTACCAAAGGAAATTTAGGGACACAAGCTGTTCCAATTGTGTCCGGGCAATAATGTGCACAGAAAATCGATATTGGCAATCTGCTAATACAAGACTAATTGAAGACTGCTCTTCTCGTGTATTCTATTGAAGGCGTTAGAATAAAATCCTTTTCATGAAAATTGATATCTTTTAAGAAATTTTGCTCCTAAATGTTTATACTTGTAGAGCGATTATGATTACACTATATAAGTTATGATTTACTGATTCAAGTTTAAACTCACAATTTATTCAATCAACTCAGAATTGACAGTTCTTTCGATTTGTTTGGATGAAAAGCTTTCTTTCCGCTTCTGGCAATGAAAGGTTATTTTATAGTTTTAGAATTCACTCCATAATTTTCTTCTTTTTCATACAATGCATATAATACGTTTACAGACGTATTGATTCATTTTTAGCACAATGGAATACGAACAAACTATTTATATCATGTATTTGTACTTGGGTCCACCTGCCTGTGAAAATTGTTTATACATTTTAAATCAAAATCGAGGGGGCGGGATGATCCAGTGGTTATGGTGAGAGGATTGCATTCAGAGGTCCCAAGTTCGATCCAAGACCCATGCCTACAATGGACAACACCATAAATACGATAAGTCTGTAGCTCCAAAAGTTCTTCTGAAAGGTGATGGGTCAGATGAAGGGGGATATGATCACTGTGGTTGCCACCCCTACTGAGTTTCAGTCTAAATTGGATAGCGATTGCCAATAATCATAGACTTGTACCATGAAGTGTTAGAGGTCTCTGGACCGACAGAAGCTGCAATCTCTCTCCCCTTACTTAATAGACTTTGGGCTTCTGAGTTTATTCTAGCCTAGTTTCAGAACAACAACATATCATATTCTATCTGTCTGGTTTTATCAAAATTTGGCAGACCTGGTAACTTACACGTTCTAATTAGTTGATTCAAAGACATAGAACTGGACAGTATTACTTGAAATAAAGGAATACATTACAATATCTTTATCAAAATAGTTTCGTTGTGTTTTTAGTTTTTCTAGTTAGTCTTATGAATAAAAGCGCCAAATCGCAAAATAAAACTTTATTTTTAAAGACTGCAAAATCGGTGCAATAAAAACTGATTTCTGGTAATATTTGTGCACCAAAACTTAATTTAATGAGCACATGATATAAGAAAATTATTAAATAATCAATTTAATCATAAGTATAATGGAATAAGGAAAGATTAATTGGCGTCTTTAAGGAAATTTCTGTGCTCTGTACATAAGTTTTCTTTTCCGCTACAGTGAATCAACGAAATTTGTTCTTGGAATTAATCAAATCTCACTCACAGTTTTTATTCACATTGTGCTCTCAGTTAGTTATTTTATGCTCATAGTCACATTTTGTGCTCATGGTCATATACGTGCTTCAATCACATTTCGTGCTTTAGTCGCGTTTTGTGCATTAGTCACACTTTGTTCTTAAGTCACACTTTGTGCTTTGTATTTTACGTGATCGCGATAAAATGCGATGACTTATTTTCAAAACTAACTGTAAACACAAAGAGAGAGAGAGTAAGAAGGAAAGCGTGAGATGAGAGGCAATTGTCTCATTCTCAAAATCCTCTCTCTGTCAATAATAATATTTTGAATGTTGTCCCCATTGCAACAGTTTTTCCGCATCGCTAATATTACTGTCCTACACATAAGCCTTAAATATGCCTAGGTTGCTCATTATACATCGCAGTTAAAATCTCAGTATTCTTAAAATCCGTTCCATTGCAGTTTCGCTCCAATAATGATGCAAGAAAAAAAAATTCAGCAGCCGAAAATTCAGATATCCAAATTAAGGAGCCTCCTTTGCTCTTTTTAGCTGCAATTAGTGCACAACCCCCCAGGCGGTCATTGCCAGGATCACTCCCTGGTGCAACATAGTCCAGGAGATCCTTTACTGTTTCGGCGTTGGAGATTGCAGAGGGTTAGCGAAAGAAGGCACATCTTAAAGTAGAATCGAAGATAGTCCGTTGGGGTGCAATGGATCATTTATTTGTACTCCATTGTTCTTTCCTTCCGCAGCATAATAGAATCTAAGTATACTAAATCAAAGTTAACATTTTATCTCATTTAAAAGAATACCAAATCTTTTATTCGTTATAGATTAATGTGGTGCATAACTTTTTTCGTATATTTCGAATGGAAAAGATTGATGTGTATGACGATGGTACAAATTTCCTAAGAAAATATATCAATATTTTCTGGGGTTTTTTTTTTAAGTTTTTTTATGTGTTTTTACTTTTAATAGTATTGTTAAATATCGTTCACTTTCCATATGTAATGTTATGCGCTAAATATTCTAACACCATTACAGACGGTGCTATTTATTTTATCTACTATTGATGTAAATAAATCATTCGTTACACTTTATATAGTTTACAAAAGATAGCTCTTAACTCACTGATTTTTCCTGCTTATTTTCAAAAAATAACACACGAAAACGAAAATAAAAGCATATTTAAGAAATCTGATGTGAGCAGCACATGACTTTCCTTTTATAATGCAATGAATTTACTACTTTTACAGTAAAAAAATAATGTATAAGATCCAGGTTACGATGTTCTTAACTTGTTACGGTGTACATTTGACGATTTTCCGGATGACAACATGTAAAACTATTTCAAAATACCTACTTTTATGTAACTCTAAACAATTATCAATATCGATAGCATCATCGATAAGCGATAGTCTATATATTAAAATATTTCAATAATTATTTCATCAATTAGGCGTATTTTCATTAATTTAGCGTCATTTTTGCAATTTTGACTATCCTTTTGTCAATCTGAGGAGAAATATCACCAAGTAGGCTATACTTTGCTAGATTATTCGCCAAGTTTGCCAAATACATCACCTAGTTTTACAGACCTACGGAGAGAAGAGCATTTCTTATATACTAGAATATATGTCCGTCATATGGCGGAAATCAGAATTTACGAAACATTACTTCTCATTTTATCAATTTGGCGACATTTTTGGCACTTTGGCAAGATTTAAAATAGTCGCCAAGTTGGTGACGTTCCGCTAAATTTCACGCTAAACGTTATGGAGGAGAAATGGGTTATTCTTATAATCTACTCTTATGTTCTTTTCAAGATATCCGTCCAAATAAAACAGTATTACCCAAAGTATCTTTGTTCATGAATGAAACGAGCTAGATGCACGAGAATGATATCACCAAATTTATCGCATGTCACTTATGAAAAGTGAACATATTTTACCGTAATTAATATTTTTTAAATTTTATATGATATTTTGAAAAAAAAAAATGTTTTTTAAATATGCAATATCTCGAGAACGGTTCACGCTAGTGCTCTAAAATTAGTATCAATCGTTTTAATTACACAAGAAAAGACTATTTACGTAACTTTATTAAAGGTTTTGAATTTTTAATGATTTTTTTCAAAATTTCACACGAAAATTTAGGGAGGTTCTGAACATGCAATTGTGTATAAAAACAATAGGCTTCCAGTATTCACGGATTGATATTTTTGTAGTAAATTTTATTCGAATCGCTCCATTCGTTCGTGAGATATCGTCTCCACGGACTCACTGACACACACACACGCACCATCTCAAAAATGTTTGATTCGTGCTCATGGGTGCTTGAAACGTGCTCTCCCGTCGAAAACTCGAATTTGAATTTTCGACCTTGTCATAATACATTCCTTATACATTATCCTATGTATATGAGGAAAGCAACAAGGAAAAGATAGAGAAAAGATTTGTAATATAAACTGACGAAGGGGCAGAAGAGGCAACTTTTTCAGGTTCCTTCAATCGCATCGACTTTTTAAAAGCAGTGAAGATGAATCTAGAATAAAAGTAAGATGGCACAAGGGATATGTTTCTCCAGTAACCAATCTCTTTCACGTTTCTGAAAATTCTAAACTCTGAGCATCGTGTGCTTTCCTAGGGCTATGCAAATGATCTGCAGAGTGAAACGTCGAGCATTTTGTACGTAAAAAACATTGTCGTGACGGAATTCGTCACTCTTTTGTAAATTATATAATCACGATACTTTTTAAACTTTTATATTGATATTTAATTAATCTGTGTCCTGGAACCCTCATGTCATTGAATATTTTACCATATTTAAATTTATTTGAATCTGTATTGAATTGTGGCCATTTTTATTTCATAATAATTCTTTCATACTCGAGGAACAGCGACCGTTATTCAAGGTCGCACTTGTTTGCGGGTGGAGACAGTTGTCTTTGCTCTTCTTGACTTCACGTAGCAGCTACACGTGCCTTGAACTTTGCAGTTGAAGGGGCGGATCCCTGGATGTATTTGAAATGATTTCTCTTTCACGGATTTCTCTTTCACATTTTTGATTGGCGGAAAAGAGAAGATGTGAGCCCCTTGTAAATTTCTATTGGTCGGGCTCTGGATCCTCCTGGAATGTTTAAAAGCTGTGTGATTCTTGATTCTGTGCTCTCTCCCTGGAAAACATCTTCGAACCCACGTCGGCTCGGGACTTATCCCTCAGGTTGAGTTACCCTGCTGTGGGGCTCGGGGGAGACGCCACTGCCGCTACCATCGCCACTACATTGACTGGGACTTCGCTGATGCCGAGCCTCGTTGCTTGCTGCCGCCGTTGACCGTCCGGGAACCTCCTGTTCCAGATGCCTGCAGACCGCTTCGGAGGGAGTCCGTGATGAAGCCTGAGCCCTGTACGGGCCGTTGCTCGTATTCTACTTGCCTGCCTGCCGCCTCTCCTTGGTCGGGGAAGATTTCTCCCCGAAGGAACTTGGGCAGATGTGTTGACTTCATCTTTTCTGAGTCCTTCCAGATATGGAGGTAAGCGACCCTTTCGGTAATTGGAGGCTGCTGCCTCGTCTGACCTGTGCACCGGCGGACTGAACCTCCTGATGCATTCTCAAGATCTTCTGAGCTAAATTGTAATTAAATTAATTCCCTGAAGTAAAATAATTGAATTTAAGTTAATTAACAGTTAAGCCTTAAGCGTTCCTCGAGTGTGTCTTTCTCTCCATGACCATACCATAAGTGTTATAATTGAATATGTGAAATTAATATGTAATTAATGATTTATTGAATTGTTATTTAAATTCCGGCAACGATGATTTTTGGGTAAAAGAGGTCCAGTGGTTTAGAGTTGATTACAAATCAGAAATTGTATTTGATATGCTAACTCCATTCTTAAGTAATTAATAAATTTGGATTTGAAAATTAAACTGAGTTTTTATTTGTGTAGAAATTGTGTTAATTTATGTATTTCAGCTTTTGGATGAGTTTTTAAAGGTAAAGGTATTTTTCCTGTTTATTTTGGATTTTGGTTGGGTTTCTCCGCAGGTCATCAATTGGAATTTTTCCAATTGACGGGAGGTGTGTTTAGAACCTGGGTATAAGAAATTTCTCTGAGAAAGTTAGACTTTCTCGGTCTGGCGGGAATCCGTTGCGACGTTTGATGCCCTCGGAATTCCCGTCTTGACAACATCGTGAAGAAAGGAATTATTTATTAGGAGTCGTTTGAAAATGGCTATAGAGGTATCACAAACTTAAAAAATCGGCGGTGGCTCCAGTCCGGTGGAGATCAAATGATTTTGCTTGAATAACATTTTGGGTAAAATAAAATTGAAATTTTGTAACATCAAAGTAAGAAAGAAATCGATCCAAAATCTAATTATATACATTTATAGGATTCTTTATAGGACTACGAATTCTTGCTTATCGTTTATAGCTACGACTTTCAGTTTTTAGGATATAAGCATTCCAAACTTGAAAAACGGAAGATTTTCAATTTTCTTCAACTTGACGATGAATCGAAAACTATAAGAGATTTTTTTTTAGTATTACTAAGGGGCTTCGCATCCTACTCGCTGAGATCGCTTCGCAAGCACTTTCATGTCGCCTGCTACTCAGGCGTAATATTCAAATGGGTATCGTTCTTATTAACTGATATTCACTAGTCCTAGAACTCACTTCGCTAGCTCTTTTAAACTGGACAGTTCATAAGACCGCCTACGTGTCTCATGCTTGATGCAGAATCCCGGGAATCCGCCCTCCATTGGCTGCCGCTCATTCACCTCCGTAACTGGATTCGCGAGTCAGGATTCTTCTCTTTCTACTCACTAAGCTCGTTTAGCGAGCGTTTTCTTGCCGTCTGCTATGCAGGCGTAATGAATTCGTTGGGAATCGTCCCTTGTCAACTTGCATCCACCAGCCCTAGAACTCGCAAAGCGAACTCTTTCAATTCGGACGATGCACACGATCCTCGCCTACGTGTCCCATGCTCGTTGAAGCTTACAAAATCCTGGGACTCCGCCTTCCATTGGCTACCACTCATTAATCGCAGCTCGCCGCAGGTGTGATGTCCTCATGGGAACTTCGTCTCATTATTAGTTGACGCTCATGATGACGCTCGAAAAAATTAACTTTATTCAACTAACGTCATTGAAATATAAATCGCCTGGCTCTCTATGTAAAAGCAGTAAATATTTCATTCATACACTTTTATTCCATTCCTTCATCACAACACTACAATAATTTATTTTGCTTTAAAACTTAAAACCATGGAGGTAAAAGTACTTTCACCCTATGCTTAAAACTTTATCCAAAAAGTCTGCTATAAAATCGTCTGCCTTTCTATGTAAAATCAATGAATATTTAATTCATACCAGCTTTATTCCAGACTCCAGAGTTAAATAATTTTGTGTTAAAAAAATTCGGCATTCCTTATGCAACTCATCTTACAGCTTGACGTGGTTACATTTTCCATACATGAAAATTAGGCTTCGTTGTAGAAATAATTAAAATTTGATTGTGTCCAGCAGTCGGAGCATCACGATGTTCTTTCAGAATCAAGTTTCTTTCATGGGCTGAAACTACTAATTGAGCTTCTTCAATTTTGGAATCTGGAGCATAACGGTAGAGGGCACCCTGATTCACGAGGTAGCCTCGTTCTGTCCAATTTGCATAGCTTACATCTTTGTCGGTGCTTTCAAAATAGCGAATGATATTTCCTACTTCCTCATCTTTCAATTGCTCTTCACATATCTCGTTAGGTGTTCTGGAGGGAACATCGGAAGATACAGCACAGACTTCGCATGAAGGGATATCATGTTCACAAACGGGTCTTGACAACATATCAGCAACAATGTTGCACTTTCTAGGAATGTATTCCATGTTCAAATTGAATGACTGCAGTTGGAATGCCCACCGGACTAATCTTCCGGATGGAGACTTAAGTTTCATGAACATTTAAGAGGTTAGTGGTCGGATGCCACCGTAACACTAGATCCCTCTATGTATCCTCGAAACTTGTTTAATGCCAATCTAACAGACAGTGCTTCACGTTCCGTGGTGGAATAATTTCTCTCAGCAGAACTAAGTAGTCTACTTGCATATTCAACCGGATGTTCATCCGATCCTTGGCCTTGAAGAAGGACAGCTCCCAAAGCATAACTACTTGCATCTGTTTTAGTCACAAAGGTTTAGGTCACAAAAGGTTCACTAACAATCAGGACATTTAGCTTTAATGAATCCAGGTCTTCCGCATCCATAACATCTTAACGAAGGTCTTTCTTCTCGAATATACTTGAATTTTTCTGCTCTGAAAGATACAGTTCTCTGAACGGGATCAAAATTTCCGGTTGTGTGCTTTTCTTTTGATTTAGCGAGCTTTCTCTGTCCATTAGGCAAGGAATTTCTTATGTTTTTGTATGCGTCTAATTTATCAGCTACATATGAGGGAGAAATTATTTGTTCCCACTCATCCAAGTAATGTTCTTTGCATTCCGGAGTGCAGCGTTTTTCATTTGATCAGAAATAATCAAATTCTGCAACTGCTCAAAAGTGGAAATGTTCAATTCTGATATCCATCCTTCAGAAAAACTTCTGATTTCGAAATAGAAATATTTCCACGTGCAATCGGTGCTTTTTCTATGTTGGGAAAATAACTTTCGAAATATTTCTGCCGTCCAATTAAATCGTTGTTGTTGTTGAGACCTAGATCGTCCGACCTACCATTTAAATCGTTGCAAAAGGATGCCATGGATGTGATAATAATCCTTAAATTTTTCTTCGGGCTCTCTAGCAATGAGTTTTGAAATATCGTTGGGCAGTAGTCCTATGAGATAAGTCACCCACAGGTCTTCCGGAATTTTTAGGATCTTCATTTGTCTTTCAAATAAGACTAAAAACAAACTCATATCATCTATTTCAGGGTTGAAACTTTGTAAAATTTTCATTATATCCACTTTCATATCAGAATTTTCCTGTTGAATAACCGCGGATGCAGTTTGTTTCTGACTGGCCAACTGTAGCCTTAGCTTTTCTATCTCAAATTCTTTATTTTGCGTTTCCACTTTTTTCTTTTCTAGTTGTTCCCATTCTCTCTGTTCGTTCTCTCTTACCCTCTGTTCGTCTTCCAGTCTTTCCGAAATAATACCCTCAAACAGATTTCTTACAAATTCCCCATCTTTCTTGTAAGCCTTGCTCTTTAGAATAATATTCTTAAGTTCAATGACTTTCAGGTCACCATTTCCGTTTTCTTTTAACTCAGTCGCTAGTTGTTTCAGATCAGCTTTTTTCCTTTCGCTAAGAATGCCATCGTTAAATTTGCTATTTCTTTTTACAAATATGAATGTTTACTTCTATTAAATTCGATAATTGTTCCAAATGATTTAAAATTAGATTGTTTTGAAAGTTCTAAATGAGGAGGTAGAAATCACTTTCACTTCAATAATTAAAGAAACAAAATTTTCGTCTTTGACTGGCTCAAGAACAACATTAATATCAAATTTATATTTATTTCCGATATTTCATAAATGCCACTTTAATTTACTTAAAATCACTAGTATATATCAATTTGATCCATTTAAATTTCAAAACTTCAACTTATTATTCCATCAGTAAGACTTACACACAACAGCTCATTCAAAATAAAATTAAAACGAAAGTACGAACGATTTCAAAATTCTTATACATATGTCAGGATTGACAACATCAATTTATTTCACTTAAGCCAGAATGACTTTTAATTTTAAATTCTCAAAAGCATGGTTATTCTAATTAAAAGTGTACTTATTTAACTTTCAACTTACTAAAGAAAAAGATACAGAATATTCTAAAATGTATCGAGGATTCGGGGGCTGGAGTTGGTCGCCACTTTCTTATAAGGCTTCTTTTGGTTATGAGGTTGGGAAACACTCACACACCATTTAACACTTCACAACATTTAATAATACATAAAAAAAATTACACATAATTTACAAATTATAGCTAGGATTAGCTACATATTATAAACACGTTGGCTACGTGCTTTCTATTGCCATCTCAAACTCCAAATCGAATGTTTTCTTTTTTTTTTTTTTCGTAAACGACAACGAACGTTCTCTATTAAGGTTGAGTGTTGCCATCTACTGTCCTTTTGGGAAAACAGAATGTCTCTTACAACTTTAAAAACCACGATTTTGACACAAGATGGATGTCATATTTTATTTTGAAGTGGGTCACGCGATCTCTTCATATAATATGGATGTGACTATTATTTTAATTTTTATTTAAAAAAATTCCAAACATATTTTGCTGAAATTTTTTTATATATTTTATAAGATAATTTGAATATTTCTTAAAACTTTCGAAACAATTTGTGAATTTTAAATTCGCTTAAAAAAGGTTTGAAAAATGAGGTCTCATAGAGTTCAATGTACTTCATTTTATCAATCTGCGTTCAATCCAAAACTAATTGGGTGATGTTATTCATTTACATTCCCATATGTGCCACAGACCGTCTCAACAACATACTAAAATTTAATTTTGGAAAAGTCATTTTTACGGCAGTTATCGTGCGAACGGACAGACAGACAGATATAATGAACGAATTCATAAACACTTTTCAACTATGTCGTAAAGTGTTAAGAAACTATTCAAGTATATCTTTCGAGCATTTAATTTTTTGGTCGTGGGAGATGTGTTTCTGCAGGTGCTGATTACAAATAAACAAGAAAAAAGAAAATTTAACCAAAGAATTTTCTACTTTTTTTTTTAAGTTTTATGAGTTCTTTACAATATATATATATATATATATATATATGCCGATGTTTCACTAGTATATTTATTTCAATACATTTTAAATGAAAGTTTAACTATAACGCATCTAAAATTTTTCTTTGTATAAATTTTATTCGTTTATATCCCATGGTGACTACATACATACATATATATATTTAATTCAAACCATGACGGTCTAAATAAGCAGACAAAAATCCACAGGGAATAAAAATATTATGGCTACAAACAGACGCAGGGTCAGGGGGTGGGGATATTCATAATAATTCCTAGCACCTTTTTAAGAGCCTTGAAGCGTTCCGACCTTATAAAAATATCGAAAGTGGGTGTAGAATGAGCGGCGGTCGGCGGGGGATTCCGTTGCCATGGCAACCATCGTTTTGCATTTATTTAAATTATAAAAGTAAGAATAGGCTCGGTGACATTTGTGCTGGTGTAGGGTTTTGCAATTGGTCCTAGGGAAAACTCGACGGTAAAAATCCCTCCTTTGCATGCAAATATAGGGAAAAGACTTCATTATTCAGAACCGTTTGGAAGCGGTTATATCGGTTACGCTAATTTTGTAAAAACTTCCAAGAGAAATGTGTGATGTTTCAAACTTACGTAGTGTTGACACTATTCCCAGTGACTATTTTAAAGTTTTAAACGGTTTGTAGTTTGCGGATAATTTTGAAATAATTCATAAATGAATTGCTAAATATTTTAGAAAATATTATTTGCTTTAAAGTATTTTAGTAAAATGTTTATATTATACAGGTTTCTACTTCATCATTCCAATAACTTTATGAGAAATGTCCATGCGTGTGCACGTCAGGTCTATCTGTAGTAAAGTGGCCATGCCCGATCGAGTGAAAATGGTTGAAATGCCCCTAGCGGAGAATGTAAAAAGTTAGGGTCGTGAACTAAGCAGAAAATCGCGATAGACGATAAAAAGCCAGAACATTGTGTAATAAATCAATAAATGGAAATGATACCGGAAACGAACGTTCATAGAAGACATTAAATATCTCTCAATAAGTCGTATCATCAGGGCCTGTACCACGATGACATCTATAATCTTTGTCAAAGTACGTTGTATTATTCTTTCTCGAATTGAAACATGCATTGTTGCTGACGAAAGGAATTAAAAAATTAGAACATTCCGTACAGTATATTTCTGTACATACAAGTGTTGTTTATTTTGGATTTTTTTTCAATAACACAGTTAAAAAACTCTGTCAAAGAAATGCCTTCTGCAAAGTTTTATTGTTGATTTCTACTCATTACACAGTGCTCCACAACTCTGTCATTGACATTTTTCGCTTATCTCGCTTTAATGCCGAGTACGTTATCCTAACTTTTTAAATTATCCATTAGCGGCGTTGCAATCACTTCTATTCTTTCAGACATGATCATTTTACTCTAAATAAATCTAACGTGTGCTCTCATAGAATTTTTCGTAAAACGTTGTTCAGGTGCTTAACCTTTTGCTTACGGGTGGGACAGCGTCCAGACATTGGCGTCCAAGGACGCCAATGTCTGCAAAGAGGGATCGACATATTTCGAGGGATTTGACATTGTTTGGGATAGGGTATATCAAATACCTGTCTTTTTGAGAGGTTTTTCGTTTGGGATGGGCGTTGTCCCATCCGTAAGCAAAAGATTAAACACTTTGCTAGGAATCCTGTGTATTTAAGTTGAATATTTACTTTTACGTTTCATACGAAACATAGCAATCAATAAATATTTCGGAGCGTCAAAACCTTGAATGTACAATTTCAACCCTTTCTCTAAGGAACCAGTACACATTCAGTTATTTTTGGAGAAATTATTTTCCTGGAAGTATTTTTGTATATTAGATAATGAATACAAATAAAGAAAAAAAAAAGCATAATATATTTTAAAATAATCTGATGTGACTTTCTCTATATAATGCAATGAATTGACTTCTTTCCCAGTGAAAAATGGATGTACATTATTAAAGGCATAGTGTTGAGTTGTACACTTGGTGCTTTTACGGATGACAGCATGCACAACTATTTTGAAGTAGCCAATTAACTTAATAACGACATACCCAATTAATTTCACACAGCTCTAAATTGACAATTATCAATATTGATAACATCCGCGATAAACAATAAAGTTCATATATTTAAATATTTTAATAGTTAATTCATGAATTTGGCGTCATTTTTGCAATTTTAAGGATATATTTGTCAATCTACGGCAAAATATCGTTGGCGAATTTTTGCTAAACGAGTCGCTGAGTTCACCAAATTATTATACTTTCCCTCATAACGATACTTTCCCTTTACATGTACCATAGTAGGAAATATAAAAACGAATTAACTAACGAAAAAAGTAACTTAAAATAATAAAGCATTATATCTCAATCAGCATTCTCTGTTGTGATTGTACTGCTTACTCTAGCAAAGCCAATTAAAATCTATGAATGTTATGTTTCTTTCCCCAAAATATCTCTCAGTACCCATTATAAATCTATACTACAATGCTTTGCAGAACATTAGATTTTATTACACGTACAATTCATTCTGCACTATCTCGGGTCATACTTCTGTGTCCTTGTTAACTTAAGTTTTGTTGTTAACTTAAGTTGCGACATACTTAAGTTTTCCTTATCCATTGCACAAAGTGTATTTTACTGAGTGACTCTCACTCGGTGCTCTGCGACACATAAATATGCACAAATAACACAATAATGCAGCATGTAGCTGTTTCGAGGATACGCTGGATCCCCTTCGTCAGTTTAAGAGAACCAACAAACCCAAAGTCCCAAAGAAAAATAGTAGATTTCCCATTCCTCTTTAGGACTTCAGGTTTGTTGGTTCTCTTGCACTAACGAGGGGGATCCAGCGTATAATCGAAACAGCTGTATACTGCATTATTGTATTATTTGTGCTTATATACATTGCTCAAATGTTCCCTACCGATTGAGAGTCACTATATTTTATTCTTCTCCATCGAAACAGGGTTGAGAGAAGGGGTGTTCCTACTTGATATTGGTGAGATATTGCATGCTGCAGCAGGTGCAATGTTTCTGCCGGCCATTTCCATGGACGCCAATGTCTGCAAAGGGGGTCGAACTGTTTGGGATAGGATATGTCAAATACCTTTGTCTTTTGGGGAGGTTCTTCGTTTAGGATGGACGCTGTCCCACCCGTAAGAAAAAGGTTAAATGCATTTTTTCGAAATGGAATTTTTAAAGGTTTTACATTTTTAAAATGCTCTGCTTTTGTTTGAGATGCATGAAATTTGGTAAGAAGACACCTTTCATACTTTTTAATGAAACTGGGTATGCATTTTATAATTGAACTTTATTAAGGTAATTAAAAGTGAATAACAACCCAATTAAATGATGAAAATTAAGTTTTAATGCAGAAAAATATTTTTTAAAAAGTAATTTTCTAAGGAATTTAAAAATAAATACCCATATTTGTTCGTAATGTGTTTTTGAGTGATCATAATGTAAAATGAATCAAAAATGTGAACAAATGGCACGCAAGGAGCATTTTCAAATTTTCGTAAAAAAAAAAATTAAATTAAAAAAAAATACAAAATTATAACAAAATTGAATGGTATTTTATATAGTACTGTTAAGAGAAATATTTATACAAATTTTCATGTTTCTAAGTCAATAAATACATAAAAACAATTTCAACGTCCACCGTCCCCTTAATATTGATAAATGAACAAGCATTTCAAACGTAACCATTTATTAGAAAACGACTGATAAACTCTAGACCGCTGGCATGAACCGTCCTCCAAATACTGCACGATTTTCAAATGAATTTTTGAAAATATTATTCAAAAAACTAGGACCTTTAATATTGTTAAATAAATAATCGTTTCATACCTAATATTTTATTAAAAAATAAATAACATAAACTTTAAAACGCTGGAACAATTCTTTCGAGATTCTACATGCTGTTCAAATAAATGTATGGAAAAAAATTACATAAAATTAAAGAAATTAAAGGAAAAAAATTACATAAAATTAAAGAAATTAAAGGAAAAAAATTACATAAAATTAAAGAAATTAAAGGAAAAAAATTACATAAAATTAAAGAAATTAAAGGATAAAAATTACATAAAATTAAAGAAATTAAAGGATAAAAATTACATAAAATTAAAGAAATTAAAGGATAAAAATTACATAAAATTAAGTTATGAGTCAAATATGTTCACTTTCACCGCACAGTATTTTTCGAGAAACCTGTTGACATCATTCTCGTTGATCTAGTTTTTTCCATTCACAAAAGAGGATACTTTGTGTAGTAGGTTTGAATGATGATGTCAAGTTATTAGCTAATAGTATTCGATTTCACAGGATATCAGTTAAATGCCCAGTGCTTTTTGATGAAGATTTTGCACACGAATGTGAATGAGTCATCCTGTTTGAACTTATAAGTTGCCAAAACCGCCCAATTTCAATTTACATGTTAATTTAATGCCAGTAACATTGTACTGCGTATCTTGTAAATACTTATTTCGCTTTGAGAGAAGTAGTGTCATTGCATTATGTAGAGAAAGTCACGCGCGATTCCATATCGCTCTTTTAAAAATTGTGACACTATAATACATCTAAATATTTTGTTCAAATGAATGATATCAGCTTATACCCGACAGCACAGTCAAATCTATTTTAACATCTCAGATGATCCGAATAAATATCTAAATAAAAAATAAATAATCCGATATAAAAATATTATCACTAAAAACAGGCAAAGTTGGGGAGGACGGGGGGGGGGGCGAAAATTTCCAAGTACCTTTTCAAGCTCCCTTAAGCATCCCGACCTTAAAGAAGTGTTGGAGGTGGGTGTAGAATGAACGGCAGACGACAAGGGACCCGTTGCTATAGCAACCGACCTCTTTATTTTTCTTTTTTCGGTAAATTATAATACTAACAATACGTTAGGTGACATTTGTGCTATCGCAAAGTTTTTGCGAAATCCGCTGGGGAAAACTCAATGGTAAAAATCCGCCTTTTGCATGCACAAATAGCGCGAGGAATAAAATTAATTATTCACCGTTTGAAAGTGGCTATATTGGTTACGCTAATTTTGGAAATACTTCTGGTTAAATATGGGATGTTAGAAACTTAAGTGGTATGATACAGAAATGGGTTTGTGTTTATGAGAAATGTGTATTCACTTAATGCATATTATGTATGTTATTCACTGTATGTATAGTATATGGGGGATTCTACAAACTATATTTGCGTTCCGCGATATATATATATATAATATATATATATATATATAATATATATATATATATATATATATATATATATATATATATTTAGTAGATTTTAGAAATCTCCTTTTTTAAAATATTTCCCCGCTTCTTTTGTACTATAATTCTATCCTTCTAATATCCCAAAACTTTAATTTTGATACCATAAAAAAAGTTATTTCAATAAAATAGTAATCAATATATAGTAATATATTCAATATATAGTAACATCGAATGCGGGCATCAAGCGTCGAACATATATATATCATCACGTCATCCACCGAGTGCTGCTAGAGCAAGGTTACAAAAATACAATGAATATGAAAGAAAATAGTTCTCGGTTGCGGTTGGCGCTTACAAATGCCATTTACGTGCATGTCCTATACCTGTGCCTGGCCTATACCTTTTAAAAATAAAAAGTTGTTTTCTTTTTAATTTTGTGATATGAATAATATCTATGGTTGTGGTTTCTATTGCAAAAATATGCGACATTACGACAAATGCAAACACTTGGCCGCTTATACCCCTGAATCTAATAAATAAAAATGTAAATAATTTTATTATTTTGCCGGAAATAGGGTCCAGATTATAAATATATAAAAATAATTTCAATATTTTAATATTTTGAACTTTTATTCTTTAGAAATAACTTTGAAAAGTAGCTCTTTTTTTTCATTTTTCTAATTTTCACTCAAAATATATAGTAAGTATAAACATAAAGTAATATATAAAAGACTGATATAAATATTAAATCACAAAAATGTGTACTGGGAGATTTAGCATTAAAATATATATTCAATATTAAAAAAAGTTCTTATAGTTTTCGAGTGATCGTTTTTGTTCAGTTGAAGAAGTATGAAAATATACCATTTCTTAAGTTTGTAATGTTTGAACATTAGGCAAAAATTTGTAGCTCATTGAAAGCCCTATAAGTGTATATTTTTGGATTTTAGATAGAGCTTAATTTTTTTAAATAAGCTAGGGGGTTCTGCCCCCTGCTTACTCCGCTCGTACAACCCCCTTTGGGAGGCTTCGTCTCCTACTCTCTGCGCTCGCAGAGATAAAAATTCTACTTTCAAAAATCTCTTTTCTGTCCCTGCCTATTTTCTACAGGAGGGAAAAGCAGACATTTTTCTTAGCCCAGGGACTGGCTAACACTGAATTCCTTGGACGCCCTCGTCCTTGGACAGCAATGTCTGAAAAAGGTGATCGAAAAGTTTGGGATAGGGCATGTCAAATACCTGTCTTTTTGAGAGGTTCTTCGTTTGGGATGGACGCTGTCCCACCCGTAAGCAAGAAGTTAAATGTGGATCAGCAAGAAGTCCTCAGGAATAATGCCGTTCAATTTCCAAAGCGTTTCGTCTGATTTTGCTGTATATCAGTATTCCGCATTTGTCTTCATTAGAATAGTCTGTCGCTATCTTCTTTTGATACGATGCTCATCAAAGTACACACATCCGATGATAGTTTGAAAATTTCCTGACATAGTTTATTTGCAGGAGCGGTGTTGCGCGTCACCATTCATCACTTACATACGATACTCACAGTAAAGCTTAGAACATTTTAATTGCGCCATTCATTTGTGCAAAATAATTCAAAGATGACCTACGATTTTAAAACTGACTTTTTTCTGTATCTCTCGTAGTTTCTGAGGAGTGCTAACTTCCAAATTTTTGCCACTAGTGGCAATCTCATCTACCAGATGAGATTGCCACTAAGGGTAATCTTATCTACCAGATGAGATTGCCACTAGGGGCAATCTCATCTGGTAGTGTATGGCGACTTTACTATACCGATACCTCACTTGTATAGCTTGCAATATTTTCTTTTTTAAAATCGACTTTTTTTCTGTGCCTCAAAGTTTCTGAGATAGGAGTCTGAGATAGCTTCCAAATTTTGCCGCTAGGGTACTGCCGTCAGTATCATTTAGTGGTGTATGGTCACTTTACCATACCGATACCTCACTTTCATAGCATGACATTTTTTTCTTTTTCAAATTGATTTTTTTTTCTGTATCTCTCATAGTTTCTGAGTTAGAAGTACTAACTTCCATATATTGCCGCTAGGGGCACTGCATCAGTCTCATTTAGTAGTGTATGGTTACTTTACCATACCGATACTTCACTTTCATAGCCTGTTTTTTTTTTTCTTTTTCAAATTGACTTTTTTCTGTATCTCTCATAGTTTAAGATAGAAGTGCTAAATTTCAAATATTGTCGCTAGTGGCACTGCCGTCACTCTCATTTAGTAGTGTATGGTCACTTTACTATACAGATAACTCACTTTCATAGTTCTAACTACCATCGTTCAAACTTCTTTGGCCTATTTACAACTTTACCCCGTACCCTGTACTTTCTTGTAAATAACCGACAAACCCCTCAAAAATAAAACAAACACTACCCTATAACGGTTGGAATAAAATTATTGGAAAATTGGGGGGCAGGCCGTTAAAACAATTCCACAACCCCTTTTTCGTGTCCCCAGGGAATCGGACTAATAAACTTGTACAAGGTTGAAATGAACGGCCACCGGCAAGGGATGCGTCGCCATAGCAACCGGGTCTATTTTGCATCCATGCAAATGATAACATCCCAACAACTGGCCTGGAGAAGCTTTTTTTTTCCCGTGCAGCCTCGATAATCCCATGACGGAAGCATAGCTGTAAAATTTTTACTCGAGAGTTGGTGAAAGATAAAAAGATTTATACCCTCTGTGCATTAGTGGGAAAAGATGGCTGTATGGTGAAAAAAATCTGATATGAACAGCACATGACTCTCCCTACAAACTCAAATTCATTTTCTCTGTATTCCCTTAATCATTCATTGAATTGAGTTTAACTGCCCAAAATAACACCGAACTTGCGCTTTTAATTCCATTTTCGTTTTCATTGGGTAACTGGACATATTTTAAAGGCGGAGTAGCAAAAATGCGAAAAATCTAAAATATCGGCAGAAAAGTTAATCCTAGAGTAATAGGGTTGTTCTAATTCTTCTCCTCGTCAAAAATGACGTATAAAACAAGCATTTAATGGATACATTTGAGCATACGTAGTTTTTATCTTAAATTTTAACGCTTTTTGCATGCCATTTCGTAAAAAAGGCAGGTTATTTTATTACGAATCGTGGCAAAATCTAACCAGCACCAGGATAATCCACAAGAGACTTATCTATCAAATTTTGTGAAATTGGTTAATTCAATTTTTAGCTAGAGTGGATACATGCGATTTTTTGCGGGTCATTTCGTACATAAAAGCTTCTTTTATCCTGAATCGTACTAAAATCTAATCGCCCCAGGGTCACACACAAGCGACTTACCTATAAAATTTTATGAAATTTGCTCCATTAGTTTTTGAAATAGAGTGGATACAGACATTGCAGAGACAGACACAAACACACACGTTACTTTAAACTATTTGTCGAAAACTCGAGTTGCGATTTTCGACCTGATTTCAATACTTGCCCTATACATTACCATGTATTGCAGGGAGAGCAAAAAGGAAAGGATGTATGGGATTTAATGGAATGCAGTTATTGTCAATATTATTAAATGTTTCTTATTTATAATATTAATAAACCATATTACTTCCCCTGCAATACATGGTATTGTTTAGGGCATATATTGGAATCGCAACTCTAGTTTCTACGGGTCTACACGTTTTGGGATTCCTAGAACTCGAAAACATTATTTTTAGCACGACGTTTGTGTGTATATCTGTGTGTATGTCTGTGTGTATGTCTTTGTGTGTGTGTGTCTGTCCACGCAATGTATGAATCCACTCTAACTCAAAAACTAATTGACCAAATTTCATAAAGTTTAGTGCATAAGTCACCGGAAATGGAAAATAGGAACATAAAAATCTGAAACTGAATCATGAGGCAAAACCTAACTAGGATCATTTTCAATTGATACAACTATTTTCGACGCTAAACACTATACATTGTTAAATAGAAACAAAAAAATATTGCAACCCAATTTTTTTTCAGATTGTTAGTTTTCTTCTCTTTGACAAAGATAAATATGACTGTGTTTATAATTGGTAAGAAATAATTAACCGCGGAGTAACTCAACTATGGACATTCTCATGCCAGATTCCGTTATTGTTTTCAAATTTTACGGAAAAAAAATTTGAAAAATCGATATCGTGGATCCAAATGATTACAACTATAGCGTGTTATCATTTACTTTAAAAAATTTTTGGACTGATACTATAATTGACAATGCATGACTTACTCCCCAAAGGGGGCTAATGACGTCGTGAACGAAAACAATTTGTATCGCGGCTATTTTTCACAACAATGATTGAAACTATTCAATCTCATGATCATTGGGCCATCCATAAACCCTTTTATGCATGATTTTGTCCAATTTTGTTCTATGCTACCATGTTAAAAAAAAATCTGATGTGGGCAACACATGACTCCTTATATAATGCAATGAATTTACTACCTTTACAGTTAAAAAAAATGTTATTCTTATAGTAGATACTTATATTCTTTCCAAGATATTGAATTTTCTTCAATGAGTCGACATTTCCATTGATTTGGCGTCATTTTTATCAATTTGGCGAGATTTTTGTTAATCTGGCAACAATTAAAAATGTCGCCAAGTTGGCGAGATTCCACCCAATTCGTCGCCAAAATCTCGCCAAGCGTTATGGACGGAGAAATAAGTTAATCTTACAGCAGATAAATGACTATTGGCGTTCAAATATAAAAGTATTACTCAATGCATCTTTTTTCATGAATGGAATGAGCCAGATCCACGAGAATGATGTCACCCAATTTATCGCATGATATTACATATGAAAAGTGAACATGTTTCTCAATAGGAAATATCTTTTTTCTTTTTTATATAACTTTTTGATAATTTTTTCAAAAATGTGTAATATCTCGAGAACGGTTCATGTTAGCGTTCTAAAATTTATGTCGATAGTTTTCTAATGAAAAATTACATAAGAAATGTCTATTTGCGTAACTTTATTAGCGGTTTTGATTTTTTGACAATTTTTTCAAAATTTCACTCGAAAATTTAGGGGGGTTCTGAACATTCGATCGCGTATAAAAACAATAGGCTTCCAGTGTTTACCGATTGTGATTTTTGTACCAAATTTCGTTCGAATCGGTCCATTCGTTCGTCAGTTATCGTCTCCACAGACTCCCTGACACACACATACACACATACTTTCACACACACACATACTTTCACACATACACACACACATAGACATCACTTCAAAAATGTTTGATTCGTGATCAGGGATGCTATAAACGTACTCTCCCGTCGAAAACTCGAATTCGAATTTTCGACCCCGTCACAATACTTTCCTTATACATTATGTATATAAGGAAAGTAATATGAAATTTCGATTCCATTTCGCTCGAATTAAAGTCAATTCTATCTCTAGTTCTAGATTTTTTTTTAATAATAAAGCCGGATATAAAGTTTCTTAAAAATCCATTCATATTTGTTTCTGCTATTGTGTACGCAAGTAATCGACCACAGACAGGCGGACATAACTCCTAAAATAATTAAAACGTGTTCAGGAGATCCTAAAACGTATACTGGCATCAAAATCTCGAATTCGGAAAATTTCATGAAAACAATACTGTTCTACAGTATTGTGGCAATTAATTGAGAAATGCAGTTTTTTTATAAAATTCAGTTTTATTCAAGTTTTCTATGGATACATTTAAAACTAATAAGTGATATGACCTCCACGAGACTTTATAACATCACAGACACGTTTCGGCATGGAATGTACTAGACTAGCACATGTAGTTTTAATTTCAACGTCTCTGAACCATATGTCAATAACGGCCGAAATTAGCTTGTCCATCGTCGTACAGTCAAATTTGTGAAGCCGTTTTTTGACAATAGCTCACAAATTTTCTATGGGATTCAAGTCTGGTGAATTCCGGGGCCAATCCAGTACGGTAATATTTTTTTTTGAGCAGAAATTTTTGATTCGCTTCGAAGTGTGACATGGAGCGCTGTCTTGTTGGTAAACGCAATCTCCGCTCGGCCACAGTTTAGCCATGGTTGGAAGCACTTTTCGGGTCAATATGACTTCGTAACTGGCACTGTTCATCATTCCATCTACGGGAACAAGAGATTCTGTCCTCAAAACGCTGAAACAACCCCAAAACATCTTTTTGGGCGGATGCTTGGGTGCTTGATTGATGTGGTGTTGATTGAGAGGTTCTCCTTGGCTCCTTCTCACGAACATAGATCTAAATCCCTGAACCACAAAATGTGTTTCGTCAGAAAAGAGAACTTTCTTCCAGTCCTTCTCAGTCCATGTTTTGTATTTCCGTGCCCATTCCAACCTTTTTTTCTTCACGCGAAGCGTCAGAAGCTGCTTCTTGTACGGTCGACGTGCTCTCCGTCCGCGTTCTAACAGCCTGTATCGCACTGTTGAAGGTGCAATATCAACACCAACTGCCACCATGGACTTAGACAGGTCAGAACTGGTTAATCGAGGATTTTTAACACTCATTCGATGTAAAGTTTTGTCGTCACGAGTCGAAGTTGATCTTTTTCGGCCGCATCTTCCAGAGCGGTTGGTTCCAGCATTTCCTGTTTCCTGAAACCGCTTCCAGATCCTCCCGACACATGCTGACTCACTCCACATATTTTACCTATTTCCTCGAACGTCTTAGAAGTGTGTTCACTAAGCGCAATCACTTTAGCACGTGTTTCCGCGCTGATATCCATGACGCTAATGAGCCCCGCAACAACTGAGAAACTACCACTGCGGAACACCTGCCACCTGGCGGAGGAATTTGAATACCTGCTACTTACCAGGTGCATACGAACACCGGCTACTTTGATAATAACTGCAATTTGAACTCTGAGCTAATTTGGAGTGCTTCTTCCTAAGCTTACGTGTAATAAAACGAAAAAAATGACATTTCTCAATTAATTGCCACAATACTGTATATTACTGCTCTATATTATATTGCATAACATGAGAAAATAATAAATACGATTTAGCAGGTTCTATGGAGTTAGAAAGAAGTGTATCGGGTATCACTAAAAGCGTCTAGTTAACTGTACGTAAACCAAAATACCCTGCCTGTAATAGAAATGAAAATGTTTTTAAAGATAAAACTCGAGATAAAAATGTCGTATACGCTACCATTAAAGTGTCTAGTTAGCTATATGTAAACCAAAATATCTTGAACGTAATAGAAATGAAAGTATTTTTAAAGATTCAACTCGGCATAAAAATGTCGTATACATTATTTGAAAGCATTAAAAAGGAAAACAAACGCTACCAGTGCCAATGAAATCGGGAAGGAAATTTATTGGAAATTTTTTTCTAGGGGGAGAGGTGTGGGGGTGGGGAGCGAACTTTCTCCCTTCACATCCCCGGAGAATCTTTCTAATAAACAAGTACTGGGTCGAAATGAACGGGCATCGACACGGGACATGTTGCATAGCAACCGGGCCTATTTTGCATCTATGCACTATCCCTACAACTGGCCTGGAGGTGTATTTTTTTCTGAGTCTCGAGGATTCCCTCTTGCAGACAGAACACGATAGCTGCGAATTTCCTTTCGCAGGTAGAAAGATAAAAGGTTTTTGTCCTCCGTGCTTGGGTTGAAAACAGAAGCATTGGGGATATGGGGCGTTCAATAAGCTGCCTTAAAAGTCAGACTTATTTTATGTTTCAGTTTTGTAATATTTAACTGTGTTTAATAACTGCCTCCAAAAGAGAGCATTAAGTGAACTGAAAACCCTAGTCTATGTAGGTGTCAGTTTCGTTGTTCAATATATAAACAGTTCTTTTTTCAGGCATACATCTCAGGGGTTAAGCCCCCCACGGAGACATTTTACGTTAATCTAGTTTTTATTTGGGTGACAACATTTAGATACATTTATATAAGATATAACCCCCCTAAAGTTTCATTCTCCCCCTCTCCCCTCCTGGTCAAGAAATCTTGAATTACACATTATAATATAAATGTACATCATTTGTTCAAGAAGAAATGTTTGAATAACACCAGTTATTTGATCTCCGAAAAAAAAAAACCCACTCAAATTCACAAAAATCCCACTTCTAACTTGATCGAACCACGTACTTTATTTTGCTTGCTACAAAATTATTTCATTTCTTTAAAAGCAACCTACTCACGCAGAAGACGTTTTGAGAACGACTAGAAACCTTTACAAAACTATCAGCTCAATTCGGATTGAAGAACGGGCGACGTGGAATATCTCTTTGCGCGTAAAATAATAACAGATCTGCATACATTCTAGTTCGTAACATGCTAAAAGAACATATCATAAAACAATTTACTATTAGACACAACAGGTTTGGTAATTTACAAGCGAAATACGCGCGCTTCGTTTGTTACGCCCATTCAAGTACACCACGGCCATGCACGAAAAACAGAAACCCACTCTCGTCGACCTCCGCTTCTAATATCCTCAGACACATGCGAGCCATAGACCCCTCCCATTATTGATATTTCTTATACGACTCCCTATCAATACATACATACTATACAATCCCCTAACATAACGCAATTAATTTAGGCCCCCCACCCCCTAGACCCTCTAACAGAAGAATTTTTTAAGTTCAGTGCATCAAACTTTTTAATTTCTGGCCATATCGTGAACTAACTCTAACTTCATGAGTCATACAATTCAGCTCCAAAAAATCTATCTATAAACTGGGATGACCTCTCAATGGTAACTTTCCTATTCAGCTGAAGTATGGGGGTAAAGGAATAGCGCCTTCTCTAACTTAGTGAGCAGTTTTCCTCTTAGTTTCTTCAGGCATTAAAATCTTATAACCATACAATCGAATCTTGTTGTGGCAACGCCTTCGGTCTGGGTTGTAAACTCTTTATTTCACCTCGATGGACTGTGCCTCAGACCGTCTCTGAGAGGCTATTTCTCCAGATTCAGGGGATAATTTGGAAAACGAGTTTCAGACTCGGTTTCGGTCTGGCCGAGTTGGTATACATGAGGTTTTTCAACACTGGGAGTTGCAATCGGTAATCTGACATACTGACATTACGCTTTTATAATAGTGAATGAATGAATTTTTAATTTAAAGATGGTCAAGTAAAATATGAAACATATGTATTCAATGATAATATAAGCACAAAACTTATTAGTCTTTGATAAATTAATACCCTTAAAAAGAAATATGTTAATATCTAAACACGTTTTTTCCGTTGCACATTAAAACTAAACATTGCTAACTGCAATTAAGACAATGATAGGAAGCCAACACCTCACTCTATCTATTGAGCTCCAGGTTAAAAATATAATTGTTTAGTTCAAAAAATAAATGCTAATGTCCCTTTCATTTTCTCTCTCTCTCTCTCTCTCTCTTCCCTATTACATTATAAAACATTTCCTGAGGATATTTTTACTGATAAATAATAGTTCCGAAAAACCAGCAGTTTTATTTTCAATGATTTGGGAAACAATGACTTTAACTGAGACAATGATAAGAAGACAACACCTCACACTATTTATTGAGCCCTAGGTTAATAATATAACTGTTTAACTTAAAAAATAAATACTAATGTCCCTTTCATTATCTCCCTATATATATATATATATATATATTCCCTACTACATTATAAAACATTTACTGAGGTTGTTTTTACTGATAAATAATAGTTCCGAAAAATCATCAATTTTATTTTAGGAAACAATGATTTGGGAAACAATGACTGTAACTGAGACAATGATAGGAAAACAACACCCCATACTATTTATTGAGCCTTAGGTTAATAATATAATTGTTTAATCTACAAAATAAATGCTAATGTCCCTTTCAATCTCTCTCCTCCCTACTACATTATAAAACATTTCCTGCAGATTTTTGCACTGATAAATAATATTTTTTACTGATAAAAATACTTTTAACAAGAGCTTTACTTGAATAGCAAGTGCAGATATTTTACCCATAGTGTACTTTCTGAAAGCGGCGATGACCAACCATAGTCAAACTCTCCGTCACTCTCCGTTCTTCAGATTCATTGCTCGGGGTCCATCCAAGTCAACCCCGAGTCCAAGTCCATTCGGGTTTGAGTTACGGTTGGAGAATTCTGTACTTGCATACATGTACGTAAATGTTTGGCGTTTACTCTAAACATTAAGCCACTCATGTCTTACCATTTCTCCAGTTGACATACGCATGAGTAAGAAAGTGAAAACAAACTTTTAAATATGAGTATTTTGAGGTGAAATAATTCTTTGGAGAAACATGCCTCCATAAACGGTTGCATATACTATTTGACACCCCCCCCCCGTCTAAAAAAATAAAAACGCACTACGCAACCAATAGAGGCCGGAAGGAAATTTATTGAAATTTGAGGTAAGCATTTGCAATAATAATTTCGCCACCGCCTCACCGCCTTCTTCACGTCCCCAGTGAATCAGACTAATAAACATGTACAGGATTGAAATGAACGGCTATCAACATGGGATGCGTTGTCATAGCAACGGGTTCTATTTTGCAACAGTGCAAATTTAAGTATTCCAACAACTGACCTGGAGATGATTTTTTTTCCCATTCAGACTCAATGATGCCATAGAGAAGACAGAGTCGTGAGAATTTTACGCGAGAGCTGTAGCAATTGCTTTCTAAGGTGGAAGGATAAATGGTCTATCACTTCTTGTAAATGGGTCTAATAAGTTGCGAGGTTTATTAATTATTCAAGTGGTATTAAAATATACACTATATTAACAGTCCTATTTGAAGCTCTTGTTTGTCGATGTTTGTACAATGGTCTCTCAATGTTTATCAATGTTCATACAAGGCCAACTCAATAAGTCTCCGGTCTAACTAAGAAAAATATTTTTTTTTTAGAAATTCGACTTTATTCATCAACATAATCTCCCCAAGAGTGATACATTCATTCCAACGCTCCTCTAACTTTTCGATGCCTTTTTTGTAGAACGATTTGTCTTTGCTTTCAAAATAGGCCTCAGTTTCGGCAATCACTTTTTCATTTGAGCCAAATTTCTTTCCCTGGAGCATCTTTTTAATGTCTGCAAAAAGCCAGTAGTCGCTGGGGACTAGATCTGGAGAGTACGGTGGGTGATGAAGCAATTCAAAGCGTAATTCATATAATTTAACCATCGTTTTCATCGACATGTGACACGGGGCATTGTCTTGGTGGAACAGCACTTTTTCTTTTGCATGTGAGGTCGTTTTTTCTTGATTTCTACACTCAATCGATTCAATAATGCCATGTAATATTCGCCATTGATAGTTTTATCTTTCTCAAGATAGTCGATGAACAAAATACCATGCGCGTCCCAAAATACGGATGCCATAACCTTGCCAGCTGACTTTAGGGTCGCATTGGGCGACTTTCACCGGCTGCTGTCCACTCAGCTGACGATCTTTTTGACTCAGGTGTGTAGTAATGGATCCATGTTTCATCCACTGTCACATACCGACGCAAGAAATCCTTCTTGTCTTGCTTGAACAGCTCCAAACAACGCTCTGAATCGTCGACGCGTTGTTGTTTTTGGTCCGGTGTCAGCAAATGCTGCACCCACCTCGAAAGCAACTTACGCATGCTCAAATTTTTGTGTAAAATTGTAAACACACTACCTTCTGATATCTTTAAAGTGTCAGCTATCTCACGCAACTTCACTTTACGGTCTTTCAAAACTATTTTGTGGACTTTTTTTATGTTTTCCGGAACAACTGCCGATTTTGAGCGACCAGAGCGTTCAGCATCATCGGTGTTTGTATGACCGCGTTTAAATTCAGCATACCAGTCAATAATAGTTGATTTCCCTGGTGCAGAGTCTCCATAACGCTTATCAAGCCACTGTTTGGCTTCAACAGTATTTTTCCCCATCAAAAAACAATGTTTAATCAACACACGAAATTCTTTTTTATCCATTGTTTTGAAAATTACAAAACTGGGGTCACTTAAAACCACTGTAACCTATAAACTAATTGTCAGAATGTCATGAAATTTTCACACGTGTCGTTTGAAGGTTGGTACTATCCAGAAATAATATGGGTCTGTCAACAGTGTTGCCATATATGTGTCAGACCGGAGACTTATTGAGTGAAGTTACCATGGAGGTAAAGGTGTAAAACCACCTTATCCATTGAGAAACCGCGTTCAGGTGACGCTGCGATAAAATAAGCGTCCTTGCACTGTGTTGTTGTTGTTGAGACCCAGACCGCCTGACCTACCAGAAAGGTGTAAGGTAACTGTTTGGACGGCCGGGAAGTGCCATCCAATTTAGACCGGAACCCAGTGGGGGAGGCATCCACAGGGACCGTACCCTCCTTCCCCTACCACCAACCTCTCGGAAGGACTTACGGACCCACATGTTTAACGTGATCGTACTCCGCGTGAACACGGCGGCAGATTTGGCAGCGGCTGGAATCGAACCCGGGCCTACCGAGTGCAACTCCAGCGCGCTAACCAATGGGCTACCGCGCCCATCCCATCCTTGCACTGTGTGTATTTCTAGGTCGAATGGTTTAAAATATTTATTTAAACTATCTATTTCATAGAAATAAATTATTAGCACAATGCCAATTAGAACTGAAAGAAAAGGAATATTCTTGCATATTCAAAATTATTTTATCTTTCAATTTATTTATATCTCTGTATTCCGAATCCTGTCCTACAACTGTGAAAAAGTACTGATTAATTACACTTATAATTCGAGAACCTTTATTTAAAAATAATCAAAAATACATATACTCAATACTATGTCTCTCTGTTGTGTCAAATGGAAACAAAGGGCGCTTTGAACATTAACGACACCTAGATATTTTGTCAATATTTGTGAACGTTTATCATTATTTGTCAATGTTTATTCACACATTTCTTTGTCAATGTTCATACATTTGTCAATGCTTGACATTTTTTGTCAATGTCCATACATTTGTTTGTCAGTTATGCCAAAAGTAGTTTCAGTTTCTTTCTGATTTCAACGCTGAATTTACACCGAAAAGTGAGAAGTGCCAATAGTAAGTGAACTTCTTTTCTTAATGATTTATATTCAACTTTTATAGCCTTTCTTGCATATCATTGCTTTGTTTCTCAACCCCCCGTTATAAATCCATCATAAGCACAATCTTTTACTGGTGTTAAGTGATTTTTTTCTCTATCATGGATATTAGAAAAATACAGTATTTATATATAGAATCGTGAGTGTACTCACACACAGGATTCAATAGTGAGTCCGAATTTATGGATAACTAATACGTTTATTTAAAAGCACTAGCAAACAGGAACTATCTTGCAAGATCACTAAACAACTGCCAAATACAGTAAATCAGCAATTAAATTTTCAACCAAACTCACAATATAGCAGATAATATTCTCAAAATACTGACCTATCTCACAATTCAATTTAATTTGTATCACGTTAGCAGCTCTTCGAATGACTCATTTTATATACTCTCCGAAAAAATTTCCAGAAAGGGCCCATATCTCCAAGAATATTCTATATTTCGAGAAAGATCCAATATATTCGAAAACACCCCAAAGTTGTCCTCAAGTTGGGCCTAAATCACCAAATCTGGAAGCCATTCCCCAAAAGTCAAGATATTGCAACTCTACTTTCACGTAAATGAAGTGGCTGCTTGTAAAAGTTGTTTTATAGTGTTGACAGGCACAGAACAGCGAAAACACTTTACATGTTTGAAATATTATTTTCCTAACATATTACTTTACAAATATAATATGTCTCAATGAATATTGTTTCAATAAAGTTAGTTTGCTGTTAGTTAGTTCACTGTTTTAGTTTAACTCTGTGCTTGAGACTGTAGGCAGGTTACCCCTCGAATCAATGAAAACATTCGAATGTTTTTAGTAACCAGTTTGCTATTTTTAATTATGTTTAATTACAGTTGAGAGCTTTTTCCCTTTGTCAGATTTAGCTCTCCGTGTACGAACTTTATAACCATATAACAATATACTCTTTATATCACTGTCATGAAACTTTCTTATTTAATTTCGGAGACCATCGACAGAAAAGCAATTTCCAAGTCTATTTTTAATTTCAATTTACGTTCTCATTCCCATGGAATTTGCGAGGTATGCAGCTCAAACTCGGCAAAATTTTCCCAACGACATGTAAATGAAAACTTTTGGAAAAAAAATGCCAAAGGCGAATCTTCTGAAGAAAGAATTCCATCTGAGAGAGGCGCCCCCTGGAGGACATTCTGTTTAATTAGGATCTTTGTGTTTCCATCGAAAAGGGGTCTTCTGGGACACAATCTAATAGCCCGAAGCAGCTGAGAGAGAAACGGGGTAATTTCCAGGGAGGCCCTTTGCTAGCGGGTGGTTTTTTTTTTAAAGGTTAAGGGGTGAAGATAAATGCACGAGAGTTACATATTGCGCCTGTTTCTAACGGTAAACACATTTAAGCAGGATATAATTTACATTTGCGCCGTTCTTATACTTGTCTTACAATATATGGTATCATCGAAAGGACATTCAAAGTTTGGAAATTGTGTTTTCAGTAGATCCGGATTTTAAATATTGTAAATATCATGAGTACACCATTTTTTTTTTCAATCATTTCTCGACTAGATTTATTTCTCTGATATCTAAAAATAAATATTGTGTTAGACAACAGTATATAAAGGTTAAATACGATATCAACCGTTTCAAACGCATAAAGAGTTTTCTTCGTCAGAATAAATTAGACAGAATATCAGTATCAACAAGGGTAAGGGCGTCTATATTGGTATCATTGGTACGGTACTAGTGCTTTGTCTGCTTTATCCTGACGAAGACAGTTCTTTTTGCCTTTGGTACCGGTTGAAGTATTATATAACTTTTGTATGTTGTTGTCTAACAAAGTATTTATTTTTCAAAGATTCTTCCTCTCAACAGTCAAAGCGAAAACATTTTTCATTTTTCTGTTATTTCATCTTACACTGCGGATATACGCACAGTCGGGTTGCATCAGGTAGGGAACATTGCACCTGCTACAGCAGGTGCAATGTTTCTGTCGGATGCTGAATATCAAATATGCCAGACGCTGGCAAAATTTAATATTCGCACGTTGTTCTTCAAACGTCATTTCCGTTTTCAACGAACGCGAACGACTACAGTTCACTGACACGCTTTGTCTGGAAAAAAACCTGATTTTTCCATTTCACATCTCGCGTCACATGTGCCTCTACGCCAAGCTAAGATAGTTCCCTTCTCCTCCCATCAGGGTTGGAGATATCAGCACAGTCCCCGAACTTTTTGATCCTACCTTATATAACATCTTCATACTTTCTTGAAGGAAGCAGGCATAAGAAAATTAGGAGGCTACAATTATTGCCAGGGCTAAAGGGACATTGTAGTCCATAAAATTTATTATGCCTGCTTTCTTCATGGAAATACTAAGTAAATTGTACTCTCACAAGCAACAGTTATATTCATTATTATGTTTAATTAATTAGAAATTTTATTATGAAATATTTAAAGAAATTTCTTACATAAACATATGTGTGATGTTGAAAATAACTGAGTATGATGTATTAGATCCAGGATCTAATACATCACATTATATTAGAACTCTGTTGCGAAAAGGCAGAGTCCTGTACCAACAATGGCACCACAGACTTGTTCTTGTTTAAGGCGCTGAGACTCGTTTATGTTTATTTATCCTGAAGAAGAAGGCTACTCTTTGTTTTTGAAAGAGAGTAATACTTTTAATCAACCTTGTATTCTGTTAACTAACGAAGAATTTATTTTTGCAATGGATTCCGTAATGTATAGGGAAAGATCTCTGTAGGACACATTACACCTCGTATTGTGTTTTTTATAATTACTTGCGAAAGGATTTTTGTTGATGTCTTAACGAGCCCCTATCCAGAATTTAACTCAGTGCTGGGGTATTTAACAAAGTGCTGGGGCTTCTTTACAAAATTTAACATACTGCTAGGGCTTCTTTAAAAAAAATAATACAGTATTTGATCTTCCTTCAGACCTTTGATCAGACATTAGCATAGTACTGGTGTTCCTAGGTGGTACAAGAATAAAGACTATATAGGTAAAAGAATACGGTGCTACAGAGTTAGTTCTTGAAAGTAAAAATCTTTAAACCGCCCCCTAACCTGCAAAGCACATTAAAACAGTCTGGAATGAGTTTTCTTGGTAAGTCTCATTTTAAGCTGCTTTTGGCTTTAAGTCATTGAAGTCCGTCCCATGGGTAACCGTTTTTTATTTCGAACACAAAAACCTAATTAAACGGAAAGGTCTCAGCGGTATTCAGTTTCTAAAAGTACTTAGAGTTTGTAGAATTTCAGTCCTATTTTCTTTTGCCTCATTTGCATGGCTTTTCAGTAACCGATTTTATTGAAATGGGTATGAGACATTTGATAATCAATCTGCTTTTACCTTAACAAAGCGGCTACCACTGGCGCATTACGTCACCTAGAGCGAAAAATGGTCTCAGAGTAATGGCTGCCATAGAACGTTTTATGAAGAAGGAGGCAAGCTCATGGATAAGATACGTAAGACAACGACTAGCCCACATCGACTAGACGCGGAGACAGTTTTTGGCAAAGGGATCGAACTCGGGTCTAACGTGTGCGATCCCAATGCCTTAACCACTAAGCTATCTCAGCCCCATGGAAGCGAATTAAAATTGAATTATAACATCTTATTTCTGCTTAATTCAAAAGTTAAGTTTAAACAGTATCTTGAATAATTATCATAGTGATGGATGACATATTGAAAATTTTCTGGATTATCTACTGAAAAATGTTTAAAACAAATGAAATATATTTTGCCGCAATCCTGCCAGAGCATAGAGTAAACGCAGTTGACAAATTAATGATGCTGATAACAGAGAGCCATATCAAAAGCAGCGTGATCGTCTAATCGAATTTTTGTAGAAACGAACGAATAATGCCACAACATGCAGGAAATAGGAGGGGAAGGGGTGAAATCATTTGATTCGCGACAAACAAGTGCAATTTGATACCATTATTTATTTCTGATAATGAAAATTTTTCTACTTTTAGTGCGCAGATAGTGTATTGTAGTCCTGCTGCTGTTGTTACAAATTCCATTGGGAGGAACCACCAAGGGACCACCTAGACCAGGGGTCGGCAACCTGCGGCTCGCGAGCCGCATGCGGCTCTTTTGATGTAAAGTTGCGGCTCTCCAGTTCCATACGAAAAAATTAATAATTTATTATCAAAACCCTTAAAAAATAGGAAAAAATATTTTTAAGTACCTAATTTCTCAATAGCTTCTATTTTCATAATCGTTAATTACAAATCGCTACGCTTAACATGACCGTAATAAGATAAATTTGAGCTATTGTTTTGTTCTTAGAGATGAGACTCTGTTACCAGACTGTGTGTTTATCTTTCAGCCAATTGCATTCCATTTCCGTCTCACCCAAACAGCCACAGTCTAGAGTCTAGACAAGACATCTAGAGTCTAGACGTGTTGTCAGTCAGTCATCCTCGGATAGCGCGGTCGACGTTACGTTGCATGTGTGTTAATTTCATCGCTTGCGGTTTTTGCGTGTCTATTCGCTTGTTGTTTCAAGAAGAATACGATTTAGAAGCGAATTACCTTCTCAAAGGTATTTAAGCGTATAATATAATAAAATCAGTAACAGAATTGGATTACATATCTGAGGATCGTGTTAACGAAGTAATAATGGTAAATAAATTGCTTGCGTTTCAGATAGCTAAGTAAAATTTAAAAAAATCATTTTTTCAGCTCTGCCGCCAGCATGGCACCTGGTAAAAAAAAGAGAAGAACTGAAGAAGAAAACCGAGAATTCAATCAGGATTGGACGGAATCGTTTGCATTCATATGCAACACAGATGGCCTTCCGACTTGTCTCATTTGCCACGAAAAACTCGCACACAATAAGAAGTCAAATTTGCAGAGACACTTCACTACAAAACATACCCAGTTTACTTTTAAATATCCAACCGGTGACGCAAGAAAAAAAGCTGTTGAAGAGCTAAAAAAAAAGAACAACAGTCAAGTTCCATGCTAAGTAACTGGGCGCAATCTTCCAATAATGCAAATCTGGCAAGCTTTGCCATTATCATTATCATTAGAAATTGCAAAAAGAGGAAAACCATTCACAGATGGTGAGTACGTCAAAGATTGTTTTATACGTGCATCTGAAGAACTGTTTCGTGATTTTAAAAACAAAGCAGAAATCATAAAAAAATCAAAGATTTGCCATTATCTGCTAAAACAGTACAAGATAGAACTGCTAAAATGGCTTCAAATGTAACACATATGCAAGTGGAAGACATTCAACCGGCTTCTGCCTTATCACTTGCTATGAGTCTTGCGACATAAAAGACACGGCACAAGTTTCCCTTTTCGCCAGGTATATGTCGTCCCAAGGTCCAAAAGAAGAACTGCTAGGATTGCTACCGCTCTCGGGGCAAACTCGTGGAGAAGATATAGCAAATGCTTTGCAAAAATGCCTGGAAGATAATGGAATCGATATAAATAAAATCGTTTCTATAGCAACTGATGGAGACAGAAGTATGACAGGAATACATAGAGGGGTAACATCAATTCTTCAGAAAAAAATAAACCACGAAATTCTAACGTTTCACTGCATAATTCATCAAGAAGTGCTTGTGCCCAAACATTTCCGGCCGAAATAGTCATGAACTTGGTAATTACGATTATTAATATCATCTTGGCAAAAGCACTCTACCATCGCCAGTTTAAAGATTTCCTTGAAGAAATAGATAGCCAGTTTTCTGACCTACTTCTGCACAATAAAGAGCGATGGCTTTCCAGAGGTAACGTATTGCAACGTTTTGCTTTGTGCTTGAGTGAAATAAAAACATTTCTCAATGAAAAAAGCATTGACCATCCCGAATTGGAAGAAGACAAATGGCTGCAAAAATTCAACTTCATGGTAGGGACCACAATGAAACTAAATGAACTAAATCTAAAACTGCAAGGAAAGGGCAACCCAGCCTACGCCTTGCTTGAAGTAGTAGTTTGTTTCGAAAAAAAATTACTTTTTTTTTTTGCTGAAGACATGGAGAGCGATAAATTACTTCATTTCAAAAATATGAAGCAATATCGCGATGAGACCAATGCAACTATTGACACGAATTACTTCAGCGTAGCTTTAAAAAACATGAAGGATGGATTCCCTGAGAGATTCCAGCAATTCAAAACAAACAAAAGTACTCTCGCGTTCATAGTAAGTCCTCTCAACACAAATACAAATGAGATCAACATTGAGCCATTTGGAATTGATGCTGGATCGCTCCAAATGCAATTGCTAGATTTGAAAAGCAAAGACTTGTGGAGTGGCAAGTTCACAGAACTCAAGATCAAATTGGAAGAGTTGGAGGTCCAGAAATGCATGCACATCGCGCAGCACAAGTGGATAGCTCTAAAAGAAATTCCGCGAGTTGAGGCCCTCATATTCGGCGCATGGAATAGTCTTCCAGAATGCTACAGTGAGGTGAAGAAGTTGGCACATGGAGTGCTGACGATCTTCGGGTTGTCATATTCGTGCGAGCAAGCGTTCTCTTGCATGAATATAATAAAAAGTAAAGTTAGAAGTCAACTAACAAATAAAAATCTAGAGTCATGCTTGAAACTTAAAACAACAAGTTATAAGCTAGATTTAATCAAACTTTCAAAAGGCATGCAAAGCCAATCTCCCATTGATGTAACTAACTATCTATATTTGTGGTTTTATATGAATAAATATTATTTCGTATTTAAAGCCGTTTATTTTAAATCAAAAATCAAATATATATAATCAAATACTATAATATTGAAACGAAAATTTTTAGTGGCTCTTTAAAAACTGGTAAATTTTGTAAAGTATAACATTTGTCTCTTCCGTTTCAATAGGTTGCCGACCCCTGACCTAGACCATGTCTAAAAAGGAGAACAGCAATCCCCTTTTGATCGTCTGGGAGCTGTTTCACCTAGGCACCAATGCAATCAAGGGAAAAGGAGTCTTAGTACCACACAAGATGGGAGGTCTTTATTCCATCAACATATTTCATGAGTTTAGCGGCCTGAAGCATTCTAGGGCCTTTAAACTATAAAGCCAAAACAGCACTGGGTTCCAAGTAAGAATTTGAGGTACATATTAAGTTTTGTCTGTTTTTCATTTAAACTGGAAGTAGATTTCCGTAGCAGCAAAATTGCCATCTGTTCGAATAGTCTGTTTGCAACCCTCTTTTGCGAGTAAATCGGCAACAAGCCAACAAGAGATAGCATCCATTGGAGACACAAGGAACCAGTATGTGACATATTAGACAACTAGGGGCTAATATCTCGTCGAGTTCTATCCCAGGATTTAGGGTACTGAATTGAGCTTTTGATATATGTCATAATCCAGATCAGCTCCTTATCAGAAGTGATAGCATAATTCATAGCCTCTTTAAAACTTCGGATCGAAATACTGACCTATGGTTTGGATTCCTGAAGTCTAATTTAATGTCGCTATCAAATCTTCTTACTTAATAAATGAAGATCTCTCTCTCTCTCCACCATCGGATAAAACCTTCGAAATAGGATTTTGGTCACCATAGGATAAAATAAAATATTTACATTCTGTTGTAGTTTAAAATAATCATTAAAGAATTAAAATTCTCAATATAGATATATTTTATGATATACTCAAATTACTTTAAATGTAGTATCTTCACTATCATTCCATTGACTATCATGCTATTATCTCGATACTGAGTGTTTTTCTCGTAAATAGTACTTGGTTTAGGGTATTATTACAGCTGTCCTAGTTTTATTTTGAGATCCTTATTGTTTTTACAAACGCATAAAACCACTCTCATTTTTCTAAGATAATTCGATCTTTAAATATTTTTCTATATAATAATGAGCAATGTCTGCCTGTGTGTCTGCCTTATACACTATAAGCTCACAGAGCTACGAAATTTGGCAATCGGAGACTCGAGGGGGTGGGAAGGTGACACGTGAAAGCAGATTTTTGAAATTCGAATTCTTTTTTTTTTATTATTTAATGTTTTATGTCATTTCGACCTTCCCCCCCCCCCTTTTTTCTCCACCATCCAGACGTCGTAGAAAAAAACAAATCACACGACCGGAAAGAGCAGACAATTAAAAGTAAAAATATATCAATTTCAAATCTCAGGAACAAATTCTAATATTTTTTAAATATTTTAAAACAAAAGTCACTTTCGGTTAAAAAAAAATAAAGTTTTGTATTTAAATCCTCGTGTCGGAAAAGTATCGACAATTTCGACTAATAATTTACATTTTTAGAAAGCTCAAAGATCAGGCTTTCTTACAAGTCCAATTTGGTCTAGAAATAAGAAAAAGTAGCCGCACGATCCAGTTTTTAAGGAAGTAATAATTTTCAATTTCTCAGCCGAACCGCGAAAGAAGGGATCAATTTTTCACCCACATGCGCGCGCAAACGCACGGTGTTTCTATGACGTCACGGTTCTGACATCACGGTACTCATAGCGAAATCGAATGGAACATTCGATATTTGTGCCTGCCAAATAATGAATGTACGTCATTAAACTAAAACAAACCATTCATTTTATTTGAATAAATTATTCATCCATTTTGTTGGAATAAATTATTATTTTCGAAATAAATTACTTTTCATTTTAAATTTCAAAGAACCCCCCTTGAACATTATTTTTCATCTTAAAATTTCATTATTAGTTTTAACGACATTAAACTAAAACAAACTTTGTTAAATTCACGGGGTTATGGCTTTAGCGAGTTTGCCACGGTCAGAATTTTCAAGGGTAGCGGACAGGCTGGTCACAGGAGGCGGCTAGTTATTAATATGCCGACTTCGCTCCATTTTAAAATTTGCCAAGTGAAAATGGAATGATTTTTAAACTGCAATTTTTTTTATCTAATTTAAAATAAGTATCTATTTCAAGTGCTGTTCTGTGATGTAAAATATAATATAGAGAAGAAATGAATTTGAATTTCTAAGGAAGAAAATCATGTGCTTCCCATCAAATTTTCTAGGGATATTTTGCCACTGAAATAAGGAAGGTGTGTGCTTTAAAAGATGTTTCAATAAATCAAATTATTTCTAATATTTATCGCAACATAATGCGTGCATTTTACATAAATATTAAAAATGCTTAAAATTTTTCCTCTTTGAGATGCCATCTCCCTCATTTTTTAGATTACTCTATAATTGTAGGGAAAGTAATAGCGCGGCGTTATAAAATGTCTAAAATCAAGTTGTCTTTTAAAAAATTGCAATTTGCATTTTACAGTTACCCGCCCCTCTTTTCTTAAAATAAACCAAACAAAAACTACCTAAAGATGTTGGAGGTTTATCATTGAAAGAGGAGGAAAATCCTCCCATGTACCCCTTTTTCAACCCCTCAGGGTGCCGACCTAATAAACATGTACGGGGCTAAAATGAACGGCCGTCAACAGTGGATTCGTCACCATGGTAACCAGACCTTCTTTGCATCCATGCAAATTACGGATGCCCGACAATTGGCCTGACGACGCCTTTCCCTTTTTTTATGAAGTAACAGTCCCAAGGAAGAACCAAGATGGTAAAATCCCCAAGTTTAGGGAATTTGCCCCGAACTTCGGGAAGTTTTTGTGTCCCCAGCGATTGTCGCTCCCGATATTGTAATTTCGAAAATGGCGCCTGGGAATTTGCATAGGTAAAATAGAAATTTAGTATTCAGATGAAATACCAAGAGAAATCAATTCTATTCAGTTTTTGTTCGAAGAAAATTAGTTTTTTCCCTGTTTCTTTGATGAGTGCCTTCTAACAGAATTAAAAGGTTTATAAATTAGGCGGTTTGTTTATCAGCATTCTTTCACCGAAGGTCTCAAAATTTAATTTGCAGAGATGGTAATGAAGATAAGGTAGTATTGTCTTCAACTTCTGTTTCTAAAACGACAATGGCTACTACTGAGCTTTTATTCGAAATATCTTATCATCAGCAATACTCGTGAAAAACTCAGTGGGTGCAAAAAATGTTTGCAATGCTATTGCTTTTTGTGAGAATATTTTAAATAAAGCATCTATTTCTCAGGATTTGCTATAGATAGAGTTCGGATGAAAAACTCATTTGGATTCAAGATCAATTCTGGAGGAAAAATCGGATTCATTAAAAATTCACCCCTTCTTCAAACATTTTAATTTTAATTGAAATATCCATTTCTCAAGACAGGCTATGCATAAAGCTTAGATGATAACTGATATGGATTCAGCATCCAATTCTAGAGGAAGTAGGGTGATTCACTAAGAATTTCTTCTTCCGATTAAAAAAAAAAAAAATTCTTGAAACATCGATTTCTCAGGATTGGTTACAGATAGAGCTTATTAGATAATGACTGACATTAAACGGTGACAGATGCAATGCTTGTCAAAATATGCAATAATTTCTCAAGTCTAAGTCAATAATCTTTCTGGAATTCATATGCGCATTGTTGCTGACGGCGTCATTCTGTACAGGATGTGCACAGTCTTTCTTACAGGAATTTTTGTCCGGGGGGAGGGGGGTGCAAATGAAACTTTAGGGAGGGCAAGTTTTCTATTTGCCCTATATAAATATATCTAAATGCTGTCACATAAATAGGAACTAAGTTAATATAAAATGTCTCCGACTGGGGGACGGATGTATGCCTGAAAGAAACATTGCTGAATAGAACTCCCATTTAACAATTATCATATTCTGTCAAATAAATGCCTTCTACATCAGTTCTTACTAATTAGAAAACTTTCTAATATATTTTTTCGTCTATCTCGCTTTACTGCCGAGTTCCTTATCCTAACTTTTTAATGTCAGTGATAGGGGTCGGTAATCCCTTTATTCAATCGGGCATGGTCACCTAACGTGCGCACTCAAGGACCTATATTACAAAGTTATTAAGGTTCTTAAGGATTTTCCTAGGAACCTTGAATATGAATATATACATATGATTCTATATTTCTATATACTACAGAAGAGATATGATGCAGGCTGGAGGGGTTCACCTTACAGTTTAAAGCATCTATTTCCACAACCGGAGAAGATATACAATGAAAGTACTATTTATAAAAACAATTAAATGGAGTTGTTGCAAATGATCACAATTATAGCATGTTAACCTTCACTTTAAAGGGTTTGAACTTTTTTTTTTTTTTATTGATACCAATTTTAACAATAGGGGTACTCGAGCGGTAACTTACCACCCGACGGGTAGCTAATAATGTCACGAACAAAAATATTGCATCGCGGTTATTTTACACTATAATGATTGAAACTGTTAAGTTGTATGATCATTGAGCCATAAATAACCCCTTTTATGCATGATTATGTCTAATTTTGTCTTATGCAGCTATATTTAGAAAATGTATAATTTCGAATCGACTTCGAAGTTTTCGATCGAATTTCATAAAATTCTGTCTAACTCTAGATTCTTCATTAATAAATCCGGCTAAAAAGTTTCGTGAAAATCTATTAATATTTGTAGCAGCTCTCATGTGAACAGAGAAATCGTACACAGACAGACGACGGGCAGACACACAGACGGACATCACCCTAAAAATATTTAAAACGTATTTAGCAGGTTAAAAACGTACATTGGCATCAAAATCTCGAAATGGAACATTTTCATGAAAACAATACATTTTCTATACTATGTTCTATATGATGAGAGGGAAAAAATTTCTTTAAAACACACCATCACTTTCTGTAGCATCACCAAGAAAAATTTCCAGAGGGAGGGGAGGAGGACCACATATTTTATTTCCCATTCTTCCATATATCATTTCTTTAAAATTCAGTGGGTTCGATGTTTTTCTAGAGGGGGATGGTATAATAACCCCCAAATACCCTTCTTGGCTACGCCACTAATCCCTCTTAAAATTAGGAATGGTGAAATTATTTCTGGTTTCTTCCAAAAAGTACAATCTGCTTATTTAAAAAAGCAGAGATCAATACTTTGAACATTACCTACATTTCTGCATCAGAAATTTCATTCAGACATACGTAACCATTTCTGGTGGAATGATAATCTCCGAACAATACCAAATAAAATCTGCAACTTTCAAAGATATGCCGATACTTCACAAATGAGAAAGCAAGCCCTGTTCGTCCAAATCAAAGGAATTGTGTGTTCATGTTTTTCTAGATCGTTTTTCTAAACAATGAAAGACTCGAGAACTACTTTTTTATCGAGTTCTGAGGTCTAGAAACTGCACTTATAAGATTGAAATCATCCTTACGCTCACAAAAAAAAAGCCGATATCTCTTCCTAGCTTGCCGTTGTACTTCCGTACCGAAAGATCAAATTGCATCTCATCTTTTAGAGGCAACACCATGGATTTTCTGTGACCGTTGCTTTTTGTAGATTTGATTGCTAATCCTTGTAAATGTTTTTATTCGTTTTCTCTTCGACTCGTACATTTAGGCGACTTGGTTCCATTAGGTTAGTTAAGAGGCAAAACAACTTGGTTCGATTAGGTGGCAAGGTTAATTAGACAGCAAATAATTATAACCAATTAATAATTATTGTTCACATTTGTAACTATTTCTAGATTTAATCCCAGTTTTATTCTGTAGCGTGAAAGTGTAATCATGATCTTGTCAGTACCGAAACCAGATTCCACGACCAAAGCGCGAAAAACGAGCATTATAGCATTGAGCTAAATACATCTCCAGCTCAAGATTGTGAGGTCTCAATAACCTTTAGATATAATTTCCTTTATCACATTTTAAATTAAAAGTTAGCACTAACAAACTTTTATTTTTTGACTTCAGTTAAAAAAAAATAATCAAGGACTGACCAATCAATTTCTGCGCTGCCGAAACCTTTCGGTTCGATTTGAGAAAACACAGAGTGCAATTACTGGACAGTGAGTGTGTGGGTGTGTGCAGTGGAGAGAAGTGATATGGTACATCGAAGGATCGTCCTGGCGAAAAGTCGAAAATGAAGTTGGAAGTCGATCTGCTGTAACTAAGTAGGAATCCGGCATTTTCGGTATATTGCAAGATAATCTTTGAAATATTTTAAGTGGGAAATGGTAGAGCACGAGTTTTAGAAAATGCATTATCACTTGGTAGAGTTTTGTTGTCTTTTCGGGCCATTGCAACAGAAATATTTTAATCGTACATAAGTACATGTCTAACATCAAGAAGCTGTATATGATTTGCTCAGTTAAATAAACCAGTTTGGATTTTAAATCCTCTTCTCTGCGTGCTCCTCCTTGACTGTTTGGACTTTGAGTGTTTGTATTTCAAGATAACATTGGAATTATGTCGCGTTAGGTTTAAGATTCCAATACCCCAGAAGGTCAATACTTTACAAAGTATATAATACCGCCCTATGAGCGATAGCTTCAGTGTTCTGCTTCCCAACGAGTTTGCTGTTGAGTAGTAGATGATTGATGATACCCCAGAGGTAGATGATGATACCCCAGAGTAGTAGATGATACCCCAGAAGGCCAATACTGTACAAGGTATATAATACCGCCCTATGAGCGATAGCTTCAGTGTTCTGCTTCCTAACGAGTTTGATGTTGAGTAGTAGTTCGAGCTATAAGTTGATGGAAAGGAGCAGTCATAAGATTGTGATGACACGTACTTACGGGAATTGTATTCTCAATCATGAGGCTGATGAAGAAAGTAGAGAACGTTTCGGATCCTTCTTTCAACTGCTTCCTATCGCCGTTTCATGAGGAGTACAGCCATATCCTTACAATACATAACTAAATTTCAGAAAACTGAATAATTGAGAAAAATAGAAAGCCAAGGACATCTCGCGCCAAAAGCCCTATAATTCTCAGGTTATTATTCTTAAGTCCTACAATTTTTAAGTTATTATTCTTAGGTCCTACAATTCTTAGGTTACTATTCTCAGGTCCTACAATTCTTATATTGTTATTCTTAGGTTACTATTCTTAGGTTACTATTCTTAGATTCTACAATTCTTAGGTCCTACAATTCTTAGGTACTTGATAATTAGTACTATCTTTAGTGTTTGTTTGTTCGTCTTATTTTAAGATATTGGAGTGAATCAATAAAGCTCACAAATAGGCATTTCGTATAAATTACATCTGATATTATATATATATATATATATATATATATATATATATATATATATATATATACCAAGAAGGAGTGGGCAGAAAGTGATGAAAATCGGCAAACAGAGAGGCAGCAACGAACAATAAGTAATATTTATCGAAACATGATACACCTATACACTGAGCGATAATACCGTCTGATCAGTAGTTTGTAGGAGCACCGCGGGCCGCGATACAGGCAGCGACACATCTAGGTACTGAGTCAATGAGCGTGCGGATGGTGTTCTGAAGTATGACTGCCCATTCCCTGTCAACTATTTGCCAGAGTTCGTCTTCTAAACGCGACGGTGACAGCTCACGCAAGCAACGTCCAATCACGTCCCAGACGTGTTCGATCGGTGAGAGATCAGGGAAGACTAGTGGCCAGGGAACAGCAAGGTACCGTGCAGGGCATATTGGCTGATGATTGCTGTGTTTTGTCGGGGGTTATCCTGCTGGTAAATGGCATTGGGCACCCCCTGAAGGAAGTGTAGTGTCACCGGCCACAGCACGTCATCCACGTATCGTTGAGCTGTCGTAGTGCCCTCAATAAGGACCAGAGGTGACCTGCTATCGTAGGCGATGGCGCCCCAAATCATGAAGCAGCGTTGTCGCGCGGTGTGGCGTTCCACAGATGCTGCCAGATTTTACCTGTCACCACTTCGGCGCCAGACTCGTACACGGCGACTGTCATTGTTAAAACAGAAGCATGACTCGTCTAAGAACACGACGCTGTGCCATTCCGCCGTCCACGTGGTTCTATCCAAACACCATTGCAAACTGAGGCATTTGTGTTGTTGGGTCAATGACAGCCATCTTAACGGACGCCATTAGTGCAGGTCGCCGGCGAGCAATCGGCAGATAATGGTCCTGGTCGAGATGGCAGCATCAAGGATGCCCTGAACATGCTGCAAAAGGGCGACGGGAGTGGCCCGCGGGGCCGTCAACGCTTGCCGGCTAATGCGTCGGTCCACGCGTGCTGACGTCGCTCTGGCCGTACTAACACCCTTCAAACGTGCCACATTCCCTTGTTCTAATCGCTTCGCCACAGCCGATGCACCGTGGACGCGTGTTGGTAGCTGTCCGCTGAGATATGACGTATGGACCAACGTGCCCTTCTGAGTCCGATCATCATATACTCCTCGTGAAATCGTCTGTCTGGGGTGGTGGCGGTTTGGTATTCTCTGCTACTACACGTTTCCTCAAACAAACAAAAAAATTGCAAAATGATTTCCCTGGCAGACAGAGCGGCGCGACTATTGCCGATTCTGTAGGTTGCTTTCCATATATCTCACTCAACGTGCACGGGACAGCTGCTTATTTCGCAACATTTACATAACTCGGTGAGCTGCGTCTTCACTGCAATTTACATATTTTTCTATCCACTCCTTCTTGGTGTCTCATCTCCAGCGTCACGTAGTAATATATATATATATATATATATATATATATGTGTGTGTGTGTGTGTGTATATGATCAAATGTAAAACTTGTGATTTAACTGATGTAGGTCAGACAAAAAATCCTCTGAATCTAAGAATAAATATTCACCGTAACCAAATTAAGAAAAATTCAGCCATTAATCAGGAATACCATCTTCTATACTCTCACTTTCAATCTCATTCGTTTAATAATATATCAATTACAATCTTAGACTTTGCAGTAACATTGGAAGAACGCATCTGGTGAGAAAATATGCACATACTACAAAGTAATTCCATATATCCATATGGATTAAATTCAATGATGTTTAACAGGTTATATAATAACGAATATTACTATAATACTTCTAATACAGCTATAGTAGAAACAAGCAATAACAAAAAACGTAGAAGATGGTTCAGAAGTAAAAAAAGAAGAAAAAAACAATATTTTAACGATCGCAAGGAATCTTTCATCAATTTTATGCAACAGGTTTATCAATTTGAAGTACATAACATTACGGTTATTAAATTATATGTTTTGAACATACGAAAAAAATATTTGCAACAGATGTGGAATATCTGGTCTAAACAAGTAAAAATATGGTCTACAAATGAACTGAACTCATACCAGAAACTTAATTTGGCTACCATGAGTGATTGGATCAAAAAACGATCCACCTTTTTAAACATGAAATCCCACCTTTTTAAACATGACGCACAGCTCGAAGAAAAAAGTGATGTAGTATATCTATCGATCTTATTTCAAAATAAAACTTTCAATTGTATCCCATTTGGAAAGATATGGAAAACACATCAACAGCATCTTCCTATAACTGATATAAATATTAGAACAACTTACAGTTACGAAATTCCTTTAGGAAGAAAAATTTACAATTATAACTATTTAAGTAAAAACCTTTTGACGGGAAATAATGTAATATGTAATTGTAACACCAATCCTTATAAAGATCATGTTATAGGTCATATAGTTACAGGTAAACTTGAAGTAATCAATAATAATGCCTTAATAAGAGCTTTCAAATTAGGCACAAAATACCGTAATACACATCAAGGAAATCCTCTTGATACTTTCACAAAGAATATAGAGGCATTTATATATAAAATGTCTATAAAGTTCAGCATCCCAGATTTTACATTCAACAAATGGAGATCCAAAGTATTGAATGATTTTGAGTATTATTACAAAAAGTATTATACTTATCAAACGGAATGTAAACTGGATATAAAGAATCTAAGATTATTGCAAGAACAATATATAATAACTTACACCGATAAAGTACCTGGTAATTATGCATTTACTTGCAAATACCTTTATATAAAAACCCTTATGGCAAATTATGAAAATCAAGCTTTATACAGCAGGATAAACATGACACACCAAGTGATTAATAACAGAATCAAAGCCTTATATTTTAAGGCAGGAATTAAGTATACAGAAAGAATAAAATACCCATATTTAATAAATATACCCAAGCTTCATAAAACTCCAAAAAGCTTCAGACCGTAACAGTTGGATTCAAAACTTACCTCACTAAAGCTAACAAATTGCTTCTCGCAATATTGAAACCTATATTAAGGAAAATTAAAGATCGGGGATCTTATATTGTTGGGAACAGCTACGAGGTCATAGAGATCTTGAGGAATCATCAAACAAAATTATTTTTCAGAACCTATATGATTTTCAAGAACTGTTTAACAGTATTGAACTCAAGGTATTATACCGAATACTGAACTTGTTGTACGGGGAATTTGAAATGCAAAAATATAAGGAAATCAACAAATATAGATCTCTGATTAAGATAGTTATAGAAGAAAACTACCTATATAACGGACTGAATTTCTATAAGCAAATCAAAGGTATCCCCATGGGTGGGGGATGCTCATCAATTTTAGCAGACATCTATCTTGATAATTTTGAAAAAATGTCCCATATTAACAATGAAATAATTTACATACGTTACGTTGATGATTTGTTAATAGGTTATGAAAACGAAAGTTTTCAAATGAATTTTGAATTTTATCACTCAAATTTAATATTGGAAGAAAATCCACCAACCCAGAATAATGTCGTAAATTTTCTAGATCTCAGTATTGATTTCAGCCATAATATGCTGTCATTTTATATATATGATAAAAGAATAACTTATAATATTCCTACAGCAGGAATCATACATTGGACATCTAATTTACACTTGAATATATTTAGATATGTATTTATTGGTGGTCTAGCGAGAACAAAAAGAATTGTAAGCAGCGACTTCACCAGATTGGAAAGTGACAGAAAATTCTTACTACAGGCATTCAGGCAAAGATATCCAATGCAATTTATGATCCATTACATCAAAAATTACTACGGAAAAAATGAAAAATATGGGTTGAGTTTGTGTGAATATTTGAGGTCATTATGAACATTGATTATACGTCTTTGAGAATAATGACATCACAAACATCTAAACTGCTGAATATGATTAATTTGATGTTATAAAGAGGAAGCTTAGGCATGAACTTAGCTGTCTCTGAGACTTGGACCAAAACTTTTTAATATCACTTTCCTTTATAAAAGGTCTTATGATAATTTTGATTATCACTCCGGAGGTTGGCTACAGTCAGTGCTGGCGTCCAGGAGTGCATGCCGCGGCATTTAAGACATGCATGTTGATAACTGTGGAGTAAGGTCACTACCTCTTACCGCCATTGTGTAAGCACTTTACGTTGCCTTCCTTCTTCATTTTTATTTCCATTTATATTTTTATATATTAACCCTTATATATATATATATATATATATATCTCGTTGTTATATGTCTGCGATATATATGTAATCCTATATATGACCTTCTACAGAGAACGCTGCATTTCGGAAAATATTGAGCCACGATCAAAAGACAAAACTAATCGATATAAAAGTTTTATAGGGTGTAAATCTCTCCTCAGACGCTAGTAATAATACTGGTGTCGAGCAACACTCTATTCAAAACTATGGGGTAAACATCTTCAATAGTTGCTTAAGTTTTAGTTGTCGCACATGAAGCAGTTGTCATAATTTTCGGGAAATCTGGTGACACACATATCCTCTAGTTCAATTATAACTCATCTTACAGAGTAAAGGTGGGGGCTTCTGAAGGATTGAATAGTAGCTGAAGGAGCATAAATCGCAGTGACAAAAATTATTACATGTAATACAGACATAAATAGACAACACCTACCGTTGATGCAGTCTTGATGAATGTGGTCAAGAAGTTCGGTAATGGTATCGAACTGAAACTTGCATCCGTCACACGTGGGAGGTGTATCAACAGCTTCCTCGCCATCTGCTAGCCAAGTTTGCTCGTCTGACACTGAGAAAAAAAACAATATATCAGCTTATGTTAGGTATTGAATGGCATGTGACACCTGTTGCTGCCAGTGTATTTACCAAAAATGTTCAGATAAATTTGACTGATTTTCAGTCTAAAAACCAATCTCTTCAATCTCAAAGATGCTTCGCAAAATTGAATAATGTGAAAAAAAATGTCTTACACTGACTGAATGCTATCGGATATAGACAACAGCCTGGAAAAGTTATTCATTTTTATTGTGTGCTTGCTGATGTTTCTTGTTGCTTTTTTAGTTGATATGCACGGATGTATCAAAACATAATGACCATCCCTCAGTTATTGCAAATCAAAGTAACCGCCAGGCAAACGACAGCACGTATCAGAGTCATGAAGTGATAAAATAACACGCTGATACATCTGTGTTAATAATTGTTTCACTCGTTCACCAATTGAGAAGGCAGTGGATATAAGCGATTTTGTCAAATGCCAAATCTTTATGGCCAGATAACTGGATCAAATTATTTTCAGAACGGCTAGGACTGTAATATGTGCACGGTCCACCGTGGAGGTTCTTGACCGTCAGTAATCCGAGAAGGGAGGCAGCACAAACCACCGACAGTGTGTTGTTCAGACAAACCACCGACAGTGTGTTGCTCAGACACAATTCATAAATACTAGATGTCAACAAAGGCTATCCCACCTGGTACGAATATATTGGAACATAAATCGCAAATAATTCGAATACTAGTGACGAGGGTAATTGGATCCGATATAGAATATTTGAAATTTACTAATTATAGGCAACGCCTGTAGAACAAGAGACCCAGATCGTCCGACCTACCAGAAAGGTATAAGCTAACCATTTGGACGGCCGAGAAGAGCCACCCAATTTAAACGGGAACCCAGTGGGGGAGGCATCCACAGGGACCGGACCCTCCTTCCCCTACCACTAACCTCTCGGAAGGACTTACAGATCCACATGTTTAACGTGATCGTACTCGACGTGAACACGGCGGCAGTTTTGGCAGCGGAGGGAATCGAACCTGGGCTTACCGAGTGCAATTCCCGCGCGCTAACCACTGGATTCCGCGCCCTAAAACACTAAACTAAGGAAACAATTCATTTGTAAAATTAAAAAAAAAATCTTACCGTGGCCAGTTTATTTTATCACTTCCCCCTAGTCACATGAGAAATGGAAATAATTTTCTTAAAGACAGCCTTACCATCATCTTCAGTTCTCTACACTATGACGTCACAAAGGACAGCACTGACGTTTGAGGAGATATGAATGAGGTTGCTGGACCATCGGGAATTCAATATTCGAACACGAATGGCCGTGATTGGCTGAACTTTCGAGTACACAGTGCTACGAAATAATTGAAGAGCAGAACAATTTATTGATTAGAACATTGAGCTTCCGAATGATGATTATGAGATTGCTCAGCACTTTGCAATTACAGATCAATATTTTAAGAGTAAAATTCGACTTCGGCTATAGTTTTCATTATGAATAAAAATGACTCCTTAATTATTCAAAGTGTTTGTTCACATAATTAGAGAAATAATTACGGTACATAATTCGAAAAAACTTCTCCACTGTAAGGCCTCTCGGATGGACGTGAACAAACTTGGCAATAATATTCATCAAAATATACGGAAGCAATTTTTTTTTTTACATAAGAAGATATCTGTATGTGTGTGTTGTTTGTAGTAGGAAGTCGGAGCTACTGGTAACGACGAAATTGGGCATCCGGGTGCTTCAGGTCCAATGATACTACTTCTTATAGAGTTCTTTTTTTGGTATTTTTTTTAATTGAATTAGTTATAAAAATAGGAACGTTTAATTTAAAATTACGTCGAATTTTCGTCATTTTAAAATCCATTATTTTCCAGCAGACGATCTTCCAAACGCAAACGATACATTTGTTCAGCGAAGGAACAGGTTGCAGCTATTTCCTAATTATGCGGATACTATTTTAATTTTTTAAATCTAAGTCTATTTTATGTAAGCATTCTGTGAAAATTTCACTTCAATCGATAACTTTTGTAAACAATTTTTATTTATTTATTTATTTTTGTACTACTCTTTAATTTTTTTATTCTTTCCTGGTGAAGTTTTTATGAGTAGATTGTGATCGGATAATGAGGTACTTTACAACTTATATGTTTCATATTTATGTTATAAAATGCTTTTTTAACTTAATTTCCAATGGATATTCTAATTTTTCTGTACAAAACTGTATGTTGGTTGAATTCATTGTGTGCCTTATAATCTATTGTTCTTCTTTCACTAATGTGATCCTATCTCAGCTTCCTATTATGCTAATGCTTATCTTTAAAGGCTAAACATTTTTGATTGAGCTAACGAAGACCGTGTATGTAAAACACACCTCGCCAGCTTATTTAGGGAACACCCGCAAAGCAACTATTTTGTTTTGTTCTAAGTGAGCTTATTGATAAAGCGTGTGTTGTTTTCAAGAATTTTCCATAAGTTCTGGTATAATTTTAGTTAGAGGTTCGCAATTTAAATTCCAGGTAGCACCGGGTATATGAGCTGGTAGGTTATAAATAAAATAAATGCGTCCAACAGGTGACATTTTTTAGAGATTTTCAAATGGTATATAAAAAAACAAAATGTTTGTCTTTCAATGTATCTGTCAGTGTATCTTCTTTTTCGACCAAAACAGTCCAGTCTACCCGAAGGTAGATCTGTTTAGACGGCCTGGAAGTGTCACCCGATTTAGACTGGAACCCAGTCGGGGCGGCAACCACCTGGACCGTACCCTCCTTCCCCTACAACCGATTCGCCGGAAGGACTTACAGAATTAACGTGGCCTTACTCATTATATATATATATATATATAATAGTAGTTTGAAAATCCAATGAACGAAAAGTAAGAAGCTGCAACACGAAAAACCTAACTTTCTAAAACACCCACAGAATAAAATATAACAGCAAATCATCAATCAAATGGAAAAAAATACAAAACACGAGTTATCAAGTTATAGAAAATCAACAAAATTCAATGGTATGGAAACGAATAAAGAAAAACTTAAAAAATCAAGCTATATCGCTATACACGTGGAAAAAGGGCTAAGCCTAAAAAAATGGAAATGTTCACTTCGTAAAATTCGTTTTCAAGTCCAAGTATTTTAACGAAGCAAACACAAAATATGTATGTTTCTGAAGAAATAGATAGATTATATCTATAAACTATTTCTACTTGGACGACATACATAAAGAAGGAATAAAAAAGAAAACATGAATACCTGGAAAATGCACAGCATATGTACAAACGAGTCGAAACCGGGAACTCTGAATGAAGAGACCAGTGTTGCCATTCTCAAAAAGATCTACTGTTGCCATTCGTAAGAATTGAAAAACAGTAAAGCGAAAAGGTAAGAAAAAGTAATAATATACAAAAAGAGCTACTAAAAGGTGGGGCTAATAATATTAATGCTGACGTGGAAGAGGATGCAAAAATAAGAGTATTAATAATACAAGAGAATGGAGATGTCTGGCTAATATAAGATACTATGAATAGAATTATAAGATACTATGAAAAGAATTATAAAAATCCAGCTATTCGAAATTTTTTAACAATACCATTTACTAAATAAGAAGGATATTTATATAAATTGCTGGTAATTTTGAGATTATTTATATGCATAGCATGAAATTTTTTATCAGATAATCTATAAATTCTAAAAAGCTGATTAAGTATAATATTTCTAAACAATTGAATCGAGTTACAGGAATTAAATGGTAAGATTTTATTAATATTAAAATTATAATAGTCTTTTTTATCATATAAATTTGTAACAATTCTATTAGAAGGATCAATAAAAAGATTTAAATCCAAAAAATTAACATTATTACTAATAGTAGCTTCATTAGGAATTAATTCCAAATTGTCTGGATAGAAATCTATATTTATGAGATAATTTTCTGTATGTACTAAGCAGATCAGATCATCAACATATCTGTAAAAAGTATAATCTATTGAAGAATTTTCATAATGATAAAGGTATAAATTTGCTAACATACTGCTACTGCAGCCACCCTGTGGAACTCCTGAGACTTGTAAGTATAATTTATTTCCTTGAAAAATATAAATATTGAAAATAACTAAGTGAAGAAGTTTAGGAAAATGTATAAAATTAATTTGATTTGAAAGATTAATAATATAAGCATTATATAGATCTAAAATTACATCATATAGATCAGATATCTTAATATTATTAAAAAGATCTTTAAAATCAAAAGTTTGAAATCCTATTATTTTTCTAAGAGATGTTAACTTATTCTTTAATTCTTTACTATTATTTAGAATAAGCTAATTATTGCTAGTCTGGCATAAACTATTATTTATCAGATTTAAAGAATTTAATAATAGTTTACTCGTAGTAGTAGAGTAAGTATTATGGCCACTAGTTACTGTTCTAAATTTAATAGGATTTTTATGAAATTTTGGAATAGGCACTATATAAGGAAATTTAAGATATTTATATTTAATATTTAAATCACTATACATATTGATAATTTTCAATTTAATACTATTGATGGAATGTAAATCATGTTTAAAAAGACTATTATTTTTTAAATAATTAACAGAAATTGAATATAAAATTTTTTACAGATAATAGCATAATTATTAGAGGCTTTATCAACATAGGTTATAACAAAAGATCTTTGTAAATCATTAATGGAATGTTTAATATTATCAATATTATATAAAGATCTAGACAATTTAATATCTCTAATAGCATTTTTAATATATATATATATATATATATATATATATATATATATATATATATATATAATCACTTTGACAAGTAAGATCAATCAACTTCAATGAAATGTATAAGCAGTTCAAAGAAAATAAATAAGAAATAGCCTTGTAAACGCTAAAAAATGTAAGAATGTAAGAAATGTAAGAACGTTAAAAAATTTAATGTATGCTTACAGACAGGCATAGCACAAAAATATTACAAATTTATCAGAATTTTTCATTCAAGCCATAGATATTAACGCAAAATCTGAGAAAACAAATTAAAGATCTTATAAAAGATACTTTCTTCCATATCATATAAACCTCAGACTAAATACAACAGAGAATCTGGTCTCCTGGGTATTCAAAAAGTTAAGACTCATCAGTCTTTCTCTGAACACATCCATCTCTTCGTCATAGTCGTGCCGACCATCTATTACGTCACAAGGGACGGTCAAGACAGTTCGCAGCTATTGCAAGCCAAGTTGTGGGACCGCTGGGAATACAAGTTCCAGACTCAAGCCAAAAAGCCTGCTGTAGCTCAGTCCACTGCAGAATTGTTAAGATCATAGAAATTCATGGGGCTAATCACATAGATATGTTTACGGAATCAAATTGGTGTTTGATCAGAGTGGATGAGACGAAAATTTTATATGAAGAGCAATCGATTCCATATTATAAGATTTTTAGCGTAGTAGAAATAAGTGAGAAAACACCTCGAAGTGGAACTAATTGCAACCAAAATGATTCTTGTTGTAAATGGTAGGTAACACGCTCCTAATCGTCATACTAAAAATATACATCCGTACTGTTGCGCAAAATGCGGTTTTTTGCCGCCATCTTGAAAAAATATAAAAAAATCACAAAAAACTTTAAAAAAATCACAAAAAATCATATGTGGTATCAAATTACGGGAAATTTCATGCTGAAAAAGAATATGATAGTGGTTTAAAAAAAGAAACGGAAATAACAAAATGGTGGCCGAAAAACTAAAATCTTTTGCAGTGTTGAAAAATATCTTTTTATTAATCTAAGCGGCTTAAGGATCCTAGGTAGCTTTAACTTCGCTCACAATTTTTAAAAAAACGTTAAATTAAAAAAAATAATTAAAATTTTGATTAATGTGAAATTTTAAATTTAAATAATCAAAATCTAAAATTTGAAAAAGTTATACAATAAAAGGGTGTTTTATAACATAAAATCATATATATTTCATCAAAATCTCATCTTCATTTTCATCTAAATCAAAACTGTCTCCTGTGTTTATACAGTCTTTTCCACAACAGTTTTTACAAACTTCTGAACTTGGAAGTCCATATCGACGACATGTACATTTTATGGTGTTACATGGTTCTTCAACTGTAGTTTGGCAGACACATTTAATCATATTTAAGAGTTTGTCTGGATCAAGTTTGTTAATATCATCTGAAATTCTCCATCAACCAACTGCCAACCCCATAGTGTAGGATCAGGGTTTGGCACATTAAGATTTTTCCAAATAAAACACTGCAAATGCTCTCGAAGTAGATAGTATTTCTCTGCATTTTGTGTTGGAGGCAAACGATCTATATCAAATTATTTTTTAGCTGAATCTATTTTCTTAATGTATTGTTCATAACGAAGCTAATTTAGCCTGCTTGTGTCGATGTTACCTTCATTTAGTGACACAATAACTTTACAGCCAATTTCGACCAAATCTTTCTTAGTAACATCCTCGGATGATCCAAAATGGGAAGCCCATTCGCATAAGATTTTGGATTTTATGATATTCTTGAAAGCAGAAGATTTACTTTTGCCAAATAAACGCACTGGTGGTGTCACACCCTGTTAATGCGTGAACATAAGGTAAAGTTTTGCAAGCCTCCTCTCCAATAGATCTTTGCATGGCTTGAATGTCACGAACTTTATCAGATTGTGTGGCAGACTGCATTAAAATATTCTTAGCAGAATGATATAGTTGTAGGATTAAAATATCAGTATTATCAGCTACTACAGTGGCAGGTTTTTCCTTGGCTATGTTTAAATCTTCTTTGACGATTAATGTGTCTGCATCACCTTCTGTATGAATGACGGAATGACCTCTTCCTTGAAAATAACTTCCCAGTATATTGATAAAGCGTTGTTGCATGTAGAGTTAGAAAGAAATTTATTTTTCTTGATGATCACAGGCGAATTTTCATCAAAGACTACTACAACAGACGACTGCTTCATGCGCAATCTGTGCTCCATATATTTTATATTTGGTTGTTCATACCCATCAAAAACTATTGTCACATTTCCTTACCTTCTGTTGACATACGATGAAATACAACGGCCTCATTCCCAGAAAAATACTTCCTACATTCTTGAAGGTGGTGCATTAATTCGCCAGTTACTATGGCCCGCTTCTGCAACATTTGGCGATGTCATAAGGCAACGCGAATCGCATGTTAACAGAAGGTATGGAAAAGTGATAATAGTGTTTGGTGGGTATGAAAAACCAAATATAAAAGATATGGAGCACAGATTGCTCATACAGCAGTCATCTGTTGTAGTAGTCTTTGATGAAAATTCGTCTGTGATCATCAAGAAAAACAAATTTCTTTCTAACTCCACAAACAAACAACGCTTTATCAATATACTGGGGAGTTATTTTCAAGGAAGAGGTCATTCTGTCATTCATACAGAAGGTGATGCAGACACACTAATCGTCAAAGAAGATTTAAACATAGCCAAGGAAAAACATGTCACTGTAGTAGCTGATGATACTGATATTTTAATCCTACTACTATATCATTCTGCTAAGAACATTTTAATGCAGTTTGCCACACAATCTGATAAAGTTCGTGACATTCAAGCCATGCAAAGATCTATTGGAGAGGAGGCTTGCAAAACTTTACCTTTTGTTCACGCATTAACAGGGTGTGACACCACCAGTGCGTTATTTGGCAAAAGTAAATCTTCTGCTTTCAAGAATATCATAAAATCCAAAATCTTATGCGAATGGGCTTCCCATTTTGGATCATCCGAGGATGTTACTAAGAAAGATTTGGTCGAAATTGGCTGTAAAGTTATTGTGTCACTAAATGGAGGTAACATCGACACAAGCAACCTAACCATGAGTGTCGTTACTAACAATACATTAAGAAAATAGATTCAGCTAAAAAAGAATTTGATATAGCTCGTTTGCCTCCAACACAAAATGCAGCGAAATACCATCTACTTCGAGTGCATTTGCAGTGTTTTATTTGGAAAAATCTTAATATGCCAAACCCTGATCTTACACTATGGGGTTAGCAGTTGGTTGATGGAGAATTTCAGCCGATATTAACAGACTTGAGACCAGAACCAGACAAACTCTTAAATATGATTAAATGTGCCTGCCAAACTACAGTTGAAGAACCATGTAACACCATGAAATGTACATGTTGTCGATATGGACTTCCATGTTCAGTGGTTTGTAAAATCTGTTATGGAAAGGACTGTACAAACACGGGAGACAGTTTTGATTTAGATGAAGATGAGATTTGATTTTGATGAAATAAATATGATTTTATATTATAAAAACCCCTTTTATTGTATAACTTTTTCAAATTTTAGATTTTGTTTAGTGTGAAATTTTAACTTTAAATAATAAAAATTTTAATTATTTTTTTTAATTTAACATTTTTTTTTTTAAAATTGTGAGCGAAGTTAAAGTTACCTAGGATTTTTAAGCCGCTTAGATTAATTAAAAGATGTTTTTCAACACTGCAAAAGCTTTCAGTTTTTCGGCCACCATTTTATTATTTCCTTTTCTTTTTTTAAACCAATATCATATTCTTTTTCAGCATGAAATTTCCTGTAATTTGATACCACACTGATTCTTTGTGATTTTTTTAAGTTTTTTGTGATTTTTTCATGTTTTTTCAAGATGGCGGCAAAAAAACGCATTTTGCGCAACAGTACGGATGTATATTTTTAGTATGTTGATCAGGAGCTTGTTACCTACCATTTACAACAAGAATCATTTTTGTTGCAATTAGTTTCACCTCTAACACTATTTCTACCACACTATTTGTTTAACCGAGTGGGGAGTCACAGCGGAGAATGAACAATTTTGTAGTTCCTACGCTAAACATTATCCCGGAGATTTGTGGTGTCATTTCTTTCTCGAAGGTTTAAAATAGAATATTTGTGTTCAGAAATCATTAAAAGATTCACGTTAAATTTGCAGGGTTCTTTTTACTTCCCTTTCAATATAGAATAGAACAGAAAGCGTTCACTTGTGGTTTATATTTCCGTTTTCGCCATGCATTAACTGTTCAGGGAGATAATTAATAACGCCTATGGAACTTAGGAATGTTTAATCCGATGTTAACGGATAATACCTTTCCAGAAACTTTGACTCTAAAGAAAAGTACTTTTATAAATACTCAGCAATACATAGTAATGTATAGGGAAAGCATTGGAAACATGTTGAAAATTGCAACTCGAGTTTTCGACGGATTTACGCGTTTCGGGATCTCTAAAACACGAAAACACCATTTTTAGCTTGACGTCAGTGTGTATATCTGTCTGTCTGTCTGTGCAATGCATGTATCCATTCTAACTCAAAATCAAATGGACCGAATTTCATAAAATTGGGTAGGTAAGTCACATGGATGTGACCCTGGTGCTGATTAGATTTTAGTACGATTCGGGATAAAATAGCCAGCATTTTTTTGTTTTTGCGATATGGCCCGCAAAAATCTCATGTATCCACTTTAACTAAAAAACTAATTAACCAAATTTTACAAAGTTTGGTAGAAGTCACTTGTGGGATACCCTGGTGCTGATTAGATTTTGACACGATTCGGTAAAGAAGAATCTTCCTTATCTTGCGAAATGGCCCTCAAAAATCGTCAAAATCTAAAATAAAAGACTACATATGGTCCAATGTATAAATTATGCTTGTTTTTTTGCGTAAGTTTTTCACGACTAAAAGAATAAGACCAGCCAAATTATTCTACTACTAACCGTTCCCAAGATATTTCAGATTTACACATTTTAGTAAAATCGCTTTTTTAAATATGTCCAGTTGCCAGATGATAACGAAAATTAAATTAAAATGCGAATTGGGTACAATTTCAAATAATTTTCTATGTTAATTTGTGCAATTAAACTCAATTCAATGAATTATTTAAGAAATAAAGAAAAAATGGATATGACTTTGTAGCAAAAGTCATATGCTACCCACATGAATTTTTCCCCCTTGAATACATACCAAAAAGTACTCACTTCTGTTTATGTTTCCGTTCTCGTCATGTATTAACCATTCATGGAGATGATTATTAACGTCTATATAACTCAGCATCATTTTATCCGATGTTAACGACTCATAACTTTCAACAAACGTTGGCTTTAACGCATTATACTTTTATAAATTTGTGTATTGTGGGTTCAATAGATTTTGAAATATAACGTTCAAAAATTTCAACATATTATACATAACCAATCGCTCATTTCGGGCGCGGTAGCTCGGTGGTTTTCGCGCTGGATTTGCATGCTGCCACAACTGCCGCCGTGTTCATGCGGAGTATGATCACGTTAAACATGTGGGTCCGTAAGTCCTCCCGATAGGTTGGAGGAAGGGGAAGGAGGGTACGGTCCCTGTGGATGCCTACCCCACTGGGTTCTGGTCTAAATTGGGTGGCACTTCCCGGCCGTCCAAGCAGTTACCTTACACCTTTCTGGTAGGTCGGACGGTCTGGGTCTCAACAACAACATAACCAATCGACTTTTGGTAAAAGAAATAAAATCATGCATTAAAAAAAGAAATATTTTTGGAGCAAAATGCCAATCGCATTGCGAAAAATTCTTATGCTTTCTTAAAATCAAACATATTTTAGTTTTACATGTTAATGAATGAAGAAATTTTTAAGAATTGGGAAATTTTTGGGATTGAGAGACCGCATAAAAAGTAAGATTTCGAATGAATATACTTACTGAATGAATATATTTACTGAATATACTTACATGTCCACTTTTAAATAGTGTATATTTAGATCGATTCCTAATGTTAATTTTATAGTACTACTACTACCTAATGTTGATTTTATTGTTTTTTCAAAATTTCTAGAACCTTTTTTTGAGTAGACTCTTAAATTAACATTAGCGTATTCCTGGTGCTAATATTAGAGTTTCCCCTCAAACTCCCCAGTATACACATCTCTGGGGATTTTAGGAAAACTCTTTTCGAATCGAATATTCTTCGGGAAGTCACAGGAGCATGAAAGTGACAGATTAAGAGTGATGAATGTGGGGGGTCGAGCGAGACTGCTGGGAATTTATCGTTCGAATACTTTTGAATATCTTAGGGTCATCACTAGAAGACTTCCAGTAATTGTTAAAATGCATATTCACGGTTACATGTAATTGAAGATATTTTCGGATTTCATGTGTTATATCTACGTGTCTACTGGGGATATTAAAAAGTCACAAATACAATTACAAACCAAACAGGAATAGGTTCGAAAATAAGTACACTCTCATTGCAGATTACTTAATTATGGAAAGGTATTGCGCATAAACAGTGTGGAACTGTCTATGGATGCAGCCATTTGCAATGGGGGAGTCATATAACTTTGGTAATGCCCCACAACAGGAGAGTTCTATGACTATAGACTTGGCAGTTAGAACAAAGAAAATCAACAAAAAATTTCTTACAATGAAAGTTACGTTCTCAAAAATAAATCAAAATATTTCCGATCGCAAAAATGAATAAAATAGTTTTACCGGAAGTAATAAAATTTAAAAATTAAATGCTAAAAATTCAATTTGGTGTCTTAGATCAGTACGTATAATGATGTAATAATGGCACGTTTGAAACGTCTAAGAAATATCTCTAAAATTCAGCAAATTAGAACGTTGGATTTTAAAATACAGCACCTGTATCGAACATTCTAGATGAATCATTAACTGTCTCGCAGCTCTTGCGCTTAGAATCGTCTGCTAGATAAATTTGATTTGAAAATGACGCCATTTTGACAAAATTTCGACTTTACAGCTCATAACTTTTTAAATAATTAGAATTAAAAAAAGAAATATCTCTCCGAGGCGTATTGACCCGTGAGTTCAGCTCCCTTGTACCGAATATCTCTACTGTCGACATACATTCGATTTTCAGCTACGCGTGACACACACACACATTACGACCGGCCACACATATTGCTACCGTAAACCCTAGGGTTGGTCGTGTGGTCTGGGTCTTCAACACACACATTACGTAATATTGTGAATCAGGATAAATTTTTACTTCCTCATTCTATAGAATATAGAGAAAGTATTGTTTTCACGAAAGTCTTCGATTTTGATATTTTGATACACATATATGTTTTAAGATCTCCTGAACACGTTTTGATTAATTTTAGTGATGCCCGTCTGCTTGTCGTCTGTCTGTGATATCCTGTGTACACAATAACTTCCACAAATATTAATGGATTTTTACGAAACTTTTTATCCCTATTTGTTAACGAAAAATCCAGAACTAGATGGATTTTTTTTTAAATTCGAGCGAAAACTTTGAAATGTATTTGAAATTTTACATTTCTTTTATATTGAAACATTAGACAAAATGTAACACAATTATTCATAAAAAGGGGTTATGTATGGCTCAATGATCACGAAAATTAAGAGTTTAAATCATCGTAGTGCAAAATAGCCGCGATAAAATGTGTGTGTTCATGACCCTCGCACGAGGGGGGTACATTGCCAAACTTGATATCAATCGAAAAGTTATGTCGAATCTTTTAAAATGAAGGATAATGTTCTATAATTGTGACCTTTTGGATCAATGATGCAAATTTACCATTCTTTTTTTTTTTTTTTTTTTTTTTTTTGTAAAATTTGAAAAAATAAATAAATAAATAAAATAAATAAATAAAAAAAAATAAAAAAAATAAATAAAAATAAAATAAAAAATAAATAAATATAAGCTACGTAAAAATAGATTCTGGTGTGAAAAAATCGAGTTGAGCTGCACGCTAGTTAATATATTTAAAGCTTTTATTTATTTAACGCAGTCGATGACCTTGATTTTCATTTGAAAAGTAAAGTTTGAAACAGTTGGGATTTCTTTACGTAATTCGAACTCAATGAAAATCTGTAGGGTTCCATAACTTATCAGTTCCAATAATCATTCCAATTCCTTACAGATCGTTTAATTCGTGAATATTCACAGGCTGCCATGACATCCCCTCATAAACGTTCGATTCTCGATCAAGGATGGCTTAAAATTTGCCCTCTCAAAACTCAGACGAGAAAAGAATTTTCGATACCGTATACATAGGAAAAGTTTATTGAAATAATGTATCGGATTAAATATTATGATTTTTGTATGGACATGAGAGTGGTATTCTTAATAATTGAATAATTATCATACACTGCTTAATAATAATTAAAATGACTTTTTAATAGTATTTTGCAAATTATTTTGTTAGTATTCAGAGTAGTATCACTTATTCTCTAACCTCTGTGACACTGGAGTGACGTTGAACCAGTTTTGGTCTTGTTCGAGCCTATTATCACTGAATACCTCTTAAGTGCACTGGCTAAAACAAAACCGGCTATATGCGGTAATATTGAGAAACTTTCTAATGGTCGGCGAAGGTACACGTCCCTTGCAGATAGCCGTGTCGCAGCACAGAGCAGCTTTTATTACTGCCATCGCAGCCTACAATGAATGGAAACTTTTGATGATGAAAACTTTCGATGAATCTTGATGATGAAAACTTTTAACAGGAAACCGGCCCAACAATGAAGAACGAGTTCTGCCTTTGGAGCGTGATTTCAAACGTTTAATAACTTTTAGCAATGGATTTTATGACAATCACTTAAAAGTTACTTGCAGACTTCGAATATTATCTTTATAATATTGGAACACTAAACAATGTCCGAGTTTTACAGAGAATTCCATTCGAATAGAATCTCCTTCAAGACTGGATATGTAGCGCTACCGTTTTTACGGCATTTCGACCAGGAATCAACCCTTTTTCATGCGTAAGACGTCTCTAATTAGGTAGTGGAAGTACACCTTTAGATACAACTTTAGGTACAACTTAGGGTACAACTTTAGGTACAACTTAGGGTACAACTTTAGGTACAACTTAGGGTACAACTTTCAGCCTCACCTTAAAACCTCTAGGTCGTGAGTTAAGTCCCCAGTGCTTTTAGTGTCTCCACTAGCTGTTACTACAGAGTGAACTGGTAGATTGATTAAAAGTGATGGAAGGCAGGATTGGCTACATAATGTTTATTTAATTCAAAATAATATATTTTGTGGTAGTTATCTAACTGCAATAATGCTCATTAAAAATTTTGCGGCAAATTGTTGATTTGTTTTATCCGAAATAAGAAAGTTCACCATCTCTATTGCACACAAATGAACCTGACTTTTCTAAAAACGCAAGGTCGAACATCAATTTTAAAATGTCTAATCCATTGTTTATGTAACAAACGGAATTGCTTTCCTGTGATTGACAAACAAGAAGCATAATTGGCAATTCTCTGTCAATTCAACTTTCAGTGTGAAAGATATTTTAAAATTAGATTGTCTGGCACGAAGATATTTTATAACTCAACCGTTTAGTCCCAGACTTGCAATCTGAAAGCCATGGTTGGTTGTATTCACACGGCCAGCTGTTACTGCACATGGAACTGACAGACTGGTGCAGATGATGAGAGGGCTGTATTTACTGCTGGATAATTTATATTTTAATCAATATTTATATTTTTTCGAATTAGTTATCATACCGACTACTAGACATTTAATTTTTAACAGAAAAATGTAGACCTTTTTTGTCCGAAATGAGAAAATTCAGCATGCATTACACATAGATAAGCCTTCATCTAATAGAATCTGACCTTTCCAAAGACATGAGGTCGAACATCATCCTGAAACCGCATCATCCATTGTTGATTCAAAAAGGGGAATTGTTTTCCCTTTGATTGACAAACAAGATCCGTAATTGGCTATTTTCTGACAATTCCATACAAAATAACAACACCGGCTGACATTTATAACCCAAAATATCTTCCCCATTACTGAAGTTCCAAGTCCTCTTCCCGGCTTTCAAAGAACTTACCCCTCTTTTTGAATAAGATGGATCAGTTCATTGTTTGACGTTGATAACTCTAAGCGAGTCGGTAGGGTGTCCATCCATCCCCCTTCCCCCCTCAGAACTTTTTATCTGGATCCTCCATCTACCCCTATAATGAATGCGTCACGACACCTTAAGACGCATTTCTCAGCTTTTTCCCACTCCTTTTAATCAGGGCGCATCCAGCGAAAATAATTCCCGCGAAAAAGTTTTTCTTGGCAACTTCACTTCCTCAAAAAGCAACAAGGAAAAGAGTTAAGTGATTTTTTCTACTTCTTCTTCTTCTCTCCCGACATGCATTGTTTCGAGGAATATTTTCACCCGAAATTAGCCACGAATCTGGATAAGTAATTGGTGGCTGGCAACAGCGGCCAAAAAAAAAAGACCTTGGTAATTAAAATTTTCTTGTAAATAATGGAGAGAGAGGTTTTGTTCATTAATATTGTTTTAGAAGGCGATCGCGTGAACAGAGCAAAGAGTCTCGATGCTTTTGTGGTAATTGTCTCCTATGGCCGGTATGTGAACGAACTCGGATCTTTCGCACGACCAGGAGGATCATGGGAAAAAGCAAGTCCGTTCCTGATATATTGTGTACAGTATTCATAATTACTCTCAGTGCAGAAAATTCCTCACGCATGCGCTCCCCAACCGTGGAAAGCAAATAAATAAATAAAATAAAGTAGAACAAACAGAATGGAATCCTTTTTCTAGGAGAGCAAGGATGGCTTAAATCGCATCGCAAGCACTGGCATAAGTAGACCACCAAGGTAAAAAGAGTGGAGTGAAAACTCCACACTTCATTAAGGGAAATGTGTTTGCAATTTTTATCCGTTTGCTTAAAAAAAATACAAAAAAATAAATGATGTACTATAATGATAATGAAACAATTATTCATTGGTCAGAACAATTGACCAATGAATAATTGTTTTACTATCTACGCTGTTCCATTCTATCTTTGTAATCCTTCTTATTAATATGTGTTTTCTTTTGTGTTTTTATTCATCTTTTTTCCCCCCTTCTTGGCTTAAGATTTTTCTTTTTAAAATTTCTGTTTCATCCCTCTGTCTTGTATAATCATGTTTTATTGCTACTTTTCTTGCTTTAGGCCTTATTCTTTTTCAAGTTTTTCAACTCATTGATGTTTCATGTGACAGAAATTTAATGGATGATTTTAAAGACGACTCTTTAGTCAACTTTTGGATTAAACAAAATAAATATTTTAAGGACATCGCAGAAAGAGAAATTATATTTCTAGTCGCTTTGTTCAGCGTGCTTTCTATGTGAAACATTCTTTTCTTCAATGCTGTACTTAAAAAAATAAATATAGAAAGAACTGAAGCCAAATTCACGTTTAAAATTAAGTGAAATAGAATCAGATATAAAGAAACAAATGTGTGCCAAATAAACGCAAGTATCTCATTAAATCACTTTGTTGTTTAATAATCATAATGTTTGTTAATATCGTTAATCGTGATTTCTACGAAAATTTTTGATTTCGAGATTCTGATGCCAATATATGTTTTAAGACTTCCTAAACGCATTTTGATTATTTTTGAGTCATCTCCGTCTATCTGTCTGATGTCTGTGTGATCAATTCCTTATTCACATGATAGCAATCACAAATATGAATGGATTTTCATGAAGCTTTATATCCGGCTTCGTTATTAAGAAAATCTAGTACTAGGTAGAATATTATTAATTCAAGCGAAAGCTGTGAATTTTATTGGAAATCTTATGTTTTTTTTTAACATAGCAGCATAAAACAAAATTTGACATAATCATGCATAAAAGGGTTTATTTATGGCTCAACGATAACGAGATTTAATAGTTTCAATCATTGCTGTGAAAAATAGACGTGATACAACTTTTTTGTTCGTGACGTCATTGGCTCCCCTTGGGGGAGGAACGGGGGGGGGGGGACAAGTTACCCTCCTCGGCAGGTACATAGTGTAGTATGGTATCAATCGGAATATTTTTCCAAGTCCTTTAAAGTAAAAGGTAACACTCTATAGTTGCAATCATTTTGGACACATGATACCGATTTTTCAAATTTTGTCTTGAAAATTTGGGGAGGGGAAAAAAAAAACTGGTATGAGAAAGTCGAGTTGAATCACAATATTTTTATTAGAAACGAAATAAAAGTATGTGACAATAACTCAATTAAATGCATAGTCTTGTGTTCCTGTTTGTATTCAAGATATGTTTTTGTCAATGGTACTGAAATTTTAGAATTTTCGTTTGGATGGTACACATTTATGAAAAGATTGAGAACCCCTGTTCTAGATCTTAAATTAGTGTAGCAATCCCTATATGAACCATCACATATCTCTAATGAATCTTTTCGCTGGTCAACCTTATTCCGATGACATACATATTATTTTTCAAGAAGCAGTCGTTGATTTTTCGATGTTGTACTTGTTTAATTTGGGAGCCCTCTGATGCATCTACTCCGCATGCCCAAGCATTAGACAAGTTCTGCCACTGTCTCCTTCGTTCCAAAGATTCGAAACCAGAACCTATGAATTCGAAGGCCATTTAGTTAGAGTGAAAGAGATGAAACTCCCATGGATGAAACGCTTGAAAATGTCATAAAATATATGCAGGTGTCGGCTCGTGTTAGTAAAGTAGTCGCTATTGTTAGTGGACACAGCAGAAATGCATAGTATTGAGTATATGTATCTTTTATTATTTTTAAATACAGATTCCGTAATTATCAGTATAATTAACCGGTATTTGTTGCAGTTCTAGGACAGGGTTCAGAATATAGGGAGATTGATAAATTGAAAGACAAAATAATGTTGAATACGTAGGAATATTACGTGTTGTTGAAGTTCTAATTTGCATTCCGTTAATGATTTATTTCTACAAAATGGACAGCTTAATTAAATGTTTTAACACTTTTGCCATAGAAATACATGCAATTCAGGGGTGCTTATCTTATCCCAGCGCCACCTGAATGCGTGTTTCAAATAATATTATCATTTTCTCGGTATGGAGTTTTGTTTTATCCCCTTACCTTTACCTCCATGGCCAGATCACTATCGGTTCAGAAAATGGCGGATCAAGCGACAAGCATCCTCATATAGAGAATTCCGTCAGCCAAATCGGATGAAAATGACACAATATCAAAAATAGCAAACAATAAACCATTTCCTCAAACCTATTTGCTGATGGATAATAAAATACGTATCCAGTCCTTTTCCTGTCAAGATAATTTTTATTTACCGCCGCTACCGAACGAGATCGGAGGGTTGAAAAATACTAAATCTTTAAGCAGTGGCGTTAGATAGGTATCGCTTGACCCACTGTTGACCAGAGGCTATCATTACGAAAGTGTGAGATCTGTATCTTTAATAGCTGTTTAATATTTCCTCATTCCTGCCTTAATCTTGAACAATCAAAAGGACCGCTTATTATGATGGAACTAAAAAATCAATATACGAGTTGGGCTGAGTTCATCATTGACGGGAAGCAGACATATTCCCTATCCCTACTTCCTCCATATTTGGTCACTTAGCAGTGTCGGATAACACAAGTTAGCTTTCGTACGTTTAGATAGCGTCGGAAATCAATCGGGTTTTTGATATTACCAATAAAAGTAAGCATACTTACACATTTTCATATAATGTTTTCGGAAAAATGGATTATTTTAGTGTGCAGCACTGATAAATCAGAATATTTGAAAACAAAAACCGTTTGAAAACTACCTTTAAAGGAAAGAAAATCTGCACTCGCCATTGGGAGAAAAGGGTTACAATTTCAGCATATTCTTAACAAATCTAATTTAAATGTGAATTTTGCAATCACCCTACAAATTGAATACTGTTAAGTTACAAATTGAGTAGAACCCACTGATATGTAAATATTTGAAAATCTGCTATTTTATTCGTAAGTTTTTTTTTTATCCATGCCAGCTGATAAAATTTTTTTTTACGTTATTTAGAAACATCGTAATCATTCGTAAAATCGAATATTTTGGTGTTTTGTGATCACTAAAATAAGAAATAATGTAAACGACAATTTTTTTTTTCTGTTAGTGGCATTAAACGATATTTTTGTATATCTAATTTCAAGTTTTTATATATGCAAGAAGTGTTTGTTGAAATCATATTAAATAAATTTTGAACATTTCGTGTGAAGCACACCCTAATATGTAAATATTCGAAGACCGCTATCGTATTTTTAAATTTTGTAGAAATATCTATCCGCCTGCCAAATTTCAGTCTTTACGACCACAACAATCATAACTTTCGGATCATTAAGAGAATTGCAGAAATAAAAAGTAGAAAAAAAATTTGAATTTAAAAAAGAAAAAAAAACTTTTTTTTTGTGGTGTGATATAGGTAGGGGTGGGATATAAGGGTCTCTGTGTTCTTATTTTCTTCGCATTGATGAAACTTTGGGATTCGAGTTAGCTTATGGTATTGATTTCAAATATTCTCATTGTTAAACATCGAATAATTTTAGAACGACGAGAGTCGAGAATCGTGTGCGGATATAATAACTTAAGAACGATCGGTTGCATCAGTATGAAATTTGATGTGTGCATGTATTATGCAAATCACTATATTTGGATAGAAGTTTTAGTTATTTCCATAATAAAGATTTAAGTTATTCGAAATTAAAAATGTGTTAGCATAATTTCCTATGGCGAACAGAATAATTTTCGAAATCAGTGTTGAACAGAATGTGATCAAACTAACCTTTATTGATTACGACTCATTTGCAAATCTAGTCATTCTAATAATGATGAATGACTGAATTCTTATTCACTGTGAAATCCATCATCTAATTAACGGTTAAAGGAATTATTTAGTCGCCAATCGGAATATGACAAAAATAGCAAAAAATATTTTATTCATTAATACAGCTGAAAAAAAAATAATTCATCATCCATCATTATGATTCTCATGAATGGAACTGTTAAACCATTCATCATGGTTGCTGGTTGGGGAACATTTGATATTTAGTTAAACATAAATTGACTATTAAAGGATTGACGAATAAATTTACCAATTTTATAAATTAATAATTAACGAAAATCTCCTTAAATATCTGATCATTTCTAAAATATTTATTGGTACCAATTTTGAAGCTCATAATCATTATTATAAATGCGCAGTGTCAGTATGTCAGAATATCGATTTCAGACCCCAAAGTTTTATTTATTACCCAGGCCATCCAGCTCACACAAAGGGTGTAGAGCTAGCTATTCGTAGATATCTTATATAACAGATGGATGACATTTTCTTCCAAAACGGGCCAATGGTCTTTCTTAGCTGGGTTGGGCCTAAACAGTAAGGGTTTTGCCGAATGACCCTTACTTCTGCAAAGTAATTAAAAAAGGGTATCGACACTTATGATCCGCATGGGCTGTCGACTTTCAAATGCGATTAGCGTACGAAAAGGTGTGGATATAAAGTGGTTAACAGTTGAAGAGCAAAATGTAAAAAAAATGTCGTCAATCACGAGATCAAAGTGACAGTTCAGAATGAGCGGATTTTACGGCCGGGAAAAAAACAAGCCCGAGGATTTAAAAAACTCACACTAATTCGATCAGGCTGAATTCAAATCTGAAATCCATTTTTAAATTGACCTGTTGGATCTGGAAAATGGCCTCTCAAAGTTTGGCTCCTTTTGCTATTTTTGTGCTTATTTTTGTTCAGGCGGAAGGCGTTGCCACAATAGGATGCAATTGCATGTTCATGAAGAAACCAGTAAACTGTATTCAGCTCATGGAGTTAGAGAATTACCATCCCTTTACCTCCATGATTCAACTACATAGGAAAGTTGATATTGAGAGGTAGGTCATCCCAATTTTAAAATTCGGAATATGAATATTTAAACCACGGAGTTAGAGAGACTCTCATTTCTTTATCTTCAAATGCATGCTTTAAACAATGCAATGAATGCAAATTTCGTTCATAGATATATATTTGAGGTTCAACTCATCCATAAGACCCATGAGAATTTGTTCTAGGTAAGACCAGAAATTAAAAGCTTGAAATAAAAGTTTCAGATATTCAACTTAAGGGGACGGTGGACGTTGAAATATTTTTATTTATTTATTGACTTAGAAACATGAAAATTTGTATAAATATTCTTCTTAACATTACTATATAAAATACCATTCAATTTTTTTCAATTTTGTTATAATTTTGTATTTTTTTTTTTAAATTTAATTTTTTTAACGAAAATTTGAAAATGCTCCTTGCGTGCCATTTGTTCACATTTTTGATTAATTTTACATTATGTTCACTCAAAAATACATTGTGAACAAATTTGGGTATTCATTTTTAATTCCCTTAAAAAGTTGATTTTTTAAAAATACTTTTCTGCATTAAAACTTAATTTTCATCATTTTAATTACCTTATTAACTTATATATATATATATATATATTATTCACTTTAATTACCTTAATAAAGTTCAATTATAAAATGCATACTCAGTTTCATTAAAAAGTATGAAAGATGTCTTCTTACCAAATTTCATGCATCTCAAACAAAAATTAAGACGCATGGAGCATTTTAAAAATGTAAAATCTTTGAAAATTCCGTTTCGAAAATAATGCATTTAATCTTTTGCTTACGGATGGGACAGCGTTCATCCCAAACGAAGAACCGCCCAAAAAGACAGGTATTTGGCATACCCTATCACAAACAGTTCGACTCCCCCCCCCCCCCCCTTTGCAGACATTGGCGTCCATGGAAATCGCCGGCAGAAGCATTGCACCTGCTGCAACAGGTGCAATGTTTCTGCCGGCCGAACTGTTCGAGATAGGGTATGTCAAATACCTGTCTTTTTGGGAGGTTCTTCGTTTGGGATGGACGCTGTTCCACCCGTCAGCAAAAGGTTAAATGAGTAAAACAATGTTAAATATTAGAAAAAAAAAACTTTTTAGTCGATTTTTGCTCATTCCAACGTCCACCGTCCCCTTAATAAATTTGCTTGATAGAGGATCTAGGAATTAATTGTGTCTTGCTGGGGATGGTAAAGTATGTATGTTTTGGCATGGAGTCGCATAAGAAATAGTAATATTAAATGGGAGGAGAGTATGGCTCGCATGTGTCTGTGTATATTATAGGAGCGGATGAAAGAGTCGATAGGACTTGATGTTCCTGTTTCCAATACATAGCCGTGGTGTAGTTTTTACACATAATTTTACTTTCTCATAAAAAGTACTGCTTTCGCGAAAATTTTCGAATTCAAAATCTTGATGTTTTAGAACCATCTGAATACGTTTTGACTATTTTTGGAGTGATGTCCGTCTATCCGTGATCGATTCACTCCACAGTGGGCTTGTCATAAGATGGAGGTGTAAGGAACTTGGTTTCCTCATAGCCCTGTTTATCCTTTTACACGTGGTTTAAATCAATATGTGGATGAGCCGGGTGCTAATATGCTTTTGGCCTTGAAGCAGACCCTTTATGATCTGTTTCCAGACCCGTCGGCGACTGGGGTCGAGTGTCGGTGGGTTGTATTCATCCTGCCCGATGAATGGTTCCGCCGACTCTTGCTCTCCGGATCGGGGTTACCCTGGTTGGCGGATATCACCCTTTTCTTCCCTCTCTTGCAGACAGAATAAACCTCTGTCGCGAAGGCTGGAGGTAACCTGTCCGTGATCGATTTCTTGTGTACACGATAGCGGCCTCAAATATTAATAGATTTTCGCGAAACTTTATATTCGACTCTGTTATTGAAAAAGCTAGAATTAGATAGAAATTTTTCTAAATTCGAGCGACAATTTCGAAATTTTACATTTTTTTAACGTGATAACATAGGACAAATTTGTAGTCATGCATAAAAGGAGTTTTTTATGCATGACTTAAGACTGCATGACTTAAGACTACATGACTTAAGACAGGCATGACCTAAGACCTTTTATGCATGACCTGAGATCACAAGATTTAATAGTTTCAATCGAGACTTAATAGTTGTAAATATAGCTGCGATACAATGTTTGTGTTCGCGACGTCATTAAACCCCCCTCGGGGGGAGGGAGTTACCCCCTGGGGTGGGTACATTTGCAAGTATGGTATCAATCGAAATATTTTCGAAATCCTTTAAAGTGAAGGGTTACACGCTATAATTGGATCAACAATACTGATTTTTCAAAAAATTTCTTGCAAAATTTGAAAAAGAAAAAAAGCTACTTAAGAATAGATTATACTATGGAAAAGTCGAGTTAGCCACACTTATTAGCCACACTTGATTTTAGTATGTACTTGCACGGGTGTAGCGAACGAAGCGAGCTGAATTTGGTGTCTAAAGTATTTCTATGTCTTACAATTCTTAGCACCAGGCCTTTTAGACTTAAATCTCAGAGTGTAAGAGGTTAAATCTTTGAATATATAGAAAACTTTTCTGTATCGATAAAACTTTGGATATTACTAATTAAAATTAAATGCATTTAAACTAGTGATAAAAATTGACAAAAAGTATCTGCATTCAAATCTTATAGAATAAAAAATGATGTTAGTGCGTGTGTGTCGTCTGTAGCGGAAAATCGAAAATTTGAACAGCCGTGAAATTCGGTATAGAGGTAGCTGAACTCCCGGGACGGCAGACCCAGTTGAGGTTGCAAATGTAATTCTAATAAGTTTAAATTTTATGAACATTTAATCACAGAAATTTAGACTTCAATATCACATTTATTGCAACAGACAATTTCAGACTGCAAAAGCTACGAAAGCAAGTAGGTTTTCTGCAAACGATGTCTCAGAGTTATGATCTAGACCTTAAGTGTTATAAAATGTACAGTTTTCTAATTTCATGAAGTTTAAAAATAAATTTTCACTTTCTGGAATATAGAATTATCTTAACGTAGAATATGTGTTCTGAAATGTTTACTTAAATCTTAAAATGTATCTATTTAAAATATTTTAATTTGATCTTAAAATTTCGAAAATAGTATATAATTTTTTTTTACTTTTGAATTAAATAATGTATAAAATTTATAGCATTAAATAATTTATTTAATGTATAGCATTAAATTACTTTTGGCTTCAAATTCATTTTTTTTAGCGAAAAAGTCCGAAAAAATTGACAAAATCTAAAATAAAAGATTACTCAAATGCTTCATATGTAATTTTTGACAACCAAAGAATAAGCTCAGCTCTATAACTCTCTTACTAACCGTTCTTGAGATATTTTAGTTCTTCGCAACGTCATCTTTGAAAATACGTCAGGTGAAAATTTAGTGTATTTTCAAATAATTATGAATGTCATTTTATGCAATTAAACTCTTATGAACTAAAATTAATGAGAAATAACGAGAAAAAGAATTTGAGTTTGCAGGGAAAGTTATTTGTTGCCCACATCAGATTTTTTGTCTTACGATGTTTTAACCGTGCAAATTCGTCTAAAACTCGATTACAATACTTTATGCTCACTAAGAATTTTAGGGAATTAAAGAGTCATTTAAATATTCAAACCTCATGCTAATTGAACTTTATAAATATATAAAACAAAATTTCTATTAAAAACCGCATATTTATGCATCTATTGATCTTTATCACTATACTTTTGCTAAATAAACCAGCAAAAGTTTAAGGGCGCTGAATATATCAGATATATCTAAAATATATCAGATCTAAATAATAACTAAAACTCTTGAAAAATGAATTTACTTTCATGGTCAATTAATTAATAGCAAATTCGATTAAAATGTATAAGCTCATCGTAATTCCAATGATTTTTTGATCTTTTCAATAATAATATTTTTTTTCATGATTTACCCTGAAACTAATGATGAACGATTCGTCGCTTTATTTATAAATCACGATAATATGATTCATTGATTGAAAATTTACTGACATTAAATTTTGTTGTTGTTACTGATGACCTCCTGTTCCAGCGGAGGCGATTCAGGATCAGAGATGCAGGAAAGAACGAAGAAAGACGAGAGAACAAAGTTTATTACAAGAACGCATCAGTGACGAAGGTCGGAGGGGGTGCAGCTTCACGTTTAGACGAGGACCCAGAAGGCGGAAACCTGACTTTATCCTCGAGAAACATCCATGCCTTATTCGGGATTCGAACCCGAGCCCACAAGACAGCAGCCGAAGACGCTATCCACTTCACTGCCTGGGCGGCAATTTTTGTTTCTAATACTGATGAATTTGATAATGAATAAATTTCAGACTAGTGATTGATAACTAAATTGTTAGTCACTGACTGATGACTCATATGATTCATGATTAAATGAATCGTGATTATGAGGTTTTGTTTGAAATGTTCAATCGATTATTTCGTCAAGTAAAAGAGTCTGATGTGGGCAGCGCATGATTTTCACTACAGACTCCATTTTTTTTCTCTTTATTTCCTTAATAATTCATTACATTGAATTTAATTCCACAAATGCTTTTAACCTCTTGCTTACGGGTGGGACAACGTCCATCCCGAACAGAAAACCACTCAAAAAGAGGACGCCAATGCCTGCAAAGGGGGATCGAACTGCTTGAGATAGGGTATGTGAAATACCTGCCTTTTTGAGAGGTTCTTCGTTTGGGATGAACGCTGTCCCACCCGTAAGCAAAAGGTTAATTTAAGCTTTTAATTTAATTATCGTTTTCATTTGGACGTATTTTCAAAGACGGCGTGGCAAAAATGCGAACAAAACTAAAATCTCTCGAGAACGGTTAGTTCTGGAATGATGGGATTGGTATGATTCTTTTCATCGTCAAAATTTACGTATAAAATAGTCATTGAATTGATATATACAAGTTTTTCATTTTAGATTTTGACAATTTTTACGAGCCACTTCGTAAAAAACAGCAAATTGTCTTTCACTGAATCGTGCCGAAATCTAATCAATAGAGTAATCTACAAGTGACTTTTCTACCCAATTTTATGAATTTCGGTTAATTAGTTTTTTAGCTAGAGTAAATACACACGATTTTTGCGGACCTTTTCACAAAAAAGCCAGGTTCTTGTGTGTTCAACGGTACCATAACAACGGTAACAAAACGGTAACAAAATCTGATCAGCACCAGGGTCAGTCACAAGTGACTTATAAAATTTTATGAAATTTGGTCAATTAGTTTTTGAGTTAAAATGTATATATACATATATACATTGCACACACACACACAGACGTCACGCTAAAAATAGTTTTTTCATGTTTTAGAGGCCACGTGTAAATCCGTCGAAAACTCGAGTTGCGATTTTCAGTATGATTCGAATACTTTTTCCCAATACATTACCATGTATTACAGGGAAAGTGAAACGTCAACTTTTATGATTTTGGTCAAAAATTCAGAGAAAATTAAAAAATAAAAAAATATTAGAATGAGAAGATATAAATCCATATTCATGTAAAAGGTTCGAATTGTGCTACGAAATTGTGCTAAAGAATATTGGTTGCGACTTACTAAAAATTAGATTACTTAAAACATGCATATTTCAATATACGTAACTCGTACATAAAAATAAATATATATATATATATATGAAGGAATTGTCCTACGTCTTCGGATCAAAAATCTTCAGAAAAAACTTTCTTACATTTTTTCGATAGTGTCAAAATATAAATACTGTGATAATATTTTTGATCGCTAATTAACCTATTTGTGTGAAAATCGTTTAAAATTTGCTCTTCGACATAAAAAAATCTGTGAGCAACACATGACTTTCCTTATATAATGTAATGAATTTATTACTTTTACAATAAAAAAATAGGTTTTTCTTATAGTAGATATTAATATTCTTTCCAAGATATTGAATTTTCGACAATTAGTCGTCATTTTCATTGATTTAGCGTCATTTTTATCCATTTGGCGAGATTTTCGTTAATTTGGTAACATTTCAAAAAGTCGCCAAGTTGGCGACATTCCGCCAAATTCGTCGCCAAAATCTCGCCAAGCTTTATAGATGACGAAATAAGTTATTCTTACAGCAGATAAATGACTATTGACGTTCAAATACAGAAGCATCACTCAAAGTATCTTTTTTTCATGAATGGAACGAGCTAAATCCACGAGAATGATGTCACCCAATTTATCGCATGGTATTACATATGAAAAGTGAACATGTTTGTCAATAGGAATTTTTTTCTATTTTATATGACTTTTTGATAATTTTTTTGAAAAATGTACAATATCTCGGGAACGGTTCATGTTAGCGTTCTAAAATTTATGTCAATCGTTTTCTAATGAAACATTACATAAGAAATGTCTATTTGCTTAACTTTATTAGTGGTTTTGATTTTATGACGATTTTTTCAAAATTTCATTCGAAAATTTAGGGGGGGTTCTGAACATTCGATTGCGTATAAAAACAATAGGCTTCCATGACTTCAAAATCACTTCAAAAATGTTTGATTCGTGATCAGGGATGCTTGAAACGTGCTCTCCCGTCGAAAACTCGAATTCGAATTTTCGACCCCGTCACAATACTTTCCTTATATACATAATGTATAAGGAAAGTAATAAATAAAAAGGAATTCGAATTGAAAAACAAAAAATCGATGATTTTCCGTTACAAAAGCAAACACACACACACAAGCACATAGATAGACCTCTTTTATTACGTAAGGTCAAAAAATGTTGAAAAATGTATCTGACTGAATTTAATTTTTCTGCAGTAGAATACATAATAAATCTGCTCAAAATTCACCTGTTAATTTAAAGTCAAATATGAACAAGATTTTAATCGTCAGCAAGTTAAGCTAGGTATCATTGCACTCGCTTAAGTGGATACAAGTAAACATAAATTAGGAAATCAGCGAAACAATAGATTAATCAGCATGAAAAAAAACTGATCTAAAACTCTTGTTCACCTTAATTAGAATTCATTGTTCAATGTTTCCGGTTGTTTAATGAAAGAAAAGGACTGAAAAAAGAGTTATGAACTAGGTATAAATTAATAACTTTTCTTGATGAATCAGGGTATTTTAATATGCTTCAAAATAATACTAGCGTCAACATCAGTGTTCTTGTATGCAATTAAAAATACAAGCATTGTCACATGCTTTAAAAATCTGATGTGGACAGCAACGGGATTTTCTCTACATCGTGCAATGAGTTTACTACTTTCAGAACGATATAAGGATCTAACTAGATATGCAGCATAATAATTTTGGCTTTGAATGACCATTTGCTGCTTTCATTGATAACAACATGTAAATCTATTTCGAAGTACCCAATTTTCTTATATATCTTGAAAATTCAACTTGGCAATTATTATTAACTGAAGTGAGACTTATCTCGACTTTTTTTTTTTTTTTTTTTTTTTTCAAATTTTACAACAAAAATTTAGAAATTTTTTTCCAAATTATAACATTTATAGCGTGTTACTCTACATTTTAAAGGGCTTGAAAAAATATTTCGATTGATACCATACTTGACAATGTACCCCAAAGGAGGTAACATGCCCCCACCCCTATGGGGGAGCGGCTAATGACGTCACGAACAAAAAAAAAGTATCGCGGCTATTTTCCCAACAAACAGTGATTAAAACTATTACGTCTCGTAATCATAAACCCTTTTATGCATAATCATGTCCAAGTTTGTCCTATGCTGCCATGTTAAAAAACATAACATTTCGAATCTAAATTCTTCGAAGTTTTTGCTCAAATTTAAAAAATTCTATATAGTTCTAGATTTTTAGCTAACAAAGCCGGATATAAAGTTTCGTGAAAATCCATTAATAGGTGTGATCGCCATTGTGCATACAAGAAATCGACCCGAAACAGACAGACGGACATCACTCCAAAAATAGTCAAAACGTGTTCAGGAGATCTTATAGCATATATTGGCATCAATTCAAATCGAATTCAAAATTTTTCGTAGAAACAATATTTTTTATACTATATTGCATAGTATGATAAAGTAAAAATAGCTGTAATAAGCAAAATGGATAACCGACTCATTACCTTACGTAAAGTGTATAAGGTGCATATAAATACATAAAGCCATATAGCAAGATTTTTGCTATTAAATTGGGCATTACATAAACCGAAAAGGGCGGGTTTGGCATCTTATTAGTCCCATCAGAAAGACTTATTCATACTCACGTGCAAAATCATCATAAAAATGCAATTCACATTTAATCAATTAATATAATTTAATAATAAATTATGAAATAAACGACTTTTTCAAATTCGTAGGCATTAAAATATAAAACTATTACAAAACTGTATCTTCTTTAGTGACTAGAACGAATTAGATCGACGAGAATTATGTTAACTAATGCATTGCATAGTACTGCAAATGGAAAGTGAACATTGCACGATAATGGGTGTTTTTTAAAATTTTATACAATGTTTTTTTTGTAAAATTTTTTTTAAAACGTACAATATTACGAGCACGATTCGTGTTAGCGTTCTAAAATGTGTGTTATTCGATTTGGAGTGAAAAATTGCATACCAAATGATGATTTATTTAAGCTTATTGAGAGTCTTGAATTTTTAATGCTTTCTTTTTTCAAAACTTCATTTGAAAATTGGGAGGACTTCTAAATATGCGATCGCGTTTAAAATCAATGGAGTTCCACGTTCCAGTATCCACTGATTGTAATAATCGTGCCATTTTTTTAAACACTCTATTCTTTCGTGAGATATCGCATCCACAGATTAATGAGCCAGAAGCACTAACACAGATAGTAACGAGCATACAGAAATGCCCTCCTAAACGATTCGAGTTCAGGGACGCTTAAAACATGTTATTCAGCCGAAAAATATAATTCGAAAATTGGGAGGACTTCTAAATATGCGATCGCGTTTAAAATCAATGGAGTTCCACGTTCCAGTATCCACTGATTGTAATAATCGTGCCATTTTTTTAAACACTCTATTCTTTCGTGAGATATCGCATCCACAGACTAATGAGCCAGAAGCACTAACACAGATAGTAACGAGCATACAGAAATGCCCTCCTAAACGATTCGAGTTCAGGGACGCTTAAAACATGTTATTCAGCCGAAAAATATAATTCGAAATCCCGCCCCCGCCCCCTATACTTTATATATACATTATACTATCTATGTAATAAAGGTAATAGAAAAATTGAAATTCTGATATGTCCAATACATGACTTTTCCTACGAATTAATACATTTTAATATTGGAGAAAACAAACACACAAATTACATTTTCTTATAATCTGATCCCGCTAAAAATCAATGGTATTGTGGGGCGTTTGCAGTATTTTTTCAGGGACTATTGCTACAAAGTAAATTTGAATAGATGGTTTGAGCATCAGATTTTAAAAATTAGTGTGTATAACACTTTTAAAAAGTTGTATCCACCCATTTTTAAAAATTAGTCTGCACCACTTTTTAAAAATATCTCCCCTTGGCTCTTTTATGACAAAATTCTAACCTTCCTGGAAATAGAGCGATTAAACTTACTAAATTTCAATAATCTTAAGTTTTCCATTTAGGTATAAGTTTAAATTGTTGTTATTAATATGCACGTGGGTGAAAACACACAGTTGTGGTTGAATGTTCTAATTTCAAAAAGCATTTTTCTTATTTCTTTTTTCTCTCATATTGGCTTTTAATTAAATCAGCAATTTTCCAGTGGATTGCTTTGGCAACACCCCCCCCCCCTCCTGCCCCCTAAATACGCCCATGATTGTTGCTAATTATTTAAAAACATCATTCCAAATTTAATATAAATTGCTTGATTCTTCTTTGAGCTGGGGGATATCGCACAGTCTCTGTTCAAAAGTAACATTTAAAATATCTCAAGAACGGCTAATGATAAACCCCAAACAAACATCTGTTAATTTTTGGATAAAGTACGTAAAAGCATTCAGCCATCTTGCATAGTAAAGAGTATGGCTGTTTGATAGTTTTTTTTTTTGTCTAACTGTGGGTTGTGTTACCTACAACTACAGAAATTAATACAATGATACTTTAGTTCAGATCCGAAGTCACCTTGATTTTTCTTGATATTCGATTTCTTTTAAGAAATTATTTTATGTTGGAAAGAAATTTTGAGCGATTTTCACACAAATCGGTTCATGGCGATCGAAAATATTATCGCAGCGTTTCCATGCTAATTCATTTCAAAAATCAAAAATCGCTCTTTTTAACGAGTTTTGAAACGAAACCACGGGGCAATTCCTTCAAATTAAAGCAAATATTACAAGTTCATCAAAATAGGTTTTTAGGCTATATTATTTTCATTTCCGTGTACTGGCGAATTAAAGATTAACATACCTCTAATTTTTGATATTAATATGGAGTAATATCTTACTATTTGAATACATTTTTATTATTCTATTTCTGAATTTTTCATGAATTTTCAAGTGGGTCTATAAAAGTTGCGATTTTTTATTCAAAGATGCTACTGAAAGAAATGTTTCTTATTTGTTTATGAAACTATAACTGGGAATGCATGTGCTGCTTTAGAGATCTTAATGTGTAACGTATTTATATAGCTGTTGTTAAACTGTATTGTACAATTTTTTACGCTCATGGAAAAACGATTTTGGGGGAATTTTCTTTCTTCTAAACAATCGTTTTGGAAATTGAGTGGTATTATCGGTATTATTTATGTAGCGAGCACTATGCAAGGACCCAGGTGACCCCGGACAATTCTAGTTTAATATTAATGAACATCTTTAAATATTTTATGATTTCTTTTTCTTTTTTCATATTTTAAACATTCAATATCTCGAGAATGGTGCAAGTTACTGTTCTGTAAATCATGTCATTGAAAAAAATATATAAAATTGTGATTTCCTAAAAAAAAATATCATAATTTTTTGTGTTGTTTTATAATATTTTCTTATAAGTGTTCTAAAAGTAAAGGTTTTAATTCTGGACGAGTCATCCAAAAAATCAATAGGCTTTTCCTGGTTATTAATTAAAATTATCATACCAAAATTTTGTAGATGTTCTCGATTTGTTGTAATGTTATAAGAATCCGTGTGGAAAAGAATATTCCTCATATGGGCTCGTGATAACTTTAAAACGATGTCCATTCACTTAAAAGTACTGAAAAGGCAATCACTCATTTAATAATAGTGGGTATAATTAGGTAGTATTTCATATGATTATTTTTATTTTTGAGCAAAATCGTGCAATAACTCAAAAACATCGCTTGATAGCATCACATAAAGCCCTCGGTTCTAAGTTGGCGGCCAAACACGCTAAAGTTTAGGGAATCGTTTTAGAGACTAAACCGGAAATATTTTGAGAATAATTTATAGTGCACAGTTAAGGTAGTTTCATGTAGTTGACAGTCAACATTGCCTGGAATTAATACACGTACTTCAGAGTATTTCATTCCAGCGACTCTAGACCAAAGATGGCGCCCAAACAACTGATTCAGTATCATAACAGAAAATCAACTAATTCAGTAATTCAAGTGTCACGCTATATAGGAATAATGATTAATAATTATTATACCGGATAACAAGCGATAAGAAATAATACCCAATCTCGACATTTTTCGAAAAGCTATGGTGCATTTTTTAACGTCAATCATCGAAACAGCCCTAACCCCGAAGAAGTTTTTAATTTTATTCCATGTCCATCTTCGCTCGATGGAAATGCTGATTTCACGACGATTTGCATGCGTTTATCGCGTTTATTTATCGCAGATTGGCGATTAAGATTATAAATATTATTGATGAATAAATATCGGGGATAATGGCTATTATTTGAAGGACTGTGAAACCGTCGAATCCCTATGTGGTTTGGTAATTATGGTGAAGCGTTTTAATAGAATTGAGGAACAATGAGGGAGTGTGCGCTTAATAATGGCGACAAGCGAAAAGAATCGCTTACGTAAAACATCTACTCTGTGTTATGACCAGCAGAGGCACACATTTACTGCTTGGGATTTATATATGCAGATATTGTATTCATTAGCGGAAGCGGAACTGCTATGCAACGAAACCCCACAATGTTGGAAGGCCTTCAAATCTGTAAAATCGGATGTGAGCAGTATATGACTTTCCCTATATAATGCAATTAATTTACTTCTTTCACGGTGAAAAAATGATGCATAATATCCACCGCACAATGTTGCTAACATTGAATTGTACGACGCTTTTCCGGATAACAACATGTAAAACTATTTCGAGGTACACAATTAACTTATATATCACCACGCGTAACACTAAATTCACAATTATCAATATTGACAGAATCCACAATCGGCAAGATAGTTCATATATTAAAATATTTTACTGATTAAATCATCCATTTGGCGTCATTTACGTTAATTTAATGTCATTTTTGCAAATTTGACTATATTTTCCTCAATCTGGGGCGACAGATCACCAAGTTGGCAATATTTCACCAAATGAGTCACCAACTTTGCCAAAATTATCCGCAACCGTTACACATCCATCACAATGTTTTCCGTATACATTATACTATGTATATAGGAAAGGTAATGTATGTATAAACATCATCGATAGCTCCAGTTGCGATCGAGCCGAAATGGTTTTGCGTGAGCAACGTCTTGAATAAAACGCCAATAAAATTTAATCGATTTATTTGTTGATTTCAGTCTTATTTATTTTATTTATATTAGACTAGAAGGAATTACACGACGTTGCCCGGATCCTGAATACGCGGCTGCTACTTAAATGATATATTTACAAAATCGTCTCTTTAAATCTCTTCTAAATCATTTCCAAATTTCAAACACATGCCCCACATTTCCCCACACATGCTCTCCGCAAATTTGAAAAAAAAAAAATTAAAATAAGATAAACAACAAAGAGAAGACGTGGCTAAAAACTTGCTGTCAATTCCAACAATTCTGTCTATTTCATTCCCCCCTCCCCCCCCAAAAAAAATAATAAATAAATAAAAAAGACAATAAGCTAACGGAAAATGAAGCTCTTCATTGAACTAAATCCAAAATCTCAGTTTTTATACGTTTGGTTAAGAAATCACAATAAAACAATGTAATAATAAAAAAAAATGTTTTTCTGTTGGAATGTGAAGATGTGCACTCAACTTTTGCCACGCTACAGAATAGTGCTCATTTTAATTTTGGGGGATGCGGCGAAAAAAAGACCAGATAACCTAAAAAAAAGGCAAATTTCAATGTATTTAAAATATTAAATATGAAGGAAATTGTCCTATGGGTTTGGTTCCAACATCGATTGAAGGAACGTTCACCGATCTTTAAGATGGTGACAAGGTGAAAACTCTGTAATGATATTTTCCGTTGCTAAGTAAGCGATGTGTTGAAAACCCAGACCGTCCGACTCATCCAATGGACTTGAGCAACTATTTGGACGGCCGGAGGAAGCGATGTGTGAAAGCCCCAGGCCGTCCGGCTCGTCCAGAGGACTTAGAGCAACAAAATGGACGACCGGGAAGGGGAGGAAGCGATGTGTGTAAAAATGGCTCAAAATCGTGCTAAAAGCTGAAGAAAATCCGTTATGGACAAAACATGACTTTTTCTGCAGACTCGAATTCATTTCCTCTTTATTTCTCACATAATTCATTCAACTGAGTTTAATAGCACAAAAACGACAATTATGTGAAATGACACCGAATTTGCAGTTTTAATTCAATTTTCATTCTGGACGACTGGACTCAAAGGCAACGTTGACAAAAATGTAAAAAAAAAAAATATATATATATATATGATCAGAACGGTTAATCCTAAAGTTAGGGGGGTTGGCCTTATTCGTTTCGTCGTTAAAAATTACGTATAAAACAAACATTTTATTACTACTGTAATAAACCGTTGATATATGTCGGAATCGCGGTTTGGGACGACTCCGACTCATTGTGCTGGGTGTCCCAAAGTCGTGAAAGTCACACGAGAATAAGAACGTTCTGACTCTTGATAAAATCCATCTCTTGTTTTTCGGAAGTGCGTGCTTATCGAATCGGTGAGTGCACTAAAAGAAATAAAGCCGGGTGTTCAAGACATCAGACACAGATCTTGCGAAATCTTTATTCTTCGGCATCATTATAGAATCTACCCTATCTCTGGAATGGCGAGAGGCATGTGAGAGATCCATATCATCATCTGCTCGCCTCAATGCGACTTCTCTGATGGGTGTCTCTTGTGTCATTTCCCGGAGTGGCGTACTTTCATATATATATTCCTATAGGTCATCCTGATCACCAGACCACCGTAGTCCAGTCTATTTCTTCGAATTTTGTCTCGGAATTCAATGACGCTTAGACCTCCATTCTTGGAATCTTAGTTCCCCTCGCGTTCGATGACAGCCCTAATGCCTTTATTCTGCCTTCCCGCGCAGATCTGGTGGTGACGAAAATCTTAATGGCTTTGTTTTCAAATTCTTTAGCTATGATGCTTCTACTCGGAGGTCTATGAGTGCACAAGAGTCAAAATATACCTAAAACTGTATTCTGTTTTTCTGAGGTTATTCTGGGTTCATCACAACTGCATTTGAGTCTTTTATTCTAGATTTTGAAATTTTTGCGGACCATTTCGCAAATAAATAAATAAATAAATAATAAAGGTTCTTTTTCTTGTACCAAAATCGAATATGCACCAACGTAACCCAGTGACTATCTACCAAATCTTGCGAAATGTATTGAACTGGCTGTTGTTTGTTCAAACCAAACCGTCCGACCTACCAGAAAGTGTACGGTCGGACAGCTGGACCGTGCCTCCAATTTACCCCCCCCCCCCCCATTGGCTGCATTCACAGGGAGCGAACCTTCTTTCCCCTACCACCAACAGTTCGAAAGGAACACACATTTAACGTTCCCATACTCGGCATTGAAACGGGGAAAATTTTTGCGGAGCCGGGAATCGAACTCGGGACGTCCGAGTACAATCCCCGTGCGCTAACCACTGAGCTACCCCCCCCCCCCCATTTAACTGTTTTGAAGTCCAAAGACTACAAACCATCCACAAGTAAAGACGTTTCTTACGCAAAACCATTGTGGCTCCTTCTGCCTCGAGCCACCGCCGAATTTTTCGTTGTGGAGAAAATCATGTGTACCGTCTAATATATTATTTAAGGCAAGTATTGTTATTTTACGTGATCAAATTATTTTATTATCTATACAGCTTTTAGATACAATCTTGGAATGCAATTACATACAGTTAAAATAATCAATTCATTTCAATATATCGAAGAATCATGAGCTGTTAGCATGAGACTTTTTATCCATTTATTTATCCGAAAACTTCGAATATACCTCGCGGAATTCATTATTTATGCCTTTTCAGTGAAAGATAAATTAATTGGACAAGTTTTACGCGTAACTCCGGTAACAAGCTCTTGTTCTGCCATTTTTCTAACCCTCACACTTCCCCACCCCCTTCCTAAAGCTGACCCTCACCGACCCTCCACGTTTACGGCGTGACTGGTCTTCACTCGCCTGATGGCCACTGTACTGACATGCGCTTTAGAGCTTCCGTAAAGCTGAAGTGCTTAAACTCACGAGACTCAATACGTTACTATTAATGCAGGGAACGTGCATAAATGATAACTCGTTAAATCCTGATTGGATTTTGTTTGTCAGTTCAAGGTGCAGTGACTTTAACATTCATTTCAAATACACTCCCATTGCAGATAATAGCATCTACGGACCAGTTTCGCGCTTATTATACATTCTCAGCCTGGATAACCATAGGGAAGGGCAAGTCGGGGCGAACGCACTTGCCGCCCTGGACGTCCAGGTTCACAACAGTGCGCAAGAAACTATAGGCGATGTTGTACGCCTTATCCTTGAGTTTGGTCTACCGCTGTCAGTTTTTTGCCCCTCCCCCACTGGAAAAAAGTTCTATGGGCGCCCATGACTCTCAACATGAAAAAATCGACATATGAAATGGCAGTAAGAAACAATAATATATAAAAAATGGTATAAATGCATAACATTTAAGGGTCAAGAGCAAAATTTATTATTTAGTGTTTCCAAGGCAAAAAACAAGCTTATTTTTCAGGACAAAAAGGAAGCGCAAGGTCACTTGTTCAAGTGTTCTTTATCTGCGGTACAATAGTACACGTAGCTGCAGATAGGAGAACAGTTGCCCTCAATGGACGCCCATAGAACTTCTCCCAGGGAAGGGCAAACCACTGGTGTCAATGAAGCAAACTCAAGAATAAGATGCACAACAGCTTGATCTCCCTTTGTAACCTAGAACGTCCAGGAGGGATCCGCGGCCCTATTACTCTCCCCTATGGGTGGCCATGTTGGCATCGCTGTCATCGCCTCTTCTTTTTGGATAAAAAAGACAGCAGATGGAAACTCATCTAATAAATAAATAAAATATAAGAAAAACACGAATTTTCTTTATATATATATATATATATACATATATATATATATATATATATATATATATATATATATATATATATATATATATATATATATATATATATATATATATATACATACATATATATATATATATATATATATATATATATATATATACATATATATATATATATATATATATATATATATATGTATATATATATATATATATATATATATATATATATATATATATATATATATATATATATATATATATATTAACTTTAGATCATTTCTCTAAAATAGCACATTTTCCCCTTATATAAGATGGATATTTCCTTAAAATTACATCAAATTTCCAGTTTTTGATTTGTTTAATATTTACTTGGTATTTTGTTGTTTTATTGATGATAAATCGCTAAAATCCCTATAAACGGGAAACTTCGTCAGAACGGTTTATCGCAGCCTATCAGAATTGATTGCATGAGATTTCACAAAAGAAAAAAAAAATTGCCAAAGTATAGATATGCATATTTTATCTTTTAATTCAACTTTTAAAAAATTTCTGAACATGATATAAATAATAACCATATTACCTTTTATTTACTTATTTTTTAATTTTTCTGAAAATCCAGTGGGCACACCAGAGTAGATCACTAAATGTAAATTTAGTAAAAATTCTTGATCAGTTCTGGAGTTATAGCTGATACATACGTACATTCCATTTTATTTCTACGGACAGACACACAACATACACTTAAACAAACAGACGCATCTCTGAAAATAATGGACTCGTGTTCTAGCATTCACAAAAATATGTCAATATAACAAAAACTCGATTTCGAATACATGACTCTGTTACAATACTTTTCTTATAACATATTATGTGCTGTAGCATATCATGTAGCATATTCACATAGCATATTATGTGTTGTAAGAAATGTAAAAATGCTTGATATTGTGAAGCAAAAAGCATAATTTTGAATAGCTGAGTTGATAATTGCGGGCCTCAGGCATTTGCCTATTATAAGAAAGTTAATTAATATTATAATAAGTGAATTGAGCATTTATCGTCTATGGATTTCTTGCGCCCGGGCTGCAAACGTTTTACCGTTACCTATGACTGCTGAAAAAGTTGTCTTCTAAAAGTGCCCCCCCCCCCTAAAATCTGGCATTTAAAACAATTAACCGCTAGATGCGAAAATCTCAGCTGGTAAATATTAAAATATGTTTTAAATATAAATTAGAAGTGAAATTAAATAAAAAAAAAATTCAGTTTAAATACATTTTGCGAATATTTTACAAATATGAATTACAAAATAAAACATTCCAACACGTCCCTATTAAAAATTACGTTTAAATGTTATTGATTTATATTAGAAATCCATTCACAAATTGTAGAAAATTCGAATAATTAAATATGTTTATAATGTTTTATTCAAAAAGTGCTGGTTTGACTCGGTACAAAATTATTCCACAGTCCAGGGGCAACTCGAGATTCGAGTCTGAACTGGATAGCCCTGCAAAAGTATAGACATACAACATAGTATGTAGTAAATACAGGTATAATGGATGTTTCTTTCAGACATAAATCCGATCATTCGTCCCCCCCCCCCCCCATGGCGTTTTATATTAACTTAGTTTCTATAAATGTGACAGCATTTAGATATATTTATATAGGGCAGATAGAAAACTTGCTCCCCTCCCCCTAAATTTTCATTTGCTCACTCCCGGCCAAATAGTCCTGACAGACTGTATACAGGGTGTCCCAAAAACATTGACCTCGGCTTTTATTCCTTAAATATTGATCTTAGACATATATAATAAATTACAAAGTTGCGTAAAAGAAGGTATAGAATTTTATGAAATCGATTAAAATTTTCAAGGGAATTAAATTTTAAGAAATACAAAATTTAAATTTTTATACGGCCCCTGTGCGAAAACATTTCCAATGAGTAAAATGTGCCCCATACACTAATAAGGTGATGCACAAAATTTCAGCATTTTATCATAAAAAGTCCCAGAGATATGAAAAGACAAACATGCTAACTTAAACCACTTTTTCATGCATCTACGTGGGTTCTCATAGGGGAAAAATCGTATCGGCAGATCGCGTTTCAGGTGTCATACACAAATTACGAAAGAAAACAATAATTCAATAAATAAATAATAATTTTGCTATTGTACAAAAGTATCTACACTGTGTACAAATAATAACTTTACACAAAGATTATATTGTTCAAAATGTTTTCCATCCATGCCAAAGATTCATTAAAGATAAGAGACAATATTATTTGCCTATGATGCATTTCTGCGTTGCGTCATTTGCACTCTTGCTGTAAACATTTGCATTTTAATCTGTGATTAATCCCTCACCCACTTTGTTTAAACGTATCTCTGGGACTTTTTATGATAAAATTCTGAAATTTTATACATCACCTTATTAGTGTATGGGGCACACTTTACTTATTAGAAATGTTTTTGTACGGGGGCCGTAAAAAAATTTAAATTTTGTATTTCTTAAAAAATAATCCCCTGAAAATTTTTATCTATTTCATAAAATTCTGTACCTTTTTTTACGCAACTTTGTAATTTATTGTATATGTCTAAGATCAATATTCAAGGAATAAAAGCCGAGATTAATGTTTTGGGGTCACCCTGTATATATAAAATAAAATGTCTTCATATAATAGCAAAGTATAGTCCAAAATTAGTATTGTCGGAATTTTAAAAAAACCTAAAAGTGGATTTTCAAATCGAACGTTTTCTCATAGCCAGTCAATGTTGTTTGGTCAAATAGTAGGTAGTTGCAAGGTTCATGAATATAAGGTTACTCTGTCAGCCCAACATCCAATCAAAAACATTAAGATATGATGGTGTTGGAATATGTTTTGTTGTCAAATTATAGAAGTCTTTCGAGTTAATTTTTTTCACTTGTCAAATTTATGTATTATAATTGTTTTAATTATCTGTAAGGGTACAAAATATTCCATTTTTAACTAATACCGAAAAAAAATGCATTTTGCTATCCGACTTTGCATTGATACGGGTAAATCTGACTTCACATTAGCAGATCTAAATTACTTTAAGTATAGAAGAGATCAATTTATAAGATAAATATTTGTTATTAATTATTATTACATTATTCTTAGTAGAAATTAAGCTCCATCCACTTAATTAATCCACGTTTTCAAATCAGTTATCTATGTAGGACAAGTGACACTCCTGAAAATGACGTGTATTTTCAACCACTTATGTTACGATCAAATCTATTTACTGAGGTCCCTCCCCCTTGAGTGTTTGTTTCATATATTTCAATTTGCTGCTACCTTCTTTAGAGCAGCATGTTTGAAAGAGTATGTATTGTTACAGTTAACTGATTTAACAAAATCATTTTTATATGAGATTCACCTTTAGAATATTATCGGTATCTATGGATAGTAAACAAAAATATATTCATCTTAGATTTCTCGCAATTTCATACTCTGTAGGGAGATAGAATAAGGTTATCCGTTTTGGACTTAAGGGCTGTCCATATGGCTGCTGTTGAAGATACTTAGTACCTATGACCTGCCGGGATATAAGTAACATAAAATGGAATTTAGACTTGAAATGGCAAAATTAGTGTCAATATGAAATAGCCGAGAAGATATTTAAATTTCGTATTTTTCCTGAATCATTTTAGTACCTTCAGAAATAATAATTTGGAATGAAACTATCTACTTAAAAATTTAACCCTCCCCTTCTCTCCTATTTTATGTTCAACTCAAATAAGCACTATTTTAATTCCCCCATAAAACTACAAATGCTAAAAATGGGAGAGTGCAAATGTGGGCGTGGCGATATACGCAATTGATACATGCCTCATTTATTCACAACTAAACATTTTCTAGATGTATTGCAAATAAATTCCATATTTAATGTGTGTTACAAATTAAAGCTATTACAATGATCCCAAGAAAACTGTGGAATGGGAGGGTACAATAGTGGGTGTGGCCACATACGCAAGTGATACATGTCTCGGTCATTCACAACTGAATCGTGTAGATATATCCTAAATAATATTTATTTTCTGTAATTGAATATAATTGTCGGGTTTTTCAATTTGTTTAATTTCTAATAGGAGGGCAGGGTAGCCGAGCCCTTGCAATCCTGATTCGTCTGTAAAGAGAACATTCGTCCATTGTGCATGGCTCTAAATAACATAACTTTTAGAGGGCTGTGTATATACAAATTGTTTATAAATTTATTAACAATATTACAGAGGGTGATAACAAATTAAAAACTCTGTGGGCGGCACAAGACTTTCCTTACAGACTCAAATTCATTTTCTCTTATTTCATTTATTTCTTTAATAATTCTTAAAATTGAGTTTAAATGCACAAAATGACAAGTATAATTATTTGAAATTACACTTAATTTGCACTTTATTTTTGAACAGACACACACTGACATACACACACATACAGACGTCACGCTAAAAATAGTTTTATCATGTTTTAGAAGTCTCCAAACGTGTAGATCCGTTGAAAACTCGAGTTGTGATTTTCGACACGATTCCAATACTTTCCCTATACATTACCATGTACTGCAGGGAAAGTAAAAATGGCTTTATTCTCCTATTGTATTTTTTTTTATCTACGTGCATAAGATTATAGAGTTATGTATTTTTTATTTCTTTCAGTATAAAAATTTCTATGCATATACCAAAGTTAATTAAATAGTTTTATTCTTTTTTTAACACTTTACAACAAAGTTGAAAAGTTTTTATGACTTAGTTCATTCTGTCTGTCTGTCCGCTAGCACGATAACTGCCGTAAAATTAATTTAATCAAAATGAAATTTTAGTATGCTGTTCAGACGGTCTGTAGGACCTATGGGAATATAAATGAATAGTATCACCCAATTAGTTTTGGATTGAACCCGGGTTGAAAAAAATGAAATACATTGAACCCTATGGGACCTAATTTTTCAAACATTTTTTAAGCGGATTTAAAATTCACAAATTGCTTCGAAAATTTTAGGTAATATTCAAATTATTCCATAAAATATATAAAAAAAAAAATTCAGCAAAATATATTCAGTAGTTTTTTAAATAAAAATTAAAATAATAATTACACCTCTTATATGAAGCGATCATGTGACCATGATATGGAAAGATCGCGTGACCCACTCCAAAATGAAATATGGCATCCATCTTGTCTCAAAATCGTGATTTTTAAAGTTCTTTTTAATTCATATTGAGTGTTGTATTCGTCATAGAATCGCTTTATTTTTGCTTAAATTCTGTGCATCTACATACTGAAACAAAGCCATTATAATATATTTGAGTTTAAATGATCATCTAAATTTGATTATTTCCACGACGAAGCCTGTTTTTCACTTATGTAAAATGTAAACAGCAAAATATGTAGGATGAGTTGTATAAGAATTGCTGCATTTCTTTAATGCAAAATTATTTAGCTCATGGAGTCTGCATAGCTGATATGAATGAAATATTCATTGGTTTTATAGAGAGAAGGACGATTTTTTTCGATGAAGTTTTAAGCATCGAGTTTTATTACTTGTAGCTCCATGGTCTTAAGTTTTTAAATAAAATAAATTATTTCAGTACTGTGATGAATGAAATGAATGGGAAAATGTTCTGAATGAAATGCTGCTTTTATAGAGAGAGCCAGGCATGTTATTTTTTCTATGCCGTCATTTGAATAAATGTCAGTTGTTTTCGATGAAGTTTTCAAATATAATAAATTATTGTAGTATTATGATAATTTTTAAAATATTACCGAGGAATGTATTGCATTTTAGAGATGTTTAAACCAGGCAATTTATATTTCAATGCCGTCATTTGAATGAAGTTCATTTTTTTTTATGAAGGTTTAAGTTTTCAAATATCATAAATTAATGTAGTATTGTGATAAGTTTTAAAGTATTACCGAGAAATGTATTGCATTTTAGAGATGTTTAAATAAAATTGCATTGAAGTTGGAAAGTGTTTCATAATCAATGCTTTAAGCATGATTGATCTTTCTTGTTTTTAATGTATAAGTCAAAATAAATTTTAATCATGTTAAAATATAATTAACCGCATAATTTTGATGCAAACTAGCCGCATAATTTTAATTATATGAACAACATTAAATATAACCGTAATTTTTTTAATAAATTGAAGAATCAAGAAAAAGTTAGTTTTAGAAACTATAAAATGCATAAATATAAGATTGAATCTGAGCATTTTTTTTTTTGTATTTTGTGCTCCTAAAATCTTTCTGGATCAGGAATTCATTCTAATGATTGAGATACTATACAGGGTGTCCCAAAAAGATTGAAACGAGCATTAATTCTTTACCTATTGCAGATAAGTGGGCAATGTAAATTTCAAAATTGTTGAAAGTAAGGTAGGAAATAAGACTACGTTAATAAAATAGTCCTCCCATTCATTTTCAAAAAGTGCTTTTTAAAGTTTTATACGACCCCCTTAGACAAATTGGGTCAATCAGAAAATTTTGATAATGTAACAAGATCATTAAAAAAACCCGCATATTTGTATCTTTAAAATCAACTGAATTATGTTAAAGGAAAAAGTCTAACTTATGCCTCTTTTACGTACCATGTGAAAGGCTGTTTGATCAGTGAAAATAGGGATCATAAACAAATTGACGATGGAAAATGTTTAGATCAAAAATACGTTAATATGTGTCAAAATTTTTTATCACAAATGCATCTAAATAAAGCATTACACAGACAGAGATCATATAAAGCAGTGGTACTCACTACGCTATTGGGTATTCTATGTATTATCATCCAGTTTTATATTTTTTGTGATATATCACAAATTTAAATTTCTAATTTGATATAGGGTCCCCATTCACAATGTTCAATTTTCAATAAAACTCGCTTAATTTTAAAGATACAGATATGCGGTTTTTTTTTAATTATATTGTTGCATTAAAAATAAAAATTTTCTGATTGACCCAATTTGTCTATGGGGGTCGTATAAAAATTTAAAAAGTGTCACTTTCTTAAAATGAATGGGAGGACTATTTCATTAACGTAGTTTTACTTCCTACCTTACTTTCAACATTTTTGCAATTTACATTGCCCGCTTATCTCCAACAGGTAAAGAATTAAAGCGTGTTTCAATCTTTTTGGTACACCCTGTATTCTTCTGATGCATTCATACTAATGCGGCAAAAACGATATCTCAGTTTTTAACAGTGAATAACCGTTGACTGCTCTTGAAGAATTTTATGGGTTTCAGTGTCTGTCTCAACTGTTCAAATCAAACAATCCACGTTAATGATAATATTTTGCAGCACATGTATTTCTGTGTTACCAAAGTTGACGCCAATTCATTGTTGCTGAACTGTATTAAGAGAAGATTCTAATGATGCTATTTGCTTCACTATAATCAGGATTCTAAAATTCGATTTTAATTATTGATTCTTACATTCTATATTTAACTTGGTGTTAGTGACTTTCCCTATAAACTTAGTATAATGCAGTGTTTCTCAACCTCCGAGCTCAGGTATAGCAGTTTTACTGGGCGCGAGATATTATCCTGGAATGTGTGCCGTTTTAGTTTTATAAGCAGTTTTTATGAATAATTATTTCATAGTGGAAATGATCTAAGGTGAATAATATTTGTGAATATGTCGAAAAGCTCAGAACGGCTCAATAACATCTGTGTAGCCAAGCAACATTTAAATTTTAATATGTATAAAAGACTGCTCAGCTGACTTCTATGGTGAATTACAATGGATAAATATTTCTTTTTCTCAAAATGTCGTTTTTTCAAACTAATATCAGTAAACACAATTTAATAATACAATAATTAATTTTATACTGAATTGATCGTACTGAATTAATTTTTCTGAGAAATGATCGTCTGCATCATTAAAAATATTCTTCGCTTTAAAATGTCGCTAGAAAATAAATAATGGATCGAAGGCTATATTTTTGCGCTTTACGAAGACAAATACTCTTATTAAATTATAATACTCTTATTCGATTATTAAAAAAAGATGTGAAAAGCATGGTTTTAATATTTCTACACGTAAATTAAGTGACATAATTAATAAAAAGGGAAAGAAACGTTAAAGTTTGCATTTGACTGGGAAAAAGGTAAAAAATGCATACCCAACAAAGGTTAGTTCAGAAGAAACAAGGAAAGATTAGTTAAAGGTTTTATGGTTATTGCTGGATTCTCTTATAACGGAAAACTTAAAATAGGGAAAGTAGAAAAAATGTCAAAATTAACTCGGATTGCTATATGTTTTCAAAAAAGACATTCCATCACTTTACCCAAACAATCTTCACTGTGTTAAGTTTCGTCAGGATAAGGCTACCTGCCATACCTCTAAATCTACTGCTATAATTTTTGAAAAAATGAGAAATGAAACCGGAATTGAGGCTATTCCATTTAAATGCATCCCACCCAAGTCCTCCGAGTTGTCTCCTATGGATTACTGTGCATTTGGACTTTTAATACAAGCTTTTAATAAGCGGCATCCCAAAACATTGGATGGACTCTGGAAGATTGTGGTGGAGGAGTGGAACCAAATCAACCTTGATATTTTAAGAAAAGCTCGTTTATCATGGAAATCAAGATGTAATGTGATAGTTCAACAAAAGGGCTATCAGACTGAACATATTAGAAAATAAAATTCTTATCTTTGTTTATATATATATATATATTTCAAAATCGTTACAAAAATGTGTGAACACCCTCTGTATTTAAATGTAATTTTATATTTGACAGCATACCACACCGTATGCATAAATGTACTTATGCGCTTTAAGATTAAGTATGAATACTTGTTTAATGTTATGGACTTAAAAAAACTTAGAGAGGTATTTACAAGTAAATTTGTGAGGACCGGGCCCTCGTCCTATAAAAAATACCCGGCCGCGGGATCAGAAAGATTGAGAAGTACCGGTATAATGTACAGGGAAAGTATTGTGAGGAGGGTCGAAAATTCGAATTCGAGTTTTCGCACCCCTGGACTCGAATCGAACGTTTTTGAATTGGTGTGTGTGTGTGAGTCTGTGGATGCGACACCTGACGAACGAATGGAGCGATTTGGTACAAAAATTACAATCAGTAAATACTGGATTGATTTTAAACATAATCGACTGCTCAGAGTACCCCCAATTTTCGAATGAAAATTTGAAAGCATCATTATTAAATCAGAAAAATGTTACTTAAATAATCATTTCTTTTTTAATTCTTTATTAGAAAATGAATGACACAAACTTTGAAATGTTAGCATAAACCGTTCTCGAGAGGTTACATATTTTTCAAATACATTTATCAAAAATTTACATAAAATTAAAAGTAGTAACTATTGGTGAACTATGTTTGTTTTTCATATGTAATATTATACGATAAATGAGTGACCATCATTCAGGTTTATATAGTTCGTTCCATTTACGAGAGGAGGTACTTTAGGTCGTTATAGTTTTGTATTTTGACCCCTAAAAATTTGCCAGTAATCATATGTACATATAAGTAATGCTCTTCTCTCCAGTTGTCTGTAACGCTTGGCGACTCATTGGATGAACTCGGTGACTCATTTACTGAAATATCGCCATCCTAGCGATATTTCGCCCACAGACTGACGAAAATATCATCAAAATTGCAAAGAGAACGTTAAATGAACGAAAATAATGTCAGATGAATGAATTAGTTATTAAAATATTTCAATATATGGAATATATTGCTTATTGCGGATGCTAACATTATTGATAGTCGTCAATTTAGAATTGCGAGAAATATAAGTGAATTGGTTACTTCGAAATAGTTTTACATGTTGTCATCCGAAAAAGCGCCCAATGAACAATTCAACATTAAAAACATAGTGTCGTCTATCTTATGCACTCTTTGTTCACTGCAAGCGATGTCCATTCAATGCATTATACAGAGAAAGTCATATATATGCTTATAAATATGCTTATATATATATATATATATATATATATATATATATATATATATATTATACTTATATATGCATATATATGCATATGTAAGTATAATATATATATAAGCATAATATATATATAAATTATATTATGCTCTATAACTTTTTGTAATTTTCTTCTTTCGTCTATCTTGTTTCCTAACTTTTTTGAGTTCGTTTTCTAACTTTTAAAATTATCCGCTAGGGTTGCTGCAATTCCTTTTAATCGATCGGGCACAATCACTTTACTATACATAGACCTAGTACAATCATGGGATTTTCCTTAAGGCGCTATTACATGAGTAGGGGATTAGGGAGAGTTCAGCGCCACTTCAGAGGCGGTGAATCCCTATACTTTAACATGGGGAACCCTCCGAGGTCAGAAAATGAGTGCATCAACAGAGGCGGTGGTAAAGTCCCATGCTTTAACATAGGGGTTCTCAGAAGTCGGTGTGAGGCAGCACAGTTCCATAAGGTGACGTCACAGAAGAGAGTGGAGTTTATGACGTATATTGTTTTTTCTTTTTTTTTTGTTTTTACTAACAAAATTTCGTAAATACAAGTTTTTTTTTTCTTATATTTTTTCGCAAATGTAAGTTTTTTACTTTTCAAAAACCACACTTGTGCCGTTTTCTCTATGGAAATTAACATAGGTTTTCACACTTGTGCTATTTTTTAACGTTTTTTCACAAAAAACATACTTTTTACTAACAAAATTTCGTAAATACAAGTTTTTTTCTTAAATTTTTTCGCAAATGTAAGTTTTTTACTTTTCAAAAACCACACTAGTAGGGGATTAGGGAGAGTTCAGCGGCACTTCAGAGGCGGTGAATCCCTATACTTTAACATGGGGAACCCTCCGAGGCCAGAAAATGGGTGCATCAACAGAGGCGGTGGTAAAGTCCCATGCTTTAACATAGGGGTTCTCAGAAGTCGATGTGAGGCAGCACAGTTCCATAAGGTGACGTCACAGAAGAGAGTGGAGTTTATGACGTATATTGTTTTTCCTTTTTAGTAACAAAATTTCGTAAATGTAAGTTTTTTTCTTATAATTTTTCTAAAATGTAAGTTTTTTTTCAACAAGTTGGATTTTGAGGGTTGTTGGATTTCTCTATGGGAAATAACATGAATTTTAAGAAAGTGCCGTTTTTAGCGTTTTTTTCACAAAAAGTTTTAAAAACGTTAAAAAAACAACAAAAATGTACGTTTTTTCAACAAGTTGAAGTTTTGGAGTTGTTGGATTTCTCTATGGGAATTAACATGGGTTTTCACACTTTTGCGAATTTTTTGTAAAAAAAATGTGGTTTTTCGCAAAAAAGCGGCCAAAAATGTGTTTTTTGAAAAACGCGGAATCGGCCGATTTTTTTCAAACTGTCGGATTTCTCTATGGGAATTAACATAGGTTTTCACACTTTTGCAATTTTTTTAAAAAAAATGTGCGTTTTTGCAAAAATGCGGCCAAAGAAGCGTGTTTTTAAAGTAGCAGAATTTCGGGAATCTCGGGAATTTCGGGAATCTCGGGAATTTCGGGAATCTCGGGAATTGGGTGTATGGGAATCTCGGGAATCTCGGGGGTTTAAGGGGTGTGTTTCCTCAATCCTTTCGTTCTTGGATTTTAAAAATTTTAAACATAAATATTTTAAATAATCATAGATACTTGTTTTCAACTATCCAAATGCAGTAATGTCTCTTTAAGAAATTAGATGCTGTTAGAAAAATATATTATTTTTTTTATTGTGGTCCCACCTCCACCCGGTGTATAGGATACACCGCCACAATTTCTTTTTTTTTTTCTTTTTTCCTATTTTTTTTTTTTCCTTCTTTTTTTTTTTTTCCCTTCTTTCTCTTTTTCCTTATTTTATTTTTTTATTTTAAAGTGTCCGTAGGCATAACTTGTAATGCCGTCCTCGAGTAAATATCTTTTATCATCAATGGGTGACAAAGCCACCTTATTCTGGCATACAGTGAATAGTTTATGATGACTACTATCAATTCTAATCTGTTCTTCCATAGTAGGTCTAACACTCAACAAGCATTGTCTGTAGTCATTGTGCGTAATTTTGCGTGCAACCACATGTGTAGAAACACCTTTAGCTCTTTTCTTTTCTCCAGCAGATGATAGAATAGAGTACATTTTAGGTCTAAGTCCTATAAACTCTTGAATGGGGGTTGAATTCAGTTCATCTTTAAAATATCCAATACGCTTTTTATTGTCTTCACTGAAGAGGGGATGATCCTTGGGATAGTCAGAAAAATCATACAAGTGTTTATGCTGGTTCATATCTTCATAAATATCAGCAGTTTGGATTTCATAAGCCAATGAATCAGTATCGGTGAAGAGAAGCGAAGCGTTTTCACCATATTGGCTTTTAATATGTTTATAATGAAACTCATACATCAGGAGTTTAGATAACTCCAAGATAGCAAAGCCAACGTATATAGGCCGGTTCATTAAAATGCAATTCCTTACACGTTCAACACCCACCAGATCTTCGCTAAAAATCCTGATAGCTCTAAAAGCTGGAGATGCCACCACCTTCAGGGCCCGCTTTGAAGAATTCACTAGTTCAATATTCACTCGATTTCGAAGATTCTCCATCGTTTTTCCAAACACAGCGTTATTAAGCAATTTAAAAAAGTCTTTCTCAAAATTAGTCTTTGCCTTCTTTCTTTCTTCTGTGTTAAATTGGATGTATTTCTCCAACCAGGGCTTCTGATTAAATTTTAAGGTCTTGTGAATTTTCTTGAGTCTTAAACCTAATGATAGGTATAGCTGAAGGTTACGATAGTGAACAATATAATGTTTCTTGTCATGCAGATTGGGTACCAATTTCGTAGTACTAACAAAATGTCCATGATGTAATTGTTGAACCAGTCGTTCAGCATAGGGGGATAGCATTTCTCGTTCAATCTTCACCCTTTCAGGGGCTAGAGGGTATTCATTATGGTAATCATGTAAGGATTCAGGATACTCCAGATCCACTTCAAATATATACCCCTCTTGGGCATTATCCTTTAGACTCATTATCCAGGATTCATTCAAATTTTCTGTAGATACCCATTCAAAGCCACCATAGGGCAGTGGTTGAGACATGGCCCAACCATATAGGTTATTAGCATCAAGATAGATAATGTGCTTATCAGGCTTAGTAGAATCGTAATTTTCCAAATAACGATTATTAGCCTCGGATCTACGCTGACTTATCATACATATGCCACCGCGGATTCCACGTTCTATAAACAGTAACATATTTTCATCTGTGAGTAGTTCTAGGGTTTGCTCAGTCATTTTTAAAGAGGCCTGCCAAGCCAGTCCAGGGGCAGTCATCATATGGGCGGCATCTAAATCATAGTTCTTCTTGCAAATTTTTCGAAAATTCTCAAATACATCGGCTAACAGTAGCACATCTGTTTTCACATACAGGTCGTGATATTCTCCCAAGTTCTTTATGTTAAAGGTATCCCATACAGTTTGGGCATGCCGATAATCTTCACTCTTAATATCTTCTCCTTTAATATCATTATGAAATGCAGAAGGGGGAGGGAGCACATTTTCATCAAATTTTTGAAAGGATGTCATATAGCTATAGGGATATACTCCTTTCCTAATAAGAGCATTCTGTTGTACTATATCGGGGAAATGTTCTCTGAGAATATAAAATTCACTCAAGTCTAAATTGTAAACTAGCTTTTCCAGGGAAGCATTCAGAAACTGTAGGCTATCAATAAATTGTAAACAGACACGGGGCCCCTCTTTCTTTGAAATCTTAAAAGATATGTATTTTTCAATATTAGTGGCAATCACATCAATTTTATGGTCTTGCAATTTCCCAAAACTCAGCATAATATGATGAGAGTCATAATTTTTTAAATTATGAAACACTACAGGAATATTAATACTTTGCCTATAGTTAAGATTACAGGCATTATGCAGGGCACCTCTATAGGCTCCAGTCACGTGATTGTGATCACGCACACGATCTGTTTTCAGTTCACGATGGCACACGTTACAATGGGTAGCTCTTTCAAAGTCAACTTCATTCTCTTTAGTCATTCGTAGTGGTTTAACATAACGTAATTTTTCTCCAAGATACTGTTTCTCCATTATCAAGTTGTTAAGAAAATGATTCACAGGGTCGATACCTCGATACACAGTAGCTTGTTTCAGGCATTTTCCATCAGGCCCTATAATAACATAAGCATATCCACAAGGTTCATGAATCGCTAGTCTATGCGTGTAAGATCTAATATTCGAGGGTTTAGTAGTGTCTTCTTTAACGATCAGGGCTTCAAAGTCAGCATAAATGATGAAAGGGATAGAATGCTGATACTGTTTGTTCGTGAATTGGAGATATTTCTGATCTTCCGAGGGCATTTTAATGCGCTGAGGTGCATGTTCTTTGCAATATTGAGCATGATCTTGCAAAAGATCGTCTCTACTGTAACGATGTAAACATCTATAACATATATATTGGGCTCCATTGTGCTTAGTTATATCTCCCAGCAAGCGTGACATATTCCTTATGAGAGTATAGTGTTGCTTATCTTCATCACTAATCAGCAGGAGATTCACACAGTCTTCATCTTCACGTTTGGATATATGCAAAGGAAAAATATCTTCATCTTCGTATCCATATACATTTATTCGTATATTATTCAATTTTTCAATCTGAGGAATCTTCACAACTGAGATAGGGTATTGAATATCTCCAAGTTTAATGTCATTTTCAAAACTTTTATAATGTGACACTCTTTCAGGCTTATATTCACGGGATATATAGTATTTGTGGGCTAATAGGCACCACACCAGGCATTTCTCGTCTTCATTTCGAATATTGAGTAAAGCTTTCTTGGCTGCAAGTTTTGTTGGCAAGGGTATATAGCTAGAAGCTGCAAGAGGCTTATACTTTGCACAGAAAACATCTATCTTTCGCATCTTTTGTAAAGTCCATCCAGAGCCTCGACTGACAAATTCTTCGAATAACTTCAAGATTTGTGAAAAAGCTTCTTCAGCATTGTTGGGAGGGGTATCATCACGAAGTTCTGTCACAACATCTGTTCTAAAATATGAGCTGGATACCTGTTGGCCATTTGCAACGTCACGAATAAATTGCACATCCGCAATAAGATACCACTTAATAGATCTGTATGCATCAAGTTCGTCTTTTAATATCTTCAATAGCTGAGGGCGAATTTCATCAAAACATAGCATAAGATCCCTCTCTACACTTTCAGTGGGTTCCAGAGTGTGTACAGAGAATACATCTAAACCCTTCTTCTTCTTCGCTGCAATCTTGGGGCGTTTATTAGAAGTTGAGGCTAAAGCAGGAGCTTTTCTCTTTTTAGAACCATGTTCAATACGCTGATGGCGCAGGGCATCACTTTTCTTGCTGAATATAAGTTCACAATGCATGCATTTCACACCATCCTTCAGATGAAGTAACAGGTGGCGCTTCAGGTTATCTCGTCTAGTAAACTGTATGGAGCATTGAGTGCATTCAAACACTTTAACGGGAGAATGCGTATTCGCATGTCTAGCCAAGTCTTCCTTACGAACAAATGCACGTTCGCATACCTTGCATCGATAAGTCAAGGCATCATCGTTAGAATGAATCTTCATATGTCTTGCTAAGGCATCTTTTCTGGAAAAGTGCTTATTACAAGATAAACACACCTGCAAGAGATAAAAAAAATACAAGACTTTAGTATAAACACGCTATTCTCGGTAACAATGTAATACATTTCAGATGTATATATATCATTACAGATGTATATAAAGTAATTGCTAACCCATTATACTATCCCCATTAGAAATAATAAAATTCCTGGATTAAAGAATATATCCATATAAGAATATATCCATACAGGACATTTCATGTAAGATCCCCAAGACATTTCATTAAATTCATAAAAACACTCATTAAAAAAGTTGTTACGCATCATAAAAATACAAAGTTTAATAAAATGAGAGAATAAAATCACATTAAAACAAGTACTTACATGCCCAATCCTGTTCAAAGAAGGTGCATTACGCACGTCAGTAACGGTAGGGATAGTACCTCCGATATTACTTTCTAAGGCAAACATACTCGCAGAAGAACTTGAAACACGACTTAACAGCACGAAACTCACAGCAGAAATGATAAAATCGCTGCTTAAAGACCACCTACACCATTCATAAAAAAATAGTTCCTGGTGTATCCTTCCGCCAAGGTCACCCCAAGGTTATTCCTAAAGAGTTCTTGATGTATCCATCCGCCAAGGGTATGTCAAGGTCACGTGATAGTTATATCACGGTTACCGCTAGATTTACAACACGCGAATGTAATTATGCACACATCCGATAAAAAATAAACAATTCATTCAACATCGCAATCGATTATATCCTTTTTAATAATCGTAATCGATACATTAAATAGATTCACATCATATAAAATAATAGATTTTAATAAAATAATGAAAGAAAATCCATTTGCGAGACCCCCTAAAACCTCCAATCGTTATGCAATACAACAACGCGCAAACCTAAAAACCCCGAATAACATACTTCTCTCTCCCCCTCCCTCCCCGAGACACCAACACTCACTTCCCCATACACTAAACGTAACCCATAGCAACCGGAATCCATAATAAAACATTCACCTTCACCCCCAACGTACATCCAAATACACAGTCATTCAACGTGAAACCCGTATTTTTACAGCAAAAATCACTTTACAGGGATTCATAGAACAAAAATCCCTAAAAAATCAACAAATTCACCCAGAAACTAGCTAAAACCCTCAAATTACTTATAATTATCATCTACATATGCTATATAACCATTTATAACCTTAAAAAGGTGAGTATGCTAGTAGATAAAAAAGGAGAGTTCACCGCCGAAGGAGGTATGCGAGGTATGAGGTATGAGGTAGGGCCGCCATCTTGGATTTTCGTAATCCTGGACGGGGGTGTAAAAGGGGGAAGATGAAAAAAAGTGGGGGTAAAAATTTTGGAGAAACTTTTTTTGTCGGGTGGCAACGATCTCGTAGTCTTTTACGAGGGGTTGAGGGGGAAATAAATTTGTGGACGAGATTTTTCTAAGTATAGGATAAACTTTTTTCGAGGTGGCAACACCTGCGAAGGAGGTATGAAACCATCAGCGCCCCCTAGCGGTAGAAAGGGATACTAATGGGGGAAATTAGGAATTTTGTGAAAATTAATAAAAAATTGAGTTTTTAAAATTTTTTAAAAACTTTTATAATTTTATCAAAATATGACATAGAGGATACTTTCTGGAAATACCAAAAAATATTTATTTTTTCTTTCCAGAAACTATTTTTAGGCGGCATTGCTCTAACAGCATTCAGGCGAACCCACCTTCCTTATCTACTAGCATACTCACCTTTTTAAGGTTATAAATGGTTATATAGCATATGTAGATGATAATTATAAGTAATTTGAGGGTTTTAGCTAGTTTCTGGGTGAATTTGTTGATTTTTTAGGGATTTTTGTTCTATGAATCCCTGTAAAGTGATTTTTGCTGTAAAAATACGGGTTTCACGTTGAATGACTGTGTATTTGGATGTACGTTGGGGGTGAAGGTGAATGTTTTATTATGGATTCCGGTTGCTATGGGTTACGTTTAGTGTATGGGGAAGTGAGTGTTGGTGTCTCGGGGAGGGAGGGGGAGAGAGAAGTATGTTATTCGGGGTTTTTAGGTTTGCGCGTTGTTGTATTGCATAACGATTGGAGGTTTTAGGGGGTCTCGCAAATGGATTTTCTTTCATTATTTTATTAAAATCTATTATTTTATATGATGTGAATCTATTTAATGTATCGATTACGATTATTAAAAAGGATATAATCGATTGCGATGTTGAATGAATTGTTTATTTTTTATCGGATGTGTGCATAATTACATTCGCGTGTTGTAAATCTAGCGGTAACCGTGATATAACTATCACGTGACCTTGACATACCCTTGGCGGATGGATACATCAAGAACTCTTTAGGAATAACCTTGGGGTGACCTTGGCGGAAGGATACACCAGGAACTATTTTTTTATGAATGGTGTAGGTGGTCTTTAAGCAGCGATTTTATCATTTCTGCTGTGAGTTTCGTGCTGTTAAGTCGTGTTTCAAGTTCTTCTGCGAGTATGTTTGCCTTAGAAAGTAATATCGGAGGTACTATCCCTACCGTTACTGACGTGCGTAATGCACCCTCTTTGAACAGGATTGGGCATGTAAGTACTTGTTTTAATGTGATTTTATTCTCTCATTTTATTAAACTTTGTATTTTTATGATGCGTAACAACTTTTTTAATGAGTGTTTTTATGAATTTAATGAAATGTCTTGGGGATCTTACATGAAATGTCCTGTATGGATATATTCTTATATGGATATATTCTTTAATCCAGGAATTTTATTATTTCTAATGGGGATAGTATAATGGGTTAGCAATTACTTTATATACATCTGTAATGATATATATACATCTGAAATGTATTACATTGTTACCGAGAATAGCGTGTTTATACTAAAGTCTTGTATTTTTTTTATCTCTTGCAGGTGTGTTTATCTTGTAATAAGCACTTTTCCAGAAAAGATGCCTTAGCAAGACATATGAAGATTCATTCTAACGATGATGCCTTGACTTATCGATGCAAGGTATGCGAACGTGCATTTGTTCGTAAGGAAGACTTGGCTAGACATGCGAATACGCATTCTCCCGTTAAAGTGTTTGAATGCACTCAATGCTCCATACAGTTTACTAGACGAGATAACCTGAAGCGCCACCTGTTACTTCATCTGAAGGATGGTGTGAAATGCATGCATTGTGAACTTATATTCAGCAAGAAAAGTGATGCCCTGCGCCATCAGCGTATTGAACATGGTTCTAAAAAGAGAAAAGCTCCTGCTTTAGCCTCAACTTCTAATAAACGCCCCAAGATTGCAGCGAAGAAGAAGAAGGGTTTAGATGTATTCTCTGTACACACTCTGGAACCCACTGAAAGTGTAGAGAGGGATCTTATGCTATGTTTTGATGAAATTCGCCCTCAGCTATTGAAGATATTAAAAGACGAACTTGATGCATACAGATCTATTAAGTGGTATCTTATTGCGGATGTGCAATTTATTCGTGACGTTGCAAATGGCCAACAGGTATCCAGCTCATATTTTAGAACAGATGTTGTGACAGAACTTCGTGATGATACCCCTCCCAACAATGCTGAAGAAGCTTTTTCACAAATCTTGAAGTTATTCGAAGAATTTGTCAGTCGAGGCTCTGGATGGACTTTACAAAAGATGCGAAAGATAGATGTTTTCTGTGCAAAGTATAAGCCTCTTGCAGCTTCTAGCTATATACCCTTGCCAACAAAACTTGCAGCCAAGAAAGCTTTACTCAATATTCGAAATGAAGACGAGAAATGCCTGGTGTGGTGCCTATTAGCCCACAAATACTATATATCCCGTGAATATAAGCCTGAAAGAGTGTCACATTATAAAAGTTTTGAAAATGACATTAAACTTGGAGATATTCAATACCCTATCTCAGTTGTGAAGATTCCTCAGATTGAAAAATTGAATAATATACGAATAAATGTATATGGATACGAAGATGAAGATATTTTTCCTTTGCATATATCCAAACGTGAAGATGAAGACTGTGTGAATCTCCTGCTGATTAGTGATGAAGATAAGCAACACTATACTCTCATAAGGAATATGTCACGCTTGCTGGGAGATATAACTAAGCACAATGGAGCCCAATATATATGTTATAGATGTTTACATCGTTACAGTAGAGACGATCTTTTGCAAGATCATGCTCAATATTGCAAAGAACATGCACCTCAGCGCATTAAAATGCCCTCGGAAGATCAGAAATATCTCCAATTCACGAACAAACAGTATCAGCATTCCATCCCTTTCATCATTTATGCTGACTTTGAAGCCCTGATCGTTAAAGAGGACACTACTAAACCCTCGAATATTAGATCTTACACGCATAGACTAGCGATTCATGAACCTTGTGGATATGCTTATGTTATTATAGGGCCTGATGGAAAATGCCTGAAACAAGCTACTGTGTATCGAGGTATCGACCCTGTGAATCATTTTCTTAACAACTTGATAATGGAGAAACAGTATCTTGGAGAAAAATTACGTTATGTTAAACCACTACGAATGACTAAAGAGAATGAAGTTGACTTTGAAAGAGCTACCCATTGTAACGTGTGCCATCGTGAACTGAAAACAGATCGTGTGCGTGATCACAATCACGTGACTGGAGCCTATAGAGGTGCCCTGCATAATGCCTGTAATCTTAACTATAGGCAAAGTATTAATATTCCTGTAGTGTTTCATAATTTAAAAAATTATGACTCTCATCATATTATGCTGAGTTTTGGGAAATTGCAAGACCATAAAATTGATGTGATTGCCACTAATATTGAAAAATACATATCTTTTAAGATTTCAAAGAAAGAGGGGCCCCGTGTCTGTTTACAATTTATTGATAGCCTACAGTTTCTGAATGCTTCCCTGGAAAAGCTAGTTTCCAATTTAGACTTGAGTGAATTTCATATTCTCAGAGAACATTTCCCTGATATAGTACAACAGAATGCTCTTATTAGGAAAGGGGTATATCCCTATAACTATATGACATCGTTTCAAAAATTTGATGAAAATGTACTCCCTCCCCCTTCTGCATTTCATAATGATATTAAAGGCGAAGATATTAAGAGTGAAGATTATCGGCATGCCCAAACTGTATGGGATACCTTTAACATAAAGAACTTGGGAGACTATCATGACCTGTATGTGAAAACAGATGTGCTACTATTAGCCGATGTATTTGAGAATTTTCGAAAAATTTGCAAGAGGAACTATGATTTAGATGCCGCCCATATGATGACCGCCCCTGGACTGGCTTGGCAGGCCTCTTTAAAAATGACTGAGCAAACCCTAGAACTACTCACAGATGAAAATATGCTACTGTTTATAGAACGTGGAATCCGCGGTGGCATATGTATGATAAGTCAGCGTAGATCCGAGGCTAATAATCGTTATTTGGAAAATTACGATTCTACTAAGCCTGATAAGCACATTATCTATCTTGATGCTAATAACCTATATGGTTGGGCCATGTCTCAACCACTGCCCTATGGTGGCTTTGAATGGATATCTACAGAAAATTTGAATGAATTCTGGATAATGAGTCTGAAGGATAATGCCCACGAGGGGTATATATTTGAAGTGGATCTGGAGTATCCTGAATCCTTACATGATTATCATAATGAATACCCTCTAGCCCCTGAAAGGGTGAAGATTGAACGAGAAATGCTCTCCCCCTATGCTGAACGACTGGTTCAACAATTACATCATGGACATTTTGTTAGTACTACGAAATTGGTACCCAATCTGCATGACAAGAAACATTATATTGTTCACTATTGTAACCTTCAGCTATACCTATCATTAGGTTTAAGACTCAAGAAAATTCACAAGACCTTAAAATTTTCACAGAAGCCTTGGTTGGAGAAATACATCCAATTTAACACAGAAGAAAGAAAGAAGGCAAAGACTAATTTTGAGAAAGACTTTTTTAAATTGCTTAATAACGCTGTGTTTGGAAAAACGATGGAGAATCTTCGAAATCGAGTGGATATTGAACTAGTGAATTCTTCAAAGCGGGCCCTGAAGGTGGTGGCATCTCCAGCTTTTAGAGCTATCAGGATTTTTAGCGAAGATCTGGTGGGTGTTGAACGTGTAAGGAATTGCATTTTAATGAACCGGCCTATATACGTTGGCTTTGCTATCTTGGAGTTATCTAAACTCCTGATGTATGAGTTTCATTATAAACATATTAAAAGCCAATATGGTGAAAAAGCTTCGCTTCTCTTCACCGATACTGATTCATTGGCTTATGAAATCCAAACTGCTGATGTTTATGAAGATATGAACCAGCATAAACACTTGTATGATTTTTCTGACTATCCCAAGGATCATCCCCTCTTCAGTGAAGACAATAAAAAGCGTATTGGATATTTTAAAGATGAACTGAATTCAACCCCCATTCAAGAGTTTATAGGACTTAGACCTAAAATGTACTCTATTCTATCAGCTGCTGGAGAAAAGAAAAGAGCTAAAGGTGTTTCTACACATGTGGTTGCACGGAAAATTACACATAATGACTATAGACAATGCCTGTTGAGTGTTAGACCTACCATGGAAGAACAGATTAGAATTGATAGTAGTCATCATAAACTATTCACTGTATGCCAGAACAAGGTGGCTTTGTCACCCATTGATGACAAAAGATATTTGCTCGAGGACGGTATTACAAGTTATGCCTACGGACACTTTAAAATAAAAAAATAAAATAAGGAAAAAGAGAAAGAAGGGAAAAAAAAAAAAAAGGAGAAAAAAAAAGAAAAAAAAATAGAAATTGTGGCGGTGTATCCTATACACCGGGTGGAGGTGGGACCACAATAAAAAAAAATAATATATTTTTCTAACAGCATCTAATTTCTTAAAGAGACCTTACCCCATTTGGATAGTTGAAAACAAGTATCTGCTATTATTTTAAATATTTATGTTTACAAATATTAAAATTTTGAAATCCGAGACCGAAATGGTTGAGGAAACACACCCCCTCTCATACACTCAATTCCCGAGATTCCCGAGATTCTCGAGATTCCCGAGATTCCCGAGATTCTCGAGATTCCCGAGATTCCCGAGATTCTGCTACTCTAAAAATACGCTTTTTTGGCCGCATTTTTGCAAAAACGCACATTTTTTTTCAAAAAATTGCAAAAGTGTGAAAACCTATGTTAATTCCCATAGAGAAATCCGACAGTTTGAAAAAAATCGGCCGATTCCGCGTTTTTCAAAAAACACATTTTTGGCCGCTTTTTTGCGAAAAACCACATTTTTTTTACAAAAAATTCGCAAAAGTGTGAAAACCCATGTTAATTCCCATAGAGAAATCCAACAACTCCAAAACTTCAACTTGTTGAAAAAACGTACATTTTTGTTGTTTTTTTAACGTTTTTAAAACTTTTTGTGAAAAAAACGCTAAAAACGGCACTTTCTTAAAATTCATGTTATTTCCCATAGAGAAATCCAACAACCCTCAAAATCCAACTTGTTGAAAAAAAACTTACATTTTAGAAAAATTATAAGAAAAAAACTTACATTTACGAAATTTTGTTACTAAAAAGGAAAAACAATATACGTCATAAACTCCACTCTCTTCTGTGACGTCACCTTATGGAACTGTGCTGCCTCACATCGACTTCTGAGAACCCCTATGTTAAAGCATGGGACTTTACCACCGCCTCTGTTGATGCACCCATTTTCTGGCCTCGGAGGGTTCCCCATGTTAAAGTATAGGGATTCACCGCCTCTGAAGTGCCGCTGAACTCTCCCTAATCCCCTACTCACACTTGTGCCGTTTTCTCTATGGAAATTAACATAGGTTTTCGCACTTGTGCTATTTTTTAACGTTTTTTCACAAAAACGCGATTTTTACTAACAAAATTTCGTAAATGCAAGTTTTTTTCTTATATTTTTTCGCAAATGTAAGTTTTTTACTTTTCAAAAACCACACTTGTGCCGTTTTCTCTATGGGAATTAACATAGGTTTTCACACTTGTGCTATTTTTTAACGTTTTTTCACAAAAACGCGATTTTTACTAACAAAATTTCGTAAATGCAAGTTTTTTTCTTATATTTTTTCGCAAATGTAAGTTTTTTACTTTTCAAAAACCGCACTTGTGCTGTTTTCTCTATGGAATTTAACATAGGTTTTCGCACTTGTGCTATTTTTTAACGTTTTTTCACAAAAACATACTTTTTACTTGTAAAAAACTAACAAAAACGCGTTTTTAAAGTAGCAGAATCGCGTGAATTGGTGTTTTAAAGTAGTAGAATCGCGTGAATTGGTGTTTTAAAGTAGCAGAATCGCGTGAATTGGTGTTTCAAAGTAGCAGAATTTCGGGAATCTCGGGAATCTCGGGAATCTCGAGAATCTCGGGAATCTCGGGGATTGGGTGTATGGGAGGGGGTATGTTTCCCCAATCCTTTCGTCTTGGATTTCAAAATTTAAATGCAGTAATGTCTCTTTAAGAAATTAGATGCTGTTAGAAAAAATATATTATTTTTTTTATTGTGGTCCCACCTCCACCCGGTGTATAGGATACACCGCCACAATTTCTATTTTTTTTTTCTTTTTTTTCCTTCTTTTTTTTCCTTCTTTCTCTTTTTCCTTTTATTATTTTTTTATTCTAAAGTGTCCGTAGGCATAACTTGTAATGCCGTCCTCGAGTAAATATCTTTTGTCATCAATGGGTGACAAAGCCACCTTGTTCTGGCATACAGTGAATAGTTTATGATGGCTACTATCAATTCTAATCTGTTCTTCCATGGTAGGTCTAACACTCAACAGGCATTGTCTATAGTCATTGTGTGTAATTTTCCGTGCAACCACATGTGTAGAAACACCTTTAGCTCTTTTCTTTTCTCCAGCAGCTGATAGAATAGAGTACATTTTAGGTCTAAGTCCTATAAACTCTTGAATGGGGGTTGAATTCAGTTCATCTTTAAAATATCCAATACGCTTTTTATTGTCTTCACTGAAGAGGGGATGATCTTTGGGATAGTCAGAAAAATCATACAGGTGTTTATGTTGGTTCATATCTTCATAAATATCAGCAGTTTGGATTTCATAAGCCAATGAATCAGTATCGGTGAAGAGAAGCGAAGCTTTTTCACCATATTGGCTTTTAATATGTTTATAATGAAACTCATACATCAGGAGTTTAGATAACTCCAAGATAGCAAAGCCAACGTATATAGGCCGGTTCATTAAAATGCAATTCCTTACACGTTCAACACCCACCAGATCTTCGCTAAAAATCCTGATAGCTCTAAAAGCTGGAGATGCCACCACCTTCAGGGGCCGCTTTGAAGAATTCACTAGTTCAATATTCACTCGATTTCGAAGATTTTCCATCGTTTTTCCAAACACAGCGTTATTAAGCAATTTAAAAAAGTCTTTCTCAAAATTAGTCTTTGCCTTCTTTCTTTCTTCTGTGTTAAATTGGATGTATTTCTCCAACCAGGGCTTCTGATTAAATTTTAAGGTCTTGTGAATTTTCTCGAGTCTTAAACCTAATGATAGGTATAGCTGAAGGTTACGATAGTGAACAATATAATGTTTCTTGTCATGCAGATTGGGTACCAATTTCGTAGTACTAACAAAATGTCCATGATGTAACTGTTGAACTAGTCGTTCAGCATAGGGGGAGAGCATTTCTCGTTCAATCTTCACCCTTTCAGGGGCTAGAGGGTATTCATTATGATAATCATGTAAGGATTCAGGATACTCCAGATCCACTTCAAATATATATCCCTCTTGGGCATTATCCTTTAGACTCATTATCCAGGATTCATTCAAATTTTCTGTAGATACCCATTCAAAGCCACCATAGGGCAGTGGTTGAGACATGGCCCAACCATATAGGTTATTAGCATCAAGATAGATAATGTGCTTATCAGGCTTAGTAGAATCGTAATTTTCCAAATAACGATTATTAGCCTCGGATCTACGCTGACTTATCATACATATGCCACCGCGGATTCCACGTTCTATAAACAGTAACATATTTTCATCTGTGAGTAGTTCTAGGGTTTGCTCAGTCATTTTTAAAGAGGCCTGCCAAGCCAGTCCAGGGGCGGTCATCATATGGGCGGCATCTAAATCATAGTTCTTCTTGCAAATTTTTCGAAAATTCTCAAATACATCGGCTAACAGTAGCACATCTGTTTTCACATACAGGTCGTGATATTCTCCCAAGTTCTTTATGTTAAAGGTATCCCATACAGTTTGGGCATGCCGATAATCTTCACTCTTAATATCTTCTCCTTTAATATCATTATGAAATGCAGAAGGGGGAGGGAGCACATTTTCATCAAATTTTTGAAAGGATGTCATATAGCTATAGGGATATACTCCTTTCCTAATAAGAGCATTCTGTTGTACTATATCGGGGAAATGTTCTCTGAGAATATAAAATTCACTCAAGTCTAAATTGTAAACTAGCTTTTCCAGGGAAGCATTCAGAAACTGTAGGCTATCAATAAATTGTAAACAGACACGGGGCCCCTCTTTCTTTGAAATCTTAAAAGATATGTATTTTTCAATATTAGTGGCAATCACATCAATTTTATGGTCTTGCAATTTCCCAAAACTCAGCATAATATGATGAGAGTCATAATTTTTTAAATTATGAAACACTACAGGAATATTAATACTTTGCCTATAGTTAAGATTACAGGCATTATGCAGGGCACCTCTATAGGCTCCAGTCACGTGATTGTGATCACGCACACGATCTGTTTTCAGTTCACGATGGCACACGTTACAATGGGTAGCTCTTTCAAAGTCAACTTCATTCTCTTTAGTCATTCGTAGTGGTTTAACATAACGTAATTTTTCTCCAAGATACTGTTTCTCCATTATCAAGTTGTTAAGAAAATGATTCACAGGGTCGATACCTCGATACACAGTAGCTTGTTTCAGGCATTTTCCATCAGGCCCTATAATAACATAAGCATATCCACAAGGTTCATGAATCGCTAGTCTATGCGTGTAAGATCTAATATTCGAGGGTTTAGTAGTGTCTTCTTTAACGATCAGGGCTTCAAAGTCAGCATAAATGATGAAAGGGATAGAATGCTGATACTGTTTGTTCGTGAATTGGAGATATTTCTGATCTTCCGAGGGCATTTTAATGCGCTGAGGTGCATGTTCTTTGCAATATTGAGCATGATCTTGCAAAAGATCGTCTCTATTGTAACGATGTAAACATCTATAACATATATATTGGGCTCCATTGTGCTTAGTTATATCTCCCAGCAAGCGTGACATATTCCTTATGAGAGTATAGTGTTGCTTATCTTCATCACTAATCAGCAGGAGATTCACACAGTCTTCATCTTCACGTTTGGATATATGCAAAGGAAAAATATCTTCATCTTCGTATCCATATACATTTATTCGTATATTATTCAATTTTTCAATCTGAGGAATCTTCACAACTGAGATAGGGTATTGAATATCTCCAAGTTTAATGTCATTTTCAAAACTTTTATAATGTGACACTCTTTCAGGCTTATATTCACGGGATATATAGTATTTGTGGGCTAATAGGCACCACACCAGGCATTTCTCGTCTTCATTTCGAATATTGAGTAAAGCTTTCTTGGCTGCAACTTTTGTTGGCAAGGGTATATAGCTAGAAGCTGCAAGAGGCTTATACTTTGCACAGAAAACATCTATCTTTCGCATCTTTTGTAAAGTCCATCCAGACCCTCGGCTGACAAATTCTTCGAATAACTTCAAGATTTGGGAAAAACCTTCCTCAACATTGTTGGGAGGGGTATCATCACGAAGTTCTGTCACAACATCTGTCCTAAAATATGAGCTGGATACCTCTTGACCATTTGCAATGTCACGAATAAATTGCACATCCGCAATAAGATACCACTTAATAGATCTGTATGCATCAAGTTCGTCTTTTAATATCTTCAATAGCTGAGGACGAATCTCATCAAAACATAGCATAAGATCCCTCTCTACACTTTCAGTGGGTTTCAGAGTGTGTACAGAGAATACATCTAAACCCTTCTTCGTCTTCGCTGCAATCTTGGGGCGTTTATTAGAAGTTGAGGCTAAAGCAGGAACTTTTCTCTTTTTAGAACCATGTTCAATACGCTGGTGGCGCAGGGCGTCACTTTTCTTGCTGAATATAAGTTCACAATGCTTGCATTTCACACCATCCTTCAGATGAAGTAACAGGTGGCGCTTCAGGTTATCTCGTCTAGTAAACTGTATGGAGCATTGAGTGCATTCAAACACTTTAACGGGAGAATGCGTATTCGCATGTCTAGCCAAGTCTTCCTTACGAACAAATGCACGTTCGCATACTTTACATCGATAAGTCAAGACATCATCGTCAGAATGAACCCTCATATGTCTTGCTAAGGCATCTTTTCTGGAAAAGTGCTTATTACAAGATAAACACACCTGCAAGAGATAAAAAAATACAAGACCTTAGTATAAACACGCTATTCTCGGTAACAATGTAATACATTTCAGATGTATATATATCATTACAAATGTATATAAAGTAATCGCTAATCCATTATACTATCCCCATTAGAAATAATAAAATTCCTGGATTAAAGAATATATCCATATACAAGACATTTCATGTAAGATCCCCAAGACATTTCATTAAATTCATAAAAACACTCATTAAAAAGTTGTTACGCATCATAAAAATACAAAGTTTAATAAAATAATAGAATAAAATCACATTAAAACAAGTACTTACATGTCCAACCCTGTTCAAAGAGGGCGTATTACGCATAATAACGTCAGTAACGGTAGGGATAGTACCTCCGATATTACTTTCTAAGGCAAACATATTCGCAGAGCAACTTCAAACACGTCTTAACAGCACGAAAGTCACAACAGAAATAATAAAATCGCTGCTTAAAGACCACCTACATCCATTCATAAAAATAGTTCTTGGTGTATCCTTCCGCCAAGGTCACCCCAAGGTTATTCCTAAAGAGTTCTTCGTGTATCCATCCACCAAGGTCACGTGATAGTTATATCACGGTTACCGTTAAACTTGCAACACACAAATGTAATTATGCACACATCCGATAAAAAAATAACCAATTCGTTCAACATCGCAATCGATTATATCCTTTTTAATAATCGTAATCGATACATTAAATACACTCACATCTTATAAAATAATAGATTTTAATAAAATAATGAAAGAAAATCCCTTTTGCGAGACCCCCTTAAAACCCCCCAATCGTTATGCAATACAACAACGCGCAAGCATAAAAACCCCGAATAACATACTCCTCTCTCCCCCTCCCTCCCCGAGACACCAACACTCACTTCACCACACGCTAAACGTAACCCATAGCAACCGGAATCCATAATAAAACATTCACCTTCGCCCCCAACCTACATCCAAATACACAGTCATTCAACGTGAAACCCGTATTTTTACAGCAAAAATCACTTTACAGGGATTCATAGAATAAAAAAATCCTAAAAAATCAACAAATTCACCCAGAAACTAGCTAAAACCCTCAAATTACTTATAATTATCATCTACATATGCTATATAACCATTTATAACCTTAAAAAGGTGAGTATGCTAGTAGTAAAGAAAGGGGTGTTCTGCGCCGAAGGAGGAGCAGTGAGGAGCGAGGAGCAAAAATAGCCGCCATCTTGAATTCCGTAATCCTGGACGGGGGTGTAAAAGGGGGGGTGAATGAAAAAAGGTGGGGGTAAAAATTTTGGAGAAACTTTTTGTCGGGTGGCAACGATGTCGTAGTCTTGTACGAGGGGTTGAGGGGGAAATATTTTTTTGGACGAGATTTTTTCTAAGTATGGGAGAAACTTTTTTGGGGATGGCAACGGCTGAGGTTCTGCACAGAAGGAGGAGCAGTACCATCAGCGCCCCCTAGCGGCAGAAAGGAGAACTATGTGGATGAAATTGGGGATTTTTTTCTGATTGGGTTGCCATAGCAACACCTGTACGGAATAAACTTTTTAGGGATGGCAACACTTTCTCCTCACTCTGAATTGAGGAGCAGTGCCATCAGCGCCCCCTAGCGGCCTAAAGGGGTACTAATAGGGTAATTAGGAATTTTGTGAAAATTAATAAAAAATTGAGTTTTTAAAATTTTTTAAAAACTTTTTTAATTTTACCAAAATAATACATAGAGGTTACTTTCTGGAAATACTAAAAAATATTTATTTTTTCTTTCCAGAAACTATTTTAGGCGGCATTGCTCTAACCGCATTCTGGCGAACCCACCATTCTTTACTACTAGCATACTCACCTTTTTAAGGTTATAAATGGTTATATAGCATATGTAGATGATAATTATAAGTAATTTGAGGGTTTTAGCTAGTTTCTGGGTGAATTTGTTGATTTTTTAGGATTTTTTTATTCTATGAATCCCTGTAAAGTGATTTTTGCTGTAAAAATACGGGTTTCACGTTGAATGACTGTATTTGGATGTAGGTTGGGGGCGAAGGTGAATGTTTTATTATGGATTCCGGTTGCTATGGGTTACGTTTAGCGTGTGGTGAAGTGAGTGTTGGTGTCTCGGGGAGGGAGGGGGAGAGAGGAGTATGTTATTCGGGGTTTTTATGCTTGCGCGTTGTTGTATTGCATAACGATTGGGGGGTTTTAAGGGGGTCTCGCAAAAGGGATTTTCTTTCATTATTTTATTAAAATCTATTATTTTATAAGATGTGAGTGTATTTAATGTATCGATTACGATTATTAAAAAGGATATAATCGATTGCGATGTTGAACGAATTGGTTATTTTTTTATCGGATGTGTGCATAATTACATTTGTGTGTTGCAAGTTTAACGGTAACCGTGATATAACTATCACGTGACCTTGGTGGATGGATACACGAAGAACTCTTTAGGAATAACCTTGGGGTGACCTTGGCGGAAGGATACACCAAGAACTATTTTTATGAATGGATGTAGGTGGTCTTTAAGCAGCGATTTTATTATTTCTGTTGTGACTTTCGTGCTGTTAAGACGTGTTTGAAGTTGCTCTGCGAATATGTTTGCCTTAGAAAGTAATATCGGAGGTACTATCCCTACCGTTACTGACGTTATTATGCGTAATACGCCCTCTTTGAACAGGGTTGGACATGTAAGTACTTGTTTTAATGTGATTTTATTCTATTATTTTATTAAACTTTGTATTTTTATGATGCGTAACAACTTTTTAATGAGTGTTTTTATGAATTTAATGAAATGTCTTGGGGATCTTACATGAAATGTCTTGTATATGGATATATTCTTTAATCCAGGAATTTTATTATTTCTAATGGGGATAGTATAATGGATTAGCGATTACTTTATATACATTTGTAATGATATATATACATCTGAAATGTATTACATTGTTACCGAGAATAGCGTGTTTATACTAAGGTCTTGTATTTTTTTATCTCTTGCAGGTGTGTTTATCTTGTAATAAGCACTTTTCCAGAAAAGATGCCTTAGCAAGACATATGAGGGTTCATTCTGACGATGATGTCTTGACTTATCGATGTAAAGTATGCGAACGTGCATTTGTTCGTAAGGAAGACTTGGCTAGACATGCGAATACGCATTCTCCCGTTAAAGTGTTTGAATGCACTCAATGCTCCATACAGTTTACTAGACGAGATAACCTGAAGCGCCACCTGTTACTTCATCTGAAGGATGGTGTGAAATGCAAGCATTGTGAACTTATATTCAGCAAGAAAAGTGACGCCCTGCGCCACCAGCGTATTGAACATGGTTCTAAAAAGAGAAAAGTTCCTGCTTTAGCCTCAACTTCTAATAAACGCCCCAAGATTGCAGCGAAGACGAAGAAGGGTTTAGATGTATTCTCTGTACACACTCTGAAACCCACTGAAAGTGTAGAGAGGGATCTTATGCTATGTTTTGATGAGATTCGTCCTCAGCTATTGAAGATATTAAAAGACGAACTTGATGCATACAGATCTATTAAGTGGTATCTTATTGCGGATGTGCAATTTATTCGTGACATTGCAAATGGTCAAGAGGTATCCAGCTCATATTTTAGGACAGATGTTGTGACAGAACTTCGTGATGATACCCCTCCCAACAATGTTGAGGAAGGTTTTTCCCAAATCTTGAAGTTATTCGAAGAATTTGTCAGCCGAGGGTCTGGATGGACTTTACAAAAGATGCGAAAGATAGATGTTTTCTGTGCAAAGTATAAGCCTCTTGCAGCTTCTAGCTATATACCCTTGCCAACAAAAGTTGCAGCCAAGAAAGCTTTACTCAATATTCGAAATGAAGACGAGAAATGCCTGGTGTGGTGCCTATTAGCCCACAAATACTATATATCCCGTGAATATAAGCCTGAAAGAGTGTCACATTATAAAAGTTTTGAAAATGACATTAAACTTGGAGATATTCAATACCCTATCTCAGTTGTGAAGATTCCTCAGATTGAAAAATTGAATAATATACGAATAAATGTATATGGATACGAAGATGAAGATATTTTTCCTTTGCATATATCCAAACGTGAAGATGAAGACTGTGTGAATCTCCTGCTGATTAGTGATGAAGATAAGCAACACTATACTCTCATAAGGAATATGTCACGCTTGCTGGGAGATATAACTAAGCACAATGGAGCCCAATATATATGTTATAGATGTTTACATCGTTACAGTAGAGACGATCTTTTGCAAGATCATGCTCAATATTGCAAAGAACATGCACCTCAGCGCATTAAAATGCCCTCGGAAGATCAGAAATATCTCCAATTCACGAACAAACAGTATCAGCATTCTATCCCTTTCATCATTTATGCTGACTTTGAAGCCCTGATCGTTAAAGAAGACACTACTAAACCCTCGAATATTAGATCTTACACGCATAGACTAGCGATTCATGAACCTTGTGGATATGCTTATGTTATTATAGGGCCTGATGGAAAATGCCTGAAACAAGCTACTGTGTATCGAGGTATCGACCCTGTGAATCATTTTCTTAACAACTTGATAATGGAGAAACAGTATCTTGGAGAAAAATTACGTTATGTTAAACCACTACGAATGACTAAAGAGAATGAAGTTGACTTTGAAAGAGCTACCCATTGTAACGTGTGCCATCGTGAACTGAAAACAGATCGTGTGCGTGATCACAATCACGTGACTGGAGCCTATAGAGGTGCCCTGCATAATGCCTGTAATCTTAACTATAGGCAAAGTATTAATATTCCTGTAGTGTTTCATAATTTAAAAAATTATGACTCTCATCATATTATGCTGAGTTTTGGGAAATTGCAAGACCATAAAATTGATGTGATTGCCACTAATATTGAAAAATACATATCTTTTAAGATTTCAAAGAAAGAGGGGCCCCGTGTCTGTTTACAATTTATTGATAGCCTACAGTTTCTGAATGCTTCCCTGGAAAAGCTAGTTTACAATTTAGACTTGAGTGAATTTTATATTCTCAGAGAACATTTCCCCGATATAGTACAACAGAATGCTCTTATTAGGAAAGGAGTATATCCCTATAGCTATATGACATCCTTTCAAAAATTTGATGAAAATGTGCTCCCTCCCCCTTCTGCATTTCATAATGATATTAAAGGAGAAGATATTAAGAGTGAAGATTATCGGCATGCCCAAACTGTATGGGATACCTTTAACATAAAGAACTTGGGAGAATATCACGACCTGTATGTGAAAACAGATGTGCTACTGTTAGCCGATGTATTTGAGAATTTTCGAAAAATTTGCAAGAAGAACTATGATTTAGATGCCGCCCATATGATGACCGCCCCTGGACTGGCTTGGCAGGCCTCTTTAAAAATGACTGAGCAAACCCTAGAACTACTCACAGATGAAAATATGTTACTGTTTATAGAACGTGGAATCCGCGGTGGCATATGTATGATAAGTCAGCGTAGATCCGAGGCTAATAATCGTTATTTGGAAAATTACGATTCTACTAAGCCTGATAAGCACATTATCTATCTTGATGCTAATAACCTATATGGTTGGGCCATGTCTCAACCACTGCCCTATGGTGGCTTTGAATGGGTATCTACAGAAAATTTGAATGAATCCTGGATAATGAGTCTAAAGGATAATGCCCAAGAGGGATATATATTTGAAGTGGATCTGGAGTATCCTGAATCCTTACATGATTATCATAATGAATACCCTCTAGCCCCTGAAAGGGTGAAGATTGAACGAGAAATGCTCTCCCCCTATGCTGAACGACTAGTTCAACAGTTACATCATGGACATTTTGTTAGTACTACGAAATTGGTACCCAATCTGCATGACAAGAAACATTATATTGTTCACTATCGTAACCTTCAGCTATACCTATCATTAGGTTTAAGACTCGAGAAAATTCACAAGACCTTAAAATTTAATCAGAAGCCCTGGTTGGAGAAATACATCCAATTTAACACAGAAGAAAGAAAGAAGGCAAAGACTAATTTTGAGAAAGACTTTTTTAAATTGCTTAATAACGCTGTGTTTGGAAAAACGATGGAAAATCTTCGAAATCGAGTGAATATTGAACTAGTGAATTCTTCAAAGCGGCCCCTGAAGGTGGTGGCATCTCCAGCTTTTAGAGCTATCAGGATTTTTAGCGAAGATCTGGTGGGTGTTGAACGTGTAAGGAATTGCATTTTAATGAACCGGCCTATATACGTTGGCTTTGCTATCTTGGAGTTATCTAAACTCCTGATGTATGAGTTTCATTATAAACATATTAAAAGCCAATATGGTGAAAAAGCTTCGCTTCTCTTCACCGATACTGATTCATTGGCTTATGAAATCCAAACTGCTGATATTTATGAAGATATGAACCAACATAAACACCTGTATGATTTTTCTGACTATCCCAAGGATCATCCCCTCTTCAGTGAAGACAATAAAAAGCGTATTGGATATTTTAAAGATGAACTGAATTCAACCCCCATTCAAGAGTTTATAGGACTTAGACCTAAAATGTACTCTATTCTATCAGCTGCTGGAGAAAAGAAAAGAGCTAAAGGTGTTTCTACACATGTGGTTGCACGGAAAATTACACACAATGACTATAGACAATGCCTGTTGAGTGTTAGACCTACCATGGAAGAACAGATTAGAATTGATAGTAGCCATCATAAACTATTCACTGTATGCCAGAACAAGGTGGCTTTGTCACCCATTGATGACAAAAGATATTTACTCGAGGACGGCATTACAAGTTATGCCTACGGACACTTTAAAATAAAAAAATAATAAAAGGAAAAAGAGAAAGAAGGAAAAAAAAGAAGGAAAAAAAAGAAAAAAAAATAGAAATTGTGGCGGTGTATCCTATACACCGGGTGGAGGTGGGACCACAATAAAAAAAATAATATATTTTTTCTAACAGCATCTAATTTCTTAAAGAGACATTACTGCATTTAAATTTTGAAATCCAAGACGAAAGGATTGGGGAAACATACCCCCTCCCATACACCCAATCCCCGAGATTCCCGAGATTCTCGAGATTCCCGAGATTCCCGAAATTCTGCTACTTTGAAACACCAATTCACGCGATTCTGCTACTTTAAAACACCAATTCACGCGATTCTGCTACTTTAAAACACCAATTCACGCGATTCTACTACTTTAAAACACCAATTCACGCGATTCTGCTACTTTAAAAACGCGTTTTTGTTAGTTTTTTACAAGTAAAAAGTATGTTTTTGTGAAAAAACGTTAAAAAATAGCACAAGTGCGAAAACCTATGTTAAATTCCATAGAGAAAACAGCACAAGTGCGGTTTTTGAAAAGTAAAAAACTTACATTTGCGAAAAAATATAAGAAAAAAACTTGCATTTACGAAATTTTGTTAGTAAAAATCGCGTTTTTGTGAAAAAACGTTAAAAAATAGCACAAGTGTGAAAACCTATGTTAATTCCCATAGAGAAAACGGCACAAGTGTGGTTTTTGAAAAGTAAAAAACTTACATTTGCGAAAAAATATAAGAAAAAAACTTGCATTTACGAAATTTTGTTAGTAAAAATCGCGTTTTTGTGAAAAACGTTAAAAAATAGCACAAGTGCGAAAACCTATGTTAATTTCCATAGAGAAAACGGCACAAGTGTGGTTTTTGAAAAGTAAAAAACTTACATTTGCGAAAAAATTTAAGAAAAAAACTTGTATTTACGAAATTTTGTTAGTAAAAAGTATGTTTTTTGTGAAAAAACGTTAAAAAATAGCACAAGTGTGAAAACCTATGTTAATTTCCATAGAGAAAACGGCACAAGTGTGGTTTTTGAAAAGTAAAAAACTTACATTTGCGAAAAAATATAAGAAAAAAAAAACTTGTATTTACGAAATTTTGTTAGTAAAAACAAAAAAAAAAGAAAAAACAATATACGTCATAAACTCCACTCTCTTCTGTGACGTCACCTTATGGAACTGTGCTGCCTCACACCGACTTCTGAGAACCCCTATGTTAAAGCATGGGACTTTACCACCGCCTCTGTTGATGCACTCATTTTCTGACCTCGGAGGGTTCCCCATGTTAAAGTATAGGGATTCACCGCCTCTGAAGTGGCGCTGAACTCTCCCTAATCCCCTACTTACATGGAACAAGTTTATTTCATATTGATGGTAGAATCTCAACAATTTCCCTTCATGAAGAATTTTCAGGTGTTTCTATAGTGTATTTGTGATCCTTAATGTACTGTATATTCATATAGTTGGATAAAAGTTCTTATGGAATTGTCATTCTATTTGCTTGTTTTAGAGCTGCATTCATTATTGATAGCCACCATCTTTGATGGCAGAGTGGTGTGATGTCAAATTTTGTTGGCCTCTGGTTGGATTTCACTCAGGAATTGATCATTTTTTCTTGCTGTATACGAAAAAAAAATGTAACGGTAATTGAAAGTAACGGTGGCAAGTTTTTCCCATTGAAACTTACGGTGTTGCTGAAAGATTGCTAAAATGAATTGCTACCTGTAATAGTCCACCTTTACAAAGTTTATGGTATGCTTAACCTTTTGCTTACGGGTGGGACAGCGTCCATCCTAAACAAAGAACCTCTCAAAAAGACAGGTATTTGATATACCCTACCCCAAACAGTTCGATAGCCCTTTGCAGGCATTGGCATCCACCCATATGGGTGGACGCCAGTGCCTGCAAATACCTGTCTTTTTGAGAGGTTCTTCGTTTGGGATGGACGCTGTCCCACTCGTAAGCAAAAGGTTAAGGACTTTTCTATTAACCCAGTATGTTACCATCTTTCCCGATAAAGTTGCAGGACGTGAGATTTTAAACGCTTGCAATGGTGTGAGATTTTAAACGCTTGGGGGCGCTTTTGTAATTTGGGTGGAGGGATTTTTTGTTGCAAGAGATTTATTAGCAATTGCATCTGTTGTTGAACAGTTGTCATGCATGTGAATGTGGCTGGAAGATAATTTGTACTTCAAGAATGATTTATTAGCAATTGCATCTGTTGTTGAACAGTTGTCATGCATGTGAATGTGGCTGGAAGATAATTTGTACTTCAAGAATGATTTATTAGCAATTGCATCTGTTGTTGAACAGTTGTCATGCATGTGAATGTGGCTGGAAGATAATTTGTACTTCAAGAATGATTTATTAGCAATTGCATCTGTTGTTGAACAGTTGTCATGCATGTGAATGTGGCTGGAAGATAATTTGTACTTCAAGAATGATTTATTAGCAATTGCATCTGTTGTTGAACAGTTGTCATGCATGTGAATGTGGCTGGAAGATAATTTGTACTTCAAGAATGATTTATTAGCAATTGCATCTGTTGTTGAACAGTTGTCATGCATGTGAATGTGGCTGGAAGATAATTTGTACTTCAAGAATGATTTATTAGCAATTGCATCTGTTGTTGAACAGTTGTCATGCATGTGAATGTGGCTGGAAGATAATTTGTACTTCAAGAATGATTTATTAGCAATTGCATCTGTTGTTGAACAGTTGTCATGCATGTGAATGTGGCTGGAAGATAATTTGTACTTCAAGAATGATTTATTAGCAATTGCATCTGTTGTTGAACAGTTGTCATGCATGTGAATGTGGCTGGAAGATAATTTGTACTTCAAGAATGATTTATTAGCAATTGCATCTGTTGTTGAACAGTTGTCATGCATGTGAATGTGGCTGGAAGATAATTTGTACTTCAAGAATGATTTTTCCCCTTCATTTCGTGTCCCTGACCCCTCTCCAACAAGTCATTTTGAAAGAAGCAATCTTCTTATGTGAACGATCGGCCACAAATCGCATGGGCTTGAGTTACATAGTTTAAAAATACTTTCAGAGCCAGACAGACATTTCAAACACAGTTAATTTATGTTCCAGGATACTCAAAACGTGTAAATCCATCAAAATGCAAAATTCGAACTTTTGCCCCAATGGTAATACTTTCTCTTAGTATATAATATGTATTGTATGGATGGAAAGTAGAAAGAGCCAATTTCCCCCCAATATCGTCTCTATGTTTCCACATTGTTAAATTCAAGTCATTCTCTGATGGATCGCCGAACACTTGATGGATGTTGGCGGCTGCGAGCACGAACAGAAAATCGGGCAATTAGAACGCCAGGATCTCGGTACCGCCCTTCCCCCACTCTCTCTCCAGCGGAGAGTTGAGGGAAATGATGAGGGAGAAAAGTAAAAATTGAGGGAAATCGAATGCGGATATTCCTCCGAGAGATGTTCGCGGAAAAGTTAAGGATGCAGTGATTCTGCGTTTGAAATATTCAGGTTTGTTTTGCCTATTGCATTTCAAAATATCTAAAACATATTTACTTGATATTCTCACCGTTATAGTCCATACTGTTTATAGTTTTATTTGTATCACAATCATACACAAGATAAAAAAAAATCTGATGTAGGCAGCACATGACTTTCCCTACATATTGTAAGTTTTACTTCTTTCAATGTGAAACAATGATGGACAAGATCCACGGAACGATGAGAATCGAACAGCGGATCTTCGTACTGGTCAGTCGACTCTCTACCGTTGAGCTACTTGAACGAAACTGCAAAATCCCACCTACAAGTTTACTCTACAAACTTAGCAAACGTATATATGGATGCATTTGGCCTAACTGTGTTAATAAAACTACTTTAATACAATAACATCCACGGCGTTGTTGAAATTTACAATCCATCCATATACTGTAAACTGAACAGTCATTATTCCGGAAATTGTGAAGAAGTTTTTCCCGAAATAGTAGTTGGTGGTAGGGGAAGGAGGGTACGGTCCCTGTGGATGCCTCCCCCACTGGGTTCCGGTCTAAATTGGGTGGCACTTCCCGACCGTCCAAACAGTTACCTTACACCTTTCTGGTAGGTCGGACGGTCTGGGTTTCAACAACAACACATATAGTATCCCGGGCGCGGTAGTCCTGTGGTTAGCGCGCGGGAGTTGTACTCGGTAGGCCCGGGTTCGATTCCCGCCACTGTCTTTAAGAAAATTATTTCCATTTCTCATGTGACTAGGGGGAAGTGATAAAACAAATTGGCCATGGTAAGATTGTTTTTTTAATTTTACAAATGAATTGTTTCACTAGTTTAGTGTTTTAGGGCGCGGAATCCCGTGGTTAACGCGCGGGAATTGCACTCGGTAAGCCCAGGTTCGATTCCCTCCGCTGCCAAAACTGCCGCCGTTTTCACGCGGAGTACGATCACGTTAAACACGTGGGTCCGTAAGTCCTTCCGAGAGGTTGGTAGTAGGAGAAGGAGGGTACGGTCCCTGTGGATGCTACTGGGTTCCGGTCTAAATTGGGTGGCACTTCCCGGCCGTCCAAACAGATACCTTACACCTTTCTGGTAGGTCGGACGATCTTTGTCTCAACAGCTACAACACATATAGTATCCCGGCCGCCCAAACTGCTGCTATAAACCTTTGGGTCATTCGGGTGATCTGGGTTTTCAACACATATAGTATCGACTACGAAACAGAACCTAACGAAACCAAATTTTCGAAATAAGGTGTATTTGAAAAGTTTTCTATACCCTCCAAAAGCCCCTCGGTGATTTAGCAGGCTGAATCTTTCTATATTTAATAGGATAAACTACACATAATAGCTAAACACTGAAGGAGCTGGATGTTCGAGACGGATAGAAAGAGGGATGGGAGGTTAAAATTTGCAGATTCTAAACAAATACAAAGATATGTAGAACAGAAAATGGTTTTGGGAGCTAAAAGAGTTTCAACAAATACTACGCAAAAATTCAGGCAAAGGAAGAAAACTCTGAAGTATGAATGAGGATGAACATGAATGAGAAAATATGGATGAAAGTAGTAATCGAAAAATTAAACAAGAGATTTCACATCAGAAGAGAAAAATGGAGAATTGAGAAATAATTGAGCAAAGAAAAAACAATTGCGAAACTTTCAAGAAATTTCAATAGAATTAGGAATCAAAATAATCTTAGCTTCTAAAAAATGAAAAACATAATTACAGTACCAATAATGTTCAGCAACTGCAGACGCAAAAACTTTTGTTTAGAAACATGGCTGATGTACTCCTTAATACAAAATTTAAGAACTCTTGCTTATAAAACTTATTAAAAAAGTAGTAATATTATGGTAGTGGTATATTTTATGATATTGGTATATCATAAAAGTACATTTTTCCCAATACGGACTCCATTTTCACTTTCCCATACGTAGTACTGAAAAAGTATCGTTGGCACGAACATTTTCTAATTCGAGATTTTGATACCAATATAAGTTTTAATTTATATTTTTTTTAACATGGCAGCATATACGTATATTAAAATTTATATTTTTTTAACATGGCAGCATATAAATATATTATAATTTATATTTTTACTTTCCTCATATACATAATGTATAAGGAAAGTATTGCGACGGGGTCGAAAATTCGAATTCGAGTTTTCGACGGGAGAGCACGTTTCAATCATCCCTGATCACGAATCGAACATTTTTGAAGTGATGTCTGTGTGTGTGTGTGTGTGTGTGTGAAAGTATGTGTGCGTGTCAGTGAGTCTGTGGAGACGATATCTCACGAACGAATAGAGCGATTCGAACGAAATTTAGTACAAAAATCACAATATGTGAATACTGAAAGCCTATTGTTTTTAAACGCAATCGAATGTTCAGAACCCTCCTAAATTTTCGAGTGAAATATTGAAAAAATCATCAAAAAATCAAAACCTTTAATAAAATTACGCAAATAGACATTTCTTATGTAATTTTTCCTTAGAAAACGATTGGCATAAACTATAGAACGCTAGCTTGAACCACTCTTAAGATATTGCACATTTTTCAAATAAATTTATCAAAAAATGCCATAAATTAAAAAAAAAAACATTAACTGTTCAGAAACATGTTCACTTTTCATATGTAATATCATGCGATACATTTGGTGATATTATTCTAGTGGATCTAGCTCGTTCCATTCATGAAAAAAGATACTTTGAGTAATACTTTTGTATTTGAACACCAATAGTCATGTATCTGCTGTAAGAATAACTTATTTCTTCGTCCATAACGCTTGGCGAGATTTTGCTGGAATGTTGCCAACTCGGCGACTTTTTTAAATGTTGCTAAATTAACGAAAAACTCGTCAAATGGATAAAAATTACGCTAAGTTAAATGAATGACGACTCATTGATGATGACGACATGGAAAATGACGACTCTTTGGCGAAAATTCAATATCTTGGAAAGAATATAAATAACTACTATAAAAATAATCTCTTTTTTTTTACTGTAAAAGTAGTAAATTTATTTCATTATATAAGGAAAGTCATGTGCTGCCCACATCAGATTTTTTTTAACATGGCAGCATAGGAAAAAATTAGACCTAATAATCCTACATAAAAGGGTTTATTTACGGTTCAATGATAACGTGACTTCATAGTTTCAATCAAGGTTGTGAAAAATAGCCGCGATACAATTTTTGTGTTCTTGGCGTCATTAGCCCCCTTGGGGAGTAAGTTATCCCCTGGGGGGTAGAGTATCATCAATCGAAAGATTTTGTCAAGTCCTTAAAGGTGAACGGTAACACTCTGTAATTGTAATGAATTGGATTCACGATACCGATTTTTCAAATTTTTTCTTGTAAAATTTAAAAAAAAAATGGATTCTTGTATGAGAAAGCCGAGTTGAGTCACACCCCAGTTCATTTTTCTCATTATTCTCCAAATGCAAGTCATCCTCCGATATTTCGCCAATGAGGAGGAGAAGCAAAACCCTTGATTTCTCATACTTTACCGTGTTAGAAAAGAAATGTACTTTTGAATTCTTACTCAACACATTGGTATAAGAAATTTTAATTTAAACAGTGTTATAATGAAAAGTCCATAACAATGGAATAACATTCAATGGTTCATCACTCCGTCATGTCTACGATAAAATGGATGAAAAAAGATTCACCCAGCCCTAAGGGGTTGATCCGGAATGCCTGCACACCCGTTACCAAGACAGAAAAACGTGTTATCACGATACCCATCGGGTGCCCAAATAAACAGGGGTTTAATACCAGATTTGGCGTAACGAAGCAGGACAAAAGCATCCACCAGAAAATCGTGAACCCCACTTTTATTTCTTTCCCCTCTTGATTGTTATGGGAGAGTTCTAATATCGACGAGATAAACGTGACTTAATATCAATGAAACTCATTTGTATAGGGTGAGTGATGAAAAAAAAATGGTGCTTGAAGTGGAACGGCAATTTTGCATGATTTGGAGTTAGATATGGATGATTAAGTGTGGTAAATACTTTGAGTCCTGTGTCAACAGATGCTTTGTTTTCTAATTAAGTGGAGAGTGTGTACTGTGCTGTGAATAGTTGACTGACTGTGTTAATTAGTTGATAAAGGTCTTTTTAATCTGTCGATAATGTGGGACCCCTTTTAATACCATAATTTAAAGCGGAAATAGAATAACATTCGAAAATATTTTTTTTATTATTACCTTTAAAAAAAATTATTTCCTTTATAATATATTTGCAGAATATTTTCTTTATATTGTAATTAAAATATTGCTTTCTTTATTAATCCCTTCACTAAACAACTTTTATATAGAATTTTTCATAAAAAAATAGCTTCATATAGAATTCTTCCAATAGACTATTTTCACTTAATGCTTTCCAATAAAACACCTTCCTGAACAGAATATTTTCATGACTGTAACACCTTCCACAACAGAATATTTTCATGGTTATAACACTTTCGTCAAAATATTTACATGATTATAACACCTTCCCCAACAGAATATTTTCGTAACTATAACACCTTCCTCAACATAATATTTCATGGTTATAACACCTTAGTCAAAATATTTACATGACTATAACACCTTCCTCAATAGAATATTTTCATGGTTATAACACCTTCGTCACCAAAATATTTTCTTTACAAAAATTTTGCTATTTATAGTCACAAAACCTGCTATTAGGGGGAGTTATACATCTTAAAGTTATGTTACAATGTAGTAACCAGCATCATACCAGTGCAAATCGCTGTTCTTCAACCCAGGTCGCCCGACTCATCCGACTGTGTAAGGTATCCGATTGGACGGTAGGTCGAATCTTCATTTACATACATTGACATTGGATTAATATCCCATGAAATAAGAGATTATTGGTAAATTATTTGGCGTTAGTACTAGCAGATATACCCTCCGTTGTTCATGAGTTAAAGTATATGCAAAGTCCAGTAGCATTCTACATGAAATTATTCTTTAAAAATCGTGTTTAAATGTTTAATTAAATTCCCTATAAAAGGAGAATACGAATTTCTGTTCTTGCGATACAAAATTATCGTCACAGGCAGATGTGATGGTATCCTTGTCGCGTTTTTAAATCAAACTATAAAATTAGCTAGAATGTGGCACAACTCGACTTTCTTATACCCGAATCCAATTTTAGTAGTTTTTATTTTTCTTTCCAAATTTTACAAGAATTTTTTTGAAAAATCAGCATCGTGGGTCTCAATGATCACAATTACAGAGTGTGGTGACCTTCACATTGAAGGGATTGATCTTCCGATTGATACCGTATTTGTCTATGCACCATCCCATCCCCCTCCGGCCACTCAATTTGCTGCTTATGTCTTAGGGCGAGTCGAGTGGTCTGGGTTTTCGACCCCCATCCCCCCGAGGGGGGAGGGGCTAATAACGCCACGAACAAAAAACATTGTTTCGCGGCAATCTTTCACAGCAATGATTGAAACTATTGAGTCTCGTGATCATTAAGCCATAAATAAGCCCTTTTATGCATGATTATGTCCAATTTTGTCATATGCCGCCATGTTAATGAATATAAAATTTCGAATACATTTCGAAGTTTTCGTTCGAATTTTAAAAAATGCTATCTAGTTCTAGATTTTTCGATAATAAAGCCGGATATAAAGTTTCGTGAAACTCCGTTAGTATTTGTGACCGCTATTCTGTACACAAGAAATCGACCCCAGACAGACGGGCATCACTTCAAAAATAATCAAAACATGTACAGGATGTCTGAAAACATACATTGGCAACAAAATCTCGAATGCGAAAAATTTTCCGTGAAAACATTACTTTTTTATACTATATTGATTGCATAGTACGAGAAAGTAAAAATATGATGTTTGGTCAACAAGCGCAGAAATAAAGACTCTAAAATGATATGCAAAGACTTATTTTTATCCTGTTTCAACCATCGCTTAAACACAATAAAAAAGTATATATTTGACAAATTTTTGTAAAATTAAACAGATCGATTATATCTTAAGGTCGTAATTTATACAGCACAATCGAAAATATAATACTGTTCATTTATAAAAATCTATTTCTCTATCCATTCCGTTATTATTTAAATGAAATGAATTAAACGAAAATCGTCTGCAGTATAAACTCATTTACTTTAATTCCGCCGTCTAAGCAGCTTATATAATCCGCTAATCTAAGTAGCATGATATCATTTTCTTCAAATGAATTTTTAGAAAATAATAGTCCATAATGCTATTCCTATGGAAGATTTAATTTTGCATTTATTATTAATATCTCGACAACCACTGGTATTAGAAACTCGAAAGATAAACGGGGTTTACCGAGTTAAAGAAAAGAAAAATCGTACCAAGATTGAAAAATAAATATCTGTCAAAAACTACGGATTTATATAACAGATAAGAAAACAAACAAATAACCAAACAAACTTTCAGTTTTATACATATACGCAGATCAATGAAGACTCGTTATCTAGAGATGTTTCTTGTAACAGCTTGAGGGAACGGATGTAAAGAAACATAAAATACTTGAAGGACTTGGGTCACATACATTGTCAGAATCAAAAGTTTCATCTGCCTTTCCCACAATACTTTGTGTTACAATTTTTTTTTCTGAACGATAAAGTCATTCTGTGATCTATTCTCTTGAGAAGCTCCATAGCGTCGTTTTGTTCGCTCCGATGCTCTGTTTACCAGAACATACACGACATCACTGGCAATCATTCGCCGCATCAGCAAAGCGACGCGCCTGCGACGTTATTTTCTGAAATCCAATCAAAACTTTATATGTTTTAATTCCATTACACCGAAAAGCAAACGGATTCAATTATCAATCGCGAGGCTCAGCGAAATTACGAAGCTCCGCGCCACTATGCATATTTAATTTTGCTGTATTATTCTAAAAGAAGGCCACGAAAAATATCCCTCCCCTTGGGGAATTTTTCGCTGTCTTAGCGCATGCAAAAGTGCCTTTTTCGAGGCATGTGCACCCCTTGGGGATTCCTGAATAATTTATTTCTGCGCTGTTTTAATTTCTTGACGGGTCTGCCTCTTCCCCTCCCCTCCCCCGAGGATTCGGAGCGAGTCAGTTTAATTTTCCCTGGCAAATTCCCCAGTCGGCTGCTCACCTAGCTATTCATCCGCCCCTGTAATTCAGGTAAAAAAGGGGGGAGGGGCGGCATTATCGTTATTTTACCGCTTTTCCAGCTTTTTTCCCTCTAAAACTAAGGGGAAAAAATAAAATAATAATGATGTTTTGGTAAGAAAAAAATTAGGTAAAATGTAGCGAATGAAAGTAGGGGTATAGTGAAAATATGCGTCATTTTTTTTCAGTTGTGTTTTATGTGATTTTTATTCCCTTAACCGTCCACAAAAAGGAAGAAACCGTAATAATTAGGAAGAAACTAATTTATTTCGAAAACTTGTTTCATGCATGCCGCTTTTTAATACTTTATTCTTAGTTGCAAGAGTGTTTTTGTCTTTTCCCGTGAAGATCTTTTTTACGCTTAATTAAAAAGTGGCATGTGATTCTTTTCTTGCGATTTGGCTCATCTTCAGCATGTATTTCTTAATGATAAAAAGTCATTGTGGGATATCTGTATCCGTGAATAATTGCACACTTGAGAAGTCGTCCTCTTTATCTTTTTTAATACACTTATTTACAGCTGTTATAGTCTTATTACAGTTATTTTATTAAGCAAAATTCCAATCAGCACTCTTAAGAATTGTCATATGTACTGTAAAAAACTCGAGTCCCAACTGCAATTCGAACCACCGTCAGGTGAAATTCTTATATCTTATACATTCTCCTCTTTCAAATTTCTTATAAAAAAAACTTTTCTTCTCCACCTTTTTATACGTGCTAGAATTATGTAGTCCTCATTTTCTACATTTTACTTTCTCATACTATGTAATATAATTAATAATTAATTATTTTATGTAATATATACTATATGTAATGTATATATATAGAGAGAAAGTATTGTTTTCACGAATATTTTCTAATTCAAGATTATGATGCAATATATGTTTTAAAACATCCTGAACACGCTCTGACTATTTGAGTGACGTCCGTCTACATCTGTGCTCAGTTGCTGCTATACATGATAGCGACCACACATATGAATGGATTTTCACGAAACTTTATAATCGGCTTTGTTATTAAGAGAATCAGGAACTAATTCAAGCGAAAAATTCGAAATTTTATATTTTTTTTTTAACATGGCTGCACAGGACAAAATTGGACATACTCATGCATAAAAGGGTTTATTTATGGCTCCACGATCACGAGACTTAATAGTTTGTGAAAAATAGCCGCAATGAAAATATTCGTGACGTCATTAGTTCCATCGGAGGACAAGTTACACCCTTCCCCCCTGTCTGGTAAGTCGGACGGTCTGGATCTCAACAACCCCCCCCCCCCCCCCGTGCCAACGGCCCTACAGTGCTGAAAACACCGGATCTCATTAGACCGAAGTCAAGCAGCATCGGGTGCGGTTAGTACTTGGGTGGGTGACCAGCTGGGAACACCGCATGCTGTTGGCACATTTCGGGGGCGGTAGCTCGGTGGTTTGCGCGCTGGATTTGCACGCTGTCACAACTGCCGCCGTGTTCATGCTGAGTACGATCACGTTAAACATGTGGATCCGTAAGTCCTTCCGAGAGGTTGATGGTAGGGGAAGGAGGGTACGGTCCCTGTGGATGCCTCCCCCACTGGGTTCCGGTCTAAATTGGGTGGCACTTCCCGGCCATCCAAACGGTTACCTTACACCTTTCTGGTAGGTCGGACTGTCTGGGTCTCAACAACAACAACCCCTCCCCCCCCCCCCGGAAGTATATTGTCAAGTATGGCGTCAATCGAAATATTTTTTCAAGCCCTCTAAAGTGAAAGGTAACATGCTATAACTGTAATCATTTGGATTCGCAATACCGATTTTTCAAAAATTTTCTTGTAAAATTTGAAAGAAAGAAATGGATTCTGGTATGAGAAAGTCGAGCTGAGCCACACTGCAGTTAATTTTATATAGACTAACATTTTCTCTTCATTCAATTTCTCTATACAAGCCAGTATTCTATCCCCCTCTACCCTTTTAATACAGTTTTCTGCTTTGCTTATCACTTACTTCAACACATCATTGACCGCGCCTTGATGGATTCCCTCACTGGTTGAATTGGATAGCAGAATGGCGTCAAGCTGTTTTTAGCGAGAAATCCCGCTTTTGCTTAGGCTACAACAATGGCCAAAAATTCATATGGAGATGATACGGCGAACTGGACAATAAATACAGTTGCTAAATATAGCATATTGTAGTGTGTAGGATATAATTTGTGGTCCGCTGGGCTTCCCTCGAGTTGGGGTGTTCCTTCCTGCCCTCAGATTAAGTATTCTAAAGCTTTAGGTAAGTCATGGGAGTTGGGTCATGTGCAATACAGCCACTTTTGTTGAACATACACAGCACGAACATAGGGTGCTAGCTTCTAGGAATCATTCATTTTTGATCGTTGTTTCATTCTGCTATCTATTGAATGCTGTGTATGTGCTTAACTTTATGTTACTGAAATCTTAGAACTTATAGTAAACCCCTTTCATAACATGTGAATAACGCCTTATTTCAGTAAGATAACTCTCCTCCACATACAGCAACTATCTCGCGAAAATGTCTATAAAGTACCAACATGCTACCATGACCTGGCAGATCTCCAGATTTATCCCTATAAAAAATGCCTGGGACTGTATTTACCGGTTTTGACACGATTCTAAAAAATCGGAAAATGTTTTGCAACAGGTTATACAAGTATGGCAAGCAGTAGCTCAAGACTGTATATGGCATCAATACGATTCAATGCCATGCTCAGCAGCGAAACACACCGCCACAAAGGAGGTAGTATAAGCATATAAGCCATTTTTTTGCACAAAAATTCTTTTATCTTGCTCTGGAAATTTTATCATGTTATATTTAATACCTAGTCTGTCTGGTCCATAAATTTCAGACTTATTAAGCTTTCCCTTCTTAATGCTGTAATTTCAATTTTAGTGACTGTGTTTTTAAGAATATGTATGGTGGTATCTACGAACTTAGTTAATATTAATTGATATATATGTACTTGCAACTATGCTTGGGATAGAAAATATATATATATATATATATATATATATACATATATATATATATATATACTTACTAAATACCCTTATTAAAACAGCAGATATGGTAAAAATGAAAACGCTCATTTCAAGAACGCTTTCATGGGCTCATCAGCATGGGATAATGTACTTGCAATGTACACAATTTTGGTGAATCTCTAAGAGGACAAACACATTTATAAAATATCATAAGAATTAAACTAAGGCTGTACGAGGTTTGGTCATTGCAACATGAGCTCAATCTTTTAGAAATTTGAGGACTGTAATTGCTATGTGTCATAATTCTTCGACTTATGACACATAGCAAGTTCTCTTTTGCTGTAATTACAGGTATCAGGTTAGAAAGCGTCAAGGAAGACAGAGTAGACAGTGTCAACCGACTTTAATTTTAATTACACATTCTTCGAAATACATGTGTGTAAAATGTTTTCTGTGTAGCTAATCGAAGGGAGTGACGGACATATTTCTGCTCTTATTGGAGCCAGACCCTCAAGTGCAGGCAAATTGCTCAGCACACACATATATCTATCCGTATCAAGAGATGTGGGAATGGGATTAAAGAGGATATTCGTCCAACTTCTATCATTTATCTACTGTATAGGTTTGGAAGAAGCAAATGAAAAAGTAAAGCTTGCTGAGTGGTACTTATTGTCTTACATGTTTTCCTTGTTTTATATATGTATTAGTTATAATGGAGTTTATCGTGGGTTGTGTCAAGATGTTATATTTTTAGGGGTAGTGACATTTTTTTATTGTCACAATCGTTTTGTTTCCGCAAACATAGTGTTTATTTTTTTAATTGAGGACTCTAGAGAATCCCTTTAAAAGCTAATAGCAAATTTAAATGAGGGAATCGCTAAATTTGAGTGGTTTTGACATTCTTTATACGTTTGGCATTTTTCGATGTGAATCACAAATGAAACTTTTAACAAATGAAAAGTAAAGCTTGCTGAGTGGTATACTTATTTTCTTACATGTTTCTCCTGTTTTTTATATACTTGTTATAAAAAAGTTTATCGTGAATTGTGTTTCCCGAATATATCGTTTTAGAATCGATTCCACAGACAGACGCAAAATCGGGGGTCGAGTGTAACAACAACATTCCAGGATGTCATTGATTTATCTTCATTTTAATTCAGTTCTGTTATATCATTTTATTTGTAACCTTGTTGAAATACATAGTATGGAACTTTTTATTTGCTAATGTTGGTCCATGGTCTCCCCAAATTATTTTATCACACTTCGTCACTGCGACTGTTCTATACTGACGAGCGCAGGAATAGCACTAAGCTGATACATGGATGCTGATACTATGTCTGTCGCAGGGAAATGATGAAAACGGAGATTTGATCAAATCCCTAAGGTAGATGATCCATTCACGGAAGATGTTAAAATTACAACTCTGTGGGGTGATTTCCCTAAAGAAAGTAAGTGATTTGATCAAATCCCTTAACTGTTTTAGTGAAAAGCTGACGTAAACCTGACAGGACTCGCACAGCTGCCGGCCAGCGCCACGCTTCTGACGTGGTGACACACACGTTCGCGCAGAAACATTACGCGAGGAAGGTTGCGCGCATTTTTACTTTCCCTGCAATACATGGTAATGTATAGGGAAAGTATTGGAATCATGCCGAAAATCGCAACTCGAGTTTTCGACGGATCTACACGTTTCGAGACCTCTAGAATACGAAAAAACCATTTTTAGCGTGACGTCTGTGTGTGTGTCTGTGTGTCTGTGTGTCTGTGTGTCTGTCTGTCTGTGTGTCTGTCTGTCTGTCTGTGTGTCTGTCTGTGTGTCTGTCTGTCTGTCTGTCTGTCTGTGCAGATTTTGTATCCACTCTAACTAAAAAACTAATGGACCGAATTTCACAAAATTTTGTAGGTAAGTCACTTGTGGCCGGGGCTGGTGCTGATTAGTTTTGGGTACGATTCGGAATAAAAGAACCCGCCTTTTTTGTGAAATGGCCCGCAAAAGCTTGTATCCACTGTAGCTGAAAAACTAATGGACCGAATTTCACAAAATTCGGTAGATGAGTCACGTATAGGTCACCCTGGTGCTGATTAGATTTTGGTACGATTCAGAAAAAAATAACCTGCCTTTTTTTGCAAAATGGCCCGCAAAAATTGCCAAAATCTAAAATAAAAAACTGGGTATACTCAAATATATCCATTAAATGCTGATTTAATACGTAATTTTTAACGACGAAAAGAATAAGACCAACCCCATTACACTAGGACTAGCCGTTTTAGAGATATTTTAGTTTTTCGTACTTTCCCTACGCCACCTTTGAAAATAAGCCCGGTTACCGAATGAGAACGGAAATTGAATTAAAAGTGAAATAAATTTAATTAAAATATAGAGAACATTAATATATGTCTGCAGGGAAAGTCATGTGCTGCCCACATCAGATTTTTACTTTCCCTGCTATACATTGTAATGTATAGAGAAAGTATTAGAATTATGCCGAAAATCGCAACTCGAGTTTTCGACGGATCTACACGTTTCGAGACCTCTAGAATACGAAAAAACTATTTTTAGCGTGACGTCTGTGTGTGTGTCTGTGTGTCTGTCTGTGCAGATTTTGTATCCACTCTAACTAAAAAGTAATTGACCGAATTTCATAAAATTTGGCAGGTAAGTCACTTGTGGGTGAATCTGGTGCTGATTAGTTTTGGGTACGATTCGGGATAAAAGAACCCGCCTTTTTTCGCGAAATGCCCCCCAAAAGCTTGTATCTACTCTATCTGAAAAGTTAATGGACCGAATTCCACAAAATTTGGTAGATAAATCACTTGTGGGACACCCTGGTGCTGATTAGATTTTGGTATGATTCGGAAAAAAATAACCTGCCTTTTTTTGCAAAATGGCCTGCAAAAATCGCCAAAATCTAAAATAAAAAACTACGTATGCTGAAATATATCCATGAAATGCTTGTTTAATACGTAATTTTTAGCGAAGAAAAGAATAAGACCAACCCCATTACACTAGCACTAGCCGTTCTCGAGATATTTTAGTGTTTTCGTATTTTCTCTATGCTACCTTTGAAAATAAGTTCAGTTATCAAATGAGAGAAAAATTGAATTAAAAGTGAATTAAATTTAATTAAAATGAAGAGAACGTGACTATAAGTCTGCAGGGAAAGTCATGTGCTGCCCAAATCAGATTTTTACTTTCCCTGCAATACATGGTAATGTATAGGGAAAGTATTGGAATCATGCCGAAAATCACAACTCGAGTTTTCGACGGATCTACACGTTTCGAGACCTCTAGAATACGAAAATACCATTTTTAACGTGACGTCTGTGTGTGTGTCTGTGTGTCTGTCTGTGTGTGCAGATTTTGTATCCACTCTAACTAAAAAACTAATGGATCGAATTTTACAAAATTTTGTAGGTAAGTCACTTGTGGGCGGGGCTGGTGCTGTTTAGTTTTGGGTACGATTCGGAATAAAAGAACCCGCCTTTTTTGCGAAATGGCCCGCAAAAGATTGTATCCACTCTAGCTGAAAAACTAATGGACCGAATTTCACAAAATTCGGTAGATGAGTCACGTATAGGTCACCCTGGTGCTGATTAGATTTTGGTACGATTCAGAAAAAAATAACCTGCCTTTTTTTTGTAGAATGACCCGCAAAAATTGCCAAAATCTAAACTAAAAAGCTACGTATGCTCAAATATATCCATTAAATGCTTGTTTAATGCGTAATTTTTAACGAAGAAAAGAATAAGACCAACCCCATTACACTAGGACTAGCCGTTCTCGAGATATATTAGTTTTTTTCGTATTTTTCCACGCCACCTTTGAAAATAAGTCCAGTTATCAAATGAGAACGAAAATTGAATTAAAAGTGAATTAAATTTAATTGAAATAAATAGAACGTGGATATAAGTTTGCAGGGAAAGTCATGTGCTGCCCACATCAGATTTTTATTATTGTTTTCTATATTTCGAGTTTTATCAAGTACCTACCGTAAAAAAATGAGTTCAGATATAGAAAAAATCAAACTCTGAGTGAATTTGTATCTGAAGAACAGTTTAATGAAACTACCAGGACGTTTTTGAACAAGCGGCATGATAAAGAAAAACCTTTATGGCCTCGCGAAAGGATAGAAGAAGCTATCACAGTCATTGAACAATTTAAATCAGCACCACTACTTAAACTGCAACGGACACATAAACAGTACTATTATGGAAAAAATACGATGTTACGGAAGTAGGTACTAAAAAATCTTTGATTTTGAAGAGAAAGTCTGACTCCGATCCAGTTGTGAAAACAGTACCAACGGAAAATTTTTACCACATACATTCGGGAAACCCATCAGTCGACTGGCCACGGAGGAAGAGATAAAATGCTGTATGGTTTGAAATCGAAATATTTAATATCTACTTCAGTTGTAGTGGAGTATTTAAAGCTGTGCACGATATGTCAGTCTAAAAAAAATTCCAAGAAAAGGAATCGTTGTTTGCCCAATTGTATCTAGCGACTTCAATCATCGTGGCCAAGTCGATTTAGTGGACTTACAATCGACCCCAGACAGAAATTACAAATGGCTATTATACTACCAGAACCACCCGACGAAATTCAGCTTTCTTCGACCGTTGACTTCAAAAAGAGCTGCTGAAGTAGCAGTGGAGTTATTAAAAATATTTTTCTAAATAGGTTGTCCTCATATACTACAAAGCGACAACGGCCGTGAGTTTACGGCTGCTGTCATACAAGAGTTAACAAGCCTGTGGCCAATGTGCAAAATTGTAAATGGTAGATCTAGACATCCAGCTAGTCAAGTATCTGTTGAGCGATCAAATCAAGATGTTGAAGCTATGTTACGTGCTTGGTTAATTGACAATGACATAAAAAATTGGGCTATAGGTTATTACTTTGCTCAATTTCAAAAGAATACCTCTTTTCATCGAACCATTAAACGATCACCTTACAAAGCTTTATTTGGAACAGAACCAAAAACAGGACACCAATCTAGTCATATTTCAAATGAGTTGCTTGAAAAACTTGTTTCTGAAGAGAACTTGGATCTACTTCTTTATCAGCAAGACCATGACATTATTTTAACACCAGAAGACTTACCAGTAGCTTCCTTAGAGGACAACAACGACGCTTCAACTTCAAAAAATCTACCAGCATCTGAATTAATTGATTACAATGCTTCAACTTCAAAAGATCTACCAGCATCTGAATTAATTGATTACAATGCTTCAACTTCAAATGATCTATCAATAGTTAAATCAACCAACAATGACACTTCAATGTCACACGATCTACCGGCACGGTTATCTTACACCTTTCTGGTAGGTCGGACGGTCTGGGTCTCAACAACAACAACGATCTACCGGCAGCTGATTTACTCACCAAAAAGGCTTCAAATTTAGAGGATCTACCAGAAATTGAATCAATTTCTTTATCGACAACAAGACAACTCGAAGCAGTTAACAACTCTACTTCAACTCCTGCTTCAACAGTTAAAGCATCTGTAGTGTTACTTGCATCAGAAGGGCAAGCAGCTGTCAGCGACAGTAAAGCATGTTGTGTTGTTTGTGGAATGGAATCTACTGGAGCCCATTCATGTGACATTTGTAAAAATCCGGTGCACGCAATTTGGGGGGAATACAGTAGGAGAAAAAGGATATGGATCCAAAATTCTATGCTATTTATGCCAAAGAGAAGAGAGCATTAAAGATCAAAGGGGAAATGCTGCAAAACACCTGGAAAGATCAGCTGGAAAAATGAAAGAAGCTTCTTTGAAGAAATTTAAGGACGTGTTAGTGGATTCCACAGTTTCGGTTGATGTACCTAAGGTAGATAGAGGCCCATTAGATGGAACTAGCATTGTGGGGATCGTATTAGATATAAAAAATAATTTATACCAAATTGGTACCTCAGTTGGAATTATAAAAGATTGGCTACCTAGAACCGCTCTTCAAATAGCTACTACAACATTTACCGAAACAGTTCCACGGATTTACCTAAGTCTGCGCGAGATTGCGGGAAAATGATCCTTATTTGGAGGTCAAGGATTTAAGAAGTGTTCGGGTGAACAATCCAAAATACAATGTGAAACAAAAAGATGTGCCTGTAAAAAAAGTAACGTGCTTTGTAACTCGAGATGCCACAAATCAACAACGTGCTTTAATAAAAATGAATGAACATTATTATTTATTAATTACATTCACTAAAAATGTTTAAAATTCCCCCAAAAATATCCTTTTTGTTTTTAAAAATATCAGCTTAAGTACCTATTTCTTTTGTTAATAAGTTTCGAATAAATAATTTGTGTTTCAATGACTATTGTTTTATAACCTACTCTACATTTAATCATGCATGGTTTACTAAATAAATACTTTTAATATCTAAACAATATTATGCCATCTTTTCACTAAAACAGTTAAGGGATTTGATCAAATCACTCACTTTCTTTAGGGAAATTACCCCACACAGTTCTAATTTTAACATCTTCTGTGAATGGATCATCTACCTTAGGGATTTGATCAAATCTCCGTTTTCATCATTTTCCTGCGACATATGTCTATACATGTATAGAAAAAGCGTTATGAAGGGGTTTAAAATTAGAATTCGAGTTTCCGATATAAGAACACGTTTTAAGCATTCATTTACTTGAATTGAACATTTTTAAAGTGATGTTTGTGTGTGTGTCTGTATGTATGTTAGCGTGAACGTGTGTGTGCATGTATGTTAGTGTGTGTGTTAGTGTGCATGTATGCATAGTGTGTGTGTGTTAGTTTGTTTATGTGTTAGTGTGTGTTAGTGTGCATGTATGCATAGTGTGTGTGTTAGTTTGTGTTAGTGTGTATGTATGCATAGTGTGTGTATATGTATGCATATAGGGTATGTCTGTATGTTAGTGTGTGCATGTATGCTAGTGTATGTATGTTAGTGCATGTTAATAAGTGTATATGTGTTAGTGTGTGTTAATGAGTGTATATGTATGTTAGCGTGTGTGTGTGTATGTGTGAGAGAGAATCTGTGGATACGATATCTCACGAACGACTGAAGCATTTCAAACTAAATTTAAAACGATTATTACAGCCAATGAATACTGAAACCCCATTGATTTTAAATGCGATCAAATGTTAAAAAAAATTACTGAATTTTAGAATGAAATTTTGAAAAAAAATCATTAAAAAATCAGTACTCTTAACACCTTAATAAATAATCATTTTATATACAATGTTTCATTAGATAATGAATAACAAACTTTAAAACGCTAGCCTGGCATGGACCATTCTCGAGATATTGCACCTTTTCAAATATTTTTTTACAAATATGATATACAATTAAAAGGTAGCAAGTATCATTCAATGTGTCCAATTTTCATAAGAAATGTTATGTAACACATCTGTTTACATTCTCGTGAAATAATGTGAACGTAAATGATAATTTCTTACGCAATTTTTTATTACAAACCAAATGAAACAATTTTTTATTACAAACCAAATGAAATAAACTTTAGAAAGCTAACATGAACCGTTTTCAATATATACCACGATTTTCAAATTAATTTATAAAATAAATCACATAAAATTAAAAAAAAATATTAACTATTGCAAAATATGTTCACTTTTCATATGTAATATGCGATCCATTTGGTCTCAGTGGATCTAGTTCATTCCATTCACCATGGTATTTACTTTTTATAATAGTTTTGTATTTACACTACCAAAAACATTATGCTGTATATCTTGTATACCATTATTTCATTGTAAAAGAAGAAGAAAAATCATTGCATTATATAGGGAAAATCATGTGCTGGCCATATCACATTGTCTGCAGTGAGAGCCCGACACCAAACTTTGCTACTGCATAGTATGAGAAAAGTAAGAAACATTCCCGAAATAGTGTAACAGCACATCTTCACTAATAGGTTTTCATAGTAGGTAAATATAGAGAAAAAGTAATTAACGTGAATATCGCCGTGATATTGTGGCGTTTACACTTTTTGTTTCAACCGCCCGCAAACAAACAAAGGGAGGATTTTTAGTCACGAGTGGGTAGGACTGCGTATCCAGGGACCGTTTGAATATTTAGGAACAGCTCAGGAGGAATCTTTTTAGGATAGGGACACGGACTGAAGTGTTGCTCAACTTGACCTTCTCATGCCAGAATTCATTCATATTTTTACTTTCCTTATATAGTACATAGTATAATGTATAAGGAAAGTTTTGGGAAGGGGTCGAACATTGGAATTCGAGTTTTCGACGGGAGAGCACGTTTCAAGCATCCCTGATCACGAATCGAACATTTTTGAAGTGATGTCTGTGTGTGTGTGAAGGTATGTGTGTGTGTGTGTCAGAGAGTCTGTGAAGAAGATATCTCACGAACGAAAGGAGCATTTCAAACTAAATCTGGAACGATTATTACAGTCAGTCACTCGAAAATTTAGGGGGGTTCTGAACATTCGATTGTATTTAAAAAGACAAAAAAAATTTCAGAATCTTTAAAGTTACGCAAATAGACATTTCTTATGTAATTTTTCCTTAGGAAACGATTGACATAAACTTTTGAACGCTAGCAAGAACCATTCTCGAGATATTGCACATTTTTTAAATAAATTTATCGAAAAATCCCATAAATTAAAAAAATTCTAACTGTTGAGAAACATATTCACTTTTCATGTGTAATATCATGCGTTAAATTGGGTGACATCATTCTCGTGGATCTAGCTCGTTCCACTCATGAAAAAAGATACTTTGAGTAATACTTTTGTATTTGAACGCCAAGTCATTTATCTGCTATAAGAATAACTTATTTCTCCGTCCATAACGCTTGGCGATATTTTGGCGACAATTTTGGCGGAATGTCGCCAATTTGGCGATTTTATAAATGTTGCCAAATTAACGAAAATCTCGCCAAATGGATAAAAATGACGCTCAATCAATGAAAATGACGACTCATTAACAGGAATTCAATATCTTGGAAAGAATATAAGTATCTACTAAAAGAATAACCTATTTTTTTTACTGTAAAAATAGTAAATTTATTGCATTATATAAGGAAAGTCATGTACCGCCCACATCAGATTTTTTTTTTCAAATTTTACAAGAAAATTTTGAAAAATAGGTTCCATGCGGGCAAATGATTACCATTATAGCGTGCTACCCTTACATTTGGAGGGCCAATCTTTATCAAACTTTCGATTTATACTATACTTGACTATGTACTCCCATGGAGGGAGGTAACTTGCCCTTAAGGGTGTGAATAACATCACGAACAAAAAATGGATCACGACTATTTTTCGCAACAATGATTGAGACTCTTAAATATCGTGATCACTGAGCCACACATAAGCCCTTTTATTCATGATTGTGTCAGATTGTGTTCTATGCTGCCGTGTTAAAATAACTTGAGTGTGGCTCAACTTTCCCATGCCAGAATTCATTTCTATTTTTCAAATTTTACAAGAAAAAGTTGAAAAAATCGTTTTATCGTGGGTCCAAAGGGTTACACGTATATCGTGTGACCGACCCTTCACTTTAAAGGACTTGAAAAAATCTATCATTTGATACCATACTTGACAATGTACCTCCGGGGAGGTAAGTCCCCCCCCCCCCCCCACACACACACACACATTCCCCAATATGGGGAATAATGACGTCAGGAACAAGAAAAATTTGCATCGTGACTATTTTTCAAAGCAATGATTGAAACTATTAAGTCTTGTGATTACTGACCCATAAATAAACCCTTTCATGCATGGTTATGTCCAATTTTGTCCTTTGCTGCCACGTTAAAAAAATATAAAATTTAGAATAAAATTCAAAGTTTTCGCATGGATTTTTAAAAAATGCTATCTAGTTCTAGATTCCTTGATACAAAGCCGGATATAAAGTTTCGTGAAAATCCATTCATAGGTGTGGCTGCTATCGTGTGCACAAGAAATCGATCCCAGACAGATTGACATCACTCCAAAAATAATCAAAACGTGTTTAAGAGGTATTAAAACATATATTGGCATCAAAATCTCGAAATCAAGAATTTTCGTGAAAACAATACTTCCGTAATACTTCGTAGGAGTAGGGAATAGTAGGGTGTTCTAGACCATCCGGTGCTATACTTTAACATGAAGCATATTCCCGTGCTATACTCCCCCATGTTAAAAAAAAACGCACCGGACGGTTAGGAATGGAGCTTCCATTGGCACATGACCTTTCCATGTAGGGGAGTGTTGCATGTTATTCGGAGGGCTGTAAAATTCAATGTTTTCACGCTTGCAATAGAAAGTACGTCGTATCATAAATCGTATGCTAAGATGCTGCATTGTATAAGGATCTAATAATTGTGAGTTCAAAGACATTTTTCTCTACAAAGGGATTTTCTTTCATAGACTGTAAACATTTATGATTAGGGATTCGCTTAGAATGTATTAAAAGAAGGTTTTATGTAAGTTACATTGATTTTCACTCAGTTTATGGGGTGACTTTGTCACAACCTTGGCGTAGGGATATTCCAAGAACTATTTTTTATTTATAGATGGATGCTGAGAAGATGTGGGTAGCCTTCAAACTGTAATTTGATCATTGTAGACCAGAATTTCGTGTCTCTAGGTTGTGTTTTGAGTATTCTCGACTATTCGCATATTAATATGTCTGCTTTAACTAGTAATATTGGAGATGCTACATCTGTCATTACTGATGATCCTATGCCTGATGGTGCATCTTAAAACGGGATTGAGTGTGTAAGTACTTGTTTTAATGTGATCTTATTTTCTAATTTTATTAAACTTAGCATTTTATAGCGTGTAATAGTTTAATTATTTTATTTAATTAAGACTTTTATGAAATTAATGTAATTTATTGAGGTTTTAGTATCTAGATATATTCTCTTTTAACTTGGTGATTTTATCATTTTGGGGTGATTCTTAACGGGCTAGCATAAGGGATTCATGACTACTTTATATAAATCTTGAGAACTGTATTACATTGCTGCAGAAAATAGTGTATTTATACTAATAATATATAAAATTTTTATCTTATATAGATGTGTCTTGTCTGTTTGAAAACGTTTACATTGAAAAGGAATCTATATCGGCATGTAAGGACTCATCTAGTTCAGAAATCTTACGCATGTGATGTGTGAGGAAAGGGATTTAATTGACTAGCTAATTTGAAACGACATGGACAAGTGCATAAGGACGCTGGAAATTAATTTGAGTCTTCTAAATGTATGTAACTCTTAATCGTAATTATTGTGTTAAATGCTTTTTGTTAGGTTTTTGAATCAGAATTATAAAGTTATATCTGCTATAGCGATGAAATGTGATAATCTCAACTGAAATATATCTGTTATACCAGAAAAAGAAGGATATGGATATGTGTTAATGTAGTAAATATTAGATATAGTGCTGAATTTAACTATGTCGGAAACCTGCTTTAGTACTTATGTGTGATATGGAAATGTGTTCTAAGGGGACTAGGGTGTGTGAAATGTCTTCATAGTATCTATGAAGAGATATTAGTTAGTGTTTATTAACAATTTTGGTATGATTCCTACCAGAGTGATGTAAGGAGCCTGTGATTACTTTAAATAAGTGATGTAAGCTTATCACATTGCTAAGGAAAATAGCGTGTTTATACTAAAGTCTTGCATTTTATCTTTCATAAGTATGTCTTACTTGCAAGAGAAGTTTCTCACGAAGGAGTTTAGTGCGGCATATGAGGACGCATGACTCTTCGAGTAAAGTTCCTTGTCTACAATGTCCTGCTACATTCACTGAAATGAGCGACATGCTGTATCATGAGCGTACAACCCATGGTAATAAGTCTATTCGAGGTACTAAAAGAAAAACTTCTGATTCGTGTCCTATGCGAGGTGTTAAAAGAAAAACTTATGATGCTCCTAGCATGAATAAAAAGAAGACAGCGGCTCCAAAACCCTGCAAACAGGCTTTAAACAGTACTGTGACTGTTTATAAAATTATTGGTAATGCTGAAAAAGATCTACTCACCTTTTTGGATTCTCATAGAATCGAGATAAAACAAGTAGTGTTAGAGGAAATTGCTTTAAAACGTAGTATTATATGGTACATAAATGTAAGTTGTCGTAAGGACCTTTAAAGGATCTGTCATTTATAAGGGTGAGGATGTGATTAGCCATTTTTTATTCAAGAAGAGGAGATTCAAAGAATATTGAAAGAAATATAAAAATGAATGTCACTGCCAAAGATCGTGAGAACTTTGAAAATGTTACTATCTGTCATATTTGCAACAAGGCTTTAGGGAAAAAAACGTGTAAGAGACCATTGTCACTTAACTTCTAAGTTCAGAGGTGCAGCCCATCCTAATTTATTGTAATCTGAATTACAAGATAAGACGACGCGTACCCATTCCGTTTCACAATTTAAAAGGTATGATGGACATTTAATTATGCAGGGGATCGGTGAATTTAAAGGAAAGAGGATTGAATGCATCAGCAGTAATATTCAGAATTATATTACATTCAGTCTAGGAAGTCTACAGTTTATAGACGCTTTTAAATTCTTACCTGCCTCTATTGAGAAACTAAGTTCTAGTTTGGAATCCAGTCAGTTTCATATCATAAAAGAATATTTTACAAGTGATTAACTTGTTGTTGTTACTAATCCCCCGTGGTGAAGGAGCGCCTATACACCACGTCCACTAGACCCCTGGTCCCATGGCGAAGGCGAGAGAGATTTGCAGCTTCACTTTTATTGAGGCTTTTCAAGGGTGGAAGTCTGATTTTGCCTCGATAACACAACATCCATGCCCGCTGGCAGGATTCGAACCCACAACCGGCAATCCAGCGGTCAGACGGAAACGCGTGCCCCTGACCGCTCGACCATGTCAGTGGACCATGCTTTCTAGTCAGTGGATTTACTGACTAGAAAGGGTGTTTACCCCTATTCTTATATGAATTATGCTGTCAAGTTTAAAGAAACGAGTCTACCCTCTAAAGAGGCCTTTTTCGGTGCTTTAAATTAGGAGAGGAGGAGGTCTCCGATGAGGCCGATGCTCAACAAGTTTGGTCATCCTTAAAGATGACGAATATAGGTGAATATCATGACTTGCACATAAAAACTGATATTCTTCTGCTAGCGGACATTTTTGAGAAGTTCCATAATTTAACATTGAATTATTATAGAATAGATGCTGCTCACTGTATAACATTGCCATCTCTTGCTTGGAATGCTGCTCTAAAGACAAGCGGTGTATCATTAGAACTGATTACAGATCCTGATATGTACCTATTTTTAGAAGGTATTGGAGGTGGTATTCGTGTTAATAGTAAACGTCGAAGCCGGGGCTAATAATAAGTATTTGGAACATTATGATTCTGCAAAACTTAGCAAGTATATAATGTATCTGGATGCGAATAATCTGTACGGATGGGCTCTAAGCCAAACACTCCCTGTATCGGAGTTTAGATGGTTTAATTCTGAAGAAATCCTGAATTTTGATCCACTTGTAGTAGATGACACACCTGTGGGGTATATTATCGAGGCTGATATATATATATATATATATATATATCCTCATGATTTGCACGATGAACATAATGATTATCCTCTAGCGCCTGCAAGGGTTCATATCACCGAGCCTCTGATTTTGGAGTATAGCCGGAATTTATCTAAAGAAATGGATTTAAAAAATATGTAAGGATCAGATTAAATTAACATACAATTTGAATCACAAGGTTAAATATATTCTGTATTATAGAAATTTAAAGCAGTATATGAAGCTGGGGATGAAACTTGCAAAAATTCATCGAGTTTTAACTTTCAAGCAAAAGCCCTGGTTGAAGCCTTATGTGCAATTTAACACTGAGAAGAGAATGGTGGCAAAAAAATTCTTTCGAAAAAGATCTGTTCAAACTTATGAACAACGCAGTTTTTGGTAAGACATGGAAAACTTGAGAAAAATAATGGTTGTTAAACTAGCACAGACTGAGAAGAGATTGAAAAATGTTTTGCATCACCGGCCTTTCACTCTTTCAAGGTATTTAATGAAGATCTGGTTGCAGTTAATATGCATAAGATTAATTTCAAATTGAATAGACCTATCTATGCTGGATTTTCAGTGCTGGATCTCAGTAAAACACTCATGTATGAGTTTCATTATAATTTTATTAAAAAGGTGTATGGAAGTCGAGCTGAATTACTTTTCACAGACACGGATTCACTGCGTTATGAAATTGAAACAAAGGATATTTACAAAGATTTCGAAAATTGTGAAGATTATTTCGACTTTTCGGATTATCCATGTGATCATCCACTTCATTCCAACAAAAATAAAAAAAAATGATTGGAAAAATGAAAGACGAGTTGAATGGGACTCCTGCCCTGGAGTTTGTAGGTCTTAGATCAAAGATGTATAGTTTAAAAACACCCTTCATGGAAAAGAAAACTGCTAACGGCGTTAATAAGAATGTCGTAAAAAAGTTTATCCATCATGAAGATTATCATAACTGCCTAACGAGGCGAAGATATAATAGAGTTGAACAATTTAAAATTGCAAGACAATCAGATTTATACTGTTGAAAACCTGGATTGTCCGACTCGTCCGAGGACATGAGCAGCTATTTGGACGGCCAGCAGTTTTATATATACTGTGAAGCAAATTAAAATAGGATCATCTACCCATGATGATAAACGGTATATTTATTTTACATGATGGAATCAAGAGCTTAGCATATGATCTATATCAAATTTAAGTGCCTAAATCATGCTAGATTGAATTGTGGCGATGTATCGTATACACCGGGTAGCGGTCGGACCACAATTTAAAAGAAAAAATTATTTTTCTACCATATAATTTATTTAAAAGACGCTATCACATTTGTTAGTTTTTGAAGAGTTGAAAATCACATTTGTTGGTTTTTGAAGTGTTGGAAACTTACATTTGTTAAATTTTGAAAATTGAAAAGACGTATTTGTTAAATTTTAAAAGTTGAAAACACGTATTTATTAAATTTGAAAGTTGAAAACACGTATATGTTAAATTTTGAAAGTCGAAAACACATATTTGTTAAATTTTGAGATTTGAAAACACGTATTTGTTAAATTTTGGTTAAAAATAGCACATATACGAAAACACATGTTATTTTCCATAGGAAAATTAGCACACATGCGGTCTTTGAAAGATCAAAAACCATATTTGTTAGTTTTAGAAAAGTTGAAAATCATATTTGTTGATTTTTAAAAAGTTCAAAATTACATTTGTTGGTTTTTGAAGTGCTGAAAATCACATTTGTTAGTTTTTGAAGTGTTGAAAACCACATTTGTTAGTTTTTGATTGTTGAAAACTTGTATTTGTTAAAGTTTGATCGAAAATAGCACACTTGCGAAAACACATGTTATTTTCCATAGGAAAGTTAGCATACATGTTTTTGAAGCATCGAAAATCTCTTTTGTTAGTTTTAAAAAGTTGAAATTCACATTTGTTAATTTTTAATAGTTGAAAATTTGCATTTGTTAATTTTTGAAACGTTAACACTTAAAAAAAAAATGAAATTAATTGTACTAGGGTCACACTGAAATTTTTGAGACAAGGGCAGACGATATACGCTAGAAAAAAAATTATGGGTCGGATATTTAAATTTGAACTCTTTTATGTAAGCAGACGATAATTTGTGTGCAACAATTACATTTTAGCTACGATAGCAACAATTACATTTTAGCTATCGTAGAATCAATTTTGAAAGAAAAGAAAATGGAGTTGACGCGAGAGCATTATCGAGCTATGATTTTCCATGATTTTAAAGTGGGGCTAAATGAAGAAGAATGTCTTCAACTTCTGCAATTAGCATATGAAAATGATGCTCCATCTCGCGCCAGTGTATTCAGATGGTTTACAGAGTTTCGAAGAGGTCGAAATTCTCTCCTGGATGAAGAACACACAGGAAGACCTTTGTCAGCTGTAGTCCCAGAAAATGTGTCGGACATTCGAAAACTGTTAATCGATGATAATCGCTGCACCTACTAAATGATACAGAAGGAACGTAACATTGAATCCGCAGATCTACATAAAATTATTCATGAAGAACTGCATATGGAAAAATTAGTTGGTCGTTGGGTTCCCCATAATTTATCAGAACACCAAAAAGCGGAGCGTGTCAAAATCAGTAAAGAAACCCTAAAATTACTTAATGATGGTGAACACCGCATTATTTCTAAAATCATAACGGGTGATGAAACGTGCATACCGTTTTTTGAAGTTCCAACACGTCAGGAAAGTAAAGTATGGATCTTTGAGGATGACCCCAAACCAACAATGATGAAAAGACTACAAACCATGAAAAGAGTAATATATGCCGTGTTCTTCAGAAGTACAGGTCTGGTCAAAGCCATAAAGCTAGAGGGACAGAAGGCAGTTACAGTTAACTGGTACACTGTCTTTCAGAAATTTTTCAGGAAATGAATGTTAGGGGACTTATGCACAATGCAGCTTCTCATTCTGCAGTCGAATTTCTTGAACAAAAGGCATCAAAGTGTAGAACATCCATCCTATTCTCCTGACCTTGCTATGTGTGACTTTTGGTTATTTTTTAATAAAAAAAAATTATGTGGGCGTCGTTTCCACTCCAAAGATGAGATGGATGAGGCTACAAAAGCATATTTTTCATCGATTACAAGAAATAGATGGCTTGAAGCATTTAATCCTTGGAAAATTAGTTTACAAAAGTGCACTGATGTTGGAGGGGAGCACTTTGAACATTCCTAAGGGTTGGTAAGTTTAACTTTTACCACTTAGCCGTATCTCAAAAATTTCAGTGTGTCCTTCATATTATACATTTTATTATAACCCCTAAAATCTCCTGAGCAATACTTCTTATCCAGTCATTAATTAAAAAATACCCTTCTTGCTCTTATTTGACTGATCAAATCATCCCTTCTTGGGACGGTCACGTGCCGGTGGAAGCTCCGCCCCCCCCCCATCCGGTGCGCCTATGTTTTAATATGGGGAGTATAGCACAGGAATATGCTTCATGATACAGTATAGCACTGGATGATCCAAAAACCTCTACTATTCCCTACTCGTATGAGAAAGTAAAAATTACGAAAATCTCTTTATGATATACATTTTCTTAGAATACACCAGAGATTTTTGCTATTTTTTCCACGTATCAGAGAAACAGACCGACATCAATACTACGGGTGAGGAAGTAATAATGCAAAACTTCGAATCCATTTCGCTCGAATTTAAAGTTAGTTTCCGCACGAATTCTTAGTTTTCGCTCGAATTTAAAATATCTGATGTGGGCAACACATGACTTTTCCTGTAGACTCAAATTCATTTTTTCTTTATTTCTTTAAGAACTCATTAAATTGGGTTTAATTCGACAAAATGACACTGAATTTGTATTTTTAATTCAATTTCTGATTTATTTGGTAATTGGACATTTTTCCAAAGGCGGCATAAAAAATGCGAAAAATCTCAAATATCTCGAGAACGGTTAGTCCTAGAGTAATCGAGTTGTTCTTACTCTTTTTCTCATCAAAAATTACGTATAAAACAAGCATTTAATTGATATATTTGAACATACGTAGCTTTTTTTTAGATTTTGCGATTTTTGAGGGCCATTTCGTAAAAAAAGGCAGGTTGTTCTTTTCCGAATAATATCAAAATCTAATCAGCACCAGAGTATTATGAGTAACTTATATACCAAATTTTGTGGAATTTAGTCAATTAGTATTTTAGCTAGAGTGGATACATGAAATTTTTACGGGCCATCTCGCAAAAAAAGGCGGGTTCTGTTTTTACGAATCGTACCAAAAACTAATCAGCACTAGGGTCATACCCAAGTGACTTACCTACCAAATTTTATGACATTCGGTACATAAGTTTTTGAGTTACAGTGAATACATACATTGCAGAGACAGACACACACAGACTTCACGCAAAAAATAGTTTCTTCGTATTCTAATGGTCTCGAAACGTGTAGATCCGTCAAAACCTCGAGTTGCGATTTTCGGCATGATTCCAATACTTTCCCTACACATTACCATGTACTACAGGGAAAGTAAAAAATCTGATGTGGGCAGCACATAACTTTCCCTGCAGACTTATATCCACGTTTACTTTATTTTAATTAAATTTAATTCACTTTTAATTCAATTTTCGTTCTCATTTGATAACTGGACTTATTTTCAAAGGTGGCGTAGAGAAAATACGAAAAAACTAAATACCTCGAGGACGGCTAGTCCTAGTGTAATGGGGTTGGTCTTATTCTTTTCTTCGTTAAAAATTACGTATTAAACAAGCATTTAATGGATATATTTGATTATACGTAGTTTTTTAGTTTAGATTTTGTCGATTTTTGCGGGCCATTTTGCAAAAAAAGGTAGATTATTTTTTTCTGAATCCTACCAAAATCTAATCAGCATCAGAGTAACCCACAAGTGACTTATCTTCCAAATTTTGTGAAATTCGGTCCATTAGTTTTTCAGCTAGAGTGGATACAAGCTTTTGAGGGCCATTTCGCAAAAAAAAGGCGGGTTCTTTATTCCCGAATCGTATCCAAAACTAATCAGCTCCAGACTCGCCCACAAGTGACTTACCTACCCAATTTTATGAAATTCGGTCCATTAATTTCTTAGTTAGAGTGGATACAAAATTTGCAGACAGACACACACACAGACGTCACGCTAAAAATAGTTTTTTCGTGTTCTAGAGCTCTCGAAACGTGTAGGTCCGTCGAAAATTCAAGTTGCGATTTTCGACATGATTCCAATACTTTCCCTATACATTACCATGTATTGCAGGAAAAGTAAAATGGTATCTAGTTCTAGATTTTTGGATAGCAGTTCTAGATTTTTTTGACAAAATGTTAAAATCAATACTTCTATCTCGGAAACTGAAACAGGTACAGAAAAAAAGTCAATTAGAAAGATGTAAATCATCCCCAAGTTGGAAGGAAACTTTATGCCATTGTATACCAGAACGCTATTTGTATAACGCACCGTTTAAAGTAAAGTATGTTCAATATACGTCCTGCTGCAATACATGTCTGTATGCAGGAAAGAACTAACTCCCTGTTGCACGTTCGTCAGCACTACGAGTGAATGGGGTGCAGTAGGAAACTGTGTATGGCACTGCTGGTCAAATTCCACTGCATGGCGTCTGAATTTGCGGTATTTCAGTACCATCAGTCATCTTCATCCAGGTAGCACGCCAAGATCTTTTCACCCTGTATACATAATATAATGTATAGGTAAAATATTGTGACAGGGTTGAAAATTCAAATTCGTGTTTTCAACGGAAGAGCACTGTTAAAGTATCCCCGAATTCGAATATATTGCTTTTAAGGTGATATCTGTGTATGGGCGAGAGGGGGGGGGGGAGGGAATACGATATCTCGCGAACGAATAAAGAGTTTCTAATGGAATTTGGTACATAAATTACACTCTGTAAATACTGGAAGCCTATTGATCTCAAACGCAATCAAATGTTTGGAAGATACCCACATTTTTATTTTATATAATTTTTTAATGGTTTCTAGTATTGAAATTTAGTAAAATAGTTTTTGAGCTAGAATGGATTCATACCTCACCCCCCCCCCCCCCCACACACACACACACACAGACACACACAGCCGCCACGCTGAAAATGTTTTTTCCTGTTCTAAAAGACCCGAAACGTGTAGATCCGTCGAAAACTCGAGTTACAAATTTCAATACGATTCCAATACTTTCCTTCTGCATTACCATGTTCTGTAGAGAAATTTAAAAATCTGATATAGGCAGCACATGACTTTTACTATAGACAACACATTCGTTTTCTTTCTTTCACAATCTACCAAATTTTGTGAAATTTGGGCAATTAGTTTCTCAGCTAGAGTGGTAAAAATAAAGTGGATTTTTATATTTCAAATTATTAATTTGAACTCGAAAAATGTAGATTCGTCGAAAACTCGAGTTTCGATTTTGGACAAGATTCCAGTACTTTCTTTATACGTTATTACGTATTGTAAGGAAAATAAAATGTCTTACTTTATAAGGTTATAGAATTAAGAGCTATAATCATGAAAATAATATATTCCGACATTTCATTTTTATATTTCAACTTTATTTTAACTGATAAAATGTTACTATTATCATATAACTATTATATACAATTTAAACAAAATTATTAAATTTTAAAATAGTCGGTCTGAACATTTGAATCTTCTCCACTCATTAACTTTAATTGCATAAAAACAAAACATTCAATATTATAACTTGGGAGTTACAATTTATCCAAAGATCTTTGAGAGACAGAGATTTTATAGGTTCTGCCTGCTTGTAAGCGAATTCCCTCGATAATTTGTCTTTCCCTAAATCCGGGAGAATAAAAGAAAAAACGACAAAATTTCGGTAAATTTCTTATTCATTAGTGACTTGAAATTCCAAATTCTTTCAGATCTGCTATTTTCTAATCAGTTTTTTAACAACCATTTAGTGTTTCGAAAGTCAAAAAAGGAAATAAAAAGCCACATTTTCCAGAATGTCACAATTGTTAATTCAGAAATCCGAAAAAAAAAAAAAATCTCAATCTCTGTGTTTGAAACAGAAGGAATTCCCTGGGGGCGCTGCCTTTTGCTGTGTCATTTTCATCCTTATCAAAATAATATATTCAAGAGCTAAATCTTAAAGAATTTGTACATTTTTTTACAGCCACGTCTATGAGTTAGATTGTAATGCATTCGAATATAATTACCTCAGGGAACGCAGCCTTGCATTTTGCAAGTTTTTAAAGAGGCGAAATTTGCAGGCAGGTTATACCCAGGGGTGAAATAGTTAAAATCTTGTTTTTAAATGAATATGTGAAACTTCAAATAATTCTCAGACATGCCTCAGATTGAGTAGGAAAGATAGAAATAATAAATGCGCTTTTATCTTGGATTTTTCAATTTTTTTTTTCATATATTAAGTCTTAATTCGAGTCTCAAAACTCTGGGGGTGTGCGGATAATAAGAAAAGCCACAAATAAAAAGAAAAGCCGCCACGAACTAAGCCAAGGACTGTCTAACCATTAACCAGCTAAATATTTCTCCGTCTCTGTAGGATTAATTCTGGTGGTGAATTTTCATCATACGTTTTTTTAAGCGGCTTATACTTCGAATTATCGAGAATTCTTTTGCTATTTTTACTCTCTACTGAGAACGTCGCCGTTCTAATTTTTTATAATTTTGATTTTCCAGATTTTTGCAATTAGACTGTTTCTCCATCTTCCTGTGTTAGATTGGTTCGGTACAAATATTTTCAAAATGAAAATTATGTCTTGTGTTTTTTGTTTCTTAGAATCATAAAAATAATTTAACGCAAACTTAAAGATCGTCGCTAGAGTGTTGAGAAACTTTGTGTCTGTTTATGAATTCTATCAGGAATATTTGCAAATTTTATTACATAATACAGTATTAATTTTTTATATGAACTAGAGAATACGTTAAAATTGTTTTTACAATTACATCGTAGTTTTGTTTTTTTTAATTCATAAACAACATTTTTTATAAATGAATTTGGACTTTATCTTTTAGGAAATTTAGTTTTACTTACCTATGTACATAATATAATGTAGAGGGAGCGTATTGTGTCGAGGTCGAAAATTCAAATTCGAATTTTCGACGGAAGAGCACGTTTCAAGCACATTTGAACTCAAGTCGAACGTTTTTGAAGTGGTGTGTGTGTGTGTGTATCTGTGTGTGCACCAATGTGTGAGTCTGTGAAAACATGAACAAATGGAGCGTTTCAAACGAAATTTGGTACAAATATTATAATTGGTGAATATAGGAAGCGTATTGATTTGAGGTGTAAGTGCTGGGAACCTATTGATTTTAAACGCAATCGAATGTTGGGGAGACCCTTAAATTTTTGAATGAAATTTTGAAAAAATCATAAAAAAAATCAGAACATATAATAATGTTACTTAAATAATTATTTCTTACGTGTAATTTTTCATTAGAAAACAATTAACACACATTTTAGGACGCTAGGATAACCCGTTCTCGAAATATTACACTTTTTCAAGTACATTTATCACAAAAATCACATAAAATGGCAAAAGTATTAACTATTGTGAAGTATATTCACTTTTCACATATAATAGCATGAGATAAATTTGTAAACATCATTCTCGTGGATCCAGTTCATTCCATTCACGAGAAAAAATACTTTGTGTACCTTGGCGTTTCATTTAGCGAAATATCGCCATCAGGGCGATATTTTGCCCAAGATTGACAAAAATATCGTTAAATTGTGAAAATGATGCTCAGTTTATAAAAATGACACCATATTGATGAATTAATTATTAAAATAATTTAATATATGGACCTTGTTGCGTATGGCAGATGCTATCAATAGTTGCCAATTTAGAATTGCGTAAAAATATAAATCAATTGGGTACTTCGAAATAGTTTTGCATGTTGTTATCCGGAAAGCTTCCAATGTAGAATTCAACTTTAAAACAGTGTACAGTAAATCTTATACATATTTTTTTTTACTGCGAAAGAAGTAAATTCATTGCATTATATAGGGAAAGTCAAGTGCTGTCCACATCACGTTTCTTAATTTACTAGCAAATTTAATGCGCTTCGTGCACTGCTTCGCTCCAAGTACACTACGGACATACACAGAAAACAGCCACCGGCGGACATACACTGCCTACCCCCTCCCATACACTCCCTCCATCCTCCCATACACTCCCTCCATCCTCCCATACACTCCCTCCATCCTCCCATACACTCCCTCCATCCTCCCATACACTCACTGCATCCTCCCATACACTCCTTCCACCCTCCCGTATACTCCCTCCACCCTCCCACACCTTCCCTCCACCCTTCCATACACTCTCTCCACCCACCCATACACTCCCTCCACCTTTCCATACACTCCCTCCACACTTCCATACACTGCTTCCACCCTCCCATACACTCCCTCCACAATCCCATACACTCCTTCCACCTTCCCATACACTCCCTCCACCCTCCCACACCCTGCCTCCACCTTTCCATCCACCCTCCCGCACACTTTCTTCACCCTCTCATACACTCCTAATATACACAGACACATGAGAGGCATACACCTCTTCCATTCAATATCCCTATTTCTTATACGACTCCCTATCAAAACATACATTCTATACTAACCCCAATATGACGCAATTCATGTACTCTCCCCTAGACCCACTATTAAACCAATTTATAAGTTTAATACATCAATGTGCAAACATCAATGCAAACACCGAAAGATGCAAGATGAGTTGTATAAGAATTGCTGCATTTCTTTAATGCAAAATTATTTAGCTCATGGAGTCTGCAATACAGCTGATATGAATGAAACATTCATTGATTTTATACGAAGAAGACGATTTTTTCGATGAGGTTTTAAGCATAGAGTTAAATTACTTATACCTATAGATATTGAATTTTCTTCAATTAGTCGCCATTTTCATTGATTTAGCGTCATTTTTATCTATTTGGTGAGATTTTTGTTAATTTGGCAACATTTAAAAAGTCGCCAAGTTGGCGACATGCAGCCAAATTTGTCGTCGAAATCTCGCCAAGCGTTATGGACGAAGTAATAAGTTATTCTTATAGCAGATAAATGACTACTGGCTTTCAAATACAAAAGTATTACCTAAAGTATCTTTTCTCATAAATGAAACGATCTAGATGCACGAGAATGATATCACCCAATTTATTGCATGTCACTTATGAAAAGTGAACATATTTCACCGTAGTTAATATTTTTTAAATTTTATATAATATTTTGAAAAAAAATATGTTTTTTAAATATGCAATATATCGAGAACGGTTCACGCTAGTACTCTAAAATTGGTATCAATCGTTTTAATTACATAAGAAAAGACTATTTACGTAACTTTATTAAAGGTTTTGAATTTTTAATGATTTTTTTCAAAATTTCACTCGAAAATTTAGGGAGGTTCTGAACATTCGATTGTGTATGAAAACAATAGGAGTAGGAACAAACGGGGCGTTCACTATGGAAGGCGGAGCAGAGGAGCAAAATGGCCGCCATCTTGAATTCTGTGATCCTGGACGGGGATGTAAAAGAGGGAAAGTGAAAAATGGTGGGGGGTCAAAATTTTTGAGAAACTTTTTTTTTCAGGTGGCAACGATTTCGTAGTCTTGTACGAAGGGTTAAGGGGGGAAATTAATTTTTTTGAATGAGATTTTTCTAAGTAGGGGAGAAACTTTTTGGGGGTGGCAACACCTGCGAAGGCGGAGCAGTGTCATCAGCGTTCCCTAGCTGCGAAAAGTGGAACTATCGAGGATGACGAGCTAGATCCACGAGAATGATGTAACCCAATTTATCGCATGATATTACATATGAGAAAGGAAAATGTTTCTCAACAGTGAATATATTTTTTTTTAATTTAGGGAATTTTTTGATAAATTTATTTGAAAAATGTGCAATATCTCAAGAACGGTTCATGCTAGCGTTCTAAAGTTTATGTCAATCGTTTTCTAAGGAAAAATTACGTAATAAATGTCTATTTGCGTAACTTTATTAAAGGTTTTGATTTTTTGATGATTTTTCCAAAATTTCACTCGAAAATTTAGGGGGTTCGGAACATTCGATTGCATTTAAAAACAATAAGCTTCCAGTATTCACGGATTGTGATTTTTGTACCAAATTTCATTCGAATCGCTCCATTCGTTCGTGAGATATCGTCTCCACACACACACACACACACACACACACACACACACACACACACACACACACACACAGACATCACCTCAAAAATGTTTGATTCGTGGTCAGGGATGCTTGAAACGTGCTCTCCCGTCAAAAACTCGGAATTCGAATTTTCGACCCCGTCACAATATTTTTTTATACATAATGTATATAAGGGAAGTAATAATATCATATAAAACGATCACGTGACCCATTAAAAACAAAATATGACATCCATGTTGTGTTAAAATCGTGATTTTTAAGGTTCTTTTTAATTTATATGTAGTATTGTATCCGTTCTAAAACGGATTTATTTTTACTTAATTTCTGTGTATCCATATTCTGAAATAGCGCAACTACAATATATTTGAGTTTAAATGATCAATGCCATACATTTTGTGTCAAAATCATGATTTCTAAAGTTCTTTTTAAATTATATTTAGTGTTGTATCCGTCCTAAAACCGCTTTATTTTTGTTTAATTTCTGTGCATCTGTATTATGAAACAACGTAATTAGAATATATTTGAGTTTAAATGATCATCCAACTTTGATTATTTCTACAACGAAGCTTAATTTACACTTATGGAGAATGTAAACACATCAAGTTGTAAGATGAGTTGTATAGGAATTGCTGAATTTCTTTAATGCAAAATTATCTAGCTCTGGAGTTTGCAATATAGCTGATATGAATGAAACATTCATTGATTTTACATAGAGACGCAGACGATTTTATAGCAGACTTTTTTGATGAAGTTTTAAGCAGAGTTAAATTACTTTTACCTCCATGGTTTTAAGTTTTTCAGTAAAATAAATTATTGTAGTATTGTGATGAATGGAATGGAAAAAAGTGTATGAATGAAATATTTACTGCTTTTTCATAGAGAGCCATGAGATTTATATTCCATTGACGTCATTTGGATAAAGTTCATTGTTTTCGATGAAGTTTTAAGTTGATGAATGTATCGCATTTAGAGTTGTGTAAATAAAATTGCATTGCAGTTGGAAAGTGTTTCATAATCAATGCTTTATGCATGATTGATATTTCTTGTTTTAATTTTTATTTAAAAACTACCGAACATATTTTACTCAAATTTTTCTTTATGGGATTGAATTTTGTGGGATAATTTGAATATTTCCTAAAAATTTCAAAGCAATTTACGAATTTTAACTTTGCTTAAAATATGTTTGAAAAATGAGGTCCCATAAGGTTCAACGTATTTCACTTTTCAAACAGAGTTCAATCCGAAACTAATTGGTTAATATTATTCATTTACATTCGCATATGTCCCACAGACCGTCTGAACAACGTACTAAAATTTCATTTTGATAAAGTCATTTTTACGACAGTTATCATGCGAGCGGACAGACAGACAGACGGTCATGACCAAAGTCATAAACACTTATGTTGGAAAGTGCTAAAAACACAAAAATTTTAATGTGTTGATCTGGTATCACATTACACAGAGCATTTTAAGTACGTTTGGTCAAAACTAAATGGACACCATCCTTTAGGGTTATCACGAGCCGTTCTTAAGATATTAGGTATTTCACTTTATTTACAAATGGCGCAATATTTCTCGAAAAAGTTACGCTATTTACCTGAAATTAAGTGTGCTAACTGTTATTGATAAGGACAAAGAGCGAGTTGATTACGATTTTGAGTTACGCGCCACTTTTATTTCAATATTAGACCAATATTGCATATCTTAGCTTTTCATTGGAAATATTTTCAATGCAATGTCACTATTGGCTAGATGTTGGCGTTTCTATATTAAGCCAATATTGGTTTTACGTTGAAATATATTTGCAATCAACACTAAAATATTGGGTACATACAGTGGCCGCTGAATGAGTGGTTATAGGAATCAGCCGTTTGTAAGAATGAAAACAACAGAACAAACACAAACTCTGTTTTAACGTGTTAAAGTTCTAGATTTGAGAAATTACGATTGCTGCTTTTAAGAATCAGTTTTCTACCTAAAATTCATCCATTTCATAGTGGAGAGAGAGAGAGAACAAAATATCATTTTCTACAAGGTGTAATATTGTCACTTCTCGCCACATATTCAACAGGGGTGGTTGCTGTTTGATAAACTGGGTCTGCATGAATGGCAGGCAAAATCCCGGTAGAAATTGTTGGGGGATGTAAAACAAGCAACAAAAAAAAAAAGTTTTAGTTTTCTGTTAAGAAAAATTATTGTTAGTTAAGTTTACAAGATAATATTCGTAGAGTTGTAGTTAGTCATTTCACGTTTTGCTAGTAGCATCAAATCGTAAATAAGTAAAATCCTTAGTTTGCTTCAAAACAAAATGTGTTTCAAAAGTATGATTTTTTTCCTCCATACAACCGAAGAATAACTAATCCTGCATTAGAAATGACGCAGCCAACATTATTTAAAATTTGGAAAGGCAGAAATAAAATGTTGACGGTCAATTGTAATTTCCAGAGAAAGAGAAAGCGGAAAAGAAAACAAAGTCATAAACACTTTTCAACTTTTTTGTAAAGTGTTAAAAACAAGTAAAGTCAACCATGCATAAAGCATCGATGTGAAACACTTTCCAACTGAAATACAATTTTATTTAAACACCTCTAAATTGCGAAACATTCAGCGCTGATATTATTTAAATTTTCACTGTACTACAATAATTTATTTTATTAAAAACTTAAAACCATGGTATTAAAAGTACTTTCTAACTCCATGCTTTAAAATTTTTAAACATCTCTAAAATGCGATACATTCAGCGATGATATTTTATAAGTTATCATAGTACAGTAATTTATTTTACTTGGAAACTTAAAACTTCATCGAAAAAGGCAATGCTATAAAATAGTCTGCTTCTCTATGTAAAATCAATGAATATTTCATTCATATCACCTATATTTCAAACTCCTGAGCTAAATAATTTTGCGTTAAAAAAATTCAGAATATCTTATACAACTCATCTTACTGCTTGATTTGGTTACATTCTACATACGTTAAAATTAGGATTCGCTGTAGAAATAATCAAAGTTTGATAATCATTTAAACTCAAAACTATTATAATTGCGTTGGCGTAGAATATAGTTGCACAGAAAAGCGGTTTTAGGACGTATGCAACACGAAATATAAATGTAAAAGAACTTTAAAAATCACGACTGTGAGACTGGGAAAAAAAGATGGATGCCATATTTTATTTTGAAGTGGGTCAGGTAATCTCTTCATATAATATGGGTGCAATTATTATTTTAATTTTTATTTAAAAAACTACCAAATCTATTTTGCTGAATTATTTTTATATAATTTATGGGATAATTTGAATATTTCTTAAAATTTTCGAAGTAATTTGGGAATTAAAACTTCTCTTTAAACATGTTTGAAAAATTAGGTCCCATAGGGCTCAATGTATTTCTCTTTTTTAACCCGGGTTCAATTCAAAACTAATTAGGTGATATTATTCATTTACATATCCATATGTCCCACATCAACATACTAGAATTTCACTTTGATAAAGTCATTTTTACGGTAGTTATCGTGCGAACGGCAGACAGGCAGACAGAATGACCAAAGTCATAAACACTTCTCAACTATGTTGGAAATTGTTAATAAGACCAACCCCATTACTCTAGGACTAGCTATTCTCGATATATTTTAGAATTTTCATCTTTTTACTACGCCGTCTTTAAAATTACTCCCAGTTACTCAATGAAAACGAAAATGAAATTGAAAGTGCAAATTCAGTGTCATTTTAAATAATTACGCGCGTTATTTTGTGCCTTTTAACTTAATTTAATGAATTATTAATGAAATAGAGAGGAAATGATTTTGAGTCTGTAGAGAAAGTCATCTGCTGCTCACATCTATATTTTTTTAATGAAAAAGTAAATTTATAAGTTTATTATTTGTAATTCGCTTACATTTCCATACTGTAAAATCATGTACTCGTATAACAGTTAGTGTTTACTATAGAGAACATTAAAAAAAAATATGAATTTAAGAATCAACTCCTTATAAGAATCAGCGAAATAAATGGAATTCTTAAAAACGACGGCCATTTACATGCCAATACTGAATTAATATTGAGCCAATATTGGAAGCCAATATTGAAAGTCAGTATTAAAAGCCGATAGTGAAAGTCGATATTGGCTCATTACAGTCAAAATGTCCATATTTTCTTATTACTTTCCTTATATACATAATGTATAAGGAAAGTATTGTGACGGGGTCGAACATTCGAATTCGAGTTTTCGACGGGAGAGCACGTTTCAAACATCCCTGATCATGAATCAAACATTTTTGAAGTGATGTCTGTGTGTGTGTGTGAAAGTGTGCGTGGAGTGTGAAAGTGTGTGTGTGAGTCAGTGAGTCTGTGAAGACGATATCTCACGAACGAATGGAGCGATTCGAATGAAATTTGGTACAAAAATCACAATCCGTGAATACCGGAAGCCTATTGTTTTAAAATGCAATCGAATGTTCAGAACCCCCTAACTTTTCGAGTGAAATTTTGAAAAAATCATCAAAAAATAGAAACCTTTAATAAAGTTACGCAAATAGATGTTTCTTATGTAATTTTTCCTTAAACGATTCACATAAACTTTAGAACGCTAGCATGAACCGTTCTCGAGATATTACACATTTTTCAAATAAATTTATCAAAAAATCCCATAATTTAAAAAAATAGATTAACTGTTGAGAAACATGTTTAATTTTCATATGTAATATCATGCGATAAATTGGGTGACATCATTCTCATGGATCTAGCTCGTTCCATTCACGAGAAAAGATACTTTGAGTAATACTTTTGTATTTGAACGCCAATAGTCATTTATCTGCTATAAGAATAACTTATTTCTCCGTCCATAACCTTGGCGAAATTTTGGCAACGAATTTAGAGGAATGTGGCCAACTTGGCGACATTTTTATATGTTGCCAAGTTAACGAAAATCTCGCCAAATGGATAAAAAATAACTCTAAATGAAAATGACGACTCATTGAAGAAAATTCAATATTTTGGAAAGAATATAAGCATCTACTATAGAATAACATTTTTTTAACTGTAAAAGTAGTAATTTCATTGCATTATATAAGGAAAGTCATGAGTTGCCCACATCAGATTTTTGATTTATTGGGTTGGAGGGAAAGTTATGTCGTATATTAAATAGGTAGGTGATTTTTCTTGTAAATAAAAAGAACATCTGTAACAAGTCGAGAAATTGCAGAAGAGTTTGGCATTCATCATACAACTGTTGGAGATCACATTAAATCTCTTGGGTTTGTGTTAAAGCAAAGTTTTTGGGTTTCACATGAATTAACGGAAAAGAATTTGTCTGATCGTGTAAGAATGTGTTCATCACATCTGATTAGACACAATATGGAGCCGTTTTTGGACATGCTGGTTACTGGAGATGAAAAGTGGATTCTTTACGAGAATATTAAGAGAAAAAAATCTTACTGCAAACCAGGAACATCATCAGCAACAGTTCCAAAACCAAGTATCCATCAACGAAAAGTACTGCTTTGTTTGTGGTGGGACAGGAAAGGTCCAGTGTACTACGAGTTGCTGAAACAAGGGAAAACCATCAACGCGGATCTGTACTGCAATCAGCTGGATAAATTGAATGCAGCTATCAAAGCAAAAAGGCCAGAAAAGGAATATTGTTCCACCACGATAATGCTCGCAAGCATACTGCAATGGTGACACAACAAAAACTGAATGCGTTAGGATGGGAAGTCCTTAGTCACCCACCGTATTCACCTGACATTGCACCATCTGATTATTACCTGTTCAGATCTCTGCAAAATTATCTAACGGGAAAAAAATTCACGTCTTTTGAAAGTGTTTCTAAGGCAGTTGCTGACTATTTTAACTCCAAGGATGAGAACTTCTACAAAACAAGAATTCACAGGTTACCTGAAAGATGGCAACAGGTTGTAACAAATAACGGAGCATATATAATTGATTAATATTAAACACATATTTTTATAAATGAATTCAAATATTTTCTTTAAAATACGACAGAACTTTCCCTCCAACCCAATAATATTGGATCTACATAGGTTGCGAATATTGTTCAGATATTAGCATGACATTTGAATCTCATTTGAATCAGTTTCTTTTTGCTTAATATCTAAATCTGTTCATCTGTAAAGTTTATTAATAAGATTTTTTTTCTGATTTTGGACAAGAGGACATAAACCATATGAACCATTAATATATAAGACTGTCAAATGAAGGTCCACAGAGACATTCCATATATATTTCATTTAAAAATTACGAAATGTTGAGAGTAGAGGTTGAGTGACTCACCAACGCTGCACACTTCGAAGTGTTCGACCGGAGACATTTGTTCAATTTTAATATCCTTCAAAGAAAACGTATCCTGGCTGCTCTCGTCTTCCACCATCGCGGACTGGAGGTCCTCTCCTGACAGATAAAAGAACAAAATGCGTTATCACGGGAGAAAAATAGGCACTTAATGCTAAAAGAAACTATAGAAACCAGTCGAATGGTGCTCTATTTATATTTCAGGGAAAGACACGACACATTTACATAAAGGGGAGACGCAAATATGGAGGAGGAAGGGAGGGGGGGGGGGGGGGTACGTGAAAGATATTTATAGGGAGCCACTCTTACTGTTACAACGGAGTACTGCATATGAAAATCGGCGCAATAAAAGTACTTAAACTGGATTGCAACTCAACTCGACCTTCTCATACCAGAATCCATTTTTAATAGCTTTTTTTTTAAATTTTACAAGAAAATGTTTGAAGAATCGGTATCATGGGTTCAAATGATTCCAATTATAGCGTTGAGTGTTGAAAACCCAGACCACACGACCAACCCGAAGGCTTATGGTAGCAAGTTGGTCGTGTGGTCTGGGTTTTCAACACTCAACGCTATAATAGCGTGTTACACTTCACTTTAAAGAACTTGAAAATTTTTTTTGATGGATACCATACTTTACAATGTACCCCTGGGGACGGGTCATGTGTCCCCCCAGCCTAATAATGCCACAAACGGAAAAATTGTATCCCGGCTATTTTTCACAACAATGTTTGGAACTATAATCTCGTGATCATTGAACCATCCATAAACTTTCTGATACATGATTGTGTCCAATTGAGTCCTATGCTGCCATGTTAAATAAATATAAAATTTCAAATAGATTTCGAAGTTTTCGTTCGAATTTAAAAAAAAAATCTATCTAATTCTAGATGTTTTTGATATCAAAGCAGGATATCAAGTTTCGTGAAAATCCATTAATATATGTGGCCACAATCGTGTACACAGACAGATGGACATCACTCTAAAAATAGTCAAAACATGTTCACGAGATCTTAAAAAATATATTGACATTAAAATCTCGAAATCAAGAATTTTCGTGAAAACAATACTTTCTCAATACTAAGTATGAAAAAGCAAAAATTACGAAAATCTCTATGTGATATACATTTTCTTAGATTAGTAGGGGGTTCCGCCCCCTGCTCTCTACGCTCGCCAAACCTCGTAACTCGCTTCGCCAGCACTTTCGTGTCGTCTGCTGCGCAGACTTAATACAAAATGGGTACCTTCCTTGTTAATCGACATTCACCAGCCCTAGAACTCGGTTCACTAGCTCTTCCAATCTGGACGGCGCATACGATCGTCTACGTGTCCTATGCTCGCAAAATGCCTGGACTCCACCATCCATTCATTGCCACTCATTAATCGCAGCTTGCCGCAGGCATGAAATCCCCGTGTGGGCTTCGCCTCATTATTAGCTGACGCTCACCAATTCCCTTAACTTTGCCAACCATGTCACCAAGCTCAGCACTTTAACCGCTACACTCGCCAACCCCAAATATCGCTTTGTGAGTTGGGAGGCTTCGTTTTCTGCATCGCGAATCCTTTCGTACCGCCTGCTATTAAGAACGTGGGAAGAAAAGGCAAAATTTCATAACTGTAGGGTTTGCTGTCCCTTGTTAACTGACATTCACCAGACCTAGAGCTCTTTCAATTCGTACGGCGCACATAATCGTCTAAGTGTCCCATGCTCGTTGAAGCTCACAAACTCCACACTCCACTGACTCCGCTCACATGCAGAGCAGATTTAAAATATCTAACTTTTAAAAATTATTAAAATAACAAGAAAGATCAATCATACTTAAAGCGTTGATTATGCAACACTTTCCAACTTCAATGCAATTTTATTTAAACATGTCTAAAATACAATACATTCCTCGGTAATATTTTAAAACTTATCCCAATACTACATTGATTTATTATATTTGAAAACTTAAACCTTGGTCGAAAAAAATGAACTTCATTCAAATGACGGCATTGAAATATAAATTGCCTGGTTTAAACATATCTAATATGCCATACATTCCTCGGTAATATTTTTAAAATTATCATAATACTACAGCAATTTATTATATTTGAAAACTCCATCGAAAACAACTGACATTCATTCAAATGACGTCATAGAAAAAATAACACGCCTGGCTCTCTCTATAAAAGCATCATTTCATTCATAAACAATTTCCCATTAATTTCATTCATCACAATACTATAATAATTTATTTTATTTAAAAATTAAGACCATGGAGCTACAAGTAATTAAACTCTATGCTTAAAACTTTATCGAAAAAAATCGTCCTTCTCTCTGTAAAATTAATGAATATTTCATTCATATCAGCTATGCAGACTCCATGAGCTAAATAATTTTGCGTTAAAGAAATACAGCAATTCTTGTACAACTCATTCTACATATTTTGCTGTTTACATTTTACATAAGTGAAAAATAGGTTTCGTTGTAGAAATAATCAAATTTGGATGATCATTTAAACTCAAATATATTATAATTGCGTTGTTTCAGCATGTAGATGCACAGAATTTAAGCAAAAATAACGTGGTTTTAGGACGGATACAACACTCAATATGAATTAAAAAGAGCTTTAAAATCACGATTTTGAGACAAGATGGATGCCATACTTCATTTTGAAGTGTGTCACGTGCTCTTTTCATATCATGATCACGTGATCGCTTCGTATAACAGGTGTAATTATTATTTTAATTTTTATTTAAAAACTACTGAATATATTTCGTTGAATTTTTTTTTAATATATTTTATGGAACAATTTAAATATTACCTAAAATTTTCGAATCAATTTGTGAATTTTAAATCCGCTTAAAAAATGTTTGAAAAATTAGGTCCGATAGGGTACAATGTATTTCATTTTTTCAACCCGGGTTCAATCCAAAACTAATTGGATAATATTATTCATTTATATTCCCATAGGTCCTAAAGACCGTCTGAACAGCATACTAAAATTTCATTTTGATTAAGTCATTTTTACGGCAGTTATCGTACTAACGGATAGACAGACAGACAGACAGAAGGAACAAAGTCATAAAACACTTTTCAACTTTGTTGTAAAGTGTTAAAAGTGAGTCGTGGTTTAGGGTAAAATTGTTAAATGTGTACAGTCAACCCCCCCACCCCATAACGCGGTACTCTCATAGCGTGGTTTCCATATAAAGCGGAGCAAAAATTGCGACAACCTCCCATAACGCGGTACTCATAAAACGCGGTTTCTATATAACGTGGTAATCTTATAACGTGGTAGTCTTATAACGCGGTTTCTCTATAATACAACTCAATTAGCTTAAGCCCGAGCATGAATTTTTCTATCACCCTTTCACCGTTGAAATGAATGGGGAATTCCCCTGTTTTTTCATCCACGTACATCACCATATTTCAATTTCAGTTGTCAGGGAAATCCCCTGTAAAAAAAATTAATACATTCATTTAAAATGCATTGATAGACGAAAATATGGGCAAAGAATGGATTTCAAATTTCAATTTACGTGATGTGAAAAGGGGGGCTGGGTTTGGGTAAACAATTAGAAAATTACTTTATTGAAAATGACCAGTGCGGCGTCCAAAGTTTAAAAGAGAATTGCAAAATTGTTTAGCTCCTTAGAGAGAGATTTTGGTAGCGTTACAAAATAAAACTACATTTGAAAACGAAAATGAAGATATGAAAAGTGTAAAATAATTACGTCACTAATATTTGACAGCGATTATGAATGTTAATAGGATTTTTGTTGGAAAATGTTATTAAGTTTATATTTCGCATTGTTTTTTAACACTTTACAACATAGTTGAAAAGTGTTTATGACTTTGTTCATTCTGTCTGTCTGTCTGTCCATCAGTACGATAACTGCAGTAAAAATGACTTTATCAAAATGAAATTTTAGTATGTTCAGAAAGTCTGTGGGACCTATGGGAATATAAATGAATAATATCACCCAATTAGTTTTCGATTGAACCCGGGTTGAAAAAATGAAATACATTGAACCCTATGGGGCCTCATTTTTCAAACATTTTTTAAGTGAATTTAAAATTCACAGATTCCTTCGAAAGTTTTATGAAATATTCAAATTATCCCATAAAATATATAAAAAAAATTCAGCAAAATATATTCAGTAGTTTTTTAAATTAAAATTAAAATAATAATTACACCCTTTATATGGAGAGAACATTTGACCATTATATGAATTCACGTGACCCACTTCAAAATAAAATATGGCATCCATCTTGTATCAAAATCGTGTGTTGTATCCGTCCCAAAACCGCCTTATTTTTGCTTAAATTCTGTGCATCAATGTTCTGAATCAAAGCAATAACAATATATTTGCGTTTAAATGATCATCCAACTTTGATTAGTTCTACAACGAAACATATTTTTCACTTATGTAAAATGTAAACACCAAAATATATAGAATGAGTGGTATAAGAATTGCTGCATTTCTTTAACGCAAAATTATTTAGCTCATGGAGTCTGCAATATAGCTGATATGAATGAAAGATTCATTGATTTTACACAGAGAACCAACCAGACGATTTTTTCGATGAAGTTTTAAGCATAGAGTTAAATTACTTGTACCTCCATGGTCCTCCAAGTTTTTTAATAAAATAAACTATTATAGTTTTGTGATGAATGAAATGAATTTAAAAAACTTATTAATGAAGTGCTGCTTTTATATAGAGGCGATTTATCTTTCGATGACGTCATTTGAATAAAGTTCATTTGTTTCCTATGAAGTTTTCAAATATAATAAATTATTGTAGTATCATGATAATTTTAAAAATATTACCGAGGAATGTATCGCATTTTAAAGATGTTTAAACCAGGCAATGTATATTTCAATGCCGTCATTTGAATGAAGATCATTTTTTTCTATGAAGTTTTAAGTTTCCAAATATAATAAATTAATGTAGTATTGTGATAATTTTTAAAATATTACCGAGGAATGTACCGCATTTTAGAGACGTTTATATAAAATTGCATTGAAGTTGAAATGTGTTTCATAATTAATCCTTTATGCATGATTGATCTTTCTTGTTTTAATTTTCTTATATGAAGTCTTAATAAAAATTATTCGAAATATATAAACATGTATTTATTGCCCTTTGTATCTATAAACTTATATTTCATAACCGTATTCACCCTAATATGGTGTTTTGAAAATGCAATTTTATACAACGTAGAACGAATCAGCCTGATTTATATGTTCTAAGTTTCACTTAACGCGGTACGAATTGTTTTGTTTTGTACTAAATCTGAATTTCTTATAACGCGATTTCCATACAAGACGGTATGCGGTTTCTATATAACACTGTACAAATTAATCTAATTTGCACTTATCTGAGTTTCTTATAACGCTGTTTCCATATAATGCGGTACGAATTAATCGCGTCATAGGAGGGTTGACGGTATTAATATTTTGTAAATTTTCGAAAAATGAAAATATTGATTGATAAACGTTGCAGTTAAAGTACACTTTAACTGCAACGTACTGCACTTTAACTGCACTTTACAGTTAGTAAAAATTTAGTCAAACACATGCATGATAGTTTGAAAAAAAATGTATATAAAAAAGGCCTAATTAACAAAAGGTCCAGTCGAGGATAGCGGTCCCACTTGAGCCTTAGGCATGAGTGTTAGAAAACAGAATTTATAAAATTGCCACACATAGATCATGCAAATGTTTGTGATTTAAAAAGTAAAAAGTGTAACATAATTTTGTAGAAAAATACTTTTATTTCCGTTTTCACTTTCCCTGGAGAAAGTATTATGACGAGGTCGAAAATTCGAATTCGGATTTTCGATGGAAGAACACGTTTCAAGTACCTCTAAATCAAGTACCCCTAATCGATCGTTTTTTAGATGATGTCTCTCTCTGTGTGTGTGTGTGTGTGTGTGTATTTGTGTGTGTAAGCATGTGTGTTTGTATGTGTGTGTGCTCGCCTATGAAACTGTGGAGACGATATCTCACGAGCGGATGGAGCGTCTCGAACGAAATTTAATCAGTGAATAACAATAAGTGAATATTGGAAGCTTATACATTTTGAAAGCTTATACCCCCCTCTCCAAGTTTTTGAATAAAATTTTGAAAAAATCATCAAAACATAGAACTATTAATATACATAATCTATAAATACTATGTACATAATCATTTCTTATGTGATTTTGCATTAGAAAACGTTTGGAATAAATTTTAGAATGGCATCGTGAACTATTCCTGAGATATTGCATTTGTTCCAATAAATTTATCAAAGAAGCTCATAAAATGAAAAAGTATTAACTATCGTGAAATGAGTTCACTTATCATATGTAATATTATATGATAAATGTGTGAATATCATTCACGTTCACTACTTCATTTCATTCACGAGAGAAGAAACTTTGTGTAACAGTGTTATATTCTGACGCCTACCAATTCGCTAACAGTCATTTATATATAAGAAATGCTCTACTCTCCGTTTGTCTGTAACGCTTAAAGATAAATTTGGCGAACTCTCATTTAGCAAAACATCACTAATTTGGAAATATTTCGTCCCAGATAGGCGAAACTACCGTTAAAATTAGAAATATGATATTAAGTTAAGCAAAATGAAGTGAAATTAATAAATATTTAATTAAAATATTTCAATATATGGACTGCTTATTGCGGATGCTATCAATGATAATTGCCAATTTATTTCAGTACTGAAATCAGCTTACTTTACTCAATTCAGCATTATGACAAAAAAAAAAATCTGATGTGGGCAGCACATGACCTTCACTGCATAATGCAATAACTTTGCTTCTTTGTCAGTGAAAGAACGGTATTCAAGATCCACGGAAAAATGTTTCTGGATTTAATTAACATCATGTAAATTGAAATTTAGCGATTTTGGCGATTAATTAGTTCAAACAGAATGACTTATTCATACACATATGCAAAATCCGCATCAAAATATAATTGACATTTAATTAGTACCCCATGAAATAATTATTTAATGATTGATTGATTAATACCCCACAATTATTGACCCCCTTTGATATCAACAATGGGTCAACAATTTTGACGTCAAAACTATTATAAAAAGTATCTTCTCTTGCGAGTGGAACGAACTAAATCCTCGAGAAGGATGTTAACCGATTTGTTGTTTTATATTACGTATTAAAAGTAAACCTAATGGATGATATTATTTTTTTTATATTTTTCTGTAATTTTTGAATTTATTTAAACTATGTTCAATATCTAAAAAAAGTCATGCTAGCGTTCTAAAGTTAGTATCAATCGTTTTTTAAAGAAATATTAAGCATGAAATGATTATTCCTTCATCCTTATTAGAGATCCTAATTCTTATATAATTTTTATATAGTTAATTTTTATATAATTTTGATTTAAATATTCCTTTAAAATTAGGGGCCTAGACCATTCGATCACGTTTAAGATTAATAAGGTTGCAGTATTCACTGATTGCAAAAGTCGTACCAAATTATTTTTCGAAACGCTCTATTCGTTCGAGAGATGTCGCTTCCATCGACTCACACTAACATACACACACTTCCACACACTACCTATACACACACAATCTAATATACGCACACACACACACACTGACATATACACACAACCACTAATATACACACACACACTAACATGTAGGCACATACTAACATATACACACACTAATATGCACACAACCACTAACATATACACACACACTAACATACACACACACTAACATACACACACACTAACATATGCACACAACCACTAACATACACACACACTAACATACACACACACACTAACATACACACACACTAACATACACACACACTAACATACACACACTAACATACATACACTAACATACACACTCTAACATGCACACACACACTAACATACACACTCTAACATGCACACACACATTAACATACACACACTAACACACACACACTAACAAACACACACATTAACACATATACGCACAAACATAACCTCAAAAACGTTCCATTTGAGTTTAAGGGGTGTTTGAAACGTATGCTCTTCTGTCGAAAACTTGAATTCGAATGTTCGACTCTTTCACAATACTTCCCCTGTACATTATTTATGTAAGAAAAGTAAAACGTATAAAACAATTTACAGTAAAACATGTTGAAATATTCAAACATAATCCAGATCGTTTACCTTTATAAAATTTTAATTGCAAGTCTTAAACTCTAGAGTATAATCCTTTTCAGTTTAACCTCAAACGATTTTCAACCCAAACTCTTTTTCTCCTTTTTAACGGCTCGTTTTGATATCCACATAGAAAAAAAACCCCTCTTAACAAAGTAAACAAAGAGAACACGATCGCTTCGACCTCTAACTGTTAAAATAACGGATCTGTAGATATTTTCCACTGCAGAGGCGTTTCTGTTATGGACAGCACATGACTTTCTCTGTATAATGGAATGAATTGACTTCTTTCACAGTGAAAAAATGCTGCATAAGATCCAGACACAATGTTTTCAACGTTGAATTGTACATGCGGATGACAGCATTTAAAATTGCTTAGTACCTAATTAGCTTATATTTCAAACAACTTTAAATTGGCAATAACCTATATTGATAGCATCCGCAATAGGCAATAGAGTCCATATATTAAAATATTTGAGTAATTAATTCATCGATTTGGAGTCATTTTCGCTGATTTCGTCATTCTCGTCATTTCTGCAATTTTGACGATATTCTGGGGAGAAATATTGCAAAGTTGGCTATATTTCGTCAAATTTATCACCAAGCATTACAGACAAACGGAGATAATGTGTGCCAAATGTTGTTTGATACGTTCTATTCTGTCATGATATATCACTTTCACACACACACAGGTGCACACAAGCATCGTCTCAGAAGCGTTCCATTCGAGATCAGAGATGCTTGAAACTTGTCGAATCTTCCGTCGAAAACTCGAACTCGAATTTTCGACCCCTTCACAATACTTTTCCTTTACATTATACTATACATACAGGGAAAGTCAAAATGTACAAATCGTTTAACTTTGTGGGTTTCTATATGCTAAATTTAACACCCCAAAAAATGAAATTGCTTTATGTTTTGCAATAAAAGGATTTTAATATTTTTTTATTAAATTTTTTTTTTTATTATTTTATTTATTTATTTTTTTAAGTATGATGAAAGCTATAGTATAAAAATTCAAAATTTATAAACACATTTTTCAATTTTTCACGGTCTAACAGTCTCGACGATGAATTCGCTCAATTTTAAATTCATTATTTATTGCTGCTATAAAAGAAAACAATACGATACAGGCAGCACATGACTTTCCTTACATAATGCGACAACTTTACATCTTTCACAGGGAAATAATACTGTGCAAGAGGAAGGCCACAATGTTTTTGGTATGGAATTGATGTCACGTAAATTGAAATTGGGAGCTTTTTGCAACTAATGAGTCCAAACGGAATTCCATAAATAATCACGTGCAGAATCTTCATCAAAATACAATAAACATTAGACATATAGACATATCACGTTAAATAAATAACTATTGATGATTTCTTTGGAGTCCAAAACGATTGCAAAAAGTAATTTCTCTTGAGAATGGAAGGAGCTAGAACCAAGAGAGTGATGGTAATAGATTTGTAGCATAACATTGCATATGGAAAGTGATACTAACTCTTTTTTTTATTGTATGTAAAATTTTTGCTAAATTTGTTTGAAAAGCGTGCAATATCTTAATAAGTGTTCTAAAGTTTATGTCATCCGTTTTACAATGAAAATTTATATCTAAAATGATTGTTTATTTATAATTATTGAAAGTCTCGAGATTTTAATGATTGTGTTTTTCAAAAATTCATTCAAAAATTGGGGAGAGGATATCTTTTAAATATTCGATTGCGATTAAAATAAACGAGGTTCCAGTATTCACAGATTATAGTAATTGCACCAAATTGTTTTCAAAATTTTCCATTCGTTCATGAGATATCGTGCCAAGAGATTCTCCGACATACACGATAGTATTCCCACATAAACACTCGCTAACATGAACACATACACACACGCTAACATGAACACATACACACACACTAACATGCACACACCCTAACATATATACACACACTAACGTATATACACACACTAACGTATATACACACACTAACGTACATACACACACGCTAACATATATACACACACTAAAGTACATACACACACGCTAATATATACACACACATTAACTTACATACACACGCTCACTAACATACATATACACACTAAAATACACACACTAACATACACACATTAACATACACACGCACACTAACATACACGCACTAGCATACACACACTAACATACACACACTAACATAAGCACATTAACATACACACACACTAACATAAGCACATTAACATACACACACACTAACATACACACACACACTAACATACACACACACACTAACATACACACACACACACACATACACACACACACACATAGAGACACCACCTCAAAGTCATTCGATTCACAGATACTTGATAAACGGGCTCTTTTGTCAGAAACTCGAATTCGAATTTTCGACCCCATTAAAATACTCCCTCTCTACATTATAAAATGTATGTAAAGAAAGTAAAAATGTAAAACCGTTTAAAGTAAAACATGTGAAATTCTTCAAACATAATCCAAACCGTTTGTCTTTATTTTAATTTAAAGTCTCAAATTCCGTAAAGTTTAACCCTCTTCAGTTTCAACTCGAGCGGTTTTGAACCCAAGCTCATTTTTCTCGTTTTAAACGGCCCATTTTGATATCCGCATAAAAAACATCGTAACAAAATAAACAAAGAGAACACGATCGCTTAACGTCGAAAGCGCCCTCTAACTGTTAAAATAACGGGTCTGGAGATATTTTCCGCTTTAGTGGCATTCCTGAAAAAATTGATCACAGTGTTCAATTAATTTTTTTATAGTTTTTATTTACTGAATTTATTATGCTATTAATAAAATGAAATTTTTATACTATTTTATAAAATTATATTAATAATTGTTTATTATTTGATTATGATTAATGTTATAGTATAAGAATGCAGAATTTAAAAATATTTTCCTTTTTTATTTATTTTATTTATTTATTTGTCTCAAATATGAATTCATTTTTTTTAAATGCATTTATTATTGCTACTATATAAAAGATACAAGGAATAAGAAATTAATTAACTGTTATTAAATTTAGCATAAATTAAATACGAAAATTAGTTTCTTTTAGCAGTTCATTCAAAAACTTAATTGGAAAATACATTTTCTTTTTTATATGTTTGTGTTTTCAGCAGTCTGAAATCTGATGAATTATTTATGACTGGTAAGTATCACATAAGGACGTTTTCTTAACAGATATTTTTTACGTTAAATTTAACCTGAAATGTTAAACCTTTTCAAAGCTACTTTATTTTATTACTTTCCTTATATACATAATGTATAAGGAAAGTATTGTGACGGGGTTGAAAATTCGAATTCGAGTTTCCGACGGGAGAGAACGTTTCAAGCATCCCTGATCACGAATCAAACATTTTTGAAGTGATGTCTCTGTGTGTGTGCGAGTCTGTGGAGACGATAACTAAGGAACGAATAGACCGATTCGAACGAAATTTGGTACAAAAATCACAATCCATAAATACTGGAAGCTTATTGTTTTTTAGACACTTCTTATGTAATTTTTCATTAGAAAACGATTGACATAAATTTTAGAACACTAACATGAGCCGTTCTCGAGATATTGCTAATTTATAAAATTATTGCTATTTAAAATTATTGCTATATTTATTGCTATTTCATAAAAATTATCAAAAAGTTATATAAAATAAAAAAAAATATTTCCTATTGAGAAACATGTTCACTTTTCATATGTAATACCATGCGATAAATTGGGTGACATCATTCTCATGGATCTAGCTCGTTCCATTCATGAAAAAAGATACTTTGAGTAATACTTTTGTAGTTGAACGCCAATAGTCATTTATTTGCTGTAAGAATAACTTATTTCTCCGTCCATAACGCTTGGCGAGATTTTGGCGACGAATTTGACGGAATGTCGCCAACTTGGCAACATTTTTAATTGTTGCCAAATTAACAAAAATGTCGTCAAATTGATAAAAATGACGCTAAATCATCGAAAATGACGACTCATTGAAGAAAATTCAATATCTTGGAAAGAATAAGTATCTCCTATAAGAATAACATTTTTTTTAACTGTAAAAGTAGTAAATTCATGGCATTATATAAGGAAAGTCATGTGTTGCCCACATCAGATTTTTTGCTATTTGTATTTGTTATTTATTATTTTTAATTCTTATTTCTGCTTTATTGATTTGTTATTTTATTATGCTTTATTTTATTCATAATTTTATTATGCTTTATTAATGTTTTACATTTGCAGAGCCTTAGGAAAGCACACGATGCATATAGATTAGAATTTTCTAGAACGTAACAGAGGTTGGTTACTGACGAAACATATCCCTTGTGCCATCTTACTTTTATTCTAGACTAGCAGTATACCCGTTCTTCGTACAAAATATACATTATAAAGAAACTTAAAATTCACAATCATGTGCTATAGTATCCTAAATGACATTATTATTCAGAACATTCTGTTAAAATATTAAATTTATTGCTCCTAAAAAGAAGTTTTAAAATATCTGTTCTCACTATGCAAATTTATCTTCACAGCCAAATCTGAAGAATAAAACATCCAACTCCATTTGTAAACAAATTTACAAAAAATATGAATTTAAATCAATATATGGTTAAAAATGAAAGCGCTAAAATTGTATGGGAAGATATATATACCCGTGCCACTTATATTCTCGTAGATTAGAAAATATACCCGTGTATTAGTAGAAGATTACCCGTACTACAACATATGAGTTTCAAAAATATTTGCCAAAATAAAAGAGATGACGTAATAAATTAAAAATATCAGCAATCCCAGTAATCTGTTAATTTTAACGCCCTCTAATCCAATGGTCTAATCCATTCAAAAATGCAATTTCGATAAAATTTATTTTATATACATTTTTTTCTTATTTAAATCGGAAAGGATTTAAAAATATCATCTATCGCATAAACACATTGGATTTAAATCCCATGTTAAACTATATGATATCGTTTTCTTCAAATAAATTGGCCGAAAAATATCATTTGCATAATGCTATCTCTATAAATGGTTAAATTACGGATTTTTTTTTATTAGATTTCCGACAACCTCTGGTCCTGGAAACTTAAGCTCAACTTTAAGTGTAGCTATTTCACGGTTTTCCCACAAAATTTCATGAAATTCGGTGCAAACGTTCTCTGGTAATGATGAGATAAGCACACACACATACAGACAGATTTTCAATTTTATTTACATAGATTGCTTTATTCCCTTTTTATTAAATTTAATCATTTGATTGACTTTTACTCACAGAATTCACATAAAATTGCGCTAATTTGTCTTGCAGAGGTTTCTGTTTCGTTGGAAACAATATTTGTTTATTTACAAATGGTAATATTTTATTATTTCCAGTTACTACTTTTGTTACAAAACAAAGCCTTATTTATAGTAACATATCAGATTATACGCTACATAATTACTTTCCTTCCTTATATACAATAATGTATATAAGGAAAGTATCGTGACGGGGTCGAAAATTCGAATTCGAGTTTTCGACGGGAGAGCACGTTTCAAGCATCCCTGATCACGAATCGAACATGTTTTAGGTAATGTGTGTGTATGGAGACGATAACTGACGAACGAATAGACCGATTGAAACAAAATTTGGTACAAAAATCACAATCCGTGAATACTGGAAGCCTATTGTTTTTATATGCAATCGAATGTTCAGAACCCCCCCTAAATTTTCGAGTGAAATTTTGAAAAATCATCAAAAAATTAAAACTTCTAATAAAGTTGCGCAAATAGACATTTCGTATGTAATTTTTCATTAGAAAACGATTAACATAAATTTTAGAACGCTAGCACGAACCGTTCTCGAAATATTGCATATTTAAAAAAAAATATATAAAAATATTATATAAAATAAAAAAAAATATGTTTCCTATTGAGAAACATGTTCACTTTTCATATGTAATATCATGCGATAAATTGGGTGACATCATTCTCGTGGATCTAGCTTGTTCCATTCATGAAAAAGATACTTCCATTCATGAAAAAAGATACTTTTGTATTTGAACGTCAATAGTCATTTATCTGCTATAAGAATAAATTATTTCTCCGTCCATAAAGCTTGGCGAGATTTGGGCGACGAATTTGGCGGAATGTCGCCAACTTGGCGACATTTTTAAATGTTACCAAATCAAAGAAAATCTCGCCAAATGGGTAAAAATGACGCTAATTCAATGAAGATAACGACTATTTAACGAAAATTCAATATCTTGGAAAAACTGTAAGTATCTGCTATAGGAATAACCTATTTTGTTTTTACTGTAAAAGTAGTAAATACATTGCATTATATAAGGAAAGTCATGTGCTGCCCACATCAGATTTTTTACATTTTGTAAAAGTATATATAAAATGAAATTGTTTACATATGGTCAATAAATTGTTCGAACTCAACAATATGTAATGAAATTGTTTACAAGCGCTTGAGATGGTGACCTAGTTTAGCCGTTGACTATTTGGTGTGGGATTAGCAACAACAACACACAAAATGAAATAAACGCGTTCAAAATGTCGATTTATTTGCAATGTTTCATTGACGTTATTGGGTTTTATTTTGCATAACCGACATTCCAAATATTTCACAAAATTTGTCCAGCTGGCAATATCTTGGAAAATGTTTATTCCTGCTGAGGGTATATGAAATAACTTTATAATCAAAGTAATTTATTATTTCATATTGTTAATTGTATTTTTTTTTCATTTAATTATTCTAATTTCACTTGTTAGATCGAAAATAACATTTTTACCTTCCCTGCAATGGTAATGTATAGGGAAAGTATTGGAATCATGCCGAAAATCGCAACGCGAATTTTCGACAGATCTACACATTTTGAGACCTCTGGAATACGACAAAACCATTTTTAGCGCGACATCTGTGTGTGTGTCTGTCTGTCTGTGCAATGTCTGTATCCACTCTAACTCAAAAACTAATGGACCCAATTTCATAAAATTTGGTAGATAAGTCACTTGGGTGTGACCCTGGTACTGATTAGTTTTCAGTACGATTCGGGATAAAAGAACCCGCCTTTTTTTGCGAAAAGGCCCGCAAAAATCGTCAAAATCTAAAATGAAAGACTGCGTATGATCAAATATATCCATCAAATGCTTGTTTTCAACGTAATTTTTGACGATGAAAAGAATAAGACCCACCCCATTACACCAGGACTATCCGTTTTCAAGATATTTTAGTTTTTTCGTATTTTCGCTACGCCACCTTTGAAAATAAGTCGTTACCCAATGAGAACGAAAATTGAATTAAAAGTGCAAACTCAGTGTCATTTAAAATAATTACGGGTGTTATGTGTCATTAAACTCAATTTAATGACTTATTGAAGAAATAAAGAGAACGTGAATATGAGTCTTCAGGGAAAGTTATGTGCTGCCCACATCAGAATTTTCTATAGGTAGAAAAACAAGGGAACTTGGAAAAAAATAAATAAAAGGACTAACATTATTTGATATAATTTGACATAATACTTGACTTAGTATTTGAGATAATTTGAGCTCACTAGCACTCAATCAGAACCGAGAATAACGTGATATCTCCTGGAATGCGTATGGACGAGATACCAGCTACACCAGGGTCATATAAAGAGGGTCATTTGAGAATCATGTAAGGAATCATTTTGATTACCTCACAGTTCTCCTTCTTCCACTTAACCCCCTCCGGCCAGTTCCTTGCTATTTTATATGGAGCACCCATTTTAGAAAATTAAATTTGAGTTAAAAACAAAAAACGGGGCGGAACCGCAGTTAGATCCCGTCCTGCTGAATTTGCTCAGACGTGTTAACAGCCGCTGCACTCTGGCCCTATAAAGAATTTCAATGAATACTACTACTACTTGCGTGAATGAAACTTTCAATACTTCCTTCTAGAAAGCGCTTGTCTGTTGGAAGTGAGTTGCTACATTTAATTGAAAAATCTGCCAGTTACTTCCTGATTTTCGTGTTCATAATTTTCTTATTTCCATTGTCATGTTCTGATAATATTAAAGTAATTTGTATGTTAATTAAATAATGTCTAATGTAGCACTCCAGAACGGGTTGTCCCCTGGTATGGGGCACCGGGCCGGCGGATTGGGTGAGACGAAAAAGGTGACATTTAGAAAAATTGTAGTTCGGTATGTAATAGTCTGAGAAGGATAACCGAGGTATCAAGCGTTAGACCGAGAACGTGCGCGTATTATGAAGGGTGATTTATACGAGTGGCGTGCTTGAGAGAGATATGCGACCGAACGTGAATAAGATAAAAACTACCACTTTTCGCGCCAATCCGGCAGTCGTAACTCAGCAACAAGAGGAGCTCCGCGTGTGTTTGACCACTCGAACGGTTCGTTACTAACTGATTTACGACATAAAAGTACGAAAGTAGTGAACGTATAACTGTAATATAATAAAAATTTTTAAAACAAATTTGGACTTCCTTTCACGATGTCGAAACATTTACAAAGAAAATAATCAAAACCCTGTAAGATCCGAATGCGGGAAAAAAGAAGGTAAAACACTAAAAGAAAAAAGAGGGGTGGGGGGTTACTCAGCGATGCCGAGCGAATATGTAGAAGTAAGTGGCCTACAGTGGCTATTCTGAAATGCCAATGATGATTACTGGTGACTTCAATTTCGACACGATCAAAGACAAAAACAAAACATTTCTAGAATACATGAAGATACATTTCAATACGTGTTCGATACGGACGACTCTATCAACAACATTTTGCGGTTTCGTCAACAATCACGTTTAGATTTAATGTTTGTAAAATACCTCGATATTAAATGTTTACCATCTGTAACTTATTTCTCCTACCATAGACCACCGTTGACAGTTTGTAGAAATAAATAAAATTTTTATGTCAACCCTTGTCTCATTTGCATGTACCCATGTGACAAGACTTATTCTAAGTTAAAGACGTACTTCTCTTGTAAAAAGCCTCGAAAATTTTCCTAATTCTTTTTATTTCCTTAAATATTGGTAACTATTTAGTTATATTTTAATTAACTGGTTTTAAAGTTTCGTAATTTAATGAAGTTAGCCCATTTAACTTCCGTAAAAGCTGGTTTCTTCCATTTGTAATTTACTACATATATTTATGAATTTTGAATATGATAATTTTAATTTTCATGTCTATTATGCTTTCATCATTTTTCACGCCTATTTAGTTACTATTTTACAATATTTCTCGTTTTATATGGGCTTATCTATTTCTTCCTTTATCTAATTTCTCACCATACCCTTATATTTTTGCTAGTAATTTAAAGTTTTTAATTTTTTTTCTCTCTGGGTTTTATTTTATATCTCATATCAATGCGACCTATTTTATTTTTTCGCTTAGCATAATAGCTAGACTGTCTTATTGCCCCTTGTTGATATGTGTAGGGTCGGAATGTCAATTTCAATGTCTGTTACCTCTGCTACGAATTCTGGCTTTGAGTGTTTCATTTCTATCTTTTCGATTGATTGTCTGCTTACCACCTTTCTGTTCGTTATTAGAGGTTGCTAAGGGAGAATATTATAGAGGTGTTCATACTGCAAACATTTAACATCATTGCTTTTTGGTCCAAAGAAGAGGGCTATAAAACGCCCCCCGAAACTATTATGGTCACCTAATTTTTATATGCCCACCTTCTTTTAGAAATTATTGAAAGTTATACTTAATGAATTAGCTAAATTACTTTACAGCTGGTATAATATAAACGCACAGAGAGGGAAATGACCCTAAAAATGTTTCCAACCCGTTTTCTTTGTTCCTAAAATATATTAATACAACAGAACATTAAATGTTCTAACCCATTGCAATTCTCTCTCTCTCAATACTACTTATAAAAATTTGTTTAAACGTCTGTCTAAAATAATCTTAAATTAAAATACGTTGTTAATATCAGCATAAACAGTTAATTAAAGGTATCACCGGTTTCGGAGAGAAAAGCAGGACCCCTCTTCAGAATGAAAAAGAATAGAATAGGGTGATTTTCTCCGGCTGATATTTTTAATCAACTAAAAAATAAAATTTTGTCTGATTCAACGCTTAATTAACAAAAGCTATCAACCGGTTCCGGAGGCAAAACCTCTTTTTTTAGCACGCTAAGACAGAGAAGGCACGTCAGTCAAAGATAGATTTCTTTGACTAAGATAGTTGCTCTGTCTTATCATGCTGAAGAAATAGGTTTTTACCTACAAAACGGGTTGACATCGTTTATCAATTAGGAGATATACTTAACAACTTTTTGTTTTCTCTTATTATATATATATATATAATATTGTAAATATCAAAGTACAAAACGTACCCGATTGTAAACTAATAGAAATTGCCAAGTCATATATATATATATATATATATATATATATATATATATATATATATATATATATATATATATATATCAATTGCTTATGCTGTTGCATTTCAAACAGTTACTACCTATTTATTCTAGGAAACCTTAAATATCATGTTTGTTTATTTACAAACGCACTTACTTTTCAGTGCTCGTGGTTTGGCCTGTTTCCGTCTTGACATCGCTATAATCCTTCAGCGGTCACTGCACACAAATAAAATCACTGAAAGCAGACGAAATATATCACCACAAACATAGCATCACAATTCTTTTTCTCAGAGCAGACGACACAGAAATTGCGCACCGATCAGTTGCCGTTCGAAAGCAGACGATATCCGAAGAGCAGCGGCGGACCTTCCTATCTGTCGTCTGCCGGTTTGGGGCCGCGGGAAAAATCATCCCGGCTCACCCCGCTACGTCACTGGGTCCCAACGGGGCATCGCAGACCCCCTTCGATATCCCTGTGTTCCGTCGAACGAGCGAACGCCGCGCAGACGACCACCCTCCCCCCAGGAGGGGGTGTTAGGGTGCGCACCACCCAGCACGCGCCTGCGCCAAAGGATGGAGCAGACGATTTCTCTCTTCCGCATCCGAGGATGAGAGATGAGGAGATGTATTTGCCTGATAACAGGTGTGTTTGGGAAGAATTGCGATCGGAAGATGGGGAAGAAACAGGCGGTTGTCAGAAACACTCATCGGTTCAGGAAATTGAGGACTGTTCTAAAATTCGATGAATTTGCCTTGAAAGAGATCTTGCGGGGTATTGCAAATGTATGGAATGCACACGTCTGATGATACACAAAGGGGTTGCAGGTGGAAAATACGTATAAGTCTTTATTTCCTTATACGATATTCTTTATATATCCATATGGCATATTGTTTTTTCCGATATATTTTAATATCGTGATTTTGATGGATAAGCACGATTGGAAACTTCTTCCGTTTCAAACACTTTCAGAAAGATAGCCGTCGTGCGTGTGTGAAGTATAGATACGATAACTCTGGAGCAAATGCATCTACCGTTATCAAATGCTGTGTTAGACTAGACGGAATTACCCGACGCTGTCCTGGTTCTAAATAAACGACCGCCATTTAAATAATATATTTACCGAATCGCCTTTTTAAACTGCCTCAGTCATTTCCGTTACATCACTTCCTCCCCGGTCGTCCAAATAGATACTCTAAGTTCTCTGGACGAGTTGGACGGCCTGGGGCTTTCACATCACTTCCTCCAGGGCGGGACAGCCTAGTGGTTAGCGAGCGGGGATTGCACTCGGATGACCCAATATCGATCTCCGGTTCTATCTGAGCTGTCGATTCCCGGTTTTGCTCAAACTGTCCCCGTGTTCACGCGGAGTACGGGCACATTAAATATGTGGGTGCGTAAGTAATTTCGAAAAGTTGGTGGTAGGGGAAGGAGGGTGCGGTCCTTGTGGATTCCGCTTGCACTGGATTCCGTTCTAAATTGTGTGGTATGTGTGTATGTGCGTGCGTGCAATGTATTTATCCACTCTCACATTAATTGACTAAATTTCAAAAAATTTTATAAGTAAGTCACTTGTGTTTTACCCTGGTGCTAATTAGATTTTGGTAGGATTCGGGGAAACAGAACCTGCCTTTTTTGTGAAATGGTCCCCAAAAATCGTCAAAATCTAAAATAAAAGGCTACGTATGCTCACATGCATCCATTAAATGCTTGCTCTATATGTAATTTTTGACGATAAAAATAAGACCAACTCCACTCACAGACCTAGCCGTTTTTGAGATATTTTAATGTTTTTGCATTTCTACTACACCGCTTTTGAAAATATGTCAAATTATGAAATGAAAACAAAAATTGAATTAAAAGTGCCAATTCTGTATAATTTCAAATAATCTCATTAAACTCAATGAATTATTAAAGAAATAATGAGAAAGTGAATTTGAGAGACTGTAGAGATAGTCAAGTGCTGCTGCCCACATCCAATTTTTTATTATGAAGTTATATTCTTTATTACTATAAAGTAACAACAGCAGTACGAAGAATTCCACGTAAAAAGATTTCCACGTTTGGAAACTATTATATTTACAAGCAATCATTCTCTAGAATGAAACATATAAAATAAACAAATCTCTCAAAATAAACATCTAATTATTATCTTCCTTTAATTTGTGTTTTAAATATAACAGCAAATATAAAAAAAAAAATCATTCAAACATCAACAAAGCAGACACATTGCCCTTATTAGTTGTTTTTTAATGTACTATCTGTCAATATTCAACTTTTTTTGTGCTCTATTGTTTCCTAACAAATGCCGGGAGCACATGATTTTTCTTACATATTGGGCGTACATTGGCCTGCCAATAATGGCTATAAATGGTCAGCCAACATCAAGCCAGTATTGGAAACCAATATTTACCCGAATTTGTCAAAATATGCACATTTTATACGATATTCAGTCTATATTGGTAGCCAATTTAGGCCAAATATAGGGTCAATAGCGGTTACCAATATGAGTACATTATTAGCTACCAGAATTGAGCCGGTATTGGGCCAACATTGGCTATCAATTCTCTTTAACTCGATATCGAACCAATATTGCTTAACATTTGCATATTATAGGGCATATAATTGTCCAGTATCGTTTTTGGTTGGTAGCCAATATCGGGTCTATATTTCAATAGCTAATATTGGACTTATATCGGTGCCATAATTGGACCTATGTGTCAGTAGCCAATATTGGACTATAGTCATAATTGGTCCTATATATCATTAGTTAATATTGAACTTATATTATTTCTGCATTGGTAGCCTGTATTGGGTCAATATAAATCAAATTATGGCTATATGGGTACCCAATATTGGACCTATATATCAGGAACCAATATTGGACTTATATTGGTAGCCATAATTGGTCCTATATATCATTAGCCAATATTGGATATAATATTGGATCTGCATTGATAGCCAATATTGGACTTATATTGGTAGCCATAATTAGTCCTATATATCATTAACCAATATTGGATCTGTATTGGTAGCCAATATTGGACCAATATAGATCCAATTATGGCTATATTGGAAGCCAAGTTGGCACTATATTGGTAACCAACATCCTAATCTGACGCTCCGCTCAACAAGATTGGAGACAGCTTCCATATATTATAGAATCAAGTTCGTCCAGTACTTGATAAACCCCAAGTAGCCAATAACTGCAGTAAGAAAATTGCTAGATGCTTCATTTTAGAAAACCTCTATGGTGACCAAAGAAGATCTTCTATTAGTAGTAGACATCAAATTAATAAAATTGAGCTTAGACTACAAGGCCCATATTTATGAAATCAGAAAATCTGTCAACCTAACAACCTTGACCACCGATACTACTCACTGCACTCAGGGTATTCCAAAATATGGACACGCCCCCTATTGGCGGGGTTTGTAACCGTTTTTTTTTTCTGTGTGTGTGTGTGTAATAAAACTGAAAGATATATGATTATTAACTTTCAAGTGATATTTAATAATAGTCTTCGCAAATTTCTTCGTAGCCAATGACATCATCCTAGACAGTAAAAGAGGCGCATGCCAACGATTAGGGCAGTTTAGCAATTTATCGTCTGCAAAGTATAGGGTGAGAATGATGTATTAGTTTTTTGACATGCACTTTAGTTTTAAATATAATGTATTACATGTTGATTCTTACTAACAACGCAAACTAATTAGCAGAGAGTTTGCCTAACATTAGATCAAATCTCACGCACCATTTTACATGCGTCGAGGAAGATGGACGATCATTTACGTGCACCCATGGTCGGACCACCTTTTATGGGGGGCACCCCCCACGATGATAACACCGATGTCATTCGTCGTCCTCACCAATTTGAGAAGAATCTCTGCTAATATCCCACCAATTAAATTCTTGATTTACTCCGGTATTAATTGCAGTTTTGGGGCATCACCGGATCAGTCCGATAGTCCCAATTAATGGACATGAACAGGTTGTTATCGACCTTTTTTTCTTGGGAGCAGCAAAAATCGGTGTTTGAGGCATTCACATGGTAATGAGAACTGAACATGACATAGATTTTAGCCGACCCGGAGGCAGGGTTGACGAAGCTTCTTATTTGTATAATGAATTTTTCATTCAAAGTGCGTTTGAACGAAAATTAGTTTTATTTTCTATTGACACGGTCAGTTACACTTGTGGTGTTCACTTCAGTTCTAAAAATTAAAACTATCGTATCAAGAGCTCAATGGATAGAACGTCAACTGTCCAGTCGAAGATTGAATAGTCGAAGATTGAATTCTCGCAGAGACATGAGGTGTTTCCAAAACCATCCGTACAACTTAACCTTGACAACATCCAGAAAAAGTCTAAAAAGGATGTTACTAAATCATAGAGCACTTAGAAAACTAATATTTAAGGCATGGAGTTAGAACGAAGGAAATAAATCTATGGATGAAAAGCTTGAAAATGACATAATGCTTTGAGAATTATATCTAGGTGTTACTAGTGTTAGTAAAGTAGTCAATATTATTAGTTGACACAACAGAAAGGTGTAGTATTTATATTTATTTGTATTTTTGATTATTTTTAAATGAAGGGCATCTTCATAACAAGTACAATTAAGCAGCATTTTTTCATAATTGTAAGATAGAGTGCAAAATATAGAAGATAAAAATATATTTAAAGGTAAAATAATTTTGAATACTTAGGCATATTCTTTATTGTTTCAGTTTTACTTTGCATTGCGCTCATAATTTATTTTCACAAAATGGAAAGTTTAAATGAATATGTTATGCTTTTTGCCATAGAAATATATTTAGAAAAGTAATTGTCGTAGAATGCATATCAGTAAACAGAGCCGGCGCAGCATGTGAACTGTTCATCCGACCACGTCAAGCAACGAACTCAACCTGTAAAACATCTATTTTCATCACATATCCAAATTGTAAATATCTAATGTGGGCAGTATATGACTTTTCATGTAGGATCAAATTTATTTTTTTTTCACTTCTTTCATAATCCATTGAACTGGGTCTAATTGTACAAAATGACACATATATTTATTTAAAATTATATTTAATTATATATGAAGTCTTGAAACATTTTTGTTTTAAAACAAGGGAACGTCGCCTGCTTGCAAAAATTATAAAAAAATAAATATTTCAAGAACAGTTGATCTCGTAGAAATGGGGTTGGTTTCATTCATTTTGCCATTTAGTTCTGTATTGCAGATTTTGAGGAATTTGTAAAGCCATTTTGGAAAAAAGGAAGGTTATTAGATTTCGGATCATACCAAAATCTAATCAACATAAGTAACAAGTGACTTACCAAATTTTGTGAAAATTCACTACATAGTTTTCGAGCTAGAGTAAATACATACATTGAACACACACACAGATATGCAAACACGCACCCACACAGACAAACAAACACACACAGAGAAACACACACACAAATTGATTTTATCGTGCTCTATATGGCTTAACGCTTATGTCGAAAACTCGTGTTCACATTTTTTACACGATTTTAATACTTTCCCTATACATTACCTTGTATTGTAGGGGAAATAATAAACGCTATTCTTAAAAATAATCTAGCAGATATCATGCAACTTGATTGTTTCTAAAAATAGCGAGCTTCCTATGTGGAAAAGAAAATTTATATAATAATTGTCCAGCATGTTTGTGTCTTTTCCGACCTTTCAGCAATCGTTTGATAACTTAGAATATTTAATCTTTGTGCACTTATTTCAGTCGCAAATTCAGACATTCTACCCATGGGAAATTCTCCCGAACTGCAGGACCTATCTTTCACTGAACAGTTCACAACTCTATGATATTCAGATCAAGAGCTGATATCAAATACCGATCTGGATGAATAGCTACAGGTTCAGCCGGCTCGGTGGCTGAGAGGTCTGAAACAAGCTTTTCCTCATGCTCTCTCGGTTGTTGGTTAGAGTCCCATCAGCGAGCATCGTTTTGTGGTGTCCATTAAAGGCTTAATGTGCCCCCCCCCCCCTGGTGCCCCGGGACAATGTCGTATGATGACAAAATGGTTCCCAATCCTGCCGCTAAAAAGGTTGAATGATTGGACGATCAAGTGCCTGACCAATAAAAAACAAACAGGTTCAGACTAATATAAATACACTCTAAGTGATATAACTTCTCCAAAGTAAACTAGCTCTCATGTGCATATAAAAGTAACAGTAGTGTGCATATAAAAGTAACAGTAGAGAACCAAATTAAGTCTTAATTGATTCCAATCCAAAAGCTGCAAGCATCTATCAAATAAAGTTTCTTTGCAAAATCTGTTATTATGCACGATGGGATCCTTTATACTTATATATTTGTGATCCTTTATACTCAAAAACTACAATGGCTAGGAAGATAACGTTCTGCATTCATATTTGCACGCAGATTACGAGCAGATGTGCAATTACATGCAGATGTGTAGAATCATAATTTCAATAAATAAATCGAACTATAAGAGGGTAAACGCCCATTTTTTCTAACTCGGCATTCTCACAACACTTTTTATACAAATTGCATGAAAACAACAACTCTTGCTCGTGCACTTGCATGCAAGTGGATTCGATGGTGGTGTTCAATTCATTCCGTCTCATTTCGATCCAGCCAATCCATTCCAAATTATTTAAATGTGTTTAAAAAGAAATTGAGGCAAAATCTCTGAAGGCATCTAATGGAAAGTCATGGAACGTCCTCAGCAAGAACATTCCAGAAGCTCCTGGACGAGAAGCAGTTGCCAGGTTCAGACTTCTGACTGGTCATGACTGTCTCAGACCTCATCTCCATCGAATTGGACTTGCTGCTTCCCCGGATTGTATTTTGTGTGACCGAGGACAGCCTGTGTCTGGAAAACAGTTGGACGAGTGACTTTTAACTCAATCATTGAGAAATACTGGAAAGCTCGCTGGCCAAACGACCGTCATTTGCAAACAACATTTAAATTTGTTTAATTTTAAATTGAAAAAAAAAAATTTCTTAATGATTCTAACGTTATAACACATGAAGAAAATTTATGTATAATATATGCATTATGAAGAAAATTATAGTTCGCCTGATATTATATCGGGCCAGCTTATGTTGCGTTCTGGTTCCCACAGTAACGAGCTGTAAGGGTTAACAACTTCTATTCTCGACTTCTTAATTTTATGCATCAATGTGTTACTATAGTGAGATTAGTTGTTACAAATTATACAGTGTAAAACTGGGTTGTCTAGCAGTTGATAAGCGATGTTTTAAAGTTCACGGCCGGTTTGTGGAGACCTTGGTTCACTCTTCTTTTCATGAAGGGGAATACTGTAAGGGTTGACAATTTCTATTCTCGACTTCTTAATTTTCAAGCAGTGTCTTCCCCGAGGAAAGAAGAACCTAAATTTAAATAACAGCAGCACAGATTACGGACTGTAGGTGGAGCTGGCAACCAGGTTATAAAGAGACGAAGCACAAAAGAGAAGACATACAAATGGGTTCGAGATGATACGAGTTGGTACGACGTGGCGTGTGTAGATGCAGACGATGGTGGACCATGTATATGCTGATTTATTATATGTAATTTACGTCAATGAGGCTTATTTTTATGATTTCTAAAGTGTAAGAATAAACTTTTTGTATGTCTGCATGTTCATTCCGACACTTTCACAAAGCTTGTAAATTTAACGAAATCATTTGCCCACGAAAGCAATTTCCGATGCAACTAGCGTTAGTAATATCAAGTCACAGGGTCTGACTGCGGAGTGAAACATTGAAAAAAGAGAAACTTGCAGACTATGCTAATATGTCGAAAACTTGGTGAAGAATGCGCGAGAACTCGCACTCATGTACCTGCGATGTGATCTAAATATGTCCCTATATATTAAATTACGTTTTGATGATTTAAATGTGTTACTTCGATTTGATTTGTTTACTGCATTCCAAATTTGTTTATCTTAATATTGAGATTCAAAAAACTTATATGTTCTTTTTAATTAGGATTTTCAAATATTGACAATTGTTTTTATATTTTAATTTCTTAATGTATATGTGATATCATTAATTTGAAATGTTTCTTAGCTTGCAAAGTTTAAACGTACAAGCCCCATCACAACCTGGCTCTTTTTTTCTTGATTAACAAGAAGACTTAGTGCCCCCAACAAGGTAACTGGATTTTTTTTTTCAACTTTCAAGACAGATGGGTGTCTAACTTTTACACTGTATATAAGTAGGAATATAATAGAAAACCAACCACAATATTAAAAAAAGAACCTTGATATTTTCAGAGAAAACCCCGAAACAAAACACTGCTGTTGGTCTACCCCATCAAAACCTTCTTTTATACTCATCCAAAGACGCACTTACAGCACCTCCATCCCTCTCCAAGACGGGGTTTCCAAGACGTACGTGACACCAGGGCGTTATTGATCGCGAATAATTAGAACAAAATAGGACAGCAGCCATCACTTCGCTTTGTAGAGTAAGATATTTCAATTCACTTTAATGCGATATAAATAATGACAACGGGCGATACACGTTTAATTACGCATTGCTGAAGCTTTGCCTTAAGTTACTTCTTCCCCCCTCCTTGTCACGTGTTACCAGCTTCTCTAATTACGATGAAGTCAAAGGAATGTTAATCTTGCTTTTTTCTTTCACATTGCTTTTGCTACAAAGAATTAAACTCGGTGGTTTTTTAATCCAAAAGGGGTTGTATTGTGTTGTCAGGGGATGATGAATGAAATTTTGCCGTTCCTTGACGCGAAAGAACTGTGCTACTGAGGTGGCAAGGCGTCTCATTTGGGACAAGCGGGAAAAATATATTTAATGAAGGTATGTGGAACAGAGTATTGTTGACGACGTGATGAATATTGAGAAATGTAAAAAGAAAATCAATTTACGCTGAAAATACGTGATTCATATGTAAACGGCTGCGATTTGTTTTCATTGATAACAATCAGTTGAGAAACATTGCTCGTTTTTTAAACAATCTATTTGCCATAACTAGGGCCCGGACTTTAATGGCATTTGCATTTTGGGACCTTTTTAGCTCTTTTATGGCCTTTTCTTTTAGAATGTTTACGGAATTTTTCTAGGTTTTGGGGCGTTTTTATATAGTTTAAGAACTACTTCTTGTTTTAAGTTATTATTTTGCATTTTCTGCTAATTTTATTTAATAAAACAAATTTTAATTTATATGAAAAATGATTCTGTCAAGTTTTAACACTCAAAATCAAGAGTTTCAGACGAACAAAGCAAAACCCTTTAAGAAGTTCTCCTTCTAACAGCTCGGCTCGTGATACTGTTTAGTAGCTATGCAGTTTGGGGGGGGGGGGGAATTGTCCTCTTTTAAAAGGTCTGTGCAGAGAGTAATGAACAAAATAGGTAAATTTAAAGTTTTTTTTTTACTGTTGATGTCATTTCAAACCCTTTATGTGCTCCCTAGCAAAACAAGTTCCAGCCTATTCTGACTTTTAAGGCACCATCTTCCTCCTGGACAAGGATTTCTGGGAAAATACCTTTATTTATCGTAATTCTGATGTACTTGCAAGTGATTAAATATCATTATAAAATTAATTTATAGTAGGCATTTACTTACTTTTTTCTTTTCTTCTCAGATTTTATAGTGTATTTTATAAAGAAAACCCAAATTATAGTCTATAAATCGTCCGAGATTAAAGTACTTAATTTCTAAATTTGAAAAAATGTATTTTAGGGTGATTTTTATCTTCAAATTTTAAGGGAATTTTTTCGATTTTGAAGACCTTTTAGGAACCTTTCAAAAACCTCAAAAACTTTTTGAATAACTTTACAAGAAAACTATACTGGTAAATTATTTGAAATGCTAAAATCAATCGCCCTGCATCTTCCGCCCGCCCCCCCTGATCAATAAAATGAAACCTCACATCTGAGCTCTGGGATTGAAACAACCCAATATTAAGATAATGAGCGGATAAGAAAGCAACAAAGGAAAATTCTGCACAAAAAAAAAAGAGATATCGTCATGAAAGATTTATCAAAAGGAAGTTTAAACTCTACAAAAACTGGAGATAGGATGTTAAAATTAGTATTAAAAATTAAATTTTAATTTCAGATAATTATTGAAGATTAATCTGAAATAGAACTAAATTGGAAGGAGCATCAAGCATTTTCCCATCAGAAAAATATGGTTCTTGAATATAAATGAAATCAATTCACTAGCAACCTAAAAAAATATAATTATGGGACAGTAAAGAATAATTGGTATTAATTTGAATGCATTTGAGAACCATCACAGATTAGGAGCAAAGTAAAAACTCAGAGCTAGAAAGTAGGGAGAATGAAACATGAAAAAACAAAACAAACACAGGATAATGCAAAATATAAATTAACAAATTCATGTGCAAATTTTAATAGAGAAAGCTAATTTTTCTTTTTGCTTAAAATTTTAAAAATAATAAATTGTTTAAAATCAAATTTCATAACACTCTTGTATTTAATAAAGATTTATTATTAAAAAATGCATATCAGGGATTTAAGTAATATATATATAAAAAATCTGTTTTAAGACCTCAAAATTGCCATGAACTCTTACACAAAGAGGACACTTACAGAGTGGTATTGACTCCAAGAGTAGTGGTTATGCACTCCTTAGAAGAGTCTATAAAACAGTCATTACTCACTCTTTCTGATGGGTGAAAAAAACACTCTTTGCTCAGGGTGTATGTATTCACTCCTACGATTAAATTATTCACTCTAGAGTGGAGTCAATGAGTCACTCGTTTGAAGTGGATATTCACTCCCAAGGAGTGGCTCAGTCACTCTTTCGAGTGTATGGGAAAAGTCATTTTTGCTTAATAAATTCTCACTCCTTAGATGTTGGCTCAATTTGAATTCTTTCTTAGAGTGACTATTCACTCTTTTTGAGTGAATTTTCACTCTTTCACATTTAGAGTTCAAAATTAAAATTAAATTTAAGTAGCATTCTGTGGAATTTTGATTTTATTTTCTTTTAAATGTATTTTAAATTCTTTTAAATTGATTCTTTTAAAAGCAGAACCAGAATCATCTGCTTACAAAGTTCTGCCAAAGATTGGCGATCGCCGAACTAGAAATGTGTGCGTATACATGGCGAATTGCAGCGCTCTTATTAATTGCTGTATCAAAGTAGCTTATTTTGAACACATTACGACTACTTTGGCATGGTTTCTCACATGGACATAAAATGGAGGGCGGAGTTGACTTGGATTCACAAATGGAGTGGTATTATTTGTACCTGTATTATTCAAGTAATGGACGCTTAATTAGGACTGGCGCAATGATGGGTAATTCGTTCTAGTATATAAAAGACATCATGTTGCTAATCGTCAAGTTCTTCTAGCTTAAAAACTTACAAATATTTAGAGAAATAAATTCAAAGCAGCGCCATTATATGATGGCGACAAAGTTCAATGCAAGAATTTTATTGCCACCACTTGATGTAATAGAGTTACATCTTTTTAACACTTTACAACATAGTTGAAACGTGTTTATAACTTTGTTCATTTTGTCTGTCCGTTCGCACGATAACTACCGTAAAAATGACTTTTAGAAAAAAATTTAGAATCAAAATGAAATTTTAGTATGTCGTTGAGACTGTCTATGGGACATATGGGAATGTAAATTAATAATATCACCCAATTAATTTTGGATTGAACCCGGTTTGAAAAAATGAACGACATTAGACCCTATGGGACCTCATTTTTCAAACGTTTTTTAAGCAAAGTTAAAATTCACAAATTGCTTCGAAAATTTTAGGTAATATTGAAATTGTGTCATGACATATATAAAAAAAGTTTCAGAAAAGTAGGTTCGGTAGTTTTTTATATAAAAATATTAATTACACTCATATAATATGAAGAGGTCACGTGACCCACTTCAAAATGAAAAACGGCATCTATCTTTTTTACCAGAGTAAAAATCATGCTTTTTAAAATTCTTTTAAATTTATATTTAGTGTTGCATCCGTTCTAAAACCGCTTTATTTTTGCGTTTTTTCTGTGCATCTATATTCTGCGCGAACGCAGTTACAATATTTTTGAGTTTAAATGATCATCAAACTTTTATTATTTCTACAACGAAGCCTAATTTTAATCAATGCAGAATTTAAACAAACGATTGTAAGATGAGTTGTATAAGAATTACTGATATTTCGGTAATGTCATTTGAATAAAGCTTGAATAAAGTCTGTTTTAAGCATGGAGTTGGGAAATTAAAAACCACGGAGGTAAAAGTACTTTCTAAGTAAAATAAATTATTGCAGTCCTGTGATAATTAAAAAAAAATATCGCCGCTGAATGTATCGTATTTCAGAGATGTTTAAATAAAATTACAGTTGGAGAGTGTTTTATAATCAATGCTTTATGCATGATTGATCTTTCTTGTATTTATATTTAGTGTTGCATCCGTCCTAAAACCTTTTTATTTTTGCATATTATCTGTGTTTCTAAATTCTAAGCCTTACGCAATTACAATATTGTTTATTTTAAATGATCACGAAACTTTGATTATTTTGACAACGAAGCCTAATTTTAACGTATGCAAAATGTAAACAAAACAGGCGATTGTAAGATGAGTTGTATAAGAATTGCTGAATGTTTTAACGTAAAATTTTTTTAGCTCCGGAGTCTGGAATGTAAGTGATATGAATGGAACATTCATTGATTTTACTTAAATAGAGAAGCAAACGATTTTATAGTATTGCCTTTTTTGATGAAATTTTAAGTTTCCAAGTAAAATAAATTACTGTACTATGATAACTTAAAAAATATCACCGTTGAATGTATCGCATTTCAGAGATGTTTAAATAAAATTTCATTTCAGTTATAAAGTGTTTCACATGTAATGCTTTATGCATGATTAATCTTTTTTAATTTGCCTTTATTTTTCGTTATTTTTAGTCGTTATTTTATTTGCTATTATTCGTTGTTCTTATTTGCTATTGTTTTAAAGTAGATAGATTCAAAACATGGCGTTAACAGAACTTAGACTGCATCTAGTGTAACAACATAGTAGTGTTGTGTGTTCGTATTTTTCTCTCTTTGAAACATACATCGAAAATTTTAATTGCCGGAGTGATAGACTTTAACTGCACAAGAAAGCATGCTGCGCTTTATCAAGATATAATAAAGACCAGTGAGGTTGGAAGGGAGGGATCGTGGGTCATTAGGGCAGTATTTTTATTGTGGGAAAAAATGGTGTAAATCGCAAAATTTCTCAAAAATTTCACGGCAAACGATTTACGCTAACATTTCTAAGAAAACTCCACACGTTACGAAGCAACTATACAATTAGCAACTATAAAATTAACTACTATTCAAATCAATAAGCATTGTATTATAATTTTGTTTTAAACTAATATATTTATAAACCGTTCAAATTCTAGCAATGTTATTAAAACCGTTACATGAGATCAATATTTTCAACGGCGTTTTCATGCGCTACATCGTGCATATGCAAATTTCCTTCTTTAATGAAATCTGCTGTCTTATAATACGTTTTTACCTTCCCTGCAATATATAGAGAAAGTATTAGAATCGTGTCGAAAATCGCAACTCGAGTTTTCGGCGAATCGACACGTTTTGAGATTTCTAGAACACGAAAAAACTATTTTTAGCGTGACGTCTGAGTGTATGTCTATCTTGAGTTAGTATGTATCTACACTAACTCAAGTGCTAATGGATGGAATTGCATAAAATTTTATAGGTAGACACTTGTGGGTTACCCTGGTGCTGCTTAAATTTTGGTACACTTTCAGAAAACAGAACTTATCTTTTTTTGAAAAATGGTCCACAAAAATCGTCAATATATAAAATAAAAGACTACGTATGCTCAAATGTATTAATTATATACTCAAATGTATTAATTATATACTCAAATGTATTAATGTTTGTTTTATACGTGATTTTTGGTGATAAAAAATAATAAGATTAACCCCATTACTGAGATTAACAGCTCTCGAGATATTTTAGCTTTACGCATTTTTGCTCTTATTTGAAAATACTGCCAATTGCCAAATATAACCGGAAATTGAATTAAAAGTGAATAGTAAGTACTATAATAATTTATTTTACTTAAAAACTTAAAGTCATGGAGTTAAAAGTACTTTCTAACTCCATGCTTAAAACTTCATCGAAAAAGGCAATGCTTTAAAATAGTCTGCTTCTCTATGTAAAATCAATGAATATTTCATTCATATTGCCTATATTTATTTCAGACACCAGAGCTAAATAATTTTGCGTTAAAAAAATTCAGCAATTCTTATACAACTCATCTTACAGCTTGATCTGTTTACATTCTGCATACGTTAAAATTTGGCTTAGTTGTAGAAATAATCAAAGTTGGATGAGCATTTAAACTCAAAACTATTGTAATTGCGTTAGCGTAGAATATAGATGCACAGAAAATACTAAAAAATAAGGCGGTTTTAGGACGGATGCAACACAAATATAAATTTAAAAGAACTTAAATTACTATTGTGACACTGGGAAAAACAATGGATATACTATTTTATTTGAAGTGAGTCAGGTGATCTCTTCATATAATATGGATGCAATTACTATTTTAATTTTTTTTAAAAAACTATTAAACATATTTTGCTGATTTTTTTTATATAATTTATGAGGTAATTTGAATATTTTTTAAAACTTTCAAAACAATTTATGAATTTTATCTTCGCTTAAAACATGTTTGAAAAATGAGGTCCCATAGGGTTGATGTATTTCACTTTTTTTTAACCCGGATTCAATCCAAAACTAATTAGGTGATATTATTCATTTACATACCCATATGTCCCACAGACCGTCTGATCAACATACTGAAATTTCATTCTGATAAAGTCATTTTTACGGCATTTATCGAGTGAACGGCAGACAGACAGAATGATCAAAGTCAAACACTTTTCGACTATGTTGGAAAATGTTAATAGGACCAACCCCATTACTCTAGGACTAGCTATTCTCGAGATATTTTAGGATTTTCATATTTTTACTACTTCGCCTTTGAAAATACGTCCAATTACCCGATGAAAACGAAATTAGAATTAAAAGCGTCAATTCAGTGTCATTTCAAGTAAGTATGCGTGTTATTCGCTTTAATGAACTATTAAATAAATAAATAAATTTAAGTCCGCAGAGAAAGTCATGTGCTGCCCACATCACATTTTTATTAACACTTTACAACATAGTTGAAAAGTGTTTATGACTTGGTTCATTCTGTCTGTCTGTCTGTCCGGTCGCACGATCACTGTCGTAAAAATAACTTTATCAAACTGAAATTTAAGTATGTTTTTCACACGGTCTGTGGGACCTATGGAAATGTAAATGAATAATATCACCCAATTAGTTTTGGGTGGAACCCGGGTTGAAAAAATCAAATACATTGAACCCTATGAGACCTCATTTTTTAAATTTAGGAAAGAATTGTTGGACATGGATGACGCAATTTGTGGGTATGAATTTTTTGATTTTTTTATGAAGATATTATTTATGAGATAATGAATTTAAGTCTGCAGAGAAAGTCATGTGCTACCCACATCACATTTTTATTTAAATTTAGGAAAGAATTGTTTCACATGGACCCCGCAATGTGTGGGTACTTTAACTAGAAAAACGAGTTTGTTTCGGATTCTAGAAATTTGTCGAACTTTTGCTGACAAGAAGTTCTTATATACTCGCTTTGTATGAACGAAAAAGCAAATAATTGTTCGTCGTCCAAGGATTTGATAATCGCGAAATTTCTGAAACTACCCTACAATTTGCGTCACACCTCAGCTTTTTAATTTCTCATACGTAGTATCGAGAGAGTATTGTTTTCCAGAAAATTTTCAATTTCGAAATTTGGATTCCAATATATGTTTTAGTACCTCCTGAACAATTTTTGATTATTTTTGGAGTGATGTTTGTCTATCTGCGGTCGATTTTTTTTTGTGTGTGGGTACATGATAACAGATGCAAATATGAATGGATTTTCACGGGACTTTATATCCGGTTTTTGTGAGCAAAAAATCTAGAACTAGATGGAATTTCTTTTAATTCAAGAGAAAAATTTGAATTTTATTTCAAATTTTTCATTTTTTTTAACTTGACAGCCTAGGACAAAATTGGGCCTAATCATGTTGTTGTTGTTGAGACCCAGACCGTGTAAGGTAACTACCAGAAAGGTGTAAGGTAACTGTTTGGACGGCCGCGAAGTGCCACCCAATTTAGACCGGAACCCAGTGGGGGAGGCATCCACAGGGACCGTACCCTCCTTCCCCTACCACCAACCTCTCGGAAGGACTTACGGATCCACATGTTTAACGTGATCGTACTCCGCATGAACACGGCGGCAGTTGTGGCAGGGTGCAAATCCAGCGGCAAACCACCAGGCTACCGCGCCCGAAATGTGCCAACAGCACGCGGTGTTCCCAGGTGGTCACCCACCCAAGTACTCACCGCGCCCGATGCTGCTTGATTTCGGCGATCTAACGAGAGCCGGTGAGCCTAATCATGCGTAAAAGTGCTTATTTATGGATCAATGATCATGAAACTTGATAGTCTCAATTATTAGGAAAAATGGCAGCGATCCAAATTTTTTTGTTCGTGACGTCATTAGCCACCTTAGGGGGTAAGTTATTTTTAACTTTTTCAGTTTTTTTTCAATCATTTTTGTGATCCTATTTGTTAGTCATTTTTGTGAAAAATAGCCGCGATACAATTTTTTTTCGTTCGCCACGTCATTTTCCTCTCTTGGAGAGGAAGTTATCCCTTTAAAGTGAAGGGTAACACGACAAGGTTGTAATCATTTGGACCCACGATAATTGACTTTTCAAAATTTTTCTTGCAAAATTTGAAAAAAGAAATGAATTCTAATATGAGAAAGTCGAGTTGAGCCACCCTTCAGTTAGTTTTATCGGTTATAACAATAAGCCTATTGAATCTCATCAACATCAAGTAATTAGAGAACTAACTCTCTTTTGTATAATGATTCTCCAATGCATCAACATTTCTTAACCGTAAGAAAATCCATGCATTGGACATATTAAAATTTTTACTGTGATGAAAACGGACATAAATAATACGTACTATGGATTACTTTATTCATGAATTTTACTGACGCGATGTAACATCTTAATTGATCTTCAGTAACATGAAATTATTTCGTATCGGTTACACGCAAATATATCAGGCTACTTCATCCCGAACATAATTACAATACACCAATGAAATCGTGATAGACAATTGACGGCTTAATGTTCGAAGTTTTTGCTAAAACAACTTGAGTGTTACTTTGTTAAATGCCTGGTGAGTTAATCTAACCTATAGAATTAATCTATATTCTTATCAATCAAGCAGTGTGCGGCCTGTCAAATGGAAATTTTAAACGTGTTTCTCTACCTGCATTTAATTAGTTTGAATGGCACCCTTTTTACTTCCATTATATAATACATATAATGTATAAGGAAAGTATCGTGACGGGGTCGAAAATTCGAATTCGATTTTTCGTCAGAAGAGCACGTTTTAAGCATCCCTGAACACGAATCAAACGTTCTTGAGGGGATGTCTGTGTGTGTGTGAGTCTGTGGAGACGATATCTCACGAATGAATGGAGCGATTTGAATGAAATTTGGTACAAAAATTACAATTCATGAATACTGGAAGCTTACTGTTTTTAAACGTAATCGAATGTTCAGAACCCCCCTAAATTTTCGAGTGAAATTAAAGAAAAATCATCAAAATATCAAAACCTTTAATAGAGTCCCTCAAATAGTCATTTCTTATGTAATGTTTCATTAGAAAACGATTGGCATAAACTTTAGAACGCTAGCATGAACCGTTCACGAGATATTGTAAACTGAGCTGTCCCTTTTAGTAAGAAGTCATTTGTTTAGCAGTCAAGCCAAACGATCGACGTCTAATTCCCTGAAATCATGCCTAACTCCCTAAAATCAATAAAATAAAAATTAACTAGAGTGTGGCTCAAATCGACTCTCTCATTCCAGAATCAATTTTGTTTTTCAAATTTTACAAAAAAAAAAAAAAAAAAAAAAAAAATGAAAAATTGAAAAATCGATACCGTGGACCACATGATTGCAACTATAGCGTTATACTCTTCAATGTAAAGGGCTTGAAAAAATCTTTCGATTGATGCCATACTTGACAATGTACACCCCTCGGGAGATAATTCGTCCTCCAGGGGGACAAATGATGGTACGAACGAAAAAAATTTGTATCGCGGCTATTTTTCACAACAATCATTGAAACTACCAAGTCCCGTGATCATTAAACCCTTTTATGTACGATTATGTCCAATTGTATCCTATGCTGCTATGTTAAAAAAATTTTGAATCCATTTCGAAAATTTCGCTCGAATTTAAAAAACACATTTCTATCCAGCTCTATATTTTTTCGATAAGAAAGCCGGATCTAAAGTTTCGTGAAAATCCATTAATATCGTGAAAATCCATTAAGAGTGGCTGCTATCGTATCCATAAGAAATCGCCCACAAACATACGTCCATCCTCCAAAAATAGTCAAAATGCGTTCAGGAGGTCTTAAAACATATATCGGCATCAAAATATCGAATTCGAAAATTTTCGCAAAAACAGTACTTCAATACAACGTACGAGAAAGCAATGAAATAATTTCTGTCAAAATATCCTTGCTCTCACAATACAATCGACCGCCCTTAATTCACTTATCCGTTGTAGTAGACCACACCTGACAAGCTCACAGCTATAAAGATAGATGTCAGGATTGCTTAAATTATAGCCATATAATCGAAAGCATCCCCACAGCGCCCATGTTATACGTGGGCACATTGCGAGTTCATGTACTAGAATTAACTACGTAGATACGTACGTTTTATGTTTTTAATATTATTAGAAATCTATTAATTTGTTGAAACTCCCGACCGTGCTGTGTAAACTCAACGAAATTATGTGTAAACTGAACGAAATTATAATGCAAGAATTTGCGTAATTTTAAGAGTATTGAAAAAGCGTTAAATTTCCGGATTTTTTTTTTTAATATGATCAGAACTTGCTCAGATTCTTACTTCACTTTAAAAATATCGCGACTTTCTAGACAAAGGTTCAATATTTAAATCGCGGCATATACATACATATTTCCAAACAAACATACATGGCGTAACGGAAATTAAGAGTGTATTTCAGCGTTTACAAACTTTCCTTACACCTATGGGCAGTACTTCTAAATACAAATAAGTTTGTGGTTTTGTATCACAAACTTATATATCGCAATGCTATGCTCATTTAATTGATTTTTTTCGATAGATGAATATACCTGAGTTGCCAAATGACAAAGAAATTGTAAAAAAAATAAATTATACACACAATTTACAAGTTACATACATATTGACTAAAACATTCGAGTTCATAAAAAATAATAAAATAATTAACTCATATTTCTGAATAAAATATTTCAAGAGCATTTTCTTCCTATTTTTAACACTTTACAACAAAGTTGAAAAGTGTTTATGACTTTGTTCATTCATTCATTCTGTCTGTCTGTCCGTTAGCACGATAACTGCCGTAAAAATGACTTAATAAAAATGAAATTTTAGTATGTTGTTCAGACGGTCTGTAGGACCTATGGGAATATAAATGAATAATAACACCCAATTAGTTTTGGATTGAACCCGGGTTGAAAAAATGAAATACATTGAACCTTATGGGACCTAATTTTTCAAACATTTTTTAAACGGATTTAAAATTCACAAATTGCTTCGAAAATGTTAGGTGATATTCAAATTGTTCCATAACATTTATAAAAAAAAATTCAGCGAATCATATTCAGTAGTTTTTTAAATAAAAATTAAAATAATAATAACACCTCTTATATGAAGCGATCACGTGACCATGATATGAAAAGATCACGTGACCCACTTCAAAATGATATATGGCATCCATCTTGTCTCAAAATCGCGAGTTTTAAAGTTCTTTTTAATTCATATTGAGTGTTGTATCCGTCCTAAAACCACTTTATTTTTGTTTAAATTCTGTGCATCTACATACTAAAACGACGCAATTACAATATATTTAAGTTTAAATGCTCATCCAAATTTGATTATTTCTACAACGAAGCCTATTTTTCACCTATGTAAAATGTAAACAGCAAAATATGTAGGATGAGTTGTATAGAAATTGTTGTATTTTTTTAACGCAAAAGAATTTAGCTCATGGAGTCTCCGTAGCTGATATGAATGAAATATTCATTGATTTTATAAAGAGAAGGACGATTTTTTTCGATGAAGTTTTACGCATAGAGTTTAATTACTTGTAGCTCCATGGTCTTAATTTTTAAATAAAATAAATTATTATAGTATTGTGATGAATGACATGAATGGGAAATTATTTATGAATGAAATGCTGCTTTTATAGAGAGAGCCAGGCGTGTTATTTTTTCTATGACGTCATTTGAATGAATTTCAGTTGTTTTCGATGAAGTTTTCAAATATAATAAATTATCGTAGTATTATGATAATTCTAAAATTATTGCCGAGGAATGTATCACATTTTAGAGATGTTTAAACCAAGCAATTTATATTTCAATGCCGTCATTTGAATGAAGTTCATGTTTTTCCATGAAGGTTTAAGTTTTCAAATATAATAAATTAATGTAGTATTAGGATAAGTTTTAAAATATTACCGAGGAATGGATTGCATTTTAGACATGTTTAAATAAAATTGCATTGAATTTGGAAAGTGTTTCATAATCAATGCTTTAAGCATGATAGATCTTTTTTGTTTATTTCTTTCTCAAGCTCTGTCAAATTTTCACGGAATCCCGGGAACGGGCTTCCGGAACGCAAGGGTTCCGTGGAACCCTGGTTGGAAATCGTAGTACCAGCTATTCGATTCAATGGTGAGAATTACAAAATATCCAGTGGAAGTCTTGTGTTTCTGCATGTTGCACAGTAGACTTTCAATATTAGGCTTCATTTGGCTGTTAAAGATCGTCTCAAAGCAGGTTTTACTTGTAAAAGACTTTTTGTGTTTCGCTGTTGAGACACACAGAGGGCACAAAAGGCAATTTCACGTATCTAGGTTGAGTCAAAAGGCAGTTAAGTGCTTTTTCACTCAGAGCTGGATATTCTTTGCGAATTCGAGCTTTAAGATGCAAGTCAGCTGTTATATCAGCTGTTCTGGCTCTTAAAGTGATAGTGGTTGTAGTTTCCGCAAAGCGCAGGGCGGGCCAGAGCAGAATTAAAGCACTTAATGCCAAATTAATAAAACAGTCGCGGACGACACGATAATACACCTAGGGCGAAAGGACTATTTCAATATGTATGACTTTTTGCTTTCCCTACAATGCATGGGAAAGTTTTAGAATGCTGTTGAAAATGGCGACGCGATTTCCGACGGATCTATACATTTCGAGCACGAAGAAACTATATCTAGAGTGACATCTCTGTGTGTGTGCCTGTCGGTCATCTATTTCAATATGCATTACTTTTTACTTTCCCAAAACATTACCATGCATTGTAGGGAAAGTATTAAAATGGTGTCGAAAATCACAACTCGATTTTCGACGGATCTATACATTTCGAGCACTCTGGAATACGAAGAAACTAATTTTAGAGTGATATAGCTGTGTGTGTATCTGTCGGTCTACTATTTCAATATGTATTACATTTTACTTTTCCTACAATGCATGGTAATGTTTAGGGAAAGTATTAGAATGGTGTCTAAAATCGCAACTTGATTTTCTACGGATCTATACATTTCGAGCACTCTAGAACATGAAGAAACAATTTTTACAGTGACATCAGTGTGTATCTGTGTGTCTGTCTGTCTGTCTATCTATATGCCTGCGTGTCTGTTCAATGTATGTATCCACCCTAGCTGAAAGACTACTTAACCGAATTTCACAAAATTTGGTAGACAAGTCACTTGTGGATTAGCCTGGTGCTGATTAGATTTTGACACGGTTCGGAAAATAGGAGCCTGCCTTATTTTGTGAAATGGCCCTCGAGAAGGTACATATCCACTTTAGTTGATAAAGTAATTGACCCAATTATACTAAATTTGGTAGATAAATCGCCTGTGAGGCTGATCTGGGGTTGATTAGATTTTGGTATGATTTGGAAAGAAAAAAAAAACAACCCTTTATTTTTGCGAAATGGCCCGCAAAAAAAATGTAATAAAATCTACAATAAAAGGTTACATATCGTAAAATGTATACATTAGATTCTCGTTTCATACTCAATTTCTGACGGCGAAACGAATAAGACCAACACTACAACTTTAGGACTAACCGTTCTCGAGATACTTTAGTTTTCTCGCATTTTTGCCACAACGCTTTTGAAAATACCTCTATTTACCAATTGAAAAAGAAAATTGAAATAAAACTGCAAATTTAGTGCAATTTCAAATAATAATTCGTGTTATTTTGTGCCATTAAACACAATTTATGAATTATAAAAGAAAGATAAAATGGATTTGGGTATGTTAGGAATGTCTTGTGCTGTCTATATCAGATTTTCTGTTTCTCATTTTGGACAAAAAAGGTGAAATATCTGGAAAATAGTGCTTCTTAATCCATAAATGCTGTCATTAGCTTTTTATAAAAAAATTACTTATAAATATTCTACTTCTTTGACATTTTTGTAACTAAATGAATTTATATAATTTTTTAGACTTCTAAAATCTAACTGGAGAGTGGCGCATCTCGACTGTCTCATACCAGAATTTATTTTTAAGCAGCTTGTGATTTTTCTTAATTTTTTATTTTCCTGCAAATTTTACAAGAATTTTCTTTTTCAATTTGCATCGTTGTTCCCGCTGACCACAATTATAGCATGTTACCTTTTCTTTCAAAGGGTTGGAAAACAATCTTTTAATTAATACCATGTTTGAAAATGTTTGAAATGCACCAAGTTTCAAAGGGATCACTGCCCGCGCTCTCACCCCCGAAAAGGAGTTAATAACGTAAAGAACCAGAAATACATGGAACTGACAACCGAGGTTTTAAATTTTTGATGTCATTTGTTACATGGCTACCATTGAAACCAAACTCAAATTTAATTTGACTCGTAACTGTGTCTAATGCAGATCTCAAATTTTAGAATGGGGTTGCAGAAAAACTAACATATGCATCACAGTGACAAGATATATTTACTTAGGTATTCTATTAAAATTAAATAAATAATTAAATAAATAAATATACTTAACAAAGTATTTTTTTTTTACTCTCACATACCCCCCCCCCCCACACACACACACATACACACACTGTTCTAAGCTATTTAAGCTTGCAAAATCCTTTTTCGTAATTTGGTTGTAAAATATAAACAAAAGTATTCTATACTAATGATAAGTAGATACTGTTTTGTGTTCGAAAAAACAAAACAAATGCAAAATATTTAATGACTTTCGAAGAAAACTAATTGCTTAGTGGCTACTTATGAAGAACGGATATCCAACTCCTTCACCAAGACCTAAAATATTGTCGTAATACCCGGAGGTTAATTGATAAACCGGACAAATATATTCATCGCAAGAATAACATACTGATAACCATTCCCTTTACTTTTTGTATTTCATATATTAACTCCTTTAACGTTCTTTGTTACAATAATAAAATTTTTGAAAACGACGTCGGGAATATGGGTAAAGGCTAAAACCCTGGAAATGATGGAGTGCCTGACCACCAAGAGAAGCATTTATTAACTTGTTCTGCCCACGACATTGTCCTCTGCCCGAACAGGCGACTGACAGATGCGTCTGCCCGCCCATTTGAACTTGCCGACCCTGGATTGTTTTAATTACAGCAGGTAGCAATTAAAAATAATTTAATGCTTCTCATAAAATGTATTTGTACGTGACTTGTTTGGGGTTGTGTTGATGACAGTCCCTGACCACCTACTATCTGGAACGGTCGGCTACTTCTTTTTGCGGACAAAATGGCTAAATTGTGACGATTTTATCCATACATTAGTACCTCTGGACAGGTTTTTGCAACGACTTAATCAAAACCCGGCGTGTTAAGGATTAAATATCCTTTTTAATTGATTAGGCATTGATGTAATTAGAGCATACTGAGTTTCATGTGATGGATGAAACCACAATTTGTTGCGCTCAAGTCTGTTTTTACACGGTAGATGCTCTTTAGTCTGTCTTTACATGATATTTTTTTACATGAATTTGATTTATCGCGGTTTGGGAGGAAATCTAATTTTCTTTTTGACGCAATTTGTTTTGATCTAACATGGTTTAAATGAGGTCAGACTCCATTAAGGATTGCTTTTGCACGGATTTGTTTTTAACAAACGTAGAACGTACCATTCAGAACCCAATATGTAGTTTTTCATCTGATTGCATACATTTTTTAAACTTATAAAACTATTTTGGTAGGAAAATGCAAACAGTTTCGATTTTAGATCTGCGGCATCTGTGCATCGACATCTGCGCTCTACGCCTTTGTGGGCTTATCCCTTACGCCGACCGCCCGCTCGTTCGATGGAGTAACTGCAAATGTTACATTCAAACGTTCAATGTCGATAACTTCAACATCACTGAAGTAAAGAGGGGACCGAATCCCCTGAGGTTTCCAGAGGTCCCGAATATCTAGAGAGGCACCGGATCCCAATAATTGTTTTTGAGGAGAAGACATAAAAGTTTAACAAAACCAGGAAAATAAAATAGGATGAGAGACCCGTGATGAATGTTTGTAGAGAATGTTTGTTGTCCTGTGTCCCGCATCAGTTCTCTTTTATTATAGCGTATAAAAATGATCACAATTAATTCTTAACTATAAAACACTTCTTTAAAACGTCTCAATCCGCCAATCAGCGTTCCAAAAGAAATTATTTTCTCTTCTGCACCCCATTAGCATTCTCATTAGCACGCTACATTGTCACTCAATGTATTCATTTCAGCTTTTTGACAGCAAGTGTCCAGAGCCGGCTTGCAACGCCATCTGTATTAGTGAAAAGGAATATAAATTAGTTATTTAGACAGGCCTGCCACTTCACATATCCTCAGTTCATTCATTTACTTAGGTTTATTTTTACAGCTCATATAGTATAGCGATATACTATATGATAAATATAGTAGAAAGTATTGTTTTCACGAAAATTTTCGAATTTGAGATTTGGATGCCAGTATATGTTTTAAGAACTTCAGAACACGCTTTGACTATTTTTGGAGTGATGTCCGTCTGTCTGTGCTCGATTTCTTGCGTGCACAATAGCGGCCAAAAATATTAATGGAATATTGCGGTACTTTATATCCGACCCTGTTATCCAAAAATCTAGAACTAGATAGAATTTTTTTTTTTTAATTCGAGCGAAAACTTCGAAGTTTATTCGAAATTTTATATATTTTTAACATGGCAGCATTGGATAAAATTGGACATGGCCATTCATAAAAGGGTTTATTTATGGCTCAAAAATCCCAAGACTTTAAATTCATTGAGTTTAATGCGCAAAATAACATGGATCATTACTTAAAATTAGATTGAATTCGCAGATTTAATTCAAATTTCTTTTCCATTTAATGACTAGAAATATTTTCAAAGTGTGTGTGTGTGTGTGCGATATCTCACGAACGAATGGAACGTTTGGAACGATTATGGCAATCCGTGAATATCGGAGGCCTATTGATTTTAAATACTATCTAACGTTTGGAACCCCCCCCCCCCTTCAAATAGCCAAATAAATTCTTGAAAATATCAAGAAGACATCAAGACATTCGGTAATGTTAAATAAGTAATCATTTTATGCGTATTTTTCTTTATTCTTAAACGAATGAAATAACAAATGAGATATTGCCCATTATTCAAATAAATGAAACCAAAAAATTAAAAGAATTACATAAAAATGAACAGTAGTACTATATGCATCATTAAATATGTAACACATGGCGACAACTATGGCAACTCAGTTCTCGAAATATCGCCAGCATGGTGACTTTTGTAATGCAGCGCCAAATTGATAAAAATGTCGCCATGTTGTCAAAAATGACGCTGAAGATACGAACTATTAATGACGTATTTTAATGAAATATACTGGAGTGTATTGATTAGCAGATATTATAAATGTTTCCATATGTCAAATTATATTTGAGCGAAATATAAATTAATTGGGTACTGTAAAATAATTTGACATGTTGTCATCCAAAAATCGCCCAATGTCAAACGTTAACAATAATATGTGTCTTGAATCTATCTTGTCCACCATTATTTCCCATTGAAAGAAAGGATTGTATTGTGCATTATGTAGTGAAAGTCATGTGCTGCCCACATCAGATGTTTTATTGCTAAACAGATTCCCAGAAAATAAAGAACCATAGTTTCATTTTTACCAATGATGATTCAACTCACGTTAGGATATTTCTTTAGAACATTAGGTTGGTTTTAACTCTTCAAATCCGGTTTCCGCTAATTAACAGCACATAAAACGCGATTTATGTCTCTAATCGCTGCCTCCGGTAGGCTTAAAATACAAAACTAAATTAGAGTTTTCAAATTTGTTGATGAGGCATGCATCCCGCTTACTGCTTCTTTGGTAATAGGATGTAAATTGCGAACAAAATTTGGGTAATAAATTTTGCAGTCCATTCAAATAGGACATAATGCCTCTTGCCATAATTCCTGAATACTAAAGCACTTGAAAATGTAACTTTTGCAGCAATGGCTGAGCGTTTCATTGTTTATTACTCTGCAAAGCCCACTTCGACAATAAGAACTTGCAATTCCGCCCCAGTAGCTCAACTGTAGAGCGGTCGTTCAAAGATCCAGGGTTCGACTATGGGTTGGGGCAGGAAGCTTCTTTACAATGGCGCCTGAACAAATTAACCTGGTATGTTAGTGCTAAGAAGTCGGAGGTCTGAAACTGACCCTAGTCGGACTAGCACGGACTCAGTAGACTAGGGATATTGAGTGCAGATGTCGAAGAAGAGGATAACGAACACGCAGAAAGTTACCTGGAGAATAAAAATAACGTCAGAAGGCTAATCTGGGATGAAAATAGCAGAGGGTGAACAGTCAGCTTGTTAGTTGCACGCCAATCTGACGTAAAGGGCGGAGAATTTAGAATGAACGACAAGAGCTTGCAATTCCATCCCAGTAGCTCAACGGTAGAACTTTGGCTGATCAGTTACAGGGTTAGCCAGTTGACTGCCAGGTCCAGAGTTCGATTCCCTCTTTACAACTTTCTCCTGATACGATTTTGGTACAATTCGGAATTAAAAAAGCCTGCCTTTTTTTTTTTTTTTGCTAAATGGCCAGCAAAAATCTTCAAAATCAAAAATAACAAACTATGTATTCTCAAATATTCAAGTAAATACTTGTTTTATACGTAATGTTTAACGATGAAAAGAATAAGACCAGCTCCATTACACTAGGACTAGCCGTTCTCGAGATATTTTAATTTTTTCGCATATTTACTAAGCCACCTTTGAAAATAAGTCCCGTTGCCAAATGAAAACAAAAATTGAATCAAAAATGCAAATTCAGTGTCATTTAAAATAATTATGGGTGCTATTTTGTGCAATTGAACTTAATTTAATGAATTATTGGAGAAATAAAGAGAACGTGAATATAAGTCTGCAGGGAAAGTCATGTGCTGCCCGCATCAGATTTTTACCCTTGTGCTTTCCTCTTCCAAGCTAGGAGAGGAATATTTAAATACATAAGAAGAAGGTGGAAAAAAATATTGAAAATGTCAAATTTAACTTTAATTCCAAGTTAACTGGGTTAACCGCAGTTAAACGAAACTGTGGTTAAATTAATTGTAGCTGGCTGCAGTTATATTTAACTACAGTTAAATTTAACCCTAGTTAACTTTAACTTCGATTAAATGTACTCGTATGTATTATTTAATCCAACAAATTCTAATTGTAGAATGTATGAATCTTTTATCCAAAAAATTGTATTCTCAGATAGTATAAAGTTTTGTTTAATGCGTTGAGAAAATTGTCAATTCTGGATGTACTATTTAGCTATTTTTGTTCACGAAACAGGTTCGTTTTCTCGCTCTACTTTTTCCTTTGCAGATGAAGGAGCTGATTTCGTTTTCAAAACCTGCCTCTACGTTTTTCTCTAATATGGATGTTTGTTCATGCAGTTTCTGATATTGTGTTAGCTTTTCATTTCTCGTTGTATTTTGCTTGTTTTAATATTTTCGGTTGGTACTTTTATTTTCTGGGTTTTTTTCTTCATTTCTTATGACTCTCTTGTCCTAATATAGTTTTCTAGTTACCGCTTATATATATAGTATAATGTATAAGGAAAGTATTGTGACGGGGTCGAAAATTCGAGTTCGAGTTTTCGACGGGAGAGCGCATTTCAAGCATCCCTGATCACGAATCGAGCATTTTTGAGGGGATGTGTGTGTGTGGAGACGATATCTCACGAATGAATGGAGAGATTCGAATGAAATCGGGTGCAAAAATTACATCCGTTAATATTGGAAGCCTATTGTTTTTAAGCACAATCGAATATTTAGAACCCCCTAAATTTTCGAGTGAAATTTTGAAAAAATCATCAAAAAATTAAACCTTTTATAAAGTTAATAGACATTTCTTATGTAATTCTTCCTTAGAAAACGATTGGCATAAACTTTAGAAAGCTAGCATGTACTGTTTTCGAGATATTGCACATTTTTCAAATAAATTTATCAAAAAATCTCATAATTAATAAAAAAAATATTAGCTGTTGAGAAACATGTTCAATTTTCATATGTAATATCATGCGATACATTGGGTGACATTATTCTCGTGGATGTAGCTCGTTCCATTCATGAGAAAAGATACTTTGAGTGATACTTTTGTATTTGAACGCCAATAGTCATTTATCTGCTATAAGAATAACTTATTTCTTCGTCCATAGCGCTTGGCGAGATTCTTGCGACTAATTTAGCGGAATATCGTGAATTTGGCGACTTTTTCAAATGTTACCAAATTAACGAAAATCTCGCCAAATGGATAAAAATAACGCTAAATTAATGAAAATGACGACTTATTGACAAAAATTCAGTATCTTGGAAAAAATATGAGTATCTACTATAAGAATAACCTATTTTTTTTACTGTAAAAGTAGTAAATTCATTGCATTATATAAGGAAAGTCATGTGCTGTCCTCATCAGATTTTTTTTTATAAAATATCTAATTAAACAGTAATTTCACATTTTTGCAGTTTTCTTAAAAATGAAGGATTTTCTTCTTTAAAATATGCTATTTTTTCCCCTTATTTTCTAGGCAATAGAGTCCCTAAAGCATTTTCTTAACATCCATCTAATTAACTAAATTACAGCTGAACATCTTTTGTTTCAGTGAGTACACAGGTACTTTAGAATCCAAATAAGTGCATCTCGGCGTTATATAAATGTTCTTAAATTTCTAAATAGTTTTTTCAGTTATATTATGTTTTAGGGCGATTTTCACATAAATGCATTCCTTAGTGACCTAAAATATTATCGTAGTGTTTTCATCTTGATACTGGTATAATAATTTTAGACTTTTTTTCTATTCCACAAGTGACATGGTTAAATTGTGGAAACAGATTTAACTGATAATAAAGTGTTTTATATATTATCTAAAATGTAACAGCGGATGATAATCTTCTGCTATATTTTGCCTGTGAAATTGTGTTTGTTACAAATTTTACATGTAACGTTCATAGCACTTGTTCTGCATTTTAAAAGTGGTTCAAACCATACAGCAAAAAGTATCAGAGTATTATACACTGCCATGGCTCACTAGAGAGTGGATAAATATAACAGCTTAGCTATAAAATAATTAGCATTCTGAAAAATGCATTAAAGTACTCGCTTTCCATCTCTCACGACTGATAGAGTACTTTTCATGAGAGTAAATTCAGCTATGGCATATCTCTCACAATTCGGAAACAAAACAAATTATATTAGGTTGTCCGGAAACTACACTGTTTTATTTATTTTTTGTGTTTTTTTTTCTTCTTTTGCATTAAAGGTTGATGAGGTTGATTATGGTTTAATAGCACAAGATCCAAAGAGGATATGCTGCGCCAGACATATGGTACCGAGATACATAAAATAGTATTGATAACACGTGTATAATTTAAAATAGTGATAATGTGTGAAAATACTATGGAACATGTGCAACAATGCAAATGATATGAAAAGTGGCTAAAAGGTGATGTTAAAAATGATGGAAAAAACCAATGTCCAATAGGAATGGGAAAAGCTCCAAATGAAGATTTTCTCCAATCAATTCTGCCAAATTTAATGTATAAGTCTTGAAATTTAATGTATAAGTGCTTGAAACGAAACTGTTACTTTTGCATTAAAATATAAAAAGTTTTTTTTATACAAAGAAATAACTTTAATCAGTAATGTATTGACCATTTTTGTTCAATAACCAGTTGTCATCTTCCAGGCAATTCCATGGTTCCACTTTCAAAGAGCTTCTGATCTTTTTCTGTGGGATTTGACACTTATCTGAAATGAAGGCTTTACCCGATAAGGAGTTTGGTAGAGCACGAAACAAATGGCAATCTGATGGTGCAATGTCAGGGCTATATGGTGGATGTGGTAATACTCGTCCCAACCTAGCTCCAATAGTTTCTGACCAGTGATCAAAGATGCATGTGATCTGGCATTATCATGATGGAACACAATATCTTTACGATTCACCAATTTCGGACGTTTCTGTTGCAAATCATATTTTAGTTTTGTTAGTTGTTGTCAGTACACATTGGAATAGATCGTTTCGTTCTTTGGTAGAAGCTCAAAATATATAATTCCTATAAATTCCACCAAACTGATAACGTGAACTTTTTTGGTGTTGTTTCAGCTGGTTAACCGGGTTCGGACCATGGCCTTTTGAGTTCAGTGTTGCTGTAAGTAATCCTTTTTTAATCACCAGTTATCACTCCTTTCAAAAATAGATAATTTTGGTCAATGTCCGTTGCCACAATGTCAGGATTTTTTTTCATATGTCAGTTGTATTTTACAAAGGTATATTAGACATAATCAGCTGTATTTTACGAAGTTGAATTGCCAAAATATCAGTTGTATTACACATATAATCAGTTGCATTCTACGAAGTTAAATTGCCCAAATATCAGGAATGTTGCCTATGTCAGTTGCCACAACGCATTCTCAAAATACTGTTTCAAATAACATCAAAATCGTCTGCGCGCTACCACAGCTACCTTACGAAGAAACCTGAAGTAGTTTCCAAACAATTAATTTCTTATAATTTCAACATCGTCGGAGAAAGTGAAAACATAAGTGGATATGCTATATTTTGCCTGTGAAAGAGTTTTTTTTACAAACAATGTGGTCTCAAATAATTCCTTGGCTCGCCAACTATTATCGCTTAATCAAGAAATCCTGGCGGAGTTTAAAGTTTTTGTAACAACGCGTCTGTACTAGAATTAAAATCCAGTCTTACTACACTAACTACACTGATTATTGTGCATATAATGAACAATACAAAATTACACTGCATTCACAATACAGCATGGACCACGGATTGAGTTTTTATTATTGAACGTCCTTTCGTGTACTAAAAGTGCAATCCTTAAAATTTTGTTACAAAAAATCTACAGGTGATAGCGATAGAAAAAAGTCTGATTCAATTTCTGAATTTAGTGTGACAAATTAAAATTATAAAGTAGTTTAGTGAAAATATTGTGTATATCAATGAATTAAAACCATTTTTTAACACTTTCCAACATAGTTGAAGAGTGTATGACTTTGATCATTCTGTCTGTCTGTCCGTTCGCACGATAACTGCCGTAAAAATGCCTTTACCAAAATGAAATTTTAGTATGTTGTTGGGCATATGAGAATGAATAATATCACCCTACTAGTTTCGAATTTAAATCAGGTTAAGAAAATTAAATACATTGAACCACGTGAGATCTAATTTTTCAAACATTTTTGAAGTGCAAATTGCTTTGAAAATTTTAGAAAATATTCAAATTATCACGTAAAATGTATAAAAAATTTTCAGCAAAATATGTTAAGTTGCTTTTTTAAATAAAAATTGAAATAGTAATTGCATCCTTCATATATGAAGAGATCACGTGACTCATTGCAAAATAAAACACTACATCCATTTTTTTCTCGTATGTAACGATCGTGATATTTAAGGATCTCTTAAATTTATATTTAGTGTAGCATCCGTTATAAAGCAGTTTTATTTCTGCTTATTGTCTGTGTATCTAAATTCTCTGCCAGCGCAATTACAATATATTTTTATTTTAAATGATCACTAAACTTTGATTATTTCTACAACGAAGCCTAATTTTAACTTAAGCATAATGGAAACAAATCAAGCAATTGTAAGGCGAGTTGTAAAAGAATTGCTGAATTTTTTTTCACGTAAAATCATTTAGCTCTGAAGCCTAGAATATAAGTGATATGAATGAAATATTTGTTGATTTTATGTAGAGAAGCAGACGATTTATATTTCGACGAAGGTTTAAGTTTTCAAGTATAATAAATTACTGTAGCACTGTGAGAATTTAAAAAATATCTGTGCTGAACGTATCGCATTTTAGAACTGTTTAAATAAAATTGCATTTCAGTTGAAAAGGGTTTCATACTCAATGCTTCATTCACGATTGATTTTTCTTGCTTTTATTAAAATGAATAAAATTAGCAGGTTTAGAAGTAGTTTCATTCCATTTTAGATTTTATTTAACTCAAATTTATAAAATATTTAACCAAGTCAATTCTTAACATTCACGTTTATGTTTATTGGCTTAACAGATCACAATTGAACCAGGCCCATATAACAGGATTACGAAAAATATATTTAATGTTATGAAGCCATAGTTCAAGGCTGACGATATTCTAGAGTTCTCCAATATCCATATAAGAAAAGTGGGTTCCAAATAAAATTATTATTTAAATGAAAGTTTAAACTAAAGCAGTTAAACTAAACTTCCATATGCATTCACATAAACAGTATCTCACCTTTGGAATAGGAGTCAAAGAGCACCATCTCTATCCAGGCAGATAATGGTACTCGGTTGTTTGTTGGGCAAAAAATAGGAGGTTGGTGCCGGATCTATTGCATTGTTTCAGGTTACATAGATGGTGTTCAGGTTACATCGAATTATGCCATCTATTAACAAAAATGTTAAAATGGAGAATTATGAAATGCGTCATATTAAGTATAATTGATTTTAAAGAGGTTAATGACATTAATCCAGTGAGTGGAAAGAAATGAAAATTTAGGTGACGCAGCTAAAGATATTCTAAAGTTACCAAAACGTCTGAAGAACAATTACAAAATTCAGAATTCGATTACACACTCTTATTGTGGAGACCAGCATCCATAGAACGGTTTCGCACTTATGATACGCTCGTCAGCATGGAATAGTCGATATCTGCAATGGCAGCAAAGAACTTGCTATAAACCACAATTTTTGAAATTTTTTTGAGAACCGACCATTTCAGTCCTTCCATTTGGCCGGAATAATATTCATACATATACCACGAGGCTAACATATACAGTTTAGCTCAGGCCATATGTTGCTACAAAAGCAAAATTCACAAACACAAATCCTGTCTATAAAGGACGTTTTGTGTTTATGCCAATCGCGTAGAACTAAAATTGTTAGTTTTCATAAAAGTTCGCAAACATTGTGACTTATAGAAAGTTTCTTGCTGCCATTGCGGATATCGGCTATAGTATGCGCGAATATATAGTATGCGCGAATATATAGTATGCGCGAATATATAGTATGCGCGAATATATAGTATGCGCAAAACCGGTCCATGGATGCTGATATCTACAGTGGGAGTGTCTTTCTTATTTTAGGGGACGTCCCTTATAGGCGAGTTTTGCGTTTATGTTACTGAAGTTGGTTGTTTACTAAGTTGAATTTTAAAGTCAAGTTAGTGACGTTGCAGAAAGTCACTGCAAACTCTTACACTGCGTGAATCAACTTGATTGAATTAACTCGATTGCATCAACTTAGCGGATGTTCGAAAGACTGCGGAAATTTACAGACCGTCAAAAGTTTGGTTGGTGTCATGTAAACATGCAACTTCATATTTACACTTTTTATCCAGTGCATTTCCACCCATTTTGATGAATGTAATTTTTTCTTCAGAATTTACCAGCACTATTTTAGTAAAACTATACATATAAATATTTATTACGACCTTCGGGTTTAAGGAGTTGATATTTTCAATTTATTACGTTCTGTCTTATTTTGGCAAATGCTTTTGAAATTCATATATTGTAGTACGGATAGTCTTCTACTAATACACGGGTATATCGCCTAACCTATGAGAATGTAAGTAGTAGGGGTATATAATCTTAGAGCATTCATTTTGTCATATATTGGAATCAATTATGGCCTCCGGGTTTAAAAATCACTGGGATTATTGATATTTTCAATTTATTATGTTATCTATTATTTTTGGCAACGATTTGTGAAACTCATATATTGTAGATGGGTAATATTCTACTAATTCAGGGGTATGTCTTCTAATATTCGAGAACATAAGTAGTACTGGTATACCTTCCCATATAATTTTAGGAGCATTAATTTAAATATTTTAATAGAATGCTTTAAATAACAATATATTTTAGAATATTATAGGAAATTGCACATGATTGTATAATAAAAAAAAACGAAAAACTCACAGAGTGTCCCAAAAACATTGACCTCGGCTTTTATTCCTTAAATATTGATCTTAGATATATATAATAAATTAAAAAGTTGCATAAAAAAAAGGTACAGAATTTTATGAAAGCGATAGAAATTTTCAGGGGATTAAATTTGAAGAAATACGAAATTTAAATTTTTATACGGCCCCCGTACAAAAACATTTACAATGAGTAGAGACCCTCAACATTCTTGAATGAAATACCCTTAATTTCTTGAGTAACATAGACAAAAATTCTTGACTAAATAGGAAAAATTCTTGAGTGAAAAGGAAATATTCTTGGGTTCTGAAGGCCGTCCGAGTTAAAAACTGAAGCACATTTTTTACATATCGACACTTTAAACACAAAACAATACACAACAAAATCATATACAGCTACAATATTAACGATTTAATAATTACAATTAATAGCCAAATGTAATCAAATTTAGCTCCCTAAGATATACAAAATTTCACTTTTGACTTTCATAATTGTATGCTGTCAGCAGTTCCAAGTTCGTCAAGATGAGATTTGTCCTGTGGTCAGTTAAAACGCAGGAAAATTTGCAGAAGAACCTTTCACAGTTTACGTTTGAAACTGGAACCCATAGTGCTCTTAGTGCACCATCAACGAAATATTGATGGTCCTCACGCATTGCCTGAAGAGCAGTGGCGGCTCGTGAGCCAGATATAGAGGGAGGCGCTCATCTATGTATTTATGTATATATATATATATATATCCCTCAGTGTATGCCAACTACGTCTTTTAGACTTCGAGTTCGTCGTTTGTCCGGTACTGATAAATTGGTTCTGGCGTTACCTCGAAACAGCTGTATACCAAATTATTATTTTACTTGCGCTGATATACGTTTGCAAGTTTCTTTAAAATGAATAAGAGCCTATTGTAACCATGGAAAATTATTTGAATACATTTCCAACATTGGAGCCAAGAAACTTAAAAATGATGTCCCAGTTGTCTGCCAGCCACTCAACTGCTTCCAAGCAGGAATTCCACCGTGTATAGACAGGAATGAGGAACAACCCAGCCTTGAACATTTTCACTGGTAGGAAAAGTTGGAAGGCATATCGTTTCTTTCTGGCATATAGAAAAGTCTGCTTCACAGAAACTACAACTTGGTTTAGTTTAGACAAACCATCCTTCAGCACCACGCCAACAAGATTAACTTTATGTGCACAGCACTGAATGTGGACAACATAGTCAGGAAGGAGGAGTGACAACCCTGAGAAACAAGAAGTCATATATGAGGCAGAATCTCTAACAAATGCCACAACTTGGTCGAAGTCGACTTCCATTTCCCGTAATGTCTCTGTAATAGCTCGTGCACAGTTTTGACCATTTACAGTCTCGAGTGAAGTGACTACAGGCACGTACTGCTCCTGGGACCTGGAAGGCTCCACTGTAGAAAGCAGGATAACATATATTTCCCTTCCCATCTTGTCTGCTGTCTCATCAGACATCACTGCAACTTTTTTGTTTTTTAAAGCTGCAATGGTCGCTACTTTCCGAGATTTTTCCAGGTGAGGCAAATACTCTCTCCGGAGAACGTTACTCCCAGGCAAATCTCCACCACCGATAACATTCTTCTTCACCCAGTCTTCGAAAGCTGGATGGTCGGCCTTCTCCAACGGAATATTCAAAATAAATCATCATTTCTACTGTTGAGGTGACAAAATCTACTTTGGCAGCCTAATAAATCCAAAAAACAAAGCACGCAAATTCTGCACTTTAGTTGTATACACGAAAAGTCATATTAAAATATTATACAGTGAAACCTCGATTTAAAATTTATTCATTTTCACTAGAACCGGAATAAAATAAATAATTAATTAAATAAAAATCCTATCTTAAGTTATATAAATAAAACTAGCAGGTTCGTTGCAAAACCGGTTAAATGTTTCCTAAACTCCTAACCGGAACTCTACTCGCGGGAACTTAACTGTACTCGATGGAACTGCCTAATGTTTTGTTTTTGGAATGATTCTCCAAATCGAGTGAAAAAAGAAAATATAAAAAAAATGTCAATAAAATGACAAATTGATAATAAAAAATAGATGTGCAGACTTCCCAGGCCAGTCTGCATTTTCTTTGCAAATATCAGCCTTTCAAGTTCATTAGCGTGGGAGGAGTTCGGGAACACAAAAAAATAAAACCTAACCTACCACTTGTTCGATTATCATTCATAATATACTGATATGGACATATTTTACATCCGGGAATTATTAAACATTTTGATTGGTTTCAAAAATCTCTATTATCGATGTTTATTAAATTGTTTTCGTTTAAACGAAACACTGCACCTTCAACATTTAAAAGGCTTTATTACTCGCTTAGAAAGCAAGCGGAATATAGTAAATAAAAGCATCATGAACGAGACATTGGATAACGTAAATAAATGCAGAGAAAAAAAAAGACTAAACAGGGCAAAAATCTGGACGTACCTTAGCATTTCTCGCATCTTCAACAGTTTCAAACCTTGTCTTTTGGCGTTTCCCCGTCTTTGCCGATTCCACGTGGCTTCTGCTTGCAATGCATTTTTTCACACCATCGGCAGTTTCCCATGCAACTCATTTATTGCAGAAACTGCACACCATCAAGTTCCCAGACTTCTTCATTCCGTCTTGGGAGAAATGTTTTATTCTTTCGTCTTTACTCACTTTCGGTGGCATGATGTGGTTAATGGACGATATTTTATCAACTCAAGTTCTATTCAAACTTCCTGGAACTGTGACAATTACTGCTTGGCGGTTATTTCCTATTTCGCGATCGTTGCGGAACCTCTTGACAGCGTTTGAATTTTTTTTTCTCGCGAAAAAAGCAATAAACGGATAAAATGGCTTAAATTTACGATTTTTTCGGCAGATACTCTTAAAATTCTCGAGTAGAAGTAAAAATTCGTTCATGTGGGCAGATTTGCAAAAATTCGCGAGTAGTTCGCGAGTCAAAATCCACGTAAATATGTTTTATTTGACTTAAAAGCATGTTTCCCATCATTATTTGAATTCTTTAATATTTCGCGAGTAGCGAATTTTGAGGCTCTCTAACAATGAGTAAAATGTGCCCCATGCACTAATAGGGTGATGTACAAAATTTCAGCATTTTATGATAAAAAGTCCCAGAGATATGTTTAAACAAAGTGGATGAGGGATTAATCACACAAAATGTAAATGTTTACAGCAAGAGTGCAAACGGAGCAACGCAGAAATGCATCATAGGCAAATGATATCTGCCTCTTACCTTTCATGGATCTCTGGCATGGATGGAAAACATTTTGAACAAGCTTTGTAGCATTTCTGTAAAGTTATTTCTACACAGTGCAGATACTTCTGTACCTATAAATAGCAAAATTATTATTTATTTATGTAATCATTGTTTTCTTTCGTAATGTGTTGTTGTTGAGACCCAGACCGTCCGACCTACCAGAAAGCTGTAAGGTAACTGTTCTTTCGTAATGTGTGTATGACTCCTGAAACGCTTTATAATGAGAAGATTGTGGATCTCGCTAGGGCAGTAATATCTGCACATGGTTCAATTTGACTTCATATGGACACGACACCAACCAACCCCTGAAACGCGATCTGCCGACATTATTCTTTCCCTCTAAGAACCCATATCGATGCATCGAAAAGTGGTTTAAGTCGGTATATTTGTCTTTTCATATCTCTTGGACTTTTCATAATAAAATGCTGAAATTTTGTACATAACCTTATTAGTGTATGGAGCATATTTTACTCATTGGAAATGTTTTTGTACGGGGGTCGTTTAAAAATTTAAATTTTGTATTTCTTAAAACCTAATTCCCTTTAAAATTTTAATCGATTTCATAAAATTCTGTACCCTTTTTTATGCAATTGTGTAATTTATTATATTTTCTGAGATCAATATTTAAGGAATAAAAGCCGAGGTCGATGTTTTTGGGACACTCGGTATATTCCGTACGAAGAAAGGGTAATACTGCTAGTTTCATATAAGACCAATGTTGTAGCCAATAGATACTCAATATGAAGAGTAATATACTTGTTAAATTTGTATTAAATTGGTGTTCACTCTACAAATAGTAATAAAATACATATAAAGTTAATTATTGGGAAGGTATTATGGCTCACGGAATTACATAAGTTCCGATGCATGTGATTGACACACAACTTTATGAAATACTGTGTGAAGTTTCGTATTATTAGTTGCTATGGAAGCAAAAATAAAATTAAGAGTCTCATACTGCGGTTCATTTACAAAATTTACCGATTATATGATATAAGATTACGTGATGACATAAGATTACATGAGGGGTTGAGCAAATCGATTAAAGTATCAAAACAGTATGCAATTTGGCTCACTCAGCTTCAGGGAAAATATCAAAGCATCAAAGAACTAGATCGTGAAATTCTAGATTTGCTTCAAATAGATGAAGAATGGGACCACCAAAGGTTGGATCAAGAAGTAGACACGGTCGAACAGTATCATGAAACGTTCATTAGGTTCAAAGTAAAACTTGAAAAATTTTATAGTTAAAATGATAATTCGAATCTATCATGTATAGAAACCGGAGGTAACTCATCGAAACCAAAATTCAAGTTGCCTAAGATATAGTTAAAACAGTTGGAGGGTCGGGCTTTCATTTTGGGGCCACTTTAAGAAAATTCATGAAGATCGATAACGAAGACAAGTTTCTATACTTGTTACGATCCATCCTGAAGGGGTCGCGAGCGAGGGAAATGGTTGAACTATTTCGTCCAACCCCAGAAAATTATTCTCAAGCTGTAGAATGTTTACAAGCTCGTTTTGGAAGAGACCATGTATTAGTTGAAGTGTATGTCAGACAGCTTTTAGGTTTAGTTTTGAACAATTGTTTAGGTTGCGGCAGCAAAGCCATCTGATCAAAGATGCTTGGAACCTGTACCCGAATTGTAAGAACGGAGCCGAAGCTAGCTTTTGCTCTATAATTATAATGTCGGTCTTGTAAGCACATGTCCCGAGTTCGGTCCTGGCGACTCTCGCCACAATGGTGACTGGACGTTTGAACAACGCAACCTTCCTCTCCAACGATATCACCTCTCAACACGAGATGGCAGCACCACATGGAATCAGAGGCCTTGCCACTCCCTTCCTGGTTGACCACGACTGACGTCACGCCCGAGGCGACACGCTTCCCGGCAATTCAGCCCCTCAACTGAGTTTCAGATGGGGACACGCGGGGGTTTCTGGAATAGACCCCCTCATCGCCGAAATTCGACCCGGGTTCCTCATCAGGTAGGGGAGTGTGCGGCAGCAAAGACATCTGATCAAAGTGCTTGGAACCTGTACCCGAATAATAAGAACGGAGCCGAAGCTAGCTTTTGCTCTATGATTATAATGTCGGTCTTGTAAGCACATGGTCCCGAGTTCGGTCCTGACTCGGGACAGGCGACTCTCATCGCCACAATGATAACTGGGCGTTTGAAACACGCAACCTTCTCACGCCAAAGATCTCACCTCTCAGCACGAGATAGCAGCACCACACGGCGTCAGAGGCCTTGCCACTCCCTTCCTGGTTGACCACGACTGACGTCACGCCCGAGGCCACACGGCTTCCGGCCTTCAGCCCTCAACTGAGTCTCGGATGGGGACACGCGGGGTTTTTCTGGAATGCCCCCCCCCTCCTCGCCGAAATTCGACCCGGGCTCCTCATCAGGTGGGGGAGTGTGCGGAAGCAAAGACGACTCTGCTCCTGCCAAAAGACATCTGATCAAAGATGCTTGGAAACTGTACCCGAATTATAAGAACGGAGCAGAAGCTAGCTTTTGCTCTATGATTATAATGTCGGTCTTGTAAGCACCAGGTCCCTGGTTCGGGACCGGCGACTCCTCATCGCCCCAAGGTCAAGGTTAGAAGCTATCTTTAGTTAAACGATATGATCGAATAGAAACACATTTAAGAACATTACAAATTCTCAGATATAAAGAGCAATAAATAAGCATTTATGCTTTAACCATGGGTTGAGTCCTGTTTGCCTATTCAGACCTTTTGAAAATATGGGAAAGGAATATGTGTTCCATATCTGTTTGGTGCCAACCATGAGAAGTCTACACGCCATATATGGTAATTTTCTTATCTTTGTAAGTTGCCATGACAACACATGACGTCACGAAGAAGAAATGGTATTTGTACTGTTTCGACCGAACAAAATAATATAATGTATTGTATGGAAGTATGGAATGAACGAAGGGGTAGAGCGTAGTTACAATGTAAATCTTGTTGTATATGTGTGCGTGTAGAATAAAGATTATCTACCTAATGACGGCTTCTGTTCCTTGTTATTTAATTTAAGTAAGAAGTGAAACACAAAATGGTCCGTCGGAGTAAGAATTCAAGAGTTGAATTACCTAAAGGATTTCAGTAACGAAATGGGAATTACAAGGCTCCAGAAGTCGCAAAGCTTAAGGCCAGTATAGTTAAAAACTATGTTCGTTAAATTTATAGTGCATTTGTGATACACGTATTTTGAATTTTACCAAGTTGAAATAACTATGTCTGAATTAATTACAATACAACATGGAATCTACGATTCTATGGCAAGATTCATTAGAAATCATAAGGATTCAAAAGACAGAAAAACGGAATCGTACCTTAATTTAAGGTTGAACAACTTTTCCGAATACTGGATCGAGTTCAAAGCGACGCACCGTAAAATAATTTTATCCAAAGAAATTGGAAATGACGATCCTTATTTTACGGACGATTTTTACTCAACGGTAGAAGATTTATTTATCTATATAAATAAAAATGAAAATCTGTCTGTCTGTCTGTCTGTCTGTCTGTCTGTTTGTCACACCATCACGGGAGAACGGCTGAACCGAATTTGATGAAATTTTGTGGGTAGCCCAGAAATAGCCCCACTTAAAATTATATCTGTGTTTTGAGTTTCTACGACCAGTGGTTCTCGAGATATTAGTAAAAAACGAAATTTTCGTTTGTCTCATCATCACGGAAAAACGGATGAACCGAATTTAATGAAATTTGGTGAATAGCCTTGAAATATCCCCCCATAACTTTTGTCCAAGTTTCGAGTTTCTAAGACCTGGGGTTGTCGAGATATTAATGAAAAACGGAACTTTTTCCTAGGAGTTCTACTCCCTAACTCCGTGGTTTATCCAAACGAAAAGCTTGAAAATCGTTTGAAAGTGAATTAAAATTTAATCTCTGAGTTTGATGGGAGATTTTTTGCGTTAATTAGTCACTTTCTGAAAACATGAATTGTTTGAAACATGATTTAAAGGGGAAATCTATCTCCATGGTTCATGGTTTATTTAAAACAAGCTTTTACGGAACAATGAGAAGTATAGAGAAATCAAAATCGTTATTTAATTTCGCAGTTTATGTTATAAGACATGACATATTTAACATGTTATAAGATTCTATCTTATATCATGTTACTCAGAAACGCAATTAAATTAAATCTGTCTGTTAATTTTAATAATTATTTTTTCGATTTGAATAATAAATAAATGGATATAAAAATATATTTTAGAAAAGAACGATTTGATTTTTCTTATAGCATTTTTGACTGGATAATATCAATTACGGTCTTCAGGTTTAAAAATTATTATTATTTATATTTTCGGGGATTATTGATTCAAGGATTATTGATATTTTCAAGTTATTATGCAATTATTTTATTATGACAAAAATTGTTTAAACTCATATATTGTATGTTGTACGAATCTTCTACAAATACACGTGTATATCTTTTAATCTACGAGAATATAAGTAGTACAGGTATATTGACATATGTTTTGATATATATTGGCATATATTGGAATCAATTACGACCTTCTGGTATAAAGAGTACGGATATTATTGATGTTTTCAATTTATTACGTCATCTCTTTTATTTTGGCAAATATTTTTGAGACGCATATTGTAATACGGGTAATCTTCTACTAACACATTGGCATATTTTCTGATCTGCGACAATATAATTAGTACGGGGTTGCATATATTCATTCAATTCCAATTTTTTCTTCTGTAAATTTGCTTACAAAAGGGGGCAGGATGTTTTATTCTTCAGATCTGATCGTGAAGATAATTTTGCATAGTGAGAACATATATTCTTAAACTTCTCTTTAGGAGCAATAAATTTAATATTTTAACAGAATTTGCACATGATTGCGAACTTTAAGTTTCTTTAAATTATACACTCCGTACGAATAACGGGTGTGCTGTTAGTGGTTAATAAATTTTAACATTTTCGGAGGATATATCATGTTGCTCGGCATCGCAATTAAATTAAATGTGTTTGTTAATGTTTTTATTATTTTTTTTCGATTTAAATAATAAATAAATGGATAAATGGATATAAACGTATATCTTATGAATGGACGGTTTGATTTTTCTTTTAATTATATTAATTGCTGACTGTGTACATCAATTTCATTTATTTTGGCAAAGAGTTTTCAAGCTTATATCGTATTTAGCTACTAAACTCATATATTGTGTTTAGCCAATAAATTCATATAGCCGATTGTTGAAACAGAAAAAGAGTAGAGCGGGTATATCTTCTAATACAATAGTAGTGTTTTCATTTAGTATATTGAAACGGGATAAGAATGTTTCATTCAGATCTGCAAATTCAAAGCTACGAATTTGGAGGGATATCGCTAATTTGACAACTTTTCTTAAACTTTGCCAAATTGACGGAAATATCGCCAAATTGATATAAACGACACACAAACAGCTGCCATAAACCTTCGGGTTGGTCGTGTGGCTTGGGTCTTCTACATATCAATGAATTTTTTTTTTGTTTTGTTAGAAGAGAGTACTGAAATGATGTTTGGTTAGCATTTATCTGTCAGACCAACCATCCTACTTAGTAATACATTTAGCGAATTTTTAAAATGTCACCAAATTGATAAAAATGTTTTCAAATCTATAAAAATATCTTGAAATTGATAAAATTGCGCTACATAAATGATATTAATTGTTTTTTGTTAGGGGATAGTATTGTGATGATATTTCGTCAATTTGTCGCAAAGTGGAACTGTCAGTTCTACAGTTCCACTTGGCGATAAATTTGGCGATTTTTTAAAATGTCGCTAATTTGACGAAACTGTCGCCAAATGTTCCATAGAAATATAACTATTTAGACGATATTTTTTCTACCAATTTATTTGAAGCAAATGATATCATGTCGCTTAGCAACGGATTTAAATCCAATGTGTTTATGCGGCAGACGATTTTTATTAAATCCTTTCCGATTTGAATAATGAAGATATGTATATAAAATACATTTCATTGCCATTTCATTTTGGACTGGATAATATCAATTATACTCTTCAGGCTTAAACATTATTATTATTGATATTTTCCGGAATTATTGATTCAGGGATTATTGATATTTTTAAGTTATTACGCCATTGTTTTATTGCGGCAAAAATTGCTGACACACGCATATTGTACGTTGTACGAGTAATCTTCTAGGAATGCACGGGTATATCTTCTAACCTACGAGAATATAAGTAGTACAGGTATATTGGCATATATTTTGACATATATTGACATATATATTGGAATCAAGTACAGTCTTCTGGTATGAAGATTAAGGGGATTAATTATATATTCAATTTATTACGTCGTCTGTTGTATTTTACCAAAAAACATTTGTGACTCATATTGCAAAACGGGTAATCTTCTACTAATAATCGGACATTATAAGTAGTACGTGTATATCTTCCCATATAATTTTAGCACTTTAATTTTGACATATATTGGAATAAATGACTGTCTTCAGATTTAAAGATTACGGGTTTATTGGTATTTTCAATTTATACATGTAATCTACTAATACAGGTTATATTTTCTAATATTCGCGTATGTAATTAGTACGGGTCCCATACAATTTTAACGCTTTTATTTTGCATATATTGATTCAATTCCATATTTTTTTTTATATTTGCTTACATAAGGGGTCCAAGATGTTTTATTCTTCAGATATGTCCATGAAGATAATTTTATATAGCGAGAACAGATATTCTTAAACTTCTTTTTAGGAGCATAATATTAAATATTTTAACAGAATATTTTGATTAAACATGTCATTTAGTATACTATAAGAATTTGGGCATGATTATGAATTTCAAGTTTCTTTATATTATATACTCCGTACGAAGAACGGGTATGCTGCTAGTCAACAATAAGTCAGAAATCCAAGAATTTCTTGTTTCTAAATTTAGTTATACTTCAAACAATGAAGCAGTGCAGGATATACGAACTCCGAATCAAAATTTTAATAATGATGTAAGATTACCAAGAATAGAATTGCCTAAATTTTCTGGTAAATACGAAGATTGGACTTCATTCCATGATATGTTTGTATCCATAATTCATAATAATGAATCGATATCTAAGGTGCAAAAACTCCACTATTTGAAAATCCATTTAGTTGGAGAAGCAGAGAAATTGCTTAAGCATTTTGCAATTACCGAAGATAACTATGAAATAGAATGGAAATCGCTAATTGAACGGTACGAAAACAAAAGAGTGTTAGTCAATTCACAACTGAAAGCACTTTTTGCCCAACCAAAGGTAACCAGGGAAAGTGCTTATTGTATTAAAGGTTTATTGTATAACCACCCAAGAATGTCTATCAACGTTAAAAATTTTGGGAGTTCCGGTAGAACAGTGGTATGATATTGTGGTTTATATAACGACACAAAAACTTAATATAGAATCGCTTCAGTTATGGGAACAAAGTTTAAGCTCAAAAACAGATTTACCTAAATTTGAAGAGTTGAAAACATTTCTTGAATCCCGTTTCAGAACACTTGAAGCTATTTCAAATTATAATCAAGCTACTTCAAAGAAAGTAAGCTCTCAGAAAAAAGAAATTTCGGGAGCTAAAGAAAACCGAACAAGAACGTATCTTGTAACTAACAAAGTGATCTGTATAATATGCTCGGGAAAACATGCTTTAGGACAATGTGAAATGTTTACGAAAATGAACAATCTGAAGAAGTTGGAAACAGTGAGGCATAAAGGTTTATGCTTTAATTGCTTATCTCCGAAACATGTTGCACGTCAATGCCTTAGCAAAATAAACTGCCGATTTTGCGATCGACGACATCACAGTATTTTACACAGAGCAATTGTTAATAACAATCAGGATAATGGGGTCAAAACCAGGGATCAGAGAGATCCAGAGTCGGATTCAAAGGAAATGCCAATAAGTGAAAATTCCAATGAAACTACTACTCAGACTTGCACTCATTCTTTTCAGAACATTCCGAAATTCAGTGAAATTTTATTTGCTACAGCACTTATTCGAATCGCATCACCTTCGGGAACGGAAATAACAGTGAAGGCATTATTAGATCAAGGATCGCAATCGACCTTCATAACAGAATCTGCTGTACAAAAACTTAGACTTAAGAAAGAACCGGTCGTTGCTCAGATTCTTGGAATGGGAAAATCTAAAGTTGGAATATCTCGCAATCAAGTTAGATTTAGAATAAAATCCCGATTTAAGCAAGAATTATTGACGACTACTAATGTTTTAGTGCTTAAAAATCTCACAGAATATACACCACCACGATGTTCAATATCGGATTCTTGGGAACATTTAAGAAACACTAATCTTGTTGATCCAAACTTTAGCAAAGCAGGAAAAATTGATATCATACTTGGCGCAGATGTATATTCGCAAATCTTATTGGATGGTATCATAAAAGGACCAAAAGGTACTCCGATTGCTCAAAATACTTCATTAGGTTGGATTTTGACGGGATCAATCTTGAATAATTCTCAGGATAGCTATTCCAAACAACAAACAACTAAAATTCTGAATCTTCACTGCATGTCGGAAATACACGATCAGCTGCGAAAATTCTGGGAAATTGAAGAAACTCGAACACTCACTGCTGAAGAACAAATGAGTGAAGATATTTTCGAGAAAACGCACAGAAGGGAAAAGGGACGTTATGTAGTCAATTTGCCATTTAAAGACACTTTAACAACACTCTGTGATTCAAGAGATATAGCGATTTCGCGATTTGAGCAAAACGAAAGAAAACTATCAAGAAATCCTAAAGTTAGTGCGGAATATTCAACATGTATAAATGAATATATCAAACTAAACCATATGGAAGAAATCCAAACCACCCCAAAGGATCTCAAAATTCACGGAAATGGTTACAAACCGAATTATCTTCCTCATCATGCAGTGATCAAAGAAAGTAGTTCGTCTACGAAACTTCGTGTGGTATTTGACGCATCTCAAAAAACTTCGACAGGTGTATAATTAAATGATAAATTATTAGTAGGACCGAATCTTTAAGAGGATATGACAGCTATATTGCATAGATGGAGATTTTATCGGATCGTATACACAGCTGATATAGAAAAAATGTACAGACTAATCCGTGTTGTTGGTAAACATACAGACTATCAAAGAATAGTTTGGAGGAATTCTATGTCAGTAGCAATAAAGTATTACCGATTGCTAACAGTAACATTTGGATTGGATTGCTCTGCTTATCTTGCTATAAAGACCTTAAAACAATTAGCTCGCGATGAGAAACGAAGTTTTCCATTAGGAGCAGAATCTACAATGAACGATTTTTACGTAGATAATCTTATGTCCGGAGCGGATGATATTTCTGAAGCATTGGAGAAACAAAAGCAAACAATTAATCTTTTAAAATTAGGAGGATTCCCTCTATAAAAATGGGCGTCTAACAAAGAAGAATTGCTTGAATCATTACCTGAGGAATTTCGAGAAATATCAAAGCTGAAAACCATAGTAAGCAGATCAAAGCATCAAAACTCTGGGTTTATATTGGCATCCAATAACAGACGAATTCGGTTACAAATTAAGTTCTATGGCAACGGAACAATCTACCATTACGAAAAGAACCATTTTATCGAACACAAGTAAACTATTCGACCCATTAGGATGGATAGCACCCGTTTTAATTACAGCGAAAATTATGCTTCAGTCATTGTGGATGATTGGATTGAATTGGGACGAAGAACCACCAGTAGAAATTCGACAACAGTGGATTGACTGGATAAGTCAGTTACCAGATATGGAAAATATTAAAATTCCACGCTGGATAAACTACAGTTATTCCGAAAATCATTCTATCGAAATGCACATATTTTGTGATTCCTCGAGTACTGCATATGCTTCTGTTGTCTATCTTCGGATAATTTCTGAAAGAACAATTTCTACACACATTGTTGCAGCAAAGACTAAAGTCGCTCCATTGAAAACTGTATCTCTACCAAGACTAGAACTTTGTGGAGCACTGTTAGGGGCAAGATTAGCTTATCAAATCTCATTAGCTATACATGCAAAAATTGAAAATACGTACTCTTGGACAGATTCAAGGATCGGTTTAGCCTGGTTGAAAGGACATCCTACACGATGGAAAACCTTCATAGCGAATCGTGTCGTTGAAATTCACGATAAACTTAAAAAATGCAATTGGATGCACGTGCCATCAAAAGAAAATCCTGCCGATTGCGCGACTCGTGGGCATACACCAGATGAACTGATTAAACATAAATTATGGTGGAAAGGACCTACGTGGCTTACAATGCCTCAAGACTGTTGGCCTAAATCCATTGATATTCCACCTACAACCATAGAAGAAAGGAAGGTTGTCACATTAACAACATTAAATGCAAGTACAGATTTTGACTTGATTTCAAAATACTCTAATTTGTCTAAACTAGTAAGAATAACTGGGTATTGCTATAGATTTACATCTGATTGTAAGATCTTAAAATCTGAACGTAGTTTATCTTATCTTAAGGGGCGAGAACTGAAAAACACTTTAAAGAAACTTGTAAAATTAACACAAAGATCATACTTTACTTCTGAGATAGAACGACTAGAGAACAAAAAAGAACTATCGCATAAGAGTCGACTTCTAAATCTCAACCCATTCCTAGATGGTGAAGGTATATTAAAGGTAGGAGGGCGTTTGAAACATGTCAGTAGTATCTTTACGAACGTATGAGCGCACCTATATTTTTAATACTAAAAACTATATTTTATAGCTTATTTTTATCTTTTATATATAAAAAAAAAGGTCTCGATCCATTTTAATATTAAAAACATGATTTTATAGCTAAATAAGGTCTTTTTTACATTTAGACCAAATTTTAACTTTTTTTTAGATAAATGCGTGAAAAAAGAGATCAAAGATAGGCTGCCCCATTTTGGGGCTACCTCATACATAGGTAAATAACGGTGAAATTAAATAAATGCGTGAAAAAAAAGAGGACTTCCAAAATGAATGGAAGTCCTCTAAGCTTTAAAATAAATGGGGGGACCGTTAGTCCCCCCATAAACATGAGACGGTATAAAAGGATTTATATGAAAATGCGTGAAAAAAGAGGACTTCTAAATGAATCCTCTAAATATATTAAAGATCTTAAAAACATATTAAAATACCCTATTTTTAATAGAAAATGTTTAACTAAACAAAATTAAAAAAATATGTCAAATCCATCTCAGAAAATGATAAAGAATAAAAAAAAATGATTAAGCTTCCTCTAATTCATATTCGTCATCACTCAAATACTTAAATATATATCTTCCTTTATTGATTTCATTTATTGATTCATCAGAAAGTTTTACATGTTTTCTCGCAAGGATATACTCTTTTTCTTCAACTTCCACATATAATTTTACGATTACAAAAATTTTCCCAGCGTTTAAATTTTTTCTCAATGATATCAGATCATATTTCCCAGGATTTAAATTATTTATATTAACTATTAAGGGATAACTCAGGTTATTGAACTCTTCCATTTATTAGTAAACATTTTTTATAAATTCATCCATTCTTCATAATCTGTAAAACCTCTTTCTTCCATCTCTTTTTTAAGATTTAGTCTGTATTCATCTTCAGACTTTGACTCTCTAAATATTTTTTCTGCTATAATATTTTTTTGTTCATTATCAGAAATCGTAATAGAAACATCAGGATCAAATCCACTTAGTGCATTAATTATTCTAGTTACTTTCCCAACGAAACATTTATCATCAGCCTCTTTTAGTTCATCTTTTAACACTTTTATAATTTCATTTTTATTCACATTTTTTAAAATTCTACTAAACACAACAACTAATATCTCTCTAAATTTAATATTATGGAATTCCTCCTCCAATAAGTTAATTTTTATATCTAATTCTTTAAAGCATTCATCTAAATCATATGTAATTTCTGTATTTAATAATTTTATGTCTCTCAAAGATTTTTGAATATAAGTATTATGCACATTTTGAGAGTCATTATATACATTATTATGAAATAATTGTCTTCTTAAAATCGGGGGTAAATTTATTTTATCTGTATCATAGCATACTTCATATATTCCAGACAAAAATATTAATTCATTTAGAGATGTAATATCATTTTCGCTACAATATAATTTTTTTAAATTAGTTAAATTTTCTATTCCTTCAAGGGATGTTAATTTATTTCCCTCACAATATAATTCTTTTAAATTAGTTAAATTTTTTATACCTTCAAGAGATGTAATATCATTTTCGCTACAATCTAATGTTTCTAAATTAGTTAAATTTTTTATACCTTCAAGAGATGTAATATCATTTTCGCTACAATATAATTTTTTTAAATTAGTTAAATTTTCTATTCCTTCAAGGGATGTTAATTTATTTCCCTCACAATATAATTCTTTTAAATTAGTTAAATTTTTTATACCTTCAAGAGATGTTAATATATTTCCTCCACAATTTAATGTTTCTAAATTAGTTAAATTTTTTATACCTTCAAGAGATGTTAATTTATTTCCTCCACAATATAATTTTTTTTTTATTCCATCAAAGGGTGTTAATATATTTCCTCTACAATATAATTCTTTTAAATTAGTTAAATTTTTTATACCTTCAAGAGATGTTAATTTATTTCCCTCACAATATAATACTTTTAAATTAGTTAATTTTTTATACCTTCAAGAGATTTTAATTTATTTCCCTTACAATTTAATGTTTCTAAATTAGTTAAATTTTCTATTCCTTCAAGAGATGTTAATATATTTGAATCACAATATAATTCTTTTAAATTCGTTAAATTTTCTATTCCTTCAAGAGATTTTAATTTATTCCCCCAACAATTTAATGTTTCTAAATTCTTTAAATTTTTTATTCCATCAAGAGATGTTAATTTATATCCATTACAATATAATGCTTTTAAATTCGTTAAATTTTCTATTCCTTCAAGAGATTTTAATTTATTTCCCCAACAATTAAATATAAAAATAGATTTCACTTCAGTAGGATTCTTTATATTTAAGAAAGACATAGTTTTTTTTCCATACCATTATTATATGTAACATCCATTTATATAGAAACATTTTTATTAAATATTTATTTATCATCTTTGTTAGTTAATTTATTTCCCTCACAATTTAATACTTTTAAATACGTTAAATTTTCTATTCCTTCAAGTGAAGCTAATCTATTATCTCTACAATATAATATTTTTAAATTAGTTAAATTTTTTATTCCATCAAGAGATGTTAATTTATTTTCATCACAATGTAATATTTCTATATTTATTAAATTTTCTATTCCTTCAAGAGATTTTATTTTATTTTTATTACAATCTAATACTTTTAAATTCGTTAAATTTTCTATTCCTTCAAGAGATTTTATTTTATTTTTATTACAATCTAATACTTTTAAATTCGTTAAATTTTCTATTCCTTCAAGGGATGTTAATTTATTTAAATCACAATATAATTCTTTTAAATTAGTTAAATTTTCTATTCCTTCAAGAGATTTTAATCTATTATATGCACAATTTAATGTTTCTAAATTCGTTAAATTTTTTATACCTTCAAATGAAATTAATCTATTATCTTCACAATATAATTTTTTTAAATTCGTTAAATTTTTTATTCCATCAAGTGAAGTTAATCTATTATCTTCACAATGTAATTCTTTTAAATTTATTAAATTTTCTATACCATCAAGTGAAGTATAATTTAATAAAGAAATAGATTTCACTTCAGTAGGATTCTCTATATTTAAGAAAGATATAAATGTTTTTTTTATACCATTATTATATGTAACATCCATTTATATAGAAACATTTTTTATTAAATATTTATTTATCATCTTTGTTAGTTAATTGTCTCAAAATATAAACACACTCTCTCAAGACTGATTTAACTTCATATATCTCTTCAATAATTTTCTCTTGGTAAGGTTCTATTTCGTGATGACCAAACTTTTTATTTAATTCACTCATCTGTATTGCTTGTATTTTTTTCCAATGAACATTAAAAAAGTGATCAGGTAATAGCTCAAATTTATATTTAATCAAATAACAAAAATCTAATTTATACATAAATTCTTCTATAAAATTTTCACTAAATGTTTGATATCTAGTTATATACAGCCAATTTAAATCATCTTTTAATTCTCTCATGGTATCTTCTGTAAGATTTTGAAATATTGATACTTTATAGAAATCTAAATTATCAGAAAATTTTACTATAAATTCGTTACTTAAAGTTTGATATTGAGATATGTTTACCCAATCTACTTTATCTTTACATTTTTCTATAAAATCTTCTGATAATTTTTGATATCTAGAAATTTTACACCAATCATCAGGTTGAGCAAATTCTTCAATAAAAGATTCAGTGTTGAATATTGTAAAACTAAATCCCAATTTACATGATCTTTAAGATTTCTAATTACATCTTCAGATAAATTATTTCTGGAAAATTCATTCCAATCAATATCCATTTATTAGAAAGAAATTTTTTCAATATGCATATAAGGTTTTAAAGCGTTACCATCACATTTTATCTTTAATGTGATGATATCATCACGTTTACCATAAGCAAAACAGGTTACTGCATCTCTATTAACATTTAAAATTTCCTTACCATTGATTTCCAGTGATATCAGTGGACTTTTATCATATATATATTTACTTTCTACTGTATCATATATATATATATATATAGAAATTTTCATATACATATCGGTAGATAATCGCATCTCTTGATCCAGTAATTTTGAGCTCATCATGTTGAAATTTACTTTTTTATAATCCCCATCTGTATGAAAATCATTTAGTATAGTAACCCAGATATCTCTATTGTCTAAATATATTTTATTGACAACATCGTTATCATTTTCAGGTTCAGAAACATTCGTAATTATTTTATTTTTTGCATCAAATTTATCATTCTGTAATATTAACGAATTTTTTTCAAAATATCTTTTATTCAGACCTTTTTTTTCATCTTTAGGATCTGCTACATTTCCTATTCTTTTTCCTTTTGCATCAAAAGTTTTTCCTTCTGAAGAATGTAAAGTTGTATCATTTAATTCTTTTATTCTCTTGCCTGTTTCTTCAGTAAAGGTTAAAAAACCCTCATCATATTTAGTTTTTATAAGATCTCTCAATTCATGATGATTATTCTCTATTTTATTCAAAACAAAACTTTTAGTGGTTAAATCTAAATCATCTATAGGATTTTCACAATTTTTTAAAATTCTATTTTCCATATCATAATTTCCATCATTCATTAATTTAAAACCTATACCAGGAGGTCCAATAGGTCCTTCTTTCATTTGATCATCATAAGGTGGATAATAAGCACTCATTTATTTAATTTTAAGATTTTAAACTCTTAACCATTGTTATAGTTTTATTTTTTAAATTTATAAAACATCTCTTTCTTTCTTTAAAAATAAAATAAAACTTATATTCCTTTTGACTATTCGTTATCCAATTAAATTCAATATCTAAATTATTTAAATCGGTATAGTTTTCATGATTTGATGAGTCAAAAGGAAAAATAGGATACAGATTACCAAAATTCTCCTTATTTATCAAAGGTCCTGTTTCTGTATTATTATCGTAAAATCCTTCATGTAAAAGAGCTTCATACACTCTATTATAATCTTTATTGGCAAAATTTGTTTTATAACGCATAAGAGGAACTTGTTTATTATTAATCATCAACCAGCATTCTGCCATATCTATATTATCAAATATCATATTAATTTTTCATAATTACTATCTCTTTCAACATATTGAGGAATAACATAGACACCTAAAACTTCATCTGACGCTGTAGTTGCTGTCACAGATCCACTATCGCTTCTATAAGGGCCTACCATCTTAAATCTATATCGATCCCAATTTACCTCTATATCTTTATTAGATAGATATGATTCCAGAAACAAGCTTTCTGCAGAATTTTTTAATTCTATATAAGGTAAATGCAAGGTTAAACCTTCAACTACTACCTTATAATTTTCGTTTCTTATATTAGTATATATCATATTTTTATTTTCATTTCTTTGAATTTCTATTTTCACTTCAAAACCTGAAATTATCTTTTCATATTCTCTAAAGAAATCGATTATATCTTTTAAAGGTGTCCATATTTTAATGACATTGCTATCTTTCGTTAGTTCCCATCTCTTTACGAATCCTTCGTTATAATCTTTATTCATTTTCAAATTATTAAAAAATTCAGTTATTTTAGTAGTATCTTCTAAAGTACCATCATATTTGAACTCATTACGGTCAGCTGAATCAGATGTATCTAGATAAAAAAATTCATTTTGAGCTTGTGATGTTACATAATCAGGAGTATAATGAATTAATCTTAAAACATGATTCATGATTGAAAAATTTGACTGTGTATTTGATTCAATTTCGGTATCTCCTATATGTACTTTTAAAGTTTTGATAAAACCTCCACCATTTACCAGACTCACATTTTCGTTTCCAATGGATGATTTATCATTTTTTGTAATTTTTAATTTTTGTTCAAGATATCCTCTAGAATATAAAATTTTTGCTTTAGTATCATTAATATGAAAAACATAGGTAGCATTCTCATCTGAACTATGTTCTTTTGGATGAATTTCTCTTAATTCATAACTTTTAATGTGATCATTATAATAATAACGAGTATCACTTAAATCATAAATCATTTATTTAGGAAGAATTTTTAAACCACCTCCTTTCTTTTTCATAGAAAATATTTCATTTAATATATTCTTAGGTTTCAATAAAACCTTTAAAAATCCTTGTATTTTTTTACTTTTTCTATATAATCTATTCATTTATTTAAGAAGAAATAAAATTAAATTCTACAGCTCCTTTATTTAAATCTATTAATTCACCTTTTTGATTAGTAATCCTCATTTTTATTCTTTCAACAGGATCTACTTTAACAGGAAAATATATCCAATTATTAAATTCTTTTGAAATTATACTACCTGGAGGGTTTTTATTAGTGAAAGAATATATGACTTCTGAATTATATTGATTTATTAAAGATCCTTTTACAACATCACAGTGAATATAAATATTATCATTTCCATTAGATATATCAGCAATATGTTCACCTTCAATCTCTATTTCTTCATCATAACTTCCATATGTCAGTTTTAAAAAGCCTATAATTTTATGAAAGTTACTTTTTGTAAAATCAATTACCCAATCTTTTTTCAGTTTAATAGATATTCTTTGTCTTGCTTCAATAATACCAAATTTCACAGGTGGATCCTTACCAAATATTTTCATCATATACTCATTTAATCCTCTTATAGTATAATTACCATTTGAGATAGTAATTGTTATATCTGTACCTAATGTATACAATCTAAATATGTTATTTCCATAATTCTTACTTATATTAAACCAGGAAACTTCCATAGAGAATGAGTGTAAAGCTAATTTTTTTATTTTAAGAGGTGTAATAAAATTTACAGTAAATTCCTCTGATCTCTCATGACCTTCTGATTTTAATATTATCATTTATACATAACAAAATTTTCATTATAGTCACTAGGTTTTTGTGTAGGAAATGATTTGAGAACATTTTTAGGTGATATACCTTTATTCCTTTCTCTTATATATTTCATACAAAATATACCACATTTCACAGATGAAGGTTTCTGTAAAAAACTATCATTATAACCTATTTTTTTATTGGATGTAACAAGAAATGATTTAATATTTTTAGGAATATAGTCCTTCTTCATATTGTCATATTCACCAAACGGATCAAAATATTCCACATATTTATATTTAGGATCATTATAATAACAAACCCAATGAGTTCCGGGGCCTGTTGATACATCTAAATTAATGATTCCATTTTCAAATTTTCCTATTGTTTTAGGTAATAAATCGGAGGTAAACACACCTTTAAATCCTTTTTCATTTTTCATATTTTCTATAATCATTTTGTCGCTAATTCCCACTGTTGATATATTCCCTTTCCAAGTTTTTTTTTCCCAGATCCTTTCATCTTTTTTTGTATAGCTGAACTAGCTAATCCAGATAAAGTACCTGATGCTAATGCTGGAACTGCAATTTTAGCAGCGGTTATTAGAGAGGGTATAAGTGCCGCTAGAAATGGTAAAAATCCTCCATTTTTATCTAATTGAGTTTTACTGATTGTAATTCTTTTTTTATCATTAATATGATTAATTTGAGTTTTAGTTAAATACATCTCATGATTAGGAGTTTTAGATTTATCTATTTGTAATGTTACTTCTTCTTTATTTTTAAAAGCTGATTTAAGTTTATTTTTCTGACCTTCACTCAAATAAACTTTATATTTTATCATTTATTAACAGAGAAATTGTTTATGATATCGTTGTACATCATTATAAGTCATTTCTTTATTTTTTAATAACATATCTAACAATAAAGTTACTTGATTATATAATTTCTTTGATTTACTACCATTACATATTTTTTCTGTTAAATTTGATAATACATTCAATCCTTTACCCACCTTCATTTCTTTACTACTTCGAATCATATTTAATCTATGCATATAATTTTGCAACATATTTTCCTTATTTTTAATTTCTTTTATATCATTCTTTTTCTGATTTAATTCCTCCTCTGAAAAATTTTTAGCTCTAGAAATTGTACTTTTTAAGTTGCCTTATTTCTTAGATAATCCTTCTTTTAACTGTTTAGCTCTTCCATACATCTCCTCTAATTTTTCTTGATCATTTAAAAATACTGACGGTCTGTATAATTTTTCCTCTTTTAAATATTTTAAATTTAAATTTTGATCGATATCATAAGTATAAGATACTAATTCTTTCACAGCTTCAATAGGCTCTTCTATAGATGGTAATGAAATATTTTCTACAACATTTTGAATACTTTTCACAACTTCTTTATTTGATTTTTCATATTTTTCAATTTCTTGAGTGACTGGTTTATGAAATTCTTCTAAGGTCTTTTGAATACCTATTTTGTCTTTTAGTTGATCTTCATTATTCTTTCTTATTTCTTTTTCTATTTTTACTATTTTAATTGAATCTTTTACTTGCTTTAAAAACTTGTGTTTCCGTTCTTTTTCTAAGTTCATTTATATAATATTAATTTTTTTACTGCAGCTAATTTTATTTTTACTGCAGCAAATTTTATTTTTACTGCTAGTAAATTATGATAAAAATTAAAGATTACACGGAACCAGAAGAATTACCTGATCCTAAACAACATCCTTTGTTACCTAAACATCCATTTAGATTACTTATAGTAGGATCTTCAGGTTCAGGTAAAACAAATTTACTGTTAAATTTGATTTATGATTTATTATTTTTTGATACATTATATATATGTGCAAAAGATTTATACGAACCTAAATATTCTAAATTACAAGAAATATATACATTGTTTGAAGATATAGAAAGAGAAGATATTTTGAAATGGAAGAATATAAAGAATAAGAAAAGATTATTAAAATTATATGATAAATTAAAAAAAAAAGTATTATTTTCTTCAGATCAAAATTTTATTACTGTAGATGATTTAAATCCTACATTAAAGAATTTAGTTATTTTTGATGATTGTGTGATTGAGAAAGATCAAAAAAACATCGAAAAATTATTTATCAGAGGTAGAAAGAAAAACGCATCCTTTATTTTTTTAACTCAGTCATATTTTTTAACACCTATCAATATAAGAAGGAACTGTAATTACGATATATTTTTCACTCTACAACCAAAAGAAAATCAACAGATTATAAGAGAGATAGATGGTTTATTAAGTACTGAAGAATTCAAACAAATATATAATAAAAGTGTTCAAGAAAAATATGATTTTTTTATGTTAGATTTAGTGAATCCTGAAATGAGATACAGGAAAAAATTTAATCCTATATAAATGGATGTATACTTAGAAAAAAGATTATATGTTTACAGAAAGAGTAGAAATTTGTATCAAAAGATAAGTATTTCATTATCAGTAAGTAAGGTTATTCTAAGTGGAACAGGTTTATCAGCTATTGTCTTTCTACCACTTGCTTTTTTAAGTTTATCAGTTGGTATAGTAGAAGCTATCGATCTTGCATTAAAAATTGCAGAAAGAAAGGAAGAATATAGACATTGTTATAATTTTTATAAAGAACTTATTAATTCGTTTAAAGCTAAGGATATGACAGAAGAAGAAATTTATATGTGTGAAAAGGATTTCATAAAAAGTTTAAAATTTAATCCAGTTGAAAAATACGTAAAACAAATGCAATTGAATGGATATAAATTTCTAAATAAATAAATGGTGTGTAAAAAAAATATTCATATTTTTAAAGAAATAAAAGGTGGAGGTTATGTAGGTTTAATTAGAGGTGGTGATATTATTGGATGGTTACAAGATAAAATAAATCCTCCAGAAATGCATTTACCAGGATATCAATATTGTGGTCCATTTACAAAATTAGAAAAAAGATTAAAAAGAGGTGATCCAGGAATAAACAGAGTTGATAAAGCATGTAAAAAACATGATATTGAATACAATAATACAAAAGATACAAAACTGAGACATGTTGCTGATCAAAAATTAATAGATGATTTAAATGATATACAAGATCCAACATTTCGAGAAAGATTAGCTAGAGGAATTACTAAACCTATTATTAAAGCTAAAAAAACTTTTGGATTAGGTCTTTCTATATATTGTGTCAAGTGTAAAGATAAAACCCCAACTAAAAATTATCATAAAACTACTTCTAAAAATAATAAACCTGTTGGTAAAGGTATCTGTACTATTTGTGGAAGTAAAAAGAATACTTTTTTAGGAATTTAAAAGAGGTCTATTATAATCCAGAAACAGGTTATTGTGGTATTCAAGAATTGAAAAGAAAAACAGGGTTACCTAATGTTGAAGAATTTTTACATGAACAAGATGTATATACTAGATATAAACCTGTCATTCGTAAATTTAAAAGAAGAAGGGTTTATGTTCCAAACAGTAATAATCAATTTGACGCTGATTTGTTATTTATAAAAAATTATAGCAAATATAATGATGGAACTAATTATTTGTTAACGGTTATAGATGCTTTTAATAAATATGCTTGGGCTTTTCCTATAAAAAGAAAAACATCTGAAAAAGTTATACAAGGCTTTAAACAAGTTTTTAAAGAAAGAATACCAAAATTCATTTTGACAGATGAAGGTACTGAATTTACAGGAAAACAGACACAAAAATTATTTAAAGATAATAATATACATTGGTTTACAACTAAAAATAAAGAAATAAAATCTGCAATAGCTGAGAGATTTAATAGAAGTATAAGAGAAAAAATTATAAAATATATGCATGCTAACAATACTAAAAGATATATTGATGTATTACCCAAATTACTTAAAAATTATAACAATTCATATCATAGATCTATAAAAATGACACCCGTTGAGGCTAGAGAAAATGAATCTCAAGTTTATAAAAATTTATATACTAAAAAGATCATGAAAAAACCTAAATTTAAGATAGGGGATAGTGTTAGAATATCTACAATTAAGAAAACATTCAGGAAAGTAGATGATTCTACATTCACTGAAGAGATTTTTATAGTTTCTGAAGTATTGAAAACAGATCCAATTACTTATCGATTAAAAGATTTAAACAGTAAAGAAATTGAAGGAACTTTTTATGAAAATGAAATGGTAAAATATAATAAAAAAGATGATGTATATAAAATTGAAAAAATCATAAAAAAGAAAGGAAATAAGTATTTTGTAAAATGGCTAGGATATCCAGATGAATTTAATAGTTGGACATCTGAATTAGTTTAAAGATAAATGAATAAGATGAAATTAATCTATGATTCGGAAGAAGAAGAATATTTTTATGTTATTGATTACGAAAGTTTAAAACAAAGATATAATAGTAGAGTTTGTTATTTTAATCGATTAAGAAGGAGATATAATATATCTCAAGAAGTTGAGGATATGTTTTTAAAATTTTTAGATTTTATGTATTATGAGAAATCAATTAACTATTACTATTTTATGAAAAAGATTTGTGATATTTTAAATATTGAAAATAATATAAAGGTTCAAAGTGTTAAAAAGAAATATGAAAAAATATGGAATGATTTCTTACAAAGTATTTCAAGAAATGTTTCCTAATAAATGGAGGTTACAAAAAAGTGCATACACTGTTTGACTATGAAATCAGTAAATGAGTTTTACATATATCATAGAAATGGAAAAATTAATTCCCAAAGTCGTTGCAAATGTTGTGAATCCATAATTAAATATAAAAAAAATATATGTGAATGTGGAAAGCAATATACATATACACACAAAAAGAGACATTTGAAAAGTAATTATCATAGTACGCATCTTCCAGGAAAAAGTATTACAAAAAATGTTTCCTAATAAATGGAGTTTACATTAAAGTCAAAGACTATTAATGAACTTAGAAAAGTAGTAAAATTATTGAATATTAAACAACCTAAAGGTTGTAAGAAGGTTGATTTAATTAAATTATTAACTAAATATATCAGAAAAACAGGTGAATATAAACCTGTTTTAGTAGATTTATTAAATGTAGATTTGTCAGCATACTTGGAAAAAAAGAAAAAAATATTTATTGATAAACCTAAAAAACGTAAAAAAATTAAAAAGATTTTTGATTCTTTTAGTTTAAGATTTGATAAAAATGATTTTAAATCTGTCTTTCCTGAAGAAAATGTATTTACAGTAGAAGAAAATCTTGAAAAGTTATTTACAGAAGATAGAAAATGTCGTATATGTGGTAAATATTATGAAGATGAAGAAGAACATATAAAGAAAGACTTAATGATTAAAAGATCAAAACAAAAAAGAAAATGTATTATTTGCGGCATATATTATAAACATTTAGAAAATCACATATCAAGTCGAAAACATAAAAAAGCATTATTAAATGATGACGGTAATGTAGAAATTAAGGAATATGAAACTGCTTATAAATCTAGATTAAGATCATACAGAATTAATAATTGTAATAATATTAAAATCCCTCTAGAATTTTTAGAAGAGAAAAGAAAGGTTGTAATAGAAAAATAAAGCAAATTATGAAAGAATTTAATGGAATAAAGGTAAATTTTAAATTGTTTTGTTTGTATAAATTAAATGAAGAAATTCAAGAATTTACATTCAAAACTGAGAATCAAATTATATTAAAATCTAATGATTTACATACTTTTTATGATTATGTTATTGACAACTTAATAAATGAATCTGATGATTTTATATCAAAAGGATCTGGTTGGAGTCTTGAAGAAATTAAATTTTTAGAATTGAGAATAAATAAGTATCAACCCTTGAGAGGATCAAGTTATATTGATTTACCTGAAAAAATTAAATCTAAACAAGCCATAATAAATGTAAAAAATAAAGATAATAAATGTTTTATGTGGTCAATATTATCAGCAATTCATCCTGTAAAAAAAGATCCTCAAAGAGTGTCAAAATATGAACAATATAAAGATGAATTAAATTTTAAAGGAATTGATTTTCCTGTTTCATTAGACAATATTAAGACATTTGAAAAACTAAATAATATATCTGTAAATGTTTATAGTTATGATGGTTCAATTTATCCACTTAGAATAACTAACAATAAATTAGAAAAACATGTAAACTTGTTTTATATGAAAGATCATTATTGTTGGATTAAAAATATGAATAGTTTGATCAGATCACAAATTACTAATAATCATCGTATATTTTTATGTGATAGATGTTTAAATTATTTTTATTCTGAGGAAAGATTAAAGATACATGTGGAATACTGTAAAGATGCTGTCACAATTAATATGCCTAAAAAAGATGAAGTTATTCAATTTAAAAATCATGAAAGAAAAATGAGAGTACGATATACTATATATGCTGATTTTGAATCTCTCTTACCTAAAATTGATACATGTGAGCAAGATCAAACTAAATCATATACTGTCAAATATCAAAAACATGTAGCAGATGCATTTTGTTATTATATCAAATATGAAAATGAATACTTTAAACCTCCTGTTGTTTATAGAGGACCAGATGCAATCAAAAAGTTTGTATCTATGTTAAAAGAGGATACTCTTAAAATTGAAAAAATTATAGAAGACAAAACTAAAAAATATGAAAGTATCAAATCAATGATAGAGTTCGATGAAAATCATTATAAAAGAACTAATATTTGTCATATATGTGAAAATCAAATCTCAAATGATGAAAAAGTAATTGATCATTGTCATATAACTGGAAAATATAGAGGTCCTGCTCATAATGTTTGTAATTTAAATTATCAAATTCCAAAATTTATTCCAGTAAAAATTCATAATTTAACAGGTTATGATTCTCATTTGTTTATAAAAGAACTTGGATTTGATCAATCAAAAATAGATGTTATACCTAATACTGAAGAAAAATATATATCTTTCAGCAAAAAAATAGGAGGTATGAAATTGAGATTTATTGATTCATTTAAATTTATGTCTTGTAGTTTAGATAATTTATCAAAAAACTTGAGACCAGAGAATGAAATAAATAGATATCCTCCAAAAATACGAAAAATGAAATATATTAAATACTTAAAATCTAAATTTAGAGAGACATCATTACATTTTCCTGATGATAAATTAGATCTCATTACAAGAAAAGGTGTATATCCTTATGATTATATGGATTCTAGAGATAAATACAAAGAAACAGAATTACCTTCAAAAGATAAATTTTATAATAAATTGAATGAATGTAATATAACTGATGAAGAATATAAACATGCTCAACGTGTTTGGAAAGAATTTAATATAAAAAATTTAGGTGAATATACAGATTTATATGTTAAAACAGATGTATTAATTTTAACAGATGTATTTGAAAATTTTAGAGATGTTTGTTTAAAAACTTATAAATTAGATCCAGATTGGTATTTTACAGCTCCTGGTTTATCTTGGGATGCAATGTTAAAAATAACAAATGTTAAATTAGATTTATTAAATGATTATGATATGATTCTCATGATAGAAAAAGGTTTAAGAGGAGGTGTTTCACAATGTTGTAATATTCCGGCCGTCCAAATAGCTGCTCTTAGTCCTCTGGACGAGTCGGACGGTCTGGGTCTTCAACAATGTTGTAATAGATATGGAAAAGCAAATAATAAATATATGAAAAATTATGATAAAAGTAAAGAATCCAATTATTTAATGTATTTAGATGCTAATAATTTATATGGATGGGCTATGAGTCAATATTTACCATATGGAGAATTTAAATGGTGTAATGAAATAAATTATGTTAAACGTGAATTATATATCAATAAAATAAAAGATGATTCAGAGATTGGATATATATTTGAAATTAGTTTAAGATATCCAAAAGAGTTACATGATTATCATTCAGATTTACCATTATGTCCTGAAAATAGAATTCCTGAAAATTCGAAACTAGGTAAGTTATTAACAACTTTACATGATAAAGAGAAATATGTAGTTCATTATAGAAGTTTAAAACAATATTTGAAAATGGGTTTAAAGGTTGTAAGAGTACATAGAGTATTACAATTTAAACAATCGAATTGGTTGAAAAAATATATAGATTTAAACACTGATATGAGAAAGAAAGCTGCTAATGATTTTGAGAAAGATTTTTATAAATTAAAGAATAATTCAGTATTTGGAAAAACTATGGAAAATATAAGAAAACGAATCGATGTAAGATTATGTTGTAATTATGATCAAGTTAAAAAATTAATTGCTAAACCTAATTTCAAATGTAGAACTATTTTTGATGAAAATTTGGTAGCTGTTCATATGAAAAAAACAAAACTATATTTTAATAAACCGATTTATGTTGGAATGAGTATATTAGATTTATCTAAACATTTAATGTATGATTTTCATTATAATGTTATGAAACTGAGATATAAAGATAATATTAAGTTATTATATATGGATACAGATAGTTTTATATATGATATTAAAACAGATGACTTTTATGAAGATATGAAGTCTATGATTGATTATTTTGATACATCTGATTATCAAGTAAATAATCTGTATAATATGTCTAGATGTAATAAAAAAGTATTAGGTAAAATGAAAGATGAAAATAACGGTGTGATTATGGAAGAATTTGTAGGTTTAAGAAGTAAAATGTATTCAATAAGATTAGAAAAGCAGAGTGTTGAAGAATATAATAATAATGAAGAAGATAAAGAAAACCATAAAAAATTTGAAACTAAGAAGTCTAAAGGTACTAAGACTAGTACCGTTAAAAACAGAATATCATTTGAGGATTATAAAGACTGTTTATTAAATAAAAAAGATCAATATAGAACACAGAATTTAATTAGAAGTAAGAAACATGAATTGTATTCAATTCAAGTGAACAAGATAGCTTTATCAGCAAAAGATGACAAAAGATTTATATTAGAAGATGGTATGAATACTAGAGCTTTAGGACATTATAAAAATGTTTCTATATAAATGGATGAGTGCTTAGGTGATATTCGAGCTTTAAATTTTACAAATTCTGAAGAAATTTACTATATGACTTATCTTTGTGAAGAATTGTATGATTTGTATATAAAATATGATCATAATAAAAAACTATTATCAGAAAGTTTTCATAGGTTGACTGAATTAATTGAAAAAGAAGAAAATGAAGATATTAAATTGAATGGATTAGGAGTTTTATATGTTATTTCAAAGAATTTATTCTATTGGTCATGAATTTATAAAAAATGTTTTATATCCTAGGATTGAAAAAACTAAATATTGTGCCTTAATCGATTCGTCATATATAAGATCCTTACTTGAGTCATAAACTGGCTCATTTTGTAAATTAAACTGAGAAAAACTATAATACTTAGTCTTAAAACGTTTAGAAGCAGCCGTTCAAATTCGCCGCGAGTACAAAGATGAGCAATCCTTATCTTTCACACCCGGCGCAAATCAATCAACACGCGGCGCGCTTTCTAAAGAGGAAAAATAATGTCATAAAATTCTCTGCAGTGCACAAGTCAGTGCAGTCATTTTTTTAATATATTAGAGTGTTTATAATAACTATTTTATTAAATCTAAAACTTTCTTAATATCTCTATAATTCAGGGGCCTATATCATATAATGTTTAGAAAAGATATTTTATTTATAAAAAAAATGTTTACTAATAAATGGACCTAAAATGTTTGAATTAAATGATTTATATCCTAGGATATATTTTGATATAACTAAATATTGTTGTGATACAGTAACCTTAAAGTTAGTTGAATCAATAAAATATAAAGGTATATATATATTTAAGTATGAGAAAGCTTAATCAATATATGATTTTTTTAATATATTAGAGTGTTTATAATAACTATTTTATTAAATCTAAAATTTTCTTAATATTTCTATAATTCAGGGGGGGATGACCATCCCCCCTATATCATATAATGTTTAGAAAAGATATTTTATTTATAAAAAAATGTTTACTAATAAATGGAAGATTTCAATAGACTGAGAGGTTATCCTAAGACGTTTAAATTAAATGATTTATATCCTGGAAAATATGATCTGATATCATTGAAAAAATTTAAAACTAAATATGGAGATACAGTAATCGCAAAGTTATATGTGGAAGTTATAGAAAAGGATTATTACCTAGCGAATAAGCATGGAATTCTTTCTGATGAATCAATATATAAAATCAATAAAGGTAGATATATATTTAAGTATTCAGGTATGATTAATGATAAATATGAATATGAATTAGAGGAAGCTTAATACTCTCAAGAGTTAAAAAATAATTCTAAATAAATGGATTTTTATAAGATTAAAAAATCTCTAGAAAAGATTTATAGAATCAAACGGTGGAACAGCATTTTTAAGTCTTAAAAAACTTAGTAAGAATATTAAGTTATATTATAATTTTGAGAAAAAGTGATGATTTTCTAAGTGTATATTATATCTGAACATGGCAGCACTAGTAATTCTTTTAATATATATTAATCTTTTAATATATATTAAACTATAGTACTTTGTGTATATATTAAACTTTCTTTCTTTATTTATATTATTTATAAACTCTATTTTAGTCGAAAAAGGTCTTAGATGTTAACTTTTTTCGACTAAAAATTATTATGTCATGTTTATATTTTTATAGAGAAGATTTGTTATTGCCCCGGGGTGGTCGAATGGATAAAGCCTTAGTCTACCATCTGATAGATCCTGGTTCAAATCTTCATGTGCACTGTGAATATATGATCCGTACGTTATTTATTAGAATTAATTAGATTTAATTAGTATTAGTCTATATATATATATATATATAGTATATTAATTGTATATTCCTTGTCTATTTCAGTCATAGAAAATTAAGGAGATAGAATACTGGAGTCCTGGCTGTGTTGAAAAGGAGCCTGGCTGATGAGGAGTCCTAAGAAAAAAAAAAGGATTTCCCCCCCGTAGACCTTAAACCCCCAACGTGTTGAGTTGTATTTAAGATCAGAAAAGGTCTACGGAGGAAGGGGGGTTTGTTGAATTTTACTATATTTTATTTTAGATTGGTTCTCTAACATTGGATAGTGTTGCCATCTATCAAATAAATCTTCAACATTTGTCTTCATTCATAGCATCGCTTGGGAGAGAAGTGATAAAACGAGGAACTTCGCTGTGTCAATAAACAAAGTTCCTTTTATTTTTTTGCTTCTGATATGAGAAAGCTTAAAGGTTCTTCATAAATATTTCTATAAAACGCGTCCGTAATTTCCGGACGTGTTTTTTTCATCCTTCTATATTTCTTCAGTGTTGACAATATCTTTGATTTGGTAATATACCCTTGATGATTTTTATAATTCTTTTTTTAATTTTGTTTAGTTAGAAATCTTCAAAAGATTTTTTTTTTTAAAATATATTTAGAGGACTTCCATTTTGGAAGTCCTCTTTTTATTTCACGACTTTCATATAAATCCTTTCACCGTAATTTACCTATGTATGAGGGACTAACGGTCCTCTCAAAATGAGGTAGCCCCATAATGGGGCGGACTATCTTTGATCTCTTTTTTTTTCACGCATTTATCTAAAAAAAAGTTAAAATTTGGTCTAAATGTAAAAAAGACCTTATTTAGCTATAAAATCATGTTTTTAATATTAAAATGGATCGAGACCTTTTTTTTTATATATAAAAGATAAAAATAAGCTATAAAATATAGCTTTTAGTATTAAAAATATAGGTGCGCTCATACGTTCGTAAAGATACTACTCATGTCAATTTACAGTTTGAAGAAATTCATCCTACGATCTTACCAAGAAAAAATCATTTAGTCACCCTTATAATCCAAAAAATTCATCTAGATACGTTGCATGGAGGAACACAGTTAGTATTAGGACTTTTAAGAAAAATATATTGGATATTGGACGTTAGAAATACGATAAAATTTATTTTACATAAATGTATCATATGTCACCTACAAAAACCAAAATGTCTCAGCAGCTTATGGGGAATCTTCCAGCTCCTAGAATAAATGAATCTAGACCTTCCTCTCATACTGGAGTGGACTACTGCGGCCCAATCGAAATTAAGATTTCAAAAGGTCGTAGTGCGGAATCACAAAAGGGATATATTGCAGTATTCATATGTTTAGCCGTAAAAGCGATTCATCTAGAAGCTGTTTCCGATCTGACTAGCGAAAGTTTCATGGCAACGTTCCGACGATTCACATCTCATCGAGGACATTGTTCTGATTTGTATAGTGATCAAGGGACAAATTTTAAGGGAGCAAATTCCATGCTTAAGGACGACTTTAAAAAGTTGATTGATCAAATTAACAAGGAAATAGTACATGTCTTAACCGAAGATAAAGTAACCTGGCACTTCATCCCTCCGTCATCCCCACACTTTGGAGGCTTATGGGAAGCGGGCGTAAAATCCACAAAATACCACTTGAAGAGAATTTTAGGAAAAAGATTGCTTAAATTCGAAGAATTGAGCACAGTATTAACTCAAATCGAAGCATCGTTAAACTCAAGACCGATTACTCCAATTCATGATGATCCTAACGATTTCAACCCACTTACACCGGGACACTTCCTAATTGGAAATTCGTTAAAAGCAATACCTGAACCAAGTATATTGGATATAAAGGAAAATAGATTAAGCAGGTGGCAATTACTTCAGCAACTGAATCAACAATTCTGGAAAAGATGGAATTTAGAATACATAAGCAGGCTGCAACAAAGACCGAAGTGGTTAAAACAACGCGAAAATGTGGCCAAAGGACAACTTGTTCTTATCAAAGATGATTGACTACCCCCTACCAAATGGCTAAGCAGAGTAGTTGATACGCACGTAGGTAAGGATAATTTAGTACGAGTTGTCACGCTACGTACAAAAGATGGTATTCTCAAAAGATCCCTCACGAAGATTTCGCCCCCTCCCGATCGACAATCCAGAGCCTCGAACCAAAACCAATGATGAGAGTTTAGAACTTTGAATCTTATATTTATATTATTTGTAGACCATTCATTTGAACTTTTTTTTAAATCTAGCGGGATTCTCGATGCCTGAACGTTTAAAATTAAGCTCTTAGTTCAAGCAAAGACTTCAAGGCCCCGTGTATGTTTGGTGCCAACCATGAGAAGTCTACACGCCATATATGGTAATTTTCTTATCTTTTTAAGTTGCCATGACAACACATGACGTCACGAAGAAGAGAAGGTATTTGTATTGTTTCGACCGAACAAAATAATATAATGTATTGTATGGAATGAACGAAGGGGTAGAGCGTAGTTACAGTGTAAATCTTGTTGCATATGTGTGCGTGTAGAATAAAGATGGTCTACCTAATGACGGCTTCTGTTCCTTATTATTTAATTTAAGTAGAAAGTGAAACACAAACAATATCATTAACAATAAAAAAAGATGTGGATGAATTAATAAAGTTCCTGCAAAATGAAATTGAATGTTCAGAAAAATTCATTCTAGCTAGAAGGGCTTTTGGATTTGAGATTCGATGTAAAAAATATCCACCGCTAAGATTTGCTAAGGTTCAAATTACGGGATTAGGACATTTTACTGCTACGGGATTAGAACATTTTACGGCTGATCAGCCAAAAGCTAAAGTGAATAAATCGTGCGTATTTTGCACCAAATCTTCACATTCTAGCGCTAAAACTGCAAACAAGTTCAAAATTTATCGTATAAGGATCTGAGACAGCCATTCACAATAGGAGGTGTATGTTTTCGACGTTTGAAACCAAATCATATTTCAGTTGATTGTAGATCGAGAATTCATTGTCGTAATTGTGGAAAACTGCATATAATATAATATTTTATAAAAGCAAAGAAAATATTTCGTATGAAACGGGAAGTAAAACTGATCAATGTTCTGGACAAGATGAAACTCATGCAAATCTTTCGACACCACCTCATGTACTGTTGCAAACTTTAGTTGCCACTTTAAGTGGTAACCGAAAGGGAACGAAAGTTCGCGCATTTGTAGATTCGTCCGCTCAGCGATCTTACATTCTCAAAAGTACAGTTGAAAAGTTAGGTCATAGTTCCACTAGAACAGATAATTTAAGACATTCATTATTTGGTGGTAGCACAACTGATGTTTGTAGCCAAAGTTTATCGCGCTTACTTATCAAACGTATCTGGGATTAATAATTGTAATTTCGAAGTACTGAGTCAGAAACTGGTTTGTGAAACTATGCCACCCGCTGCACAAGGGTCGTGATTAAAAGAACTATCTGAAATGAAAATTAATATAAATGACAAGAAAGCAAGACCTATTGAAATCCTCGTAGGAGCTGATGTAGCAGGGAAACTATTGACAGCAGGATATAAAACTCCGAACTAGTAACGATAGAAACAAAATTGGGTTGAACTGTAATAGGACGTACAGAAAGTACCACTTCTGGCTCTAAAACAGATTTGATAGTAACTTCTATGTTGGCTAAAGACACACAAATTACAAATTTGTGGGAATTAAACACCATGGCTATAACAGATCCTGTTTAAAATCAAACTAAACGGGAAGTAGAAGAAACTGTCATGGAGCATTTTTTAAAAGCGTTGAAAAGGGAACTGGATGGACGTTATGAAATATCTCTCTCATGGTCAGAAGGTCATCAACCACCTCCATGATTGATTGCAGTAAGTCTACAGTAAAAACATTGAATCGAAATGCTTGGTAGAAGCTTATGAAGGTGTTTTTAAATAATGGAAAGAAGAAAACGTTACATTAAACATGTAAGCAACATGATATTGATAAGACGAATTGTCATTACCTTCCCGTTTGACTGATGTCTAATTAGTACTAAATGCTATTACCCGGATGTGCTATTACTAAAATACGCCCAGTGTTTGATAATTCGGGTAAGAGAAATAATCTCAATAACTGTCACAAAAATAGTCTTAATTGTATCGAAAAAACAGCAAGGATTTTGAATCAATTTAAATTAACGAAATATGGAGTTACGGCTAATATTCGAAAGGCATTTTTACAAATAAGTATCAATGAAGATGACTGGAACTTCCTAAGATTTCTTTAAATCTTTTCTTCCTGGATTATTTTAAAAACTCATCTCAATAAAGAAAAACAAGAAAGATCAATCATGCATAAGCATTGATTCTTCTTCTTCGACCGAGACCGTCCGACCTACCAGAAAGGTATAAGGTATCTGTTTGGACTTCCGAGAAGTGCCACCCAATTTAGACCGGAACCCAGAGGGGGAGGCACCCACAGGGACCATACCCTCCTTCCTTTACCACTAACCTCTTGGAAGGGCTTACGGACCCACATGCTTAATGTGATATTACTCCTCGTGAACACGGCGGTAATTTTGGCAGTGGCGAGAATCGAACCCGGGCGTCCGAGTGCAATTCCCGAGCTCTAACCACTGGGCTGTCGCGCTCGCATAAGCATTGATTATGAAACATTTTCCAACTAAAATGCAATTTAATTTAAACATCTCTAAAATGTGATACATTCAGCGGCGATATTTTTTTAAGTTATCGCAGTACTGCAGTAATTTATTATACTTAAAAATTTAAAGTTTCATCGAAATATAAATCGCCTGCTTCTCTATGTAAAATCAATGAATATTTCATTCATGTTACTTATATTCCAGACTCCAAAGTCAAATAATTTTGAATGAAAAAAATTCAGCAATTCTTATACACAACTCAACTTACAATCGCTTGATTTGTTTAAATTCTGCATACGTTAAAATTAGGCTTCGTTGTAGAAATAATCAAAGTTCAGTGATCATTTAAAATCAAAAATATTAAAATATTGTAATTGCGTAAGCACGGAGTTCAGATACGCAAAAAGAAAGCGGTTTTTCGACAGATGCTACACTAAATATAAATTTAAAAGATCCTTAAATATCACGATCGTTACTTAAGGGGAAAATATGGATGCATATATTCTTTTGCAATGAGTCACGTGATGTCTTCATATATCATGGGTGTAATTATTATTTCAATTTTTATTTAAAAAACAACCTAACATATTTTGCTGAAAAGAAGTTTCCACATTTTGTGATAATTTGAATATTTCCTAAAATTTTCAAAACAATTTGTGAATTTTAACTTCACTTTAAAAAATATTTGAAAAATGAGGTCCCATAGGGTTCAATCCGAAACTAATTGGGTGATATTATTCCTATATGTCCCACAGACCGTCTGCAGCATACGAAAATTTCATTTTGATAAAGTCATTTTTAGGGCAGTTATCGTGCGAACGGACAGACAGACAGAATGACCAAAGTCAAACACTTTTCAACTATGTTGGAAAGTGTTAAAAAACGGTTATTGTTTTGGTTGCTTTTTTGTGTCATGGTAAGCAGTAATATTTTTCCGGTAAGTAAATTTATCAGTTTTTTTAGGTTATGGTAATAAGCCAACAGTTAATGATATGGGGTATTCTACTTTTATATTTACATATACTCTCGTAGTCGTAGTATACAAAAATATACGTATATGCATATTTAGAATAATTAAATTAGTTTTCATGGTATAATATAGTATTAAATAAGTGCATCAAAATAAACTTTTCAGAATTTTTTAAAGTCATGCGTAGGTAACCCATCACATATGGATTATACAAGCATTTCCAACTAAACCTTAAAGTTAGCTTTTTCTGAAAAAAACCCTGCATGAAACGAAAACCTTTTCAAGATGTAAAATCCTTCCGGTCCTTTGAAATTCTTTTTAACATTTTGCTTACGTCCAAGGACGCACGCCAATGTCCGCAAAGGGGGAGGGGAGTAGAACTATTTGGGATAGGATATGTCAAATAGCTGACTTTTGGGGAAGTTCTTCGTTTGGGATGGAAGCTGTCTCACCTGTAAGTAAAAGGTTAGGGTTATTTTAAATACTTCTGGATAATCTTAAATTGTTCGAAAACATTTTTGATTTTGCTTTAAATTACCATTTAAAGCAAAGAAATCTGATGCGGATAGCTCAAGACTTTCGATACATAATACAATGACTTTACTTCTTTCACAGTGAAATAATGGTACACAACATCCATGGCACAATGAGTTTGACATTGTATTCACACTGGACAAGTTGAAATTTTTTAAGTCCAAACAGAATAATTTATTCATATCTACTCCGCAAAATACTTATCAAAATGATATTGATATTCAATTAATATCTATTGAAACAAATGAATTATTGGGCGTTAAAACACAAAACTATTACAAAAATATCTTATCTCGTGAATGAAACGAACTAGATCCACGAGGACACATTTGTTGCGTAATACTGAATACGGAAAGTCAGAATACATAATACTTACTATATTTTAAATTTTATTTTTTTATATGCATTTATTTGAGAAAAGTGCCGTATCTCGAAAACGGTTCATATTAGCGTTCTAAAGCTTGTGTCCGTCTTTTCTAATGGAAAATGACATCTGAAACGATATTTATGCAACAGTATTGAAAGACGTGATATTTTAATGATTTTTTCAAAAATTCATTTAAAAATTAAGCAATATCTCAAAAACTGTCTATGATAGCGTTTTGAAGTTTGTATCATTTGTTTTCTGTTGAAAAATTACAACTGTATTGATTATTTACCATTACCAAAGGTGCTGATTTGTTAAAGATCTTTTAAAAATGCATTCGAAAATGGGGGGGGGGTGTAAAATCAATCGAGTTCCTGGTATTCATCGATTATAATGTAATAATTGTACCAAATTATTTTTTAAATGCTTCATTCTTTCATGAGATATTGCGTCCACAGACTGACGGTCACATACTAACATTAACATACACACATACCGCACAGATATCCCCTCAAAAACATTGGATTCGAATTCAGGGATAATTAAAGTGAAAACTGCCGCCGAAAACTCAAATCTGAATTTTCGATCAAGTCATATAATTATTTCCATATACTATGTAGGTATGGGAAGTCATGAGGAACTTGACTGAAATCCAAATCCAGTTGGACTGCACAACTTGACCGATAAACAAGCTAATATTGGCCTGAAAAAGGGTATTATCAAAGAAGTTCCACTTGAATACTTTCATACTTATAATCACTATACGTACCACACTGCCCGATCATCACAGAAAACACAGTACAACAGCAAATCAAGACAGTATCTGTTTGTTCATCGGTCAAGTTGTGAGAGTCTGCTTATATATATTATAAATACTTTGTTTTAATCGGTTAATAAGATATCTTAAATAATTTAGCGACATACGCAGAAATTCTAATAATCTTATTTAAAACCATCTTCGCTGACCTTACATGTAGGTAAATACACGTATAGCGTTATCCCCCATAGTTTGAAATGAATTTTCTAAGTTTTATTTCACAGCACGTTATATGTGTAATTTACTATGATTTTTTAAATTGTAGGAAAAGCTATACATTAATAAACAACTAACTATCCGATAGTCTATTTGACTATCGAGGATAGTTAGCGGAAGAAAATGTCAGGATTGAAAACAATGAGAAGGACGAGTTTTCGAGAAACTCACAATGAGAGGGAAATAAAGATCGTTTTAGTAAGAGTTTCAGTATCTTCAAAAGCAAAATACACATTACTTTGTATTTACTATGTTGAAACACAAGATTCTTAAAATACTGCCGGACGGATGTATTTCTCGTGAGAACAGTCATTGCGCTTCTATTAGTATTAAATTTATGTCTAAATTCATTAATATTAAAAATGAAATTATCCCAAAATTCCTTAAAAACTCACCATTTTTTCCTGCTTCTATTTACGTTGGTCTGGCGTGGGAGGCGTACACAACCTCGTCAGGAGACAGATATCACCTGAAATGCGCAAATCCCAAACAAAACAGACAAGACGGAGCAGAGAATAAAATTTGCAGTGTCTCCATCTACTACCTGAAATTCAAAGTAAAGACAGAAGTAAATAAAATAACTAGAACTGCAATTCAATTTCATTTTAAGTTGAAAAAATTTTAAGGTCAGAAATCAAATATTAGTCATTATTCGACTTACGCTTGGTTACAAATCAATAAATCGTTAGTTATTATAATGATCTTATATGTCTTATTTTAAAATATTTCTTACTTTTTACATACTGTAAGTATACATTTCATTTACAAATTTTGAAACATTGAATGCAGCTGAATTTAATTTTTATTTCAAGCAAAAGCCGATTCCGTCAATGATTGCAATAATATAAGAAAAATCTGGTTTGAACTAGTCTACGAGCCTTGCAGACTAAGGTATCGGACAGAGTTCTATCATATACTGATATCCGCACTAAAACTATGCTGGGTTGGTTTGGCGGCCTACGTGTATAATCAACAATATTTTGTGTATAATCAACAATTTAAAGTAGATACTAAACTACTGATAGCATGTGCATACTTAGGGGTCATCCCTCGTTTCTGAGTTCTGTACTATAGGATTTAGATAAAGGACCCCCTTAGGCCATAAAGGGATATATATATTAGAATTTTATGGTTTATGATAATGAGGAAAAGAGGGGGAAATCTGGCCTCTAGTTAGGACCCATTTCTTTAGATCTCGGCACAACTTTTGTTTTTTTGGGGGGCGCGGTAGCCCATTGGTTAGCGCGCTGGAGTTGCAGGCCCGGGTTCGATTCCAGCCTCTGCCAAAAACTGCCGCCGTGTTCACGCGGAGCACGATCACGTTAAACATGTGGGTCCGCAAGTCCTTCCGAGAGGTTGGTGGTAGGTGAAGGAGGGTACGGTCCCTGTGGATGCCTCCCCCACTGGGTTCCGGTCCAAATTGGGTGGCACTTCCCGGCCGTCCAAACAGTTACCTTACACCTTTCTGGTAGGTCGGACGGTCTGGGTCTCAACAACAACAACTTTTTTGTTTTAATGTCCAATACCATGAATGATATAAGAAAATACATAAAACATGAGAATTTTCTTTAGACACAACATGCGCAAGTCTTCTTTTATTGCATTTGAATATTTCTTGCAAATTTGGCCGACCCAATCCGTTCCTATTCATTTTTCGATTAATATTTGCAAGTTATGTTAAAATAAAAAACTGATAAATCGCCTTTTTAATGAATATTGGTCTAAATGCTTGTCGAAAGAATTGATCTTTTTTTTTTATGGGGTGGGAGGGGATTTAATTTGTTTCTTTTATTTTTCAGCTTTAAACAAAAAAAAGTGTACAGTATCTTAAGCCCGAACGAAACTCGTTAATGCCATATAAATGATGGCAGTCGACTTTAAATAATATAAAATCTGATGTGTCCAACGCATGACATTGCAGATTAACAAATTTCGTTATTTTTAGAAAACAATAACACACATTAGACCGCTGAAGAATAGATATTGCTAAAGATCAAAATAATTTTTGGTGATACCTAGAAAATTCAGCGTATCAAATTTCGAACAATTCGCTTCATTATTTAGATCTATATAGCCCTCCTAGTGAAAAAATAAAGTTTACAATATCTCGAGAAAGGCTCTATAAAAAATTGTGTCTATTTATTTTCAGTTAAAAGTACTTACAAATCGACTGAAACCACATTAACATTATAGGAAGTGGTATGTTACCTCATGACAGTGAAAACAATGCAGCGATTATTTATTCCTTTTTCGTACATGTTGAGCACTGAACGTACAAAGGAATTTTGAATTTTATTGTAATACTTCCTAAACGCCTATTAATGACCGGTGTAAGATTCTCCACGCACATTCGCTCTTCCAATATTTAACGCGTTTGCGCTGTTTGAACTACCAAGGGTACGGTCTATTAAAAGTATCACAGCGTATGCTGTTAGAACTACCACGCACATGCACTGTTAGACTCACAACCAGCTTGCGATGTAATATGTTTAACCAAGGTTAAACTCGGTCCGCCGGCAACCCGCCGTCTCATTGCCGAAGAAATCGAGTTCAGCCTTGGTTTAACGTGTATCTGCTGTTAGCTTTTACGCGCACGTTCAGTATGAAATACCGAGCGCATGCGCTGTAGGACCCTCCACGCGCAATTGAAGTTCAATCCTTAATGCTTTTCCACTGGAAAATCCTCCACACGCATGCGTTGTAAGAGCCATTTACACGCATGCTCAGAACTACAACGTACGTGCGTTGTAAGAATTTTGAACTACAACGCGCATGCACTGTTCCACAGCTGTGCACTGTTCAATCGTATACTTATGCTGTTAGAACTCCCACGCGCTGTTCAATTTCAACGCGCATTCTCTGTAAGAACTTCCATATACTCCAAAAATATACTCATGCGCATACTCCATAAGAACCTTTACGCACATGCCTTGTTAGAACCACCACGCGTATCAAGGTTACTATATCCTAAAATAGGTTGATTTTAGCGATGCGCTCGCTGTCATTGGCTACTGATCGTGACGTCACCATCGAGTAAGTCAAAGCCAAGCCGACACGGAGAAGCCCAAGAATCGCGTATTTTAAATATCCCAACTTCTAGTCACACGTCTCTTCCAAAATATTTTGACAAAATTTAAATCTCTATTAGAAATTTCATCACCACCACCAAAATTGGGCCCGTTATTTGAGCCCCTATCACTTTTTTTTATTTGAAATAAATTGCTTGTAGTCCAATATTGCCGCAAAAATTATCAATTGAATATAGACTTCGAATCAGTGGCGAAGGGTTGCGACATTATTAATCATCGGTAGAGCCAATAAATTCGCCAAAGGCAAATACGATTGCCTTAAAACTTAGGTTTGTTAACAAACAATTGAACCCCCCCCCCCCAAAAAAAAATATATATATATATGATTTTTTGAAAAAACAATCAGTTTTCAATATTTCTCAAAACATAACAAAATTGCTTCTCAAAATTAATTGGCCTACTACATTGTTTCAGTGTTATTCTTTTCCTTCAATTAAAAAAGAAATCTGTTGTGGGCAACACATGACTTTCCTTACATAATGCAATGAGTTTACTACTTTAACAGTAAAAAAATAGGTTTTTCTAATAGTAAATACTTATATTATTTAAAAGATATTGAATTTTCGGCGATTAGTCGTCATTTTCATTGATTTAGCGTCATTTTTATCCTTTTGGCGAGATTTTCGTTAATTTGGCAACATTTAAAAAAAGTCGCCAAGTTGGCGACATGCCGCCAATTTCGTCGCCAAAATCTCGCCAAGCGTTATGGATGGAGAAATAAGTTATTCTTACAGCAGATAAATGACTATTGGCTTTCAAATACAAAAGTATTACTCAAAGTATCTTCTCTCATGAACGGAACGAGCTAGATCCATGAGAATGATGTCACCCAATTTATCGCATGATATTGCATATGAAAAGTGAACATGTTTCTCAACAGTTAATATGTTTTTTAATTTTATATGACTTTTTGATAATTTTTTTGAAAAATGTGCAATATCTAGAGAACGGTTCATGTTAGCGTTCTAAAATTTATGTCAATCGCTTTGTAATGAAAAATTACATAAGATATGTTTATTTGCGTAACTTTATTAGAGGTTTCGATATTTTGACGATTTTTTCAAAATTTCACTCGAAAATTTAGGGGGGTTCTGAACATTCGATTGCGTATAAAAACAATAGGCTTCCAGTGTTTACGGATTGTGATTTTTGTACCAAATTTCGTTCGAATCGGTCCATTCGTTCGTCAGTTATGGTCTTCACAGACTCACTGACACACACACAGACAGACATCACTTCAAAAATGTTTGATTCGTGATCAGGGATGCTTGAAACGTGCTCTCCCGTCGAAAACTCGAATTCGAATTTTCGACCCCGACACAATACTTTCCTTATACATTATTGTATATAAGGAAAGTAAAAATCAAACATGAGAATTTCAATATTTTATTAATTTCAGGCTCTGAAATTCACCACCAAATTTCTCTATTTGCATGTAGACGCTTCTCCCTTCACATTCAGTCCATGTTTCTTTGTCGTATTTCTTTTTACTTTCCTTATATACATAATGTATAAAGAAAGTATTGTGACGGGGTCCAAAATTCGAATTCGAGTTTTCGACGGGAGAGCACGTCATCCCTGATCACGAATCATTTTTGAAGTGATGTCTGTGTGTGTGTATGTGAAAGTATGTGTGTGTCAGTGAGTCTGTGGAGACGATAACTGACGAACGAATGGACCGATTGAACCAAATTTGGTACAAAAATCACAATCCATAAACACTGGAAGCCTATTGTTTCTATATGCAATCGAATGTTCAGAACCCCTCTAAATTTTCAAATGTGATTTAGAAAAAATCGTCAAAAAATCAGAACCACTAATAAAGTTATGCAAAGAGACATTTCTTATGTCATTTTGCATTAGAAAACGATTGACATAAATTTCAGAACGCTAACATAAACCGTTCTCGAGATATTGCACATTTAAAAAAAAATAATCAAAAAGTCATATAAAATAAAAAAAAATATTTCCTATTGAGAAACATGTTCACTTTTCATATGTAATACCACGCGATAAATTGGGTGATATCATTCTTGTGGATCTAGCTCGTTTCATTCATGAGAAAAGGTACTTCAAGTAATACTTTTGTATTTAAACGCCAATAGTCATTTATCTGCTATAAGAATAACTTATTTCTCAGTCAGTAAATCTTGGCGAGATTTTGGCGGCAAATTTGGCGGAATGTCGCCAACTTGGCGACTATTTGAAATGTTGCCAAATTAACGAAAATCTCGCCAAATGGATAAAAATGACGCTAAATCAATGAAAAAGACGACTAATTGTCGAAAATTCAATATCTTGGAAAGAATATTAGTATCTACTATAAGAAAAACTTATTTTTTTACTGTAAAAGTAGTAAATTCATTACATTATATAAGGAAAGTCATGTGTTGCCCACATCAGATTTTTTTTTTTGGTCATATGCTAGTAATTGTAGAAAGAGCACGTTTCCTCACTTCTCTGGATACACATCTCGTTTTTCTTTCCGATTTCGCGTTTACTATACAATTTTCTTCAAAATTTTTACTTAAAAAATCACAGCTATTATTTGTTGGAGTGCTTGGCCTTGAACTAGAAGTATTCAATTTCTGAGATGGAACAGCAGTGAGGTTCAATCTTCTTGACGAGGCTAATTGTAAACTCCAAAAATGCTCGGAACATACACATGCATTTGAAAAATTCACTTTATCCAATCTTCGGCACTTAATGTACCATTTTTTTCGCATAGATTCATCTTTAGGGAAACTATGAAAAAAAATCTGATGTGGGCAACACATGACTTTCCTTATATAATGTAATGAATTTACTACTTTTCAGTAAAAAAAATAGGTTTTTTCTTATAGTAGATACTAATATTCTTTCCAAGATATTGAATTTTCGACAATTAGTCGTCATTTTCATTGATTAAGCGTCATTTTTATCCATTTGGCGAGATTTTCGTTAATTTGGCAACATTTCAAAAAGTCGCCAAGTTGGCGACATTCCGTCAAATTTGTCGCCAAAATTTCGCCAAGCGTTATGGACGAAGAGATAAGTTGTTCTTACAACAGAAAAATGACTATTGGCGTTCAAATACAAAAGTATTACTCAAAGTATCTTTTTCATGAATGGAACGAGCTAGATCCACGAGAGTGATGTCATCCAATTTATCGCATGGTATTACATATGAAAAGTGAACATGTTTCTCAATAGGAAATATTTTTTGTTCATTTTATATGACTTTTTAATAATTTTTTTGAAAAATGTTCAATATCTCGAGAACGGTTCAAGTTAGCGTTCTAAAATTTATGTCAATCGTTTTCTAATGAAAAGTTACATAAGAAATGTCTATTTGCGTAACTTTACTAGTGGTTTTGATTTTTTGACGATTTTTTCAAAATTTTATTCGAAAATTTAGGGGGGTTTTGAACATTCGATTGCATTTAAAAACAATAGGCTTCCAGTGTTTACGGATTGTGATTTTTGTACCAAATTTGGTTCGAATCGGTCCATTCGTTCGTCAGTTATCGTCTCCACAGACTCACTGACACACACACACACATGCTTTCACACACACACAGACATCACTTCAAAAATGTTTGATTCGTGATCAGGGATGCTTGAAACGTGCTCTCCCGTCGAAAACTCGAATTCGAATTTTCGACCCCGACACAATACTTTCCTTATACATTATTGTATATAAGGAAAGTAAAAATCAAACATGAGAATTTCAATATTTTATTAATTTCAGGCTCTGAAATTCACCACCAAATTTCTCTATTTGCATGTAGACGCTTCTCCCTTCACATTCAGTCCATGTTTCTTTGTCGTATTTCTTTTTACTTTCCTTATATACATAATGTATAAAGAAAGTATTGTGACGGGGTCCAAAATTCGAATTCGAGTTTTCGACGGGAGAGCACGTCATCCCTGATCACGAATCATTTTTGAAGTGATGTCTGTGTGTGTGTATGTGAAAGTATGTGTGTGTCAGTGAGTCTGTGGAGACGATAACTGACGAACGAATGGACCGATTGAACCAAATTTGGTACAAAAATCACAATCCATAAACACTGGAAGCCTATTGTTTCTATATGCAATCGAATGTTTAGAACCCCTCTAAATTTTCAAATGTGATTTAGAAAAAATCGTCAAAAAATCAGAACCACTAATAAAGTTATGCAAAGAGACATTTCTTATGTCATTTTGCATTAGAAAACGATTGACATAAATTTCAGAACGCTAACATAAACCGTTCTCGAGATATTGCACATTTAAAAAAAAATAATCAAAAAGTCATATAAAATAAAAAAAAATATTTCCTATTGAGAAACATGTTCACTTTTCATATGTAATACCACGCGATAAATTGGGTGATATCATTCTTGTGGATCTAGCTCGTTTCATTCATGAGAAAAGGTACTTCAAGTAATACTTTTGTATTTAAACGCCAATAGTCATTTATCTGCTATAAGAATAACTTATTTCTCAGTCAGTAAATCTTGGCGAGATTTTGGCGGCAAATTTGGCGGAATGTCGCCAACTTGGCGACTATTTGAAATGTTGCCAAATTAACGAAAATCTCGCCAAATGGATAAAAATGACGCTAAATCAATGAAAAAGACGACTAATTGTCGAAAATTCAATATCTTGGAAAGAATATTAGTATCTACTATAAGAAAAACTTATTTTTTTACTGTAAAAGTAGTAAATTCATTACATTATATAAGGAAAGTCATGTGTTGCCCACATCAGATTTTTTTTTTTGGTCATATGCTAGTAATTGTAGAAAGAGCACGTTTCCTCACTTCTCTGGATACACATCTCGTTTTTCTTTCCGATTTCGCGTTTACTATACAATTTTCTTCAAAATTTTTACTTAAAAAATCACAGCTATTATTTGTTGGAGTGCTTGGCCTTGAACTAGAAGTATTCAATTTCTGAGATGGAACAGCAGTGAGGTTCAATCTTCTTGACGAGGCTAATTGTAAACTCCAAAAATGCTCGGAACATACACATGCATTTGAAAAATTCACTTTATCCAATCTTCGGCACTTAATGTACCATTTTTTTCGCATAGATTCATCTTTAGGGAAACTATGAAAAAAAATCTGATGTGGGCAACACATGACTTTCCTTATATAATGTAATGAATTTACTACTTTTCAGTAAAAAAAATAGGTTTTTTCTTATAGTAGATACTAATATTCTTTCCAAGATATTGAATTTTCGACAATTAGTCGTCATTTTCATTGATTAAGCGTCATTTTTATCCATTTGGCGAGATTTTCGTTAATTTGGCAACATTTCAAAAAGTCGCCAAGTTGGCGACATTCCGTCAAATTTGTCGCCAAAATTTCGCCAAGCGTTATGGACGAAGAAATAAGTTGTTCTTACAACAGAAAAATGACTATTGGCGTTCAAATACAAAAGTATTACTCAAAGTATCTTTTTCATGAATGGAACGAGCTAGATCCACGAGAGTGATGTCATCCAATTTATCGCATGGTATTACATATGAAAAGTGAACATGTTTCTCAATAGGAAATATTTTTTGTTCATTTTATATGACTTTTTAATAATTTTTTTGAAAAATGTTCAATATCTCGAGAACGGTTCAAGTTAGCGTTCTAAAATTTATGTCAATCGTTTTCTAATGAAAAGTTACATAAGAAATGTCTATTTGCGTAACTTTACTAGTGGTTTTGATTTTTTGACGATTTTTTCAAAATTTTATTCGAAAATTTAGGGGGGTTTTGAACATTCGATTGCATTTAAAAACAATAGGCTTCCAGTGTTTACGGATTGTGATTTTTGTACCAAATTTGGTTCGAATCGGTCCATTCGTTCGTCAGTTATCGTCTCCACAGACTCACTGACACACACACACACATGCTTTCACACACACACAGACATCACTTCAAAAATGTTTGATTCGTGATCAGGGATGCTTGAAACGTGCTCTCCCGTCGAAAACTCGATTTCGAATTTTCGACCCCGTCACAATACTTTCCTTATACATTATGTATATAAGGAAAGTAATAATTCTCATACCTTTTGTGTTGCGATTTGCGTTCCTACATGTAGTAATTGCACAATTCGGCATAATGTTGATAGAATTATTAGGTACTAAAAAAAAGTAAAATAGCGACACTTGAATGTGTAAATGAAATCAAACGATGCAAAACAAGATGTAAATCCAAGGTCAATATAAATTACGTAATCAACATCAACGGCGGGAAGAACAGCAAGCAATTGAGAAATTTTGACTCGATGATGACGTCATGCGCAGATTCCGAAAACAGGTGTTGCGTTGCGCATCGCTTTTACAACCCCCCCTAACGCCCGGCCGTCCAAATAGATGCTCAAGTCCTTGGTGACGAGTCGGACGGTCTGGGTCTTCAACCCCCCCTAACGCGTATGTTCTGTAAGAGAGCACTCCACGCTCATGCACTGTAAAATAGATCCTCGCGCATGCGCTGTAAGATCGTTTTTCGCGCATGCCCTGTTAGAACTGCCACGCGCGTGCGCTGTAAGAACCATCCCCGCGCATGCGCTGTAAATTTTAATGAGCATGTAATGAATTCTCTCCCCGCGCTCCAAGTCTTCCCACCCTTTTCAATCCTCCACGCACATGCGCTGTAAAATCGCTCCTCGCGCATACGCTGTAAGAATCTCCACGCACATGCGCTGTAAAATCGCTCCTCGCGCATGCTCTGTAAGAGTCTCCACGAGTATGCGCTGTAAGAATCTCCACGCGCATGTTCTGTAAGAGCACTTCTCGCGCATGCGCTGTAAAATCGCTGCTAGCGCATAACCTGTTAGAACTGCCACGCGCGTGCGATGTAAAAATTATCGTGCGCATATGTTGTAAGAACCATTCAAGCGCATGCGCTGTAGATTTTAATGAGCGATAACTTTTCTCCTCGCACTCCAAGTCTTCTCACCCTGTTCAATCCTTAACGCGCATGCTCTGTAAAAATCTTCACGCGCATGCGCTGTAAAAATAGCTCCTTGCGCATGCGCTGTAAGATTGCTCCTCGCGCATGCGCTGTACCGCTTGTGCATGCGCTGTAAGATTGCTGCTCGCTCATGCGCTGTAAAAATAGCTCCTCGCGCATGCGCTGTAAAAATAGCTCCTCGCGCATGCGCTGTAAGATTGCTGCTCGCGCATGCCTTGTTAGAACTGCCACGTACGTGCGCTGTAAAAATTTTTTTATGAGCGTCTGTTGTAAAAACTATTCACGCACATGCGCTGTAAGTTTTAATAAATAAGCGATGAATTCTCTCCCAGCACTCTAAGTCTTCCCACCCTGTTCAATTCTCAACACGTATGGTCTGTAAGAATCTCTAAGCGCATGCGCTGCAAGAATCTCCACGCGAATATATTAAAATAGCTCCCATACGCGCATGCGCTAGTTGTATTATGTTTCCAATTAAACAAGAATCATTGAAGGTATATACTAATAATTTCAATCATCAAGAGTGATTTCTTTCGATGTTTTTTTACGTCACGAAGGGATTATGGGTAAAATAGAGGTGTTACTTCACTTATATTGAAACCTCCTTCCCGGTCGTCCATCTCGCTGCTCTAAGTCCTCTGGACGAGCCGGACGGCCTGGGGCTTTCACTTATATTGAAACCTAACCACCTCTTGATTGAATGTCGGTATAAAAACGCAATCTTATATTAAAGAACCTTGCGTGCTTATACCTGCGAATGATGAGTTTACAATAAAAAGCTATTTAGTTTTGGTTTATGACTTTTGCACATATTTCTGTTTCTGCTTGTCTTAAGATCTGTAGTGGTAGGTGATACGATACAATGGGTCCTTTATACAGTTATCTTTATTTTATTTGGTTTATCTTCATTTTATTTGGTTTATCTTTATTTTATGTTTATTGCGACTGGGCGGGCCGCTGAAAAGAACGTGTCCGGCCGCGTACCTCGAGTTGACCAATCTGCTCTAAAAGCATATTTCTGCGCACGTCATTGGAAGCATAACATAGAAAAAAAATCAATGCTGAAAGTACATACATAAAATGCAAGATATTAAAAGTACCCATTAAATAGAACAAAATTTCAATTATACTGAAAAGTTAAGAAATTTAGAGGCATTCTACTTACAGCAAAGAACAATGGTGCTTTGTGATTCTTCAGATTTTTTTTCTTCCCTAAAGGAAATGTGAGAAATATGAAGATTAGAGTTCTACCTGAGAGACGGTTAAGAAAATAATTGTTAATTGATTTCTAAATGTTTGTCATTTGTGATAGTTATTACATCTCAAATGGGAGACCTTCCATAGAGCACGGACACACGGGGGGGGGGGGGGGGAGGCTATTAGCGTAGGAAGAGACGGTGGGGAAAGAAAGTGATTAACCGTTAACGAGGGGAATGCCAAGCAGAAATAGCCAATCAGAAGCAGGTGTTTGACGCCTTTTCGTCAGAACCGCACTCAGAATGACAGTGACAATGTTACCCTTGGATATTTAGTATAGTTGAAACCCAGACCGTCCGACCTACCAGAAAGGTGTAAGGTAACTGTTTGGACGGTCGGGAAGTGCCACCCAATTTAGACCGGAACCCAGTAGGGGAGGCATCCACAGGGACCGTACCCTCCTTCCCCTACCACCAACCTCTCGGAAGGACTTTCGGACCCACATGTTTAACGTGATCGTACTCCGCATGAACACGGCGGCAGTTTTGGCAGTGGCTGGAATCGAACCCGGGCCTACCGAGTGCAACTCCAGCGCGTTAACCAATGGGCTACCGCGCCCGGATATTTAGTATAGTGAAAGAACCAAAGACTCGATCTATTTTTTAAGATATCTACGATGGGCACGATGCTCCCATAAGGAAGGATAAGAGGACATCCCCCCCATATATTAATATAGATACTAAGATATTCAAGGTCACATATACGGACATCAAGCTAGTCAATGTTGTATGCCTTATTAGAGTTTGCCCCAAGTTCTACGGAAGCCATTTACCCCGTAGTTCTTTTGAAACATTGGTGATGGCCACCATGCCGCCCTAGACGTGGTGTTTGCACCTATTACGGGGGCTTTCCACGATCTAGCTCATCTGACTTCGATGGCATTACTGCTACCATTAATATTTCCCCATTTACATGTGATGTTCCTCTCATATAATCAATTTAAGTTTTGAAAGTGGCTTTTTTCTTGACCAACTTAAATTGGCTGTTATGATTCCAGTTTATAAGAAAGGTGACCAAAATAATTCCGATAATTGCAGACCTACTTCATATTTGTCTATTTTTAGTAAAACTATTGAAAAAACATTATTAAGAAAATATTGATTAAGTATTTGAACTCCATCAATTTTTTAGTTTTTGCCAATTTGAATTTCGCGAAAATAAAAGTACTAAAGACGCCTTAATTAAATGTATTAATGAAATCAATGAGGGTTTAAATGCTGGCCATAGGGTTATGGGTGTGTTTTTGGAAATCAAGAAGGCCTTTGATTGTGTTGATCATAATATATTGCTGTATTAATTGCACAGGATTGACTTTCGGGGCATTGTGTTGGATTGGTTCAGATCTTATCTCAATGGACATGAGCAATCCGTTAGGATTGGTTCTGCTCAAGTAAAAAAAGTTAGTTAAGTAGGGTGTTTTCCATGGTTCGATCCTCTGTCCGATCTTGTTTCTTGTCTTTTTTAATGACCTCTGTTTATTTAATTTTAATGGGACTTTGTTTGCTTTTGCTGATGATATTGCTTTATCTTATCATGGGCTTACAAATCCTGATGTCTTGAGAAATAAGAAAGACGATTAGGCTACTATTAGACGCAATGGTTCTGTGCTAATAATATTATTCTCAATGTCAAAAAATCTAGACTTATTTGTTTTGCATTGTCCAAAAAATCTTTATTTAGCTTTGAGTTAAAATATCATACTTGTTGTTATCCAGACAGTACTCGCAATTATGAAGCCATTGAGCAGGTGAGTAGCTTTAAATGCCTTGGTATTACCATCGATGACTTGCTATCTTGGAATCCTCATATTACTGGTCTTAGTAAATTATTAAAGTTAAATATCAAAAAATTATATTTTCTACGACAGTTTTGCCCTCCTGATGTTCTTAGATTTCTTCATTACTTTTTAATTCACTCTCGGATTCAGTATAGCATAACCTGTCTTATCTAAATACCCTTTGTCCTGTTATTTTGTCTTTAAAATTATTTACTAGGATTGTCTTATGTAAATCTCGTGAGACACCATCCTTTCCTCTTTTCCTACGATTATGCCATTCTATGATTATGTCATTTAGGCATCTTCATTTTTACAAAGATCTTAATATGTTTCATAGAAATAAGAATGCGGGTGGTAGTTAATGTAACTTCGGGCTAAGACGGAGTATTATCAGACCTCCTCGAGCCGCATGTCTAACAAGTTTCTACTAAATGTGAAAGCGTATTACGTGTTTCTTGTTATCGATGTGTTATGTATTGGGAAAAGCAGGGTGTTTAACCCTAGTTCTTCTTTGGGAGGGGCATGTGAGGAACTCATTCGTTTTCGAGCATTTTCCATAGCATTCAGAGTAAGATATGTGTGTGTGCCGGAGGTCGTAGACCTTGGAACCGCCGGCAGCGGCAGCTTGGTCGAAAACAAGGACATAAAATATCTCATCCCAGCCAGGGAGTGATGAGGGACTACGGCGAAATGGAGCCATTTCAGCCGTCATCAGAGCGAGGATAGAGAAATCCAGAGAAAGGTGCGAGGGTGATCTGAGACGATAGGAGCCTGGGAAAATTCCAGAGGAGCTTATGACAGGGTGGTCTTGAATGGGGAAACGGAATATATATGCAAAAAGGACGCGCAGAAGGGAGACAACGTAGAAGGGGTATTATCAGACCTCCTCGAGCAGCAATTCTACTAAGTTTCTACTAAATATGAAAGCGAGTTATGTGTTTCTTGTTATTGATGTGTTGTGTATTGGAAAAAGCAGGGTGGATGGATAATACGCAGAAGGGGGCAGACGATTTTCAAGGAGTTAGGTCGTACGTAACGAACTCGAGAGCCGTAAAATGCGAAGGGAACTCACATTGCTTTGACCAGTCGAGGGTTCTTTGTAACACTTTGTATGCAATGATGATTCAAGCATTGTTTGATGATGATTCAAGTTTGTCGTTAATATGCAAACTTTGACTGGTTTATCCAAACATATTGGGCTTCATCTTCTTTAGCGGTATATCTCACTGATACGAACTTGTGCATCTTGGAGAGGAAATGGTCAGCTATAACAAAACGCCTATGATCGCACCCGCAGTCACCGGCATTGTACATACCGGTGGGCTTTCATCAACACGCACCTGACGACCGAAACGTTACTTAAACAACAACTAACGATAATGCAGAAATCTTACATGACAATCACAGAGGAATGAAAGGAATGGAATAAAAGTTTATGAATGAAATATTCACTGCTTTTATATCGAGAGCCAGGCGATTTATATTTTGATGACGTCATTTCAATAAAGTTCATTTTTTTTTATGAAGTTTTAAGTTTTCGAATATAATAAATCATTGTAGTATTGTGAAAATTTTAAAAATATCACCGCTAAATGCATCCCATTTTAGAGATGTTTAAATAAAATTGCATTGCAGTTGGAAAATGTTTCACAATCAATGCTTTATGCATGATTGATCTTTCTTGTCTTACTATGTTTTAAATTGGAGTAACGATTTTTTAGGCATCTTCTGCAAATAAGAATATATCAAATACTAGCAGTATACCTGTTCTTCGTACGGAATATGCAATATAATGAAATTTAAAATTCACAATCGTGCCCAAATTCTTATATTATTTTAAATAATATGCTATTTAAAACATTCTATTAAAATATTTAAATTATGTTCCTAAAAAGAAATTTAAGAACCTCTGTTCTCTATATACAAAATTATCTTCACAGGCAGATCTGAAGTATAAAACATCCTGATCCCGTTTCTAAACACGTTTACAGAAAATATGAAATTGAATCTATATATGGCAAAATGAGAGCGCTAAAATCGCATTAGAAGGGTATAACCGTACTACTCATATACTCTTGGATTAGGAGATATACCCGCACTATTCCCATTTTCATCGATTATAAGATTATACCCGTGTATTAGAAGATATACCAGATTTGAAAAATCTTTTACCCAAATATGACAAAAGAATTTGAAAATATCAATAATCTCCGAAACCCAAAGGCCGTAATGGATATAATCCAATCAAAAATGCAGTTCCTATAAAATTTATATACATTTCTTCATTTTTTAAATCAAAAACGTTTCACTGCTGTATGGATTTACTAATGCACTCATTGTGTTTAATTCCGTTGCTTAGCAACATGATATTTTTTAAATATAAACTCATAGGGTTCAATTCCGTTGCTTAGCAACATTATATTTTTATTATTTAAATCAAAAAGTTTCACTGCTGTATGGATTTACCAATGCTTGTGTTCAATTCCGTTGCTTAGCAACATGATATTTTTTTTATTATAAATTCATAGGGTTCAATTCCCTTGCTTAGCAACATGATATTTTTTTAAATATAAATTCATAGGGTTCAATTCCCTTGCTTAGCAACATTATTTTTTTTAAATATGAACTCATAGGGTTTAATTTCATCCCTTAGTAACATATTTTTTTTTAAATATAAACTCATAGGATTTAATTCCGTTGTTTAGCAATATGATATTTTTTTAAATATAAACTCATAGGATTTAATTCCGTTGCTTAGCAACATATTTTTTTAAATATAAACTCATAGGGTTTAATTCCATTGCTTAGCAAAACGTTTTTTTAAATATAAACTCATAGGGTTTAATTCCGTCGCTTAGTAACATATTTTTTTAAAATATAAACTCATAGGATTTAATTCCGTTGTTTAGTAACATGATATTTTTAACACTTCACAACAAAGTTGAAAAGTGTTTATGACTTTCTTCATTCTGTCTGTCTGTCTGTCCGTTAGCACGATAACTGCCGTAAAAATGACTTAATCAAAATAAAAATTATGTTGTTCAGACGGTCTGTAGGACCTATGGGAATATAAATGAATAATATCACCCAATTAGTTTTGGATTGAACCCGGGTTGAAAAAATGAAATACATTGAACCCTATGGGACCTAATTTTTCAAACATTTTTTAAGCGGATTTAAAATTCACAAATTGCTTCGAAATTTTTAGATAATATTCAAATTGTTCCATAAAATATATAAAAAAAAATTCAGCGAAATATATTCAGTAGTTTTTTAAATAAAAATTAAAACAATAATAACACCTCTTATATGAAACGATCACGTGACCATGATATGAAAGTATCACGTGATCCACTCCAAAATGATATATGGCATCCATCTTGTCTCAAAATCGTGATTTTTAAAGTTCTTTTTATTTCATATTGAGTGTTGTATCCGTCCTAAAACCACTTTATTTTGGTTTACATTCTGTGCATCTACATACTAAAACAACGCAATTACAATATATTTGAGTTTAAATGCTCATCCAAATTTGATTATTTCTACAACGAAGCCCATTTTTCACTTATGTAAAATGTAAACAGCAAAATATGTAGGATGAGTTGTATAGGAATTGCTGTATTTTTTTAACGCAAAAGAATTTAGCTCATGGAGTCTGCATAGCTGATATGAAAGAAATATTCATTGACTTTCCAGAGAGAAGGACGATTTTTTGCGATGAAGTTTTAAGCATAGAGTTAAATTATTTGTAGCTCCATGGTCTTAATTTTTAAATAAAATAAATTATTATAGTATTGTGATGAATGACATGAATGGGAAATTATTTCTGAATGAAATGCTGCTTTTTTAGAGAGAGCCAGGCGTGTTATTTTTTATGACGTCATTTGAATGAATTTCTGTTGTTTTCGATGAAGTTTTCAAATATAATAAATTATCGTGGTATTATGATAATTCTAAAATTATTACCGAGTAATATATCACATTTTAGAGATGTTTAACCCAGGCAATTTATATTTCAATGCCGTCATTTGAATGAAGTTCATGTTTTTCGATGAAGGTTTAAGTTTTCAAATATAATAAATCAATGTAATATTGTGAGAAGTTTTATAATATTACCGAGGAATGTATTGCATTTTAGACATGTTTAAATAAAATTGTATTGAAGTTGGAAAGTGTTTCATAATCAATTCTTTATGCATGATAGATCTTTCTTGTTTATTAATATTTCGATAACCTCTGGTACTAGGAACTCGAAACATGGACTCAGTGGGGCTATTCCAAGTCTACCCAGAAAATTTCATCCAATTCGGTGCAGCTATTCATCCCTGATGATGAGTTAAACATACACACACAAGCAAATTAACAAACATATTTTCAATTTTATTTAAATGGTTTAACTTCATAAAATGGGGAGGAGCATTACAAACCAGATATTATTCTTTTAAATTAAAAAGTTCAAATTCACGCATTTACACTAGCGTTTCAGTATTCATATATCCACCCCAAGAACAATAAGTTCCCATCAGTTGCAAAACCATCATAAAGTAACCAAGTCTTCCTAATCCTTAAGTAATGCGCTCTCAGCTGTCCACTGAGATGCATAATTTCCTATTCATATCAGAGACTGAGCGTATTTATAAACACTAATTGCGCAGTAAAGCTGTTTGAATAAATATAACTCCGTGGACCTTTAGGGCCCAGTTATATTTATTTTTCTTCGGAAGGGACCCTCGGGCGAAGGAGGGGGTCCCCTTTGTGAGACTGGGTGTGGTTTCCGAACGAATTATGTATTTGGTGCTTTGACGTTTACACACGTAATGAGAGCTTTGTGGGAATCGCGAGTTTATTTGCATGAAGCGATACGATCCATTGTTTGTGTAAAATATTTTTTTTTCTTTTAAACTTCAATTAAAAACAACCGATTCATTTTAGTTTTCGGTTTGACGGGGGTAATATTTGTTGAATTTATTTATTGTGAAATATCAGTAGAAATATGGATTGGTGCGAAATAAAATCATTTTTATATTGGATCTCTAAACCAGTTGGTGATTCGTTGTACACTGTTGTTGTTGTTGACAAATGCCGATCGCCAGTATTTTTCTATTGATAACTAAAAGTCACTGGTGCAAAGCACTCGTCTAAATTTTTTCCAAACAGACATAGGCTGTCCCAGGTACCATAAAGTACAATCCAAAGAGGCAGCAAGTCCAGTTCGATGGAGATGAGCCCCGAGGCAGCCATGACCAGTCAGAAGTCTGGACATGGCAACTGCGTCTACTCTAGAAGCCTCTGGAATGACTGGAATGTTCCTGCTGAAGACGCTCCATGCCTTTCCTTTAGATGCCTCCAGAGATTCTGCCTCAATTCCTTTCTTATGCAGCATGTCCGTTGTACACTAATTCTATATCTCTAAATAATAACGTAATGCGTGGAAAATTTGTATACTCAATTTACTAAAAGTTTTTTTCCTAACAGATGGAGAAAAAAAATTGGGTTTTCCATTTTTTCTAGTTCACAGAGCATTTTATATGTATTGTACCTATTCAGGAAAAACCTATTTGGCGTTGAAAGCCTGTTTATGTATTTCATTGAATCCAACATTTGGTCGAATAATATAGTGATATAGTTATCTGATCTCCTACACTTTGATGACAACCAGCAAAAGTGAAACCGATCTAAAGGTGATGAATGGATGATACAATGAGCCCCTTTTTTTGCTTATATTAATCAAGATTCTTCGTCAACAGACGCCACTAAATCGAGATTGAAATTTAACCTCTTTCTTCTTCGAAACACCTTTCCTACCTGCAATCCAATAAGGGACTTCGGTACAAAACAAAAACCTTCCTCATCAATAAATTGAGCATACCTCGCTATCTGGTTTCTCTCGGTCCACCGCGCATTAGACTTGTGAGGCAATGGTTCGTTCGGACGTCTGGAGAGGAGGGCTCCTCCATGGTGGTGGTCCGGTCCATTACGCAGTCACATCAACAAATTGCTCCTGACCCGGCAAGTAATATGAGAAGTCACAACCTCGGTTCTGAGATCAACGAGGAGTGTGAGATGTTCGTTTTTGGTTTCGTTTTCTTCATTTTCAGTTATTTTGAAAAATTAAAGAAATAAACTGGTATTTCTTATGTAATCGCTATGGCACTTTGCGCACGCAATAAGTATGTGAAGATAATAAAACAATTATGCATTCATTGCAAAAGGAGTTATTATTACAAATTGGTTGCAATATAACAATCGCATTTTAATACACAGATGAATCCTCTACTGGCAGCAATACAAACTGCGGGCATATGAGGCGGAGCTGAGGCTTTTGTTCTACTTTGTTCTGTGGCTGATAACAGTCTGATAAAAGAATGTGCAACGGCGTCTTGTTCTGTTACAGATTCTACCTGATGTACTGTAATCGAATTTTTTTTTTATTCGAGCGAAAACTTCGAAATGGATTCGAAAATTTATATTTCATTAACATGACAGCATAGGACAAAATTTGACATAATCATACATAAAAGGGATTATTTATAGCTCAATAATCGAGAGACACAGTTTCAATCATTGAATCATTGTTGTTGCTGTTGATACCCAGACCGTCCGACCTACCAGAAAGGTGTAAGGTAACTGTTTGGACGGCCGGGAAATAATCCGGGAAATAATCGGCCGGAAATGAATCATTGTTGTGTAAAATAGACGCTATACAAATATCTTTCGTTCCGGATGTCATTGACCCCTCTTCGGGGGGAAGTTGCCCCTCCCCCCGGAGGGTAACTTGTCAAATATAGAATCAATCAAAAGATTTTTTAAACCCTCTAAAATGAAGGCTAACACGTTATAGCTGTAATCATTTGGATCCACGTTACTGATTTTTTAAACTTTTCTTGTAAAATTTGAAAAAAAAATGAATTCCAATATGAAAACGTCGAGTTGAGCCACATTCCAATTAATTTAGTTTGCAGTCATTCCACATGGAAATGTCTGGATAAGTGTATACTGGCGCAGATGGTGAGGAGTACTTAACCGCTCCATATTTTCGTTTCATCCCTATCACATTTATTTAATGATTTGTTCCGGACTCAAACTTTTCGCATCAAAAATCATGAAAATCGACCCAATAGATTTCGAGAACGTATAGGAAATATAGTCATTCCATAAACGACCAAACTGCAGTGCTTACACTATTTAGGGAAAAATAACGCGCAAATATGCATGTGGGGGCGTTATAGTTAAAAATAAAGCGATAAGAAAGGTTCTGAGTAGATTCCGGGAACACGCCGGAGACAACAGGAAATTCAATAAATTGTTAAATTCAAATTTTAATGCACTCTCGATTTAGTTAAAAATTAGTGAGCTATAGGTCGCGGTCTTTTGTTTAAAAAAACCGTCGGTGGCTCCAGACCGATGGAGCGGAAATGATTTTGCGTGAATAACATTTCATACAATGCAACTCCAGTAAAGTAGAATACGTTTATTCGATTTTTTCAGACTCGCTTGTTTCGTTTACAGGTTTTCAAAACGGTACAAATGACTCGCTGACTGGTTATAGCTAGCTAGCACTTTCAGTTTTCGTCGACCATTCCTCGACCACAGACTTCACATTAAAATATCACATTATTTTACAAATTTGCTCAAAGATACAGTCAAATTATACAATAAAGCTAACAAGTTTTTAGTTTCAAGCTAATCTATAAAAATACTTGCTATTTTACCAAATTGTATATATAAATTTGCGGTATATAAATGCAACTAACGCAATAAATCTGACAAGATTTTAGATTCAGGATTTTAGACTCATCTATAAATTTACCTGGCACATACATGCGTGCTTGGACACGTAGTAGAATATGTATATTTCAAATCTCACCAATCATTAAATATCTTTAAAATCCCCAAGTTCATTTAACTTCCTAATTTATTTAAACGAAATGAATTCCCTCGTGCTTTTCCATCTATATTCAACCAAGGGGTAAGTTACCCAGGTTGAGCTCCAGCAATCGGGACATGTTAAATAACACAGCTTTACCACCCATTGGAAAAACCAAAATATTAAGATATACAAATCATAATCACTATACTTAAAAAACAAGGAAACCGAACCCAAATCCAATTATATATACTTGTGAGGCTTTCAAAGAGATACAAATTCTAGTTTATTGTTGTTCATAGCTAGCACTTTTAATTTTAAGAAATAAGCATTGCAAACTTGAAACACGGAAAATGGTCAAGTTTCTTCAAGAGGCAATTACACTTGTAAATTATAAGATCTTTTTATTAAAAAATAGAGATTTAAAACCTAAATTTTCAAACATATATTTTCGTCACTTACTATATTGTGTATATATCTATCTTTTATAGTTCCGAAGATGTTTCGAGTGAAAGTTCGAGTGAAAATAAAAATGGAAGAAAACACTCGCTCGGTCAGATACATTTTTAAGTTTTTTTTTAAAGAAAAGAGAGTTCAAAACATTAAAAAATTAAAAATAGTTTTTACATTCATAATCTGGGCACTCATTTCGACAAAAGACGTAAAATTGTTTATATTTTTATCTAAGACTTCCAAAGTGTTTACATTTTTCGTAACGCCCGGCCGCCCAATTTGCTGCTCTTAGTCTTCGGATGAGTCCGTCGGCCTGGGCTTTCGACATTTTTCGTAACGCTAAATTTTCTGCCACAGATATCCCATAGATCTTATTCACATTTAAAAAAATCTGACGTGGGCAGCACATGACTTGCCTCATGCAAAAAATGCAATGGATTTACTATCTTTACAGTAAAATAAAATACGTTATTCGTATAGTAGATACTTATATGTATTCTTTCCAAGATATTGAATTTTCGTCATTGAATCGTTATTTTCATTGATTTAGCGTCATTTTTATCCATTTGGCGAGAATTTCGTTAATTTAGCAACATTTAAAAAAGTCGCCGAGTTGGCGACATTTTGCCAAATTCACCACCAAAATCTTGCCAAGCGTTATGGACGGAGAAACAAGTTATTCTTATAGCAGATAAATGACTATCGGCGTTCAAATACAAAAGTATTACTCAAAGTATCTTTTCTCATGAATAGAACAAACTAGATACACGAGAATAATGTCATCCAATTTATCGCATGATATTACATATGAAAAGTGAACATGCTTTTCAACAGTTAATATATTTTTTTTAATTTATGGGATTTTTTGATAAATTTATTCGAAAAATGTACAATATCTGGAGAACGGCTCATGCTAGCGTTCTAAGGTTTTTGTCAATCGTTTTCTAAGGAAACATTACATAAAAAATGTCTATTTGGGTAACTTTATTAAAGGTTTTAATTTTTTGATGATTTTTTCAAAATTTCATTTGAAAATTTGGGGGGGGGGGGGGGTCTGAACATTCGATTGTGTTTAAAAACAATAGGCTTCCAGTACCCACGGATTGAAATTTTTGTACCAAATTTTATTCGAATTGCTTCATTCGTTCGTGAGATATTGCGCGCGCACACACACACACAGACATCACCTCAAAAATGTTCGATCCGTGATCAGAGATGCTTAAAATGTGCTCTTCCGTCGAAAACTCAAATTTGAATTGTCGA